>CP136061.1:254530576-255730576 GCA_032622095.1 Siphonodentalium dalli
AGAACTTCGAAGTTGGTTCATGTGATATAAAATAAAATTTATAAAAGTCTATAAAACAAAGATCATCAACAATTACATGTACAAAAATAGATTGAATTTGTTCTTAGTTACATTATTAGTAACTCTCCAAAAATGAAATTTCGAATGTCAAAACCATTCTTAATGAAACATAAGCGAGATCTCTTGGTCGCGACCCTATTAAATTCACCCAGCTCCATTCCGTGGTTTCAGAGATTCTTCCAGCCCAGGTTCCGTGGCTTTAGTGCTATATACTGGTCAAAGTTTTGGAGTGGCATTTCCATATATACCGATAACAGTCCAATTATTTCAATATGATAACAAAAGTTAATCAAAACTTGAAGGTAAACATTGGAAAAGGTCAAAGCATTGAATAAATATTCTGGAAATAATATTCAGATTAAAATATTTGAACTTAGTACACGGTTAGCGATATTTGTCGACAAATCACTGTAACAATTTTGGTTTCAACGCGTGGACATTCGCTAAGTGTTATGAGTGATGAATATAAGAATAACATTTATCTATTTATCCATGTTCTTAGTGTTAATGTTTACAGACTCTTATTTTGCTGCACATGTACCATCTCTGGGCACCTTGTGTCCCTTTAAGTAAATCGGAATCGAAATATCTCAGCACCTTGTAATGATATCGAGCCATATATAGTCTCTGTGGGTATATCGATATTAAGTCGTGAAATAGCAACAAGGGGGTGTTGGAGTCCACCAACTTTGGTCAAACTTTTCAACATTTTGACATTTCATGCCCAACACAACATTTATTGGTAATTTACAACCAAAAGGGGGTTGAATTTGTTATGATAATCTCATATTCAAGCCGGAATTTAGTTTGAATTTTATTGGTGTGGGGCTTTGAAATTTCAAGGGGAGGTTCCTTTGAAAATTTCAACGTATACACCCCCCCCCCCCCAACGGATACCCTCTAGCCATGACAAGGATCGATGTAGGGACACATTTACCTTTATTCCGCCCAGGGTACGGACTCTTGTTCTCATGGCGATTTCAGCTCCGGGTACACAGAAAGGCATACATGGACAGTCACCGAGCCGACCCGACAAGTCACACAGCACGCACGGCCAACAAAAGTATGCATAGCAACCTGGAAATATTGGATAACAGTCTGTGTTACAGGTATAATCATATCAGGGTTAAAGGATGAGCTACTGGACATCCGTAGGCCGAGACCATTTATAGTTGACGAATGCCCAGTCTTATAATATACAAGGAGAAATACATTTATACAGATGAATAATTATGACACGTTTACGAACAACTGACAACAAAACCACGCCCCATGAACGGCTCGTGTGAGTGGGAATTGCGTGTGGACTTTGCTGTGAACACAAAAGGCACAACACAACGATGTACAACTTTGTTCGAAAATAAATCGATGTACGCAAAGATAATATATTATTTGTTTTCGGTCGAACATATACCGTAGTATACATGTATATATACGTTATATATAATGCATGCCGACGCAATTGAATCTGTACTTTGGTCGCGTAGGCATAACTATATGTTTGACTCCAACATTGCATTTTCATATTGTCACGATACTGTTGTGTCCAAAAGAACAGTAACTCCATTTCTGCTGCCGGTAGGTTCCAATGTTATATAAACCCCCTGGTATGTATATTACCAGCACGCCTCTCGACACAAGTCATTGAATTACGTGGGGGTTATACACACTTTTTATTTAGTTATTGCCTCCATATGCGGACAGTATAATACATTACATAGATATATACATGAGTCAAGTTTTATGTACACAAAATTCCAGAGTAGTCCACGTGTATTGTACATCTATGTCCATTTCGATAGATGACTAGGGTCCACATTCCTCGCTCATACATTACATGTAGCGCTTTCGCCTCTTATGATAGTGCAACTGATGAAGAGGAAAGTGGCTGTGTCTATGTTGGTTCTGTTTGACTCAACATCGTTTGTGATAACAATATTGTTTCCACCTAGTATGAACACTTGCATAGCGATGTCGTTCAGTTGATACAGGAATAAAAAGGTATCAACGCCATATGCATCAATAATTCGTTCCCAATATATGCTTCGGAGATTATATATTGACAGGGAGTTACATTTAGTCAATGCGTGAACGAGTTCGTTTTCATACAGTTTCCCCACAAGCACAACATACCAGTCCATTTGTGTATATTGTCTTGTTTAATAGAGGAGCAAGATTTTTAAGTCGTGCCGAATATTCTGGCCGCGCTTTCAGCAGATGCCATATTGTCCAGCATGAGAGAGGACTGCTGTGAATCTCCCGAGCTAAAGCCAGCGATTCGTTGCTGTAAACATCGTTAATCCATTCTGATGCGTACACATGTTCCACCGCTGATTTCACAAGCCTTTTCCATGCTTGCTTGCAAGGAAATATACCTGTATTCAGAAAAGTCTCCAGATGGTCATTGAGACCGTATATGTCAAGTATACGGACAATGTCACTCACAAATCCAGTTGAGGGTCGTTCAAAAAGTCTGAATCGAAAGAGTTTGTAAAGAAACAGTTTTAGTGGTACTTGGTGGCCTTCTGGTAGGTGCAGTAGATCGCCAAGGAATTTGAGCTTCTTGGACCTGATTTCATGTTCGAGAGGCATAAGTCCCAGGAGACTAAACGAAACATTAGTACTGGTACGCTTTGGAATGGATTGCATATGTTTTACACATGTCCTGTATGAACGTTCCATACCAAGGAGTTGTGTCGTGTTAGTCGCTGGAAGCAACTCACACCCGTACAGAGATTTGGGTAGGACGACACTTTTGAATAGTTTGACATTGTCAGAGGACTGCATGAATTCAGTAGTTGTCTTCCAGCTAGTCCGAAATAAGATTTCCTCATAACCTCACATACGACATTAGACCTTTTGTTAGCATTGTCAAATTTGTTTTGCGTGATGCCCAGATGAGTGGCACTTGGTTGTTCAGCTAATTCTCTGTCGCCAATAAACCAACGTCGCCTCTGCTTCTCGAACTGTCGCTTTGGCTCGTTGAACACAACAACAACACTTTTAGTTTGTGAGAAGTTAAAGCGCCAACGGGAACTATAGTTACTGCAGATTTCAAGGAGACTATCCATGCCGAATTTAGTTAGGGAAATCAGCGCGATATCGTCTGCTGTCGTCGGAGAGGTACACGGAATACTTTCAACTGACAGTCCGGTTTCCGATGATCTAATGTCTTTGATGAGCTGGTCGACATTCACCAAGTAGAAGAAAGGGCTTGTCACGGCCCATTGTCGTGTTCCTTGTCCAATGGCGAAGGATTTAGATAACATACCACCATATAGAACACGACTGAAACATTCCTCGTACATATCTGCAATAACGCGGAGTATTTTACCCCGCATTCCTCGCTCATACAATTTGACCAACAGGCCATTATGCCAGACGCGGTCAAAAGCCTTCTGTGAGTCTAGGAAACACACATATAGTTCAGAATTCATTTCATTTGCGTAACTTATGGACTCTTGAACCACATAAGACGTCATAAGGCAACTTATGCCTTTTTGAAAACCTAGCTGAAGACAGTCTGGAAATTCGGCAAAAGCTTCACTAATGAGAAACCGATTCAGCAACACACCTTCAAACAATTTGTAGATTATCGACATCAACGTTATAGCCCGGTAACTGTCTGGTGAACATTTTGGTTTCGGGTCTCCTTTGAATAACGGGACAATTACACCTGTTTTTAAAACAGGTGGAATCCATTCTTGGCTGATCATGCCGTCGAACAAGCGGCATAAGCATTTAATGAGAGGTTGTGGACCATTCATGATGTGCTCGTTGACGATATTGTCTATGCCACCTGACTTATTCCTGGCAAGTTGTCTGACGATCCTAGAGACCTCTTTCTCACTAACAGGTTCGCAGAAAATGTCGCAGAAGAAATATTCGTGAGATTCGTGGAAGAGCGACTCGATATAATCGTTTATCTCTTTCTCAAAGTTAGGTAACACATGTTCACCTGGGGTGTATAGTTTTTCAAAATAGATAGCCCATCCGTTCAGAATTTCTACTGGGTTCCGAACTACTGAATCATCAAATAACATAGCTGTCCATAGACCATTTGCGTGTGATTTCGCAGTTAGGGTTTTCCAAAATCGACGCTGATCACTGTGTGCTAGAATTTCGAGTTCATCAAGTTTATTCTTATTAAAAAGTGTGTTGCTCCGTCTGAATGATCTCCGAAACTCACGTTTGGCATTTTTATAAGCAACACAATGTGGAGAATAAGTCTTGTGGCGCTTCCCATTAGCTATCCATTCAGAACGTTCGTGTTTGACATTATTGTGTAAGGCATGAAGTTCATCGTTCCAGAATTGTCTCTGATAGCGTTGGGATTGACGCTGTGGGGTAGCATATTTGGCAGCGTTCAATAAAATGTCTACCATTTCCATATAGAACAATGAGATGTCCACATTCGATCTGAGTGGATCAGCACATTGAACACATATTGCATTTTATATCAAGTGTTGATATTTGTCTATGTCCAGTTTGTTCCAATTGAAGGTAACTTTTTCGAAGTTAGGCGTTTGCCAGAGTGTCGCATCCAATTCAGGGATGACAAGATCACATGTCACGGGAAGATGATTCGACGTGTTGAGGCTGTGGTCGTCAATTATGCTCGATCTTTCAGTCATCCTGAAGAATGATGTGGTCGATAAGCGTTGGTCCAGAGTTGGGTGAAAAAGGACAGAATGTGAATAGTGGGCCTGAACACGATAGCTGAGTCGTTGATGAGAATGATTCCATGCGACCGATGAATGATTCGAACATAACTGTTCTCACGGCGTGGCTTACTGGCGTGCGTGGATTCGGGTCGCGGGATGAGCTGATGTGGGCATTCATGTCACCCATCACGACGACAGAACTGTATGTTTTATATTCTAAAACAGCATTTTCTATCACATCTAAGCACTCATTATAGTATTGGTCACTGTGATTGGTACTTGGCATATATGTCTGAATTATCACAATAGAGCCCGATGCACCACAATTTATCTGTATGCCAACGTTACGTTCCCCAGAGATACTCAACATCACACAGTTATTTATAATGTCTGTGTGGATAAGAAATGCAACACCGTCACGAACGAAGCTTCCGCCATTCGAGGTCACTATGAGCCTCCCGGCTTCCCAAAACTAACATATTTGTTGCACAATGAGTCCAGGAATTCAAGGTTTTGTCGCCAAGCCAGTGTTCGGAGATGCCGACGACGTGGTAGCGTTGGGTGCGCAACAGATTGACAAGATATCATGAGTTTGGAATGACGCCAGTTGCATTCCATGTCGCAATATTGAGTTCACTCATAGCCATTGACTTGTTTAGGGCGCTCATTTTTCCATGGTCGGAAACGTATACCGGCCGGCCAGAAACCGTTACTGTGCAGAGTTTTTGTATCAGAAGCCGATATATGAATGCGAGCCGACTGCGTGCCCGACGTGGGTACTTCCCATAAGCCTCACAAATGATGGTGACACACCATTGGCTTCAAGAAAATCCCACATATCACATTGCCTAGATTTTAGTGAGATTCCACTGACAAAGAATTTTCGAGTTCTGTTACGTTTCATGGGAACTCCAAAAGAAACCATGTGTGCGTTCGTCTTGTTGATATTCGCGCTGCTCACGCGAAACGTAGTTGTCACTGCAGTCTTCAGGTTTAAGTGACTCTACTTCAGCACTGTCGCAAAGAACTATTTCTAGATTAGAGGCCTCCACGGAGAGCTCCAAGTGCATACACTTGGGGAAATGGACGTTCTTGGTTATGAATGTCGACTTGTGGCATAATGCATGAACGTTCTAGTTTAAATGTCGTATAAGTGTAACAGGAAGCAGATTCCTGTCCGATCGTACGATTCCCGGCAGAGTTCATATGACAACTAGCAGTCAAAAATGCATACTTTATTAAAATAGCAAAGACATGGATCACAGGTCCATTATTGGTTGGATACAGCATGCCACTTTAAGAAAACAGCATAGGCAACCAAATACCAGTAAATATGATTTACTTTAGTATTTGGTTGGAAGCCAAATACCTGTCAGTGTGATTTAATTTAGTATTTGGCTCCTGGAAGCCGGTGTGGCTTTAATCTGGACAATATTACAACAAAAGAACAGCAAAACCATTACTATCTCTACACGGGACCAGATATGCACCACCTGAGGTGTATTAGAATTAGGTGATTTTATAATGAGGAGCATAGCAGATAGAGTTGTCCCTCTTGTAATGTTCATTAGAATAGAGCAGTTGATAAAGACGTACACTTGTATGAACATCACAGGAGGGGCAAATCTGCACCCGCTACATAAAGCATGGTATAAAATACCCATTCTTAGAAATAGAAGGTCGAGGTAGAACAAAGGAGCTGAGTTTCAAATAAATCTAAAAGCCGTCGTTGACGAAAAACGGATCTGAAAATGTGGATACTGGGTTGTGGATTAAAATTAAGCGAAACAAGTGGACGACCAGCTAATAAATAGTATGAACAGTACTTCCAGCAAATATTAATCTGTTTCATTGAATAAATTCGCTTTATGCCTAGTGTACTGTGTTTTGTCAGTGCCGATATACAGGCTGTATTATTAACTTAAAGCCGATATGCAGGCTGTATTTTTAACTTAAAGCCGATATACAGGCTGTATTATTAACTTAAAGCCGATATGCAGGCTGTATTATTAACTTAAAGCCGATATATGCAGGCTGTATTATTAACTTAAAGCCGATATGCAGGCTGTATTATTAACTTAAAGCCGATATGCAGGCTGTATTATTAACTTAAAATCGATATGCATGCTGTATTATTAACTTAAAGCCGATATATGTAGGCTGTATTATTAACTTAAAGTCGATATGCAGGCTGTATTATTAACTTAAAGCCGATATACAAGCTGTATTATTAACTTATAGCCGGTATACAGGCTGTATTATTAACTTAAAGCCGATATGCAGGCTGTATTATTAACTTAAAACTGATAGCTCGCTTGCTGCTTTATTGTTTGCGTAATTTCATTCGCCATGTCATTTCTTTTAATGTATCCATGCTATTCTGTGTTTTCATATTTTCTGAGTTAATCTTATTCTTCCGACTAAAGTCATGATCGCCATTGTGGAACTCGTGGTTGTGCCTCAAAGTTTGTTTAATTAACTTTATTGCTAAATATCGGTTAATGAAAACAAATATTCCTTTGATTTGAACCTTTGAAAATGAATTGGGGTATCCTGAATTGATTTTGGTAATGATAGTGAGTATACGATGTTATGCATACCTGTTGATGGATTTTAAATGTACTCAATCAGATCAGACGTCTCCATACCATCAAGATACAACGACAAAATTTCTTCAAAATGCGCTTTAGTTATCACAATCGATTTATTGCAACAAAATAATGCCAACCACTGTCAATTATGGTATCAAATTTCCCAAAACTTGTTATTTATCAACATTTTGTTCAACAAAATATGGCCATATTGTCACGACATTTGACCGTATTACCACTTAATTTTAGAGTTATCCATCTTCATCCGCAATTTTGTCCGAGAACCTCCTTTTGACCACGTGTTTCTGTGCCTCCTATTATTACACATCTCGAGAAATAACTTCAAAACTGATATCTGATCACTCTGAGCTTTGATGGGTGGGTTCCTTGACTCGAATCAAATATTTTTTACCCCCGGCGCCAAATAAATAGTAATTTAGGAGAGTTTAATCTGATTGAGTACCTTTAATTGTGACATGCGAGATACTAAATTAAAACAAACCAACAGTTCGAATTCATGGAGCTTTGTCCATCATTGTGACCACCATCTTTGATTTTAAAGAATGCAATAAATTTTGGCTGGATTGTGTAACCCACGAGACACGCTATCATTTCCATACATACCAAAACAAAACCTGCAATTTATGGCTTAATTGCGATGTACAATTCTACGGCTGTGAATATAGAGACTTGTCGATGGCGAATGGAGGACATTGAAGACATAATATGACTTTATTTTTAACAATTATGGAATTTATCCTGGTTAATTAACTCATTGTTTATTGCGATATCGGCTCACAAATACCACGGAAAAGCATGCAATTTTGAATTGGGACATTCATCTAAAGTGAACATATAATAACTAATAAATATTATATATATTCCTCGCGTTATTTTTTCAACTTTATAATGTTCCCTGTCAAAACTTAAAAAAGTTCCAAGGTTTTGATTCATGGCATGATCTTGGTATTCACTCGCTTGCCCTTACAAACTCAGCTATGTTCCCTCGACGGACTACAAAATTCCTCCGCCAATCATAGAAGACAAACTCTTTTGTGAACTCCGCGCAATTAGTGCATATATATATGGTATAGATAAAGTACATATAGTGCCTATGGATGGGCGGGCGTGATCCAGTTATTTCGGCCAATTTGGCCGGTTACTTCATGTGAGTTTTTCATCTGACGTGTGTGTCGGAATAATGATGTGGAGGATTTATGTAAATGTTAGCCCAAACTACATTTCCAAGTAACGATGGTTTTGTTGTTTATTTTGAGGAATAATACCGCGTCAGATGAATTCAGCCCAAATATGTTAACAGTTGTCGTGTAAAACATTCGGCAGTAAGTTAGCGTTATTTAGTATTTGTGGATGTCCTTTAACATGGGGGAAATAGACTACTGCGCTTGAACGAGCATGTGAATTGTCGTTTTTAATGTATAGCAACTTTATAATCAATAACAGAGGCATTCTCTGTCAAATAAGGTCGCTCTATTTACGATACCAATTGGGGAACTTTGTAAATTAAATTACGCGTAAACTTAACCTGCTGCAAATAGAAAAGGTGTCGGAATCGGCGTACTCGCCCCAGGGCTAAAATAAAAGGCCAACTCGGAATAAAAGATGCATACGGGGTGTTATATGGCGTTTGGTCCGTTGTTTCTCAATGAATATTATTGAAATTTGGTGTATATGTCCGGGCTGGGACATGGAATACAACAACGTTTGAATTGTTTTTAAATTTACAAATTTGTTGATTTTATTCATTTTGTTTTCGTTCTGAAACACACTATAAAGTGTATATAATATAATAACGAACACGAGACATACATAATTTATGAACTGTTAACAAAAGATATCAAATTCAATACATGACAAAGATGACTCAGTGGAGTTTATAAAGTGAACATAAAAACATTGAGGTAAGAATCTTTTTAAGGAATTCAACTTTATTTAATGATAATAAACACATAAATTAAAATAACAAACATGAGACATACATGATTTATAAACTGTTAACAAAAGATATCAAACTCAATACATGACAAAGATGACTCAGTGAAGTTTATAAAGTGAACATAAAAATATTAAGGTAAAAATCTTTTTAAGCATTACTAAACCGTTTAGCACAGTCCACTTCACTCATCCGATCATCACTAAACTTCATATTTATCTTGATATTGATCTATCAGATGAGAGCTATCAAATATTTTTTTAATTTTATAGGAAAAAATCGTCGCCAGCGGCCATATTGCATTTACGTTATATGTTATCGCGTCATGTCGATATCTAGTATTACTTAGAAATTTCACCTTTCCAGATTCATAATTGCTCCATTGACTGTAACAGATGGAATTATTCCCCTCTTCGGATAGAGTGTCACTGAAACTTTATTTTGTCAGACTGTCTGTATAGTCACTGATTATATATGGCAATAATCTGTAATAAGATGTAGCACTATTTTATTTTATATTTACATGCAGTGCTGTTTTTATACAACAATTCTAACCCCCCCCCCCCTAGATCATCATGTGATCGACCATACATCGCGCGAGGACCTGGTTGAATTAAGGGGGGTTTTATGGATAACTTCTGTCCTCAAGCTAGATTATACTTATGACATTTAATGGCATGTTTCTAACATGGTGGGTTAGATATGCGTGAGACACCACCACTCTTCAATTCACACCAAGTTATCAGCTGTCATATTCGGATATTAGAACCCATAGCCATGATATATGGTTTATTTTGTGTATACTAGTAATATTGTTATTTTCAGTACCTTTATATACCAGTACTGTGTATAACAATGCATATACATTAATCCATGTATACATGTATATTGATTCAACGGATTCGGTGGTTTTGTCCATCAGTCTATCAAATTTGCGGGGAAAACATGGCCACAAGCAGTACACCCTGTTAAATTTCGAATTTGAATCAATTGGCGCACCCTGCAGCCAGCTTTTATTGGAGAACTTTTCTCATATGGATAGTTTGGGTCACCGCTAGATGTGAGCCATGTTTTGTTCTCAAGCTGTCCTTGTGAAGACATCACTGCCAGCGGTGATCTTGAATTTTACTATTTTTATATGGCTAAATAATTTGGTTGATCCTACAGACGACACCCCTTGTCCGATCGTCACCAGATTCCACAATGATCTTCTGGATAACCAGGGGGAGAGTAATCTAATTTTCCCGAATTTCGTTAAAAAACATTACCACAGGCAGCAATTTGGTATCTTACTGTTTGATCCTCTTTTGCGTGACTGAATTGTTTAGCAACTGTACAGTCATATCCCTCATCTGATAGTCACCACACTTTATATTGATCTTCGGGCTGACAACTAGATGGGAGCTATCGAATGCTTTGAATTTTTTTGGAAAACATTGTCGCCAGCAGTCATCTTCTATTTTGGTTTTTATATACATGCATATCTCTTCATTCGGATAGCCAGTATTACGTAGGTACTTCAACTTTCCGCATTCCTGTCATCATTTGAAATATAAAAATTTACCTGATACCATGCACCCTTCAAAATTTGTTTCGTCGTATCTATTTTAATGACCCGTATGGTAATATTGATACAGATATATTTGTCAAACATTTCTTTGTACAATATACAGGTATTTAGTTTGTAACTAAATCTAGAAATATATAATAGTAGCTGGTGGACCCTACTTCGTCCGGGATGTTCCCCTCTGATTTTCGGAGAATTGCGCGATTTAACCTTGAATTGACCATTTTAAAGGTGAACGTCATGTCGGGTCACGATTTGACCCGCCCAAAACACTCCCCGGACAAAAGTCACGACAAAAGTACCCGTCGAAATCCGCCCGGCTTTACCCGATTTGACCTTGAATTGACAATTTTGAATGTCAAGATCAGGTCAGGGTCATAATTTGACCCACCCGAAACACTCCTGGGACAAAAGTAACAGTAGGTATTATATTTCGTTGAAATACTTCGTTTTACCAGATTTGACCTTGAATTGATCTTTTTGAATGTCAAAGTCAGGTCGGGATCAAGATTTGACCCGTCCAAATAGTCCAGAAACATGCCTACATCAGCACGTTCGAGAACATGGTCCCACGTGAAATTGGACCCGTCAATATTGCTCCCGGGATCGAAGTAGTCCTACACACAAATTTTTAGTCGGATCGGTCAAGGTCCAGAAACATGCCTATGAGCGAGGTCAAGTTGACACGTTAAATACCAAATCCGAGTCGGATCAGTCGAGCAGTGTTAGAGTCTATAACACATACACACATGCATTCGTGCATACACACATACATACAGACAGGTCTTCCAAAATGTATAATCGATAGCTACAACAATTCTATGGTAGATAGTTCACGGCCGACCTGATGCATGCATCTTAGTTTTCTTGTCGTATACTTATATTGATAAGTATTTAAGTATTTGTAAACCCATGAATGACACTATAATAAATCAGTCATGCATGCCCTCGTCTTCATGCGACTTGAAAGAAGTCATATAGTGAATCGACGGGAATTGTTTCGTCGACCTATATACACATGTACTCGTTTCACTGTGTTTGATGTTGCAATATTAGTTGCACTCTTGGTACTAATTTAAAGGTACTCAATCTGATTCGATGGTCCCCATATCATCAGATTCCAACAACAACAACAACAACAAAAGTTTTAAATGCTGCTTATCAGAATCGAGTAATTGCCCAAAAATAATGCTAACCACAGTCAACTATAGTATAAAATTGCCCAAAACCTGTTATTTATCAACATTATGTTCAACGAAATTTTGCCGGTTTGTCAAATATCTGACACAAAAAAGCCACTTGATTTTAGAATTATCCATCTTCATCCGCAATTTGGCCCGAGACCGTCTTCGAACCCACTCTTTACTGGGCCACTTAAAATTATAGGTGGTGAAAAATAATAGATTTCAAACATCGATATCTGATCACTCTGAGCTTTGTTGGGTGGGTTACTCGACTCGAATCAAATATTTTTAACCCCCGAAGCCAAGGAAATAGTTATTTTCGAACGTTAATTCGGATTATGCATCTTTAATCATGTCTATGTCAAACAACAAACAATATTTTCCCTACCTACCCATATCCATTCTGCTTATCTAAACAATATAGAGTTACACATATTAAAATGTAAGTGTCAATGACACTGAAGCTCTACTCGGAGAGGAGATATTGTCAAATTAATAATACAGTTAATGGAGCGATAGAGAATGCAGGCAGTTGGGTTGTCTATGTTATACTAAATACCCAACGGATTTAGTCATACTTTCGTCGCGCGCCAGAAGTGCCATTAGGACGTGGCCCTGTTAGGATGTGTTATTATCATGTCATGGATCTTTAATCCATCTCCGCCTGCAGAGATCACACTCTGCCAGGTTAAAATATGGGAATTCTTTTATGTGGCAGGGAAGTTTATAACAATGAAAAAACAGTGCAGGTAATATATTTTTTGGTTAAAGACATTATTTAGAATAAAATATTTTAACTTACTACGCGATAAGCGATGTTTGTTGAACATCACTGTAACAGGTTTGTTTACATAGCAATGGTTTCAATATGCGACATTTCGCTATCGGAAAGCTATTAATAATAGGAACAAAGTTGATCTATTTCTATATGTTCTTCTTGATGTGATGTTTTACATACGTTTTATATTTCTGACACATTTACCCAATGTGAATGCCTCGGATCCCTTTAGATCAAATCAAACAAAATAATTATGTGGCCTCAACTCTTTTGAATTCCCGGCTGTGCACTGATAAAAATAGATTTCTGTATAGAGGTGGAAAAATTGTCACTTCAGCGAAATCTTAAAGGTACGGATGGCCTTCGCGATGGGTATTGTTAGACAGATTTTGTTCTTATACCAATCATAAATATCGCATAAATAACATATTATTGTCAAGATCGTACGCAGTGCTAGTAAAGAAAGGCCATTACAGCACAGTATAAGGCTACTTTCATACGCTGGCAAGTTTGCACGGTATTTTTTTGCGGGCAATTCGTTATAGAACACCACATGGTGCCAGAATATGAACATATGCACTTTATGTGCTTGTTTCCGTTCATATTATGGCACCATATCGTTTTCTACGACAAAATGCCTGCAAACCATACCAGGCCAACTTGCCAGTGTATGAACATACCCTAAGCGTGTGGGAATAGAAAACTCAACTCCGGTGAGATCCCACGAAGTGAACGTTCATTAAATCTGCCACCATGTTGTTTACCGTTATATAGCGCTGGTCAATCCTCGCCACTCAATATTTCGGCGTTGAATGGGTCACGGTGTTGAGTGTTTTGCTTATCGCACACTCTCAAATGCTCAGCTCACACAAGTTTCTGTTGTGGATAATATCGTATTCATACTATATAACATTTTACTATATACTATTAGTATATTCTTGAGGAAATTTTCATAATGGTAACTGATATTTCTAAGTTATAACCTACATCCAATATAATATAAGGCCATCCGCGCCTTTAACCCTTCCATGACTGGAGCGGAAATTTTGCGAAATCCTATATACGAAAATGCATTCTCTTGTACATGCGAGTCTCCCATAGGCAGCCTCGCATGTACATGTATTTATAAGTGAAAGCATTGGCCTAAAAACATTTACCTTGACCGTGTAAGCCGATGCATTCTCTTATATATGCCAGTCTCCCATAGGCAGCCTCGCATATATAAGTGAATGCATTGGCCTAACAATATTTACCTTGACCTTGTAAGACAATGCATTCTCTTATATATGCGAACCTCCATATTGGTGACTCGCATATATAAGAGAATGCACTGGCAAATGATATACAATGCTGCACCAGCGCAGCTCCAGTCAATAAAGGGTTAAATCAAACTTACAAATCCCCATATCGTCCATGCATGAACATATAGCAGCGTAGACGATTCCATGCATGACCTTGCAGTGATCCGGACATCACCCCGACGATAGAAGCCGAGGTGGGAGCCGTCAAACTCCATGCAGGATTTACCTCCCTTGATGAATCGGTAAGACCCACATTTGGTGGATTTCCGCGATATTAGGATATATACATGTACTAAGCGAACATATCAACATTCTGCCCTTATTAATCACACAAAATATCGGATAAAATGTGTGTAATTTCGTACCGTAACTTTGGAAAGTGGAACTAGTAGCAAAGAACTATATTGCGAAACGGTGTGATTTGGTTCTCCGATTATATTATCAACACAAATGTCTAAACGCACATGGACGACATTTTCATGACAACATACATCGCAAGTCAAACACAAGAGTTCTAATTTGCTACAATATTTGACATATTTTTTTCTTATACCAATCATAAATATCGCGTAAATAGTATGTTATTGTCAAGTTCGTACGCTGTGGTATGTAAACACAAGCCAGGTTCTGTAACAGTTTTGAATTTTACTTCCATAACAAAGCGCACGAACTTGACAATGACATATACTATTCACGTGTCTTTAAATCAAACTTACAAATTCCCATATCGTCCATGCATGAAAAAAGCGGCGAAGACCAATTCCTGTGACCTTGCAGTGAGCCGGGCATCATCCCGACTTTAGACACCTGGACGGTGGGAGCCGTGGTGACGACTATTGTGTTCGTACTGACATGGGGGTTATATCGGGCGTCATATTGCGTGTGTTGTTGACCTGCGCGCTGAGATTCATGGTATTGGTGTGGGTAATCACGTCGCTCCTCATAATGATGGTAGCTTATTTTTACATAATTCTATATGTTTTGCGAATTTACCCACTGCGAGTACATTTGGTCCCTTTAATTCAAATAAAACAAAATATATGTGGTCTCAACTCATTTCTGTAAGGGTGGAAACATTGGTCACCTCACAGAACTCGTAAAGGTACGGGTGGACTTCGCGGTGGGTAAGCTGGTAAATTAGTCACACCCGTTAAAACTGCCATAAACAATTTTTTTTTTTAAATATAGACATATTTTATTCTTATACAATCATAAATTTCGCGTAAATAGTATGTCATTGTCAAGTTCGTACGCTGTGCTATGTAAACAAAAGCCAGGTTCTGTAACAGTTTTGAATTTTGTTTACATAACAAAGCGCACGAACTTGACAATAACATACTATTCACGTGTCTTTAAATCAAACTTACAAATTCCCATATCGTCCATGCATGAAAAAAGCGGCGAAGACCAATTCCTGTGACCTTGCAGTGAGCCGGGCATCATCCCGACTTTAGACACCTGGACGGTGGGAGCCGTGGTGACGACTATTGTGTTCGTACTGACCGGTTGGTTATATCGGGCGTCATATTGCGTGTGTTGTTGACCTGCGCGCTGAGATTCCTCGTACTGAGGTGGGTAATCACGTCGCTCCTCGTGACTATGGTAACTTTGCTCTTGTGCTTGCCTTCCTTTCTCGACGTAGCGAGATTGCGGCTGTGATGTCACTGACATGTGTGCCATGGTTCGTAGGTATTACTTGGTTCCGCCCACGTGATCGGCAGAATCCAGGTATTTACGTCTTTCTCTGATTCAACCTGTGATACATGTATTACCAAGTAAAATAATATAAGTTACGCGACGCTTAATAGTCTGATATGATGTCATGTGAGGCGAAGTGAGATCAATATTAGGCGAGGCCGTATCAATTGATCTCAATGAGCCTCACATGACACCATATCCGACTATTAAGCGTCCCGCAACGTATTTATTATGTCAGTCAACTGTGGACAAAATCCAATATATCCATTTAATTAATCGTCGCTGTAATTTATTTTAATTTGGTAAGTTAAATGTGTCGTATGTGGCCATTAACATGTAACGTCACAGTGACGCGCCATGGGCGTTGAACGTCAACGCAATGAGTCAATGGCTAATCACCATAAGTATAGGACCACTTGTTGAGTTTGATAGTTAATTTATGAGTCTTTATAATTCCTAAAATATATCGCATACAGGTTTTGGTACATGGTACTATGTTAAATTCGCAGAAAATGATTTCGGCCAAATTACACCAAAACTATCCCCGAATATTAGGTCAGTGACCCCATATGAAATCAATATTAGGTGCTTATCCACCATCTTGTCATTCAGAAAACTCCGTCGCCTCGAGGATATTTTTTGTGTATTTTGGCGCTAAGAAAGGTGATATCTGTCGGAAATAAATTTCTGCGAATTTAAAGATACGGGCGGTGTTGGCGGTTGGGTGGGTATGCTGTTAAAATATTCACCTCCGTCAAAAACCGCCACAAACAGAAAGAATAGTAAAATATCGACAGACTTCTTATAAGAAAAATATGGCATAAACAGTATGTTATGTAAACAAAAGCAAAAACATTACAGAACCTGGCTTTTGTTTAGATCCGGATATGGTAAACATAAAGAGCGTTATTTGTTACTGTTTTCCTGATATGGAAATATGAATGAGCGTTTATAACATTTGAGTGTGATTAACCAATAGAAATGCGCTGTGTTATGTAAACAGAAGCAAAACATATGTAACACGACCAGGCTCTTGTTTACGTACACCATCGTACGTCTTGTCGACAATATACTATTTACGCGCTGATTATGTTTAGCATATGAACAAAACTATATATATTTTAACATTCCTTAATATTCCTTAATTCTGTTGATGGCGATTTGAACAAATATGAATATTTCTGCAACGAACGAACGCCGCCCGTACCTTTAAAGACACAGTACAATGTTAAAACCCGCGCCAACCTTTATTGCGATATTGAGCGCGCTTAATTTCTAAAAAAAAGGCGCGATTATAGCGTAATATCAAAAATCCGTCGCGCTTTTTATTGCGATATTGAACGCAAAAGACCCGATAGTGTTATATTTATATTAGATAAATACTGTGCATATAGTGTACATATAGTGTGCATATAGCATTTATAACTATAATATATATATATATACAGAACGACACGATGTGTAAATGGATTTGTCAATACGACACGAGTGCTGGCGCGTCAGGATAGAACGAGAGGCGCTTGCGCCTCGAGTTCTATCCTTCCGCGACAGCACGAGTGCCGTATAGACAAACCCATTTACACATCGTGTCGTTCTGTGTTTATTACACGCTTCGCGTCCTAGAATCCATGCATTAAAAATACAGGATTAGAAGGTTTATTTAGGCTCATACAGGGCGTGTTTGTCATGTGTGATGATTCTTTTATTTAAATAGTTCCAGTTTCGTGGTTGAGGCGAACGTCATGTACGTCATTTTACGTCAACAAGATGCGTATGGAACGTACGTTGCATACGGATTTGTGAATATGGAACGGCAATAACACTGTACTTCTATAGGAACAAGCGTGTAATAAATATATATATATATATATATATATATATATACATATATAAATCTAAAACATTGTCTCTATTTATGCAATAAACAATATAGAAGCAATAATTTGATTTAAATAATTTGATTTAAATGTCACAATTTTGAGCCCAATATTAAGCGCGAAATATTGCGATATTAAGCGCAAAATATTGCAATAATATCGCAAGCGGTGCGCTTATAAGCATTTCCACTTGCAATATTATTGCGATATTTGGCGCGAAAATATCGCGCTTAATATACCACTTCTTTTGACTGGTACTGTAGATGTACATACAAGTCATAAAAAATTAAATAATTCATAGTGAAATAACCGTCCATTAAGTTCGTTGTTGAGCGTCCGTTTATAAAATAATTGATTGTTCCGTAGTTAGCTTAGTGCGTGCTGGAAACCGCCTCGAGAGTTTGAACCTAAAGCGGCTTAAATTACCACTTTATCAACTGTGTTGAAAGAAAAGATCACTCGATCTTTTCGACCATCCCGGGCGCATGCGCCCAACTACTCTCTTTATTATACAACTTTATCAATAAGATTTGCGGATTATATCTTGCAATACATTGGTTAATGCATAGCTGCATGACTACATCGCTGCATGTATGTACTTCATTGAAAGTACCCAAGTGACCGTAACGAAGTTCACCAATTAACCCTTACTCGTTCACGTCGGACGGGTATCGCAAACTCGCTACTGTATACCCACTGACAGGAACATATACAAGAAAACCATAGTCAGAAATGGTAACGCCCTCATGATCATATTATTAGGAATGGTTTCATGAATGCACCACCTCATAATTCCATTAAAACAACTTATCCTTCAAATTATAAACAAAACTACGACTTAGCACTGGAGGTGTCTCATTCACCACAACAGAAAGCCTCGAAAGGCGGACCAAAAATCTACTAAGCGGATTAAATACACCCCGATACTATCATACTTCGCAATACGACCTTTAGTCTTCATTCTAACTGAGACATACTTCGTCAGCAAATTTAGCTGTTATATTATGCATTGTGTTCCCGCAATACAATCTTCAAGGGTAGCCCAGACATCGGTGAATACATACAACCTGAAAAAAGTCTAACCGGTACACAATATAGGTAGTACATTTTTAACAGCCAATACGCCAAGGATTTGATAGCAAACAATATGTAATCGGGGTTCACGATTAGATGGCTAGTGGAATCTAATCGCGAGCACAGGTGGCACGTGTTGTACGATTGAATATCAGAACGTAGGGTATCATACAATCCCATATCCCATAATATGTCAAATATAGCGAATTATCGAAATATGAAATACAATTAAAAAATCGAAATAGGAAAATACAGCGAAATAGCGGAATAAAAAATGCAGCGAAATGGCGAAATAACGGAGATATTTGAACAAGTGTTTTTTGACGAAATAACGGAAATATTTAAAGAAGTGTTTTAAAGAGCGTAACCCAAACCTGCCCCAAGACCACCCACCCTATAAAAGAATTTGACTTATATTTCACCAGAGTTGATCTATTGTGGTGTTGCAATTTCTAATACAAATCGCCGTTATTTAGTAAAGGTACCTTCTTTATAGAGTTATTACCATTCAGATTAAATATGATTGTCAATCGAAACCACGCGTGCCTCCCGTGGTCGCGATTGTATGCCAATAGCCATCTAATCGTGAACCCCGATATGTTATATTTTGGTAGTCAAGCGTGTGCGTAATAGGTGCTTTTAATCAAAGTTACCCCATATCTCATATGACATCGTCAGATCAGCCTCGCAGTATACACTCCAGGGGCGTAATAAAACTTTGTGGGAAAAGAGAGAGAGAGAGGGGGGAGAGAGAGGGGGGGAGAGAGAGCGTCCGTTATAAACTGGGGATGAGTTGTAGATTCTCTTTATTACATGATACATGCCGTGAACATAATTGTTGGCGGAATCAATGCGTGATTGAAACCTGATAAGTATTACGAACAGCTTATATGGTCTCACAATGAACTACTAGTGATAAGAATTACGAATAGCTAATATTAGTCGCATACTGAACTACTACTGATAAGAATTACGAAATAGCTAATAGCAGTCGCATAATGAACTAATACATATATGAATTGCGAAATATAGCTTATATTAGTCGCATAATGAACAACTACTGATAAGAATTACGAATAGCTTATTGTAGTCGCATAATGAACTACTACTGATAAGAATTACGAAATAGCTAATAGCAGTCGCATAATGAACTAATACATATATGAATTGCGAAATATAGCTTATATTAGTCGCATAATGAACAACTACTGATAAGAATTACGAATAGCTTATTGTAGTCGCATAATGAACTACTACTGATACTAATAGGTTATAGTAGTATCACAATGAACTACTACTGATACTAATAGCTTATAGTAGTATCACACTGAACTACTACTGATACGAATAGCTTATAGTAGTATCACAATGAACTACTACTGATACGAATAGCTTATAGTAGTATCACAATGAACTACTACTGATACTAATAGCTTATAGTAGTATCACAATGAACTACTACTGATACTAATAGCTTATAGTAGTATCACAATGAACTACTACTGATACTAATAGCTTATAGTAGTATCACAATGAGCTACTACTGATACTAATAGGTTATAGTAGTATCACAATGAACTACTACTGATACTAATAGCTTATAGTAGTATCACAATGAACTACTACTGATACGAATAGCTTATAGTAGTATTATAATGAACTACTACTGATACGAATAGGTTATAGTAGTATCACAATGAACTACTACTGATACTAATAGCTTATAGTAGTATCACAATGAACTACTACTGATACTAATAGCTTATAGTAGTATTACAATGAACTACTACTGATACTAATAGCTTATAGTAGTATCACAATGAACTACTACTGATACGAATAGGTTATAGTAGTATCACAATGAACTACTACTGATACGAATAGCTTATAGTACTATCACAATGAACTACTACTGATACGAATAGCTTATAGTAGTATTACAATGAACTACTACTGATACTAATAGCTTATAGTAGTATCACAATGAACTACTACTGATACTAATAGGTTATAGTAGTATCACACTGAACTACTACTGATACGAATAGCTTATAGTAGTATTATAATGAACTACTACTGATACGAATAGCTTATAGTACTATCACAATGAACTACTACTGATACTAATAGCTTATAGTAGTATCACAATGAACTACTACTGATACTAATAGCTTATAGTTGTATCACAATGAACTACTACTGATACTAATAGCTTATATTAGTATCATAATGAACTACTCTTGATACGAATAGCTTATATTAGTATCACAATGAACTACTACTGATACGAATAGCTTATAGTAGTATTATAATGAACTACTACTGATACGAATAGCTTATAGTAGTACCACAATGAACTACTACTGATACGAATAGCTTATAGTACTATCACAATGAACTACTACTGATACTAATAGATTATAGTAGTATCACAATGAACTACTACTGATACTAAAAGCTTTTAGTTGTATCACAATGAACTACTACTGATACGAATAGGTTATAGTAGTATCACAATGAACTACTACTGATACTAATAGGTTATAGTAGTATCACAATGAACTACTACTGATACTAATAGCTTATAGTTGTATCACAATGAACTACTACTGATACTAAAAGCTTTTAGTTGTATCACAATGAACTACTACTGATACGAATAGGTTATAGTAGTATCACAATGAACTACTACTGATACGAATAGGTTATAGTAGTATCACAATGAACTACTACTGATACGAATAGGTTATAGTAGTATCACAATGAACTACTACTGATACGAATAGGTTATAGTAGTATCACAATGAACTACTACTGATACGAATAGCTTATATTAGTATCATAATGAACTACTACTGATACGAATAGCTTATAGTAGTATCACAATGAACTACTACTGATACTAATAGATTATAGTAGTATTATAATGAACTACTACTGATACGAATAGCTTATAGTACTATCACAATGAACTACTACTGATACTAATAGCTTATAGTAGTATCACAATGAACTACTACTGATACTAATAGGTTATAGTAGTATCACAATGAACTACTACTGATACGAATAGCTTATATTAGTATCATAATGAACTACTACTGATACGAATAGCTTATAGTAGTATCACAATGAACTACTACTGATACTAATAGATTATAGTAGTATTATAATGAACTACTACTGATACGAATAGGTTATAGTAGTATCACAATGAACTACTACTGATACTAATAGATTATAGTAGTATTATAATGAACTACTACTGATACGAATAGGTTATAGTAGTATCACAATGAACTACTACTGATACTAATAGCTTATAGTAGTATCACAATGAACTACTACTGATACTAATAGCTTATATTAGAATCACAATGAACTACTACTGATACGAATAGCTTATAGTACTATCACAATGAACTACTACTGATACGAATAGCTTATAGTAGTATCACAATGAACTACTACTGATACTAATAGCTTATAGTAGTATCACAATGAACTACTACTGATACTAATAGGTTATAGTACTATCACAATGAACTACTACTGATACTAATAGGTTATAGTAGTATCACAATGAACTACTACTGATACGAATAGCTTATAGTAGTATCACAATGAACTACTACTGATACTAATAGCTTATAGTAGTATCACAATGAACTACTACTGATACTAATAGCTTATAGTAGTATCACAATGAACTACTACTGATACTAATAGCTTATAGTAGTATCACAATGAACTGCTACTGATACTAATAGCTTATAGTAGTATCACAATGAACTACTACTGATACTAATAGCTTATAGTAGTATCACAATGAACTACTACTGATACTAATAGCTTATAGTAGTATCACAATGAACTACTACTGATAAGAATTACGAATAGCTAATATTAGTCGCATACTGAACTACTACTGATACGAATAGCTTATTGTAGTCGCATAATGAACTACTACTGATACGAATAGGTTATAGTAGTATCACAATGAACTACTACTGATACTAATAGCTTATAGTAGTATCACAATGAACTACTACTGATACGAATAGCTTATATTAGTATCACAATGAACTACTACTGATACGAATAGCTTATAGTAGTATCACAATGAACTACTACTGATACGAATAGGTTATAGTAGTATCACAATGAACTACTACTGATACGAATAGCTTATAGTAGTCGCATAATGAACTACTACTGATACGAATAGCTTATAGTAGTATCACAATGAACTACTACTGATACGAATAGCTTATAGTAGTATCACAATGAACTACTACTGATACGAATAGCTTATAGTACTATCACAATGAACTACTACTGATACGAATAGCTTATAGTAGTCCCATAATGAACTACTACTGATAAGAATTACGAATAGCTTATAGTAGTATCAGAATGAACTACTACTGATACGAATAGCTTATAGTACTATCACAATGAACTACTACTGATACGGATAGCTTATAGTAGTACCATAATGAACTACTACTGATAACAAATATGGGTAGCATTATAGTACAGTCGTACATTTTTAGTACGGTCCTGAAACATTTTTGGAAAAAAGATTATATAAGAGTCCGTCTGTGATAAATTAGTGCCATCCAAACTTCCTGCCACTTACAGTAGGTGATATATTTATCCTTGCCGTGAATGATTGATTTGTCATGATACTGAATTACACATGTATGTATTTACCAGATCATAGTCAGTAGTAGGATCGACGGTTGCCCAATAATTCGGCTAGAATAAAGTAGCATATATTTACATTTGTGCGTAGTTCAATCGTTGTGTTCTCTGAAATGGTACAGTCGATGTGGTTGGAATTATTGATAATTTTAAATTAACCCTTTACCCAACAAACCGGCCAAAAACGCCCAAATAAAGCTTCAACAGCCTAAAATATCTTCGGTCTGTCTCAATAACACCATACAAATATGGATATCATTGGAACCGGTTCATTGACCACATTGTGATGGTTAAAGTTATGCCCTGTGCCAATACATTCTCTTATATATGCGAGTCGACCATAGGTCGCCTCGCATATATAAGAGAATACATTGGCCTATCATTTTTAATATGTGTTAAGCCATTGCATTTTCTTATATATGCGAGGCGACCTATGGTCTACTCGCATATATAAGAGAATGCATTGGCACAGGCCCGTTCTGTTGGGTAAAGGGTTAATATAATATCCCAGCGGAGATAGTGTTTGGATACTAACTTATCGATTTTATCCACTGAAGTACAATTCCATAATACATGTATGTCTTTAAAATCATTGCGCATGATTTATAATTAGATTCGGGTTTACGACATTTATGCGACAGTTTACTCGCTTACCTTTGTTAACACTATACCATGTACATGCGTTACACCAATCTAGTCCTGAATAAACAGTCCACTAGCACATGCAAGCGAAGCAGTATCGGAATGTTAAGTACCAAATATGCCTTCAGTAAAATAGAACATAAATTTCGCCCACGGTTTTCCTGACCCAGGCTCACAACATACTGTCCGTTGATTTAATTGAATAGTCGACCTGCACAATATATTAACGATACGGTACAATATACGTTATACAGTCATATAAGTATAGGGTGTACGCCTTGCCTTTATCGCCACATGCATGGGTGCATATACTGTATGTGTTTTCCCATAAGGATTAATGTTAGCTATAACCAACATATCGTCAAACAGGCGGACAAACACGCCATGCAGGCTCGATCAAGAATTAATTTATATATCGCATAATACAGTGAATTGTTAATGCACTTCACGTCGATTATTAACTGGGTCAGGGTTTGAACAGGTGGAATGTGATCTCTACAGGCGTAACCGGAGTAAAGTTGCATCGACCAATCGAATTTTTTTATTTTTTTTTTGATCGAGGGGCGCCTTAAGATACTTATACCTATTATTTATGTGGCAGTAGCCTCTATAGGGGCGCCTGCGGCGCATAAGATACTATGGGTGGCGGGATGGGGAGGTGGGTGGGTAACTAACCTCCACAATCTAATGATCGAGGGACGCCTGCGGCGCATAAGATACTCATACCTATTATTTATGTGGGCAGTAGCCTCTATAGGGGCGCCTGCGGCGCATAAGATACTATGGGATGGGGAGGTGGGTGGGTAACTAACCTCCACACTCTAATGATCGAGGGGCGCCTGCGCGCATAAGATACTTATACCTATTATGTATGTGGCAGTAGCCTCTATAAGATACTATGGGTGGCGGGATGGGGAGGTGGGTGGCTAACGGGACTTCTAGTTAACACTGTCGCCTATGGAAAATAATTAAATGTTTGGCCGCCATATTGGATTCTGGTGTCGGATTTTTGGCTAATTTGTAAGGGTTGTATATTAGCATAACGAATCGAGCGGAAAACTAGACCGCATGTGCTATCATCTTTACTATAATGGCGATCAAAGAGACCTGGTGCATTTAAAAAAAATGGCCGCCATGATGGACGCCATCTTGTCTGGAGTCTCTGCGGCCACTTTTTTTCTTGTTAACAAGTGAACAAAATTAGAGGAGACCTTAAGGAAGAAAATTAGTGGGGTGAAGTTAAGTCCTGGGGGGGGGGGTGCAGAGGTCGACCAATATATCCTGGACTACAGTTACTACTGGTACGTACAGGTTAGAGGACGGATTTCAAAACGTACCACTTCTACACAGCAATGGAGGGTGTCACCCCTATATATACCACCGCCCACATGAATCTTGAATACCATTAGTAACACTGAAATTATAGTCACTCTCACCCATCTCTCTCGCCGGTTTTTTTTTTCTGTGATAAAGTTACCCAGGTTCCAGAAATTGTGATAAAGTTACCCATGTGGAGAGAATTGTGATAAAGTTACCCATGTGGAGAGAATTGTGATAAAGTTACCCAGGTAAAGGAAATCTCACAACATGAACGTGATTTAAAAGCGTCAATTTCTTAAAATATTTTATTTAGTAAAGCTATAAAATAATATATAGTTATGTTGCAATGTCGGCGATCCGTGGAGGGTAGAAGTCCAATCCGTGGATGGTTGAAGTCCATTAAATTCCCATGGCCTTCATTTCTCTATCCATCTGGCACAATGAACACAGTTCACAACACGACACCGTTAAACAGTCGTCGCAGATTGACCCCTGAAAAAGTTATAATGTAAAGTTGATCAGGAAAGTGATAAATGGAGAGAACATAACGCGCATGTTAATAGAGAATCTTTAATATAATGAGTTTCGGATGGCGCAAGGATATATTTCACGAGATCCATGCATGCGCCCAGAGACAGGGGGGGGGGGTTGGGGTGTCTCACCCCCCCCCCCCCAACTTTGGTCAAAATTGTCAACAGTTGGAAATTTCATACCTGCCAATACATTAGTTGGAAATTTCACACCAACAGTATGTTGAAAATGTTCTTGTAGTTTGATTTTCAAACAATTTCTTGGGGGGAATTAATTGTTTTTGGACCAATATTTGCAAATGTTCTTATTTTTGGTAAAAATTTTGGACTGAAATAGTCATCAGTTGGAAATTTTCCAACCTCAGGGGGGTGTCAGGTTGGAAATTTCCAACAGTTGGAAAGCTTGTGTCCTGGTCCCTCCGCCATGGCCAGTCAAAAACTGCTAGTTAATTTAAGAAAACAATATTATCATACATTTGGTCAATATTGTCATCAGTTGTAAATTTTCCAACCTAAGTGGAGTGTTAGGTTAGAAATTTCCAACTCTAGGAGAGCAAGAGGCTAGTCTAGATGCTAGGATTTTGCGATTTTCTTGTTCAGATTACAAAATTTTCCCATTGTCATTGTGTCTCCGCTGTGCCCAATACAATTATATTTGGTCAAATTTGTGGACTGAAATGGTCATCAGTTGGAGAATTTTCCAACTTGAGGGGGAGTATGAGGTTTGAAATTTCCAACACTATAGGAAAGCTTCAGTTGAGGCCAGTCTAGATGCTTGGATTTGCAATTTTCTTGTTTCAAATTTCAAAATTTTCGCACATCGGGCCGAACAGCCATGGTAAGCCTGGTGTGTCGTGGTCTGTTGTCCGTAGCCGTGTGCTTTTGTATGGAGTTAAATATGTAAAATATCTGAATGTTCTCATACCGGGAATATAGAACCATGGTTTATGGAGATATGGGATATTAGGCCCAAGAGCACTGAGATACAAGGGGGGGGGGGTGCAAATGGAATTATGCAAAACTTGTGTTCGGTCTGATTCAAGGTGCAGTTGGAATTTCCCATGGTGGACACCCCCCGAACGGAAACCCTCTAGCCACGTCCCTGCATGCGCCGTCCGCAACGAGTTCGTTAAAAGATACGAGATTATGATTGTATTCTGCATTCATATTACAACGTTGTGTCAGATAAATAAAATCCATTACTGTCACTTTCATTGATACTATGGCTACACATTTGTGACCCGCCATATCAAATCCAGTCGTAAGTCGGGATTTTTTTACCCTGTGCCAATGCATTATCTTATATATGCGAGTCGACCATAGGTCGCCTCGCATATATAAGAGAATGCATTGGCCTAACAATTTTTTACAATTTTAATAATTTTTTCTTGTATTCTTTAACAATTTTATAATTTCACCCATACAGAGCCCCAGACAAACATGAGCAGACGACACTCTTCTATATGCTAAAAAACATCCAGTACCCTGCAGGGAGCCCCACACATATATAGAAGCATATAGAAGAGTGTCGTCTGCTCATGTTTGTCTGGGGCTCTGTATGGGTGAAATTATAAAATTGTTAAAGAATACAAGAAAAAATTATTAAAATTGTAAAAAATTGTTAGGCCAATGCATTCTCTTATATATGCGAGGCGACCTATGGTCGACTCGCATATATAAGAGAATGCATTGGCACAGGGTAAAAAAAATCCCGACTTACGACTGCATTTGATATGGCGGGTCACATTTATTGTGATTTAACTCTGATGAAAAAACCAGTAATTATCGGGACATCACCGAAGCGGATCGTTGACGTATATAATGTACGTCATCGTTCTTGGCGTCAAAATGAACAAGAATAGTTCCAGCTTGTGTTGCACTAGAGTATACACTAATGTGTATTCAATGGCTGGGATTCCATTGAATACATGTGCCTGATGTTAATGGGTGTTGACTAATATACCAGTCAGTCAACTAAAGAACAGTAATAACGTACTCAATCTGAGTGAATCCGGACTACTGAATGTCTACTCGTGTAGCCTCAAACATTCCGATATCCCTGGTATATATACTATGGCTGAATAGGTCATTGTCGCATGGTTTCTGGCAAAAAGACACCCAGGATCTCTTAAACTGTCAAAAAGACACACAGGATCTCAAAGTCTCAGCAAACAACGGGAAGTTTGTTTAGTCGTCTGCTATTAAAATTGGTCCAACTATCAAGGATGTGGAATTGCGCTGTAAATCAGACTCAAAGCCGAATTAAATTTCGTTGATATTTCACTCCTATCACAAACAAATAATTATCTTAATATTAATAGTAGACGACTAAACAATATTCCCGTTGTTTGGCGATACTTTGAGATCCTGTGTGTCTTTTTGACAGTTTAAGAGATGCTGGGTGTCTTTTTGCCAGAAACCATGCGACAATGACCTATTCAGCTATGCGCTATGGGTATGTCGTCACTCCCCACGATTCGCATTCATATGTGGGTGACAATCCGATTCTTCTCTGTTCGAGATCAGTAGGCCGCTAAGGCTCATTTGGTCTCACCGGTATTTTTGTTATAAAAGATCAAGAACATGTCCATTGGTTTGTATTCTCGTTTCCAAAATTCGGAGGAGGTGAGAACACGTTGCTTGTGTGTTCTTGGTACATGCATGGTGTTAATGACGCTAAATTGGTAAGGTTGCTACGTTTCGGTGAACAAAGACAAGGACAATTCTATCGCGCGAAATTCGACAACTGGCTAAATTTCTAGTTCATGGAAGTAAAAGGACATTTTATTGAATGAATTTCGTCTCAAAGTTGATTTAACTGCTCAGAGAATGGAAATTAAATTGCTATTTAGCTGTCGTCTGCCATTGTTTTTGCGACTCTCGTGTCTGTTTATTTGGGCTCAATGTCTCTTGTTGAATAGACTGGTTCCAGGTTGAAACGCACACATTTTAAAACATAGTTACCTCCCCCCCCCCCGAGCCTTAATGGCGATGAGTTGGTCGTAATCACCGTTTTTTTTTGTGTGATATAGGTACCCAGCTTCTGAAAATTGCGATAATGGTATCCAGGTTGCGATAATGGTATCCAGGTTGCGATAATGGTATCCAGGTTGCGATAATGGTATCCAGGTTGCGATAATGGTATCCAGGTTGCGATAATGGTATCCAGGTTGCGATAATGGTATCCAGGTTGCGAAAATGGTATCCATGTTGCGATAATGGTATCCAGGTTGCGATAATGGTATCCAGGTTGGGAAAAATCGTGCTGAAGGTACTCAGGTTCATCATATCTCAAAATAAACGAGATTTCTATGTCGTTTAGATGTAGGAAGTTGCTTTCAGTTGTAAGGTGTTTGAACTGCTCTAAATTGAGAGAATGTAGTCCCGACGAAGTATATCAACTAATGTATCCTTTGATATATTGTCCTGTAGTGTAACTCAAAAATGCCTCGTCGACCGTAGATTAACATGGATACCTTTATCACAATTGTTCCCAATCTGGGTACCTTTATAACAATTTTCGGGACCTTTGTACCTTCGTCACACAAAAACGGTGTGAGTGACCAACTCAGCGCCATTAAGGTGTGACTCGCGTTGTCAGAACTCCGACAACAGATCAGGAACGTACCAAGAACATACAAAGAAAATGCGTTGTCGGTCTGGAATCTCACTCACCGAATTGGGGGAATTAGAATACAAACCCATGAACATGTTCTTGGTCTGTTCTCATATGTTCAAATCGCCAAGAACCTGTTCGTTCGTAACCTGTTCGTAACCTGGTCGCGATATTCGATCTTGGTAACCTGTCTATCGCGAACAATCAATAGACACCTTTCGCTACTACGACAGATAAGAATTACGATTAGGTACCAAGTGGTCATTTTTTTACCCTGTGCCAAAGCATTCTCTTATATATGCGAGTCGACCATAGGTCGCCCCGCATATATAAGAAAATGCATTGGCCTAACAATTTTTTATAATTTTTTTTAAATAAATGTTTCTTACAATTTTTAGGACATAAAATAAAAAACATCCATTACCCTGCAGGGAGCCCCGCACATATATAGAAGCATATAGAAGAGTGTCGTCTGCTCATGTTTGTCTGGGGCTCTGTATGGGTGAAATTATAAAATTGTTAAAGAATACAAGAAAAAATTATTAAAATTGTAAAAAATTGTTAGGCCAATGCATTCTCTTATATATGCGAGGCGACCTATGGTCGACTCGCATATATAAGAGAATGCATTGGCACAGGGTAAAAAAAATCCCGACTTACGACTGCATTTGATATGGCGGGTCTATTAACCCATAGAGAGCCCCACACAGCCTGGAGCAGACGACACTATGTAGTGCATGCTTCCATCTGTGTGAGGCTCCCTGTGGGTGATATGGCGGGTACCATGTCATTAGAATTTGCATTCTTTCTATTCGTTGTAGTTTTCCCACTACCCGTAGCTACGATTACGGTTTCGGATTGTCAACCAAATTCACAAGTATGAAACGTGTCTATTAAACGCGGATTCGAAATTACAAAACCCATTTTATATGGGCTGCCAATTAGTAGGTACACGTTCTTATGTGTTGCTGCCTTAACTTTACTTTGAGGCAGTTCCATGTTCCCGCCATCCATGGTGAGGATAAACTTCCCAACCTATGTGAAAATCTGCCCCAAACTAATCTATGTTAGGTATAACCCATTGGCTAGTTGTGAAACCAACCCATTACTGAGACACAACCCTAATAAGTTGAGAAATATTTTGCCACTGGCCTCGTCTGCTATGGGAGACATAGACTCAGATTGAAATTCCCACTGGAACACCCATTGGGAACCTCGATTATGCAATGTGTCGTCTGCCAATTTTGAGATATAGAGAAACTAAACTAAACAAGAACGATGAGGTTCGCCGAATTCACGATTATCTTCCGATTGACTTCTGTTGAGTCCTGCGAGTTTTTGATTGGTTGACACTGATGTAATACTCTTCCAAAGTAATGGGATTCCATGCTATATATTTAGAGCATATTACTTGGTTTGTTTGATATTAGGCCCAATATCAGCCTGAAACCGAAGGTCGAAGGCTGATATAGGGTTACCGATGGCTGATATCAGGCACAAATAGATACCTATACGTTATTTTATAGTATATAGTGCAGTAGATTTTTCGGCATGTCGTAAATCCATATTACTCGGATTGGAGATGCCGCAAATCGATATTACTCGGTTTAAGGGCGATATCAGCCTATATTTTGATAACATGCTATTGTTCTGTATAGTCAGTGTAATTAGACTGCAGTAACCATTATAAGTCGGCCTCAGTCCGAGCGAACCCATGCAATCACTATAAAACTTTATTTCATATGCAATCCCAGACAACATACAAATTCTTCAATATATTTCAATAACACTATTTATATGATTGGGCAAAATCCGTCACATGATAATCCGGGGAAAAGTCATATTGGACTCATAAGGATTTTGTTTTATCGGGACTACATGACGTCACGAAGTAACTATATTGCCAAATGAATCGGTAAAATTGTGATGCGCGCGCAATACGCTGGTGAATTTGGCAGGATTTCACTTCCGTATTAAGTTTTTTTTCCACTTCCGTGTTTACTGTTCCAAATCATGATTTCTGCTGATCAATTACAGGCTTTTATAGAGAATCAAGTGCCGACAAATACCAAAAATGAGTCTTAAATGACCACAAAAGTTTATTCCTACAATTTGGATAAACATACAGATGGATAATACAAATGTGATTTTACAATGTTCTGTACAGTATGTGCTTTTCTTGTTCTCGTCCAGGTTGTGGTGAAAAGTCACATTGGACGAGACAAGCAGTGTACAAAAAACACATACTGTACACAACATTGTATAATAACTTTATAATATTGGTCTCCATAAAACTTCATGTCAAATGTGATGATTGGAGAATTAAAACGACTCGAGACCTTCGAAGTTGGTTCATGTGATATAATATAAAATTTATAAAAGTCTATAAAACAAAGATCATCAACAATTACATGTACAAAAATAGATTGAATTTGTTCTTAGTTACATTAATAGTAACTCTCCAAAAATGAAATTTCGAATGTCAAAACCATTCTTAATGAAACATAAGTGAGATCACTGAGTAGCGGCCGCATTGGATTCATCCAGCTCCATTCCGTGGTTTCATAGATTCTTCCAGCCCCGGTTCCGTGGCTTTAGTGCTACTGGTCAAAGTTTTGAAGTAGCATTTCCATATATGGAGCTTTTGAATTATTCATGATTTCCATATATGGAATGCTACTCCAAAACTTTGACCTGTAGCACTAAAGCCACGGAACCGGACCGGGTGGATCCAATATGACCGCGACTTAGTGACAGGGCGTATTACTGTTACAGATGAATTACCGATAACAGTCCAATTATTTCAATATGATAACAAAAGTTAATCAAAACTTGAAGGTAAACATTGGAGAAGGTCAAAGCATTGCATAAATATTCTGGAAATAATATTCAGATTAAAATATTTGAACTTACTACACGGTTAGCGATATTTGTTGACAAATTACTATGACAGTTTTGTTTACATCACAATGGTTTCAACACGTGAACTTTCGCCACTTAAAGTGAAGTGAAACACCCCGGTTGGGTGATCAAATAGAAATGGAGAATAATCTTGTTCAAAGTAGTTATTTTTACAGATATTATATCTAAAATTGACAACACACAACGTCACTCGTATGTATTAATTAAATGCAGTGACTGCCGATGGCGAAATCGTTTTCATTATTTTATCGCCGATAGAAGCATCCCGATTCGAGTATTAAATATTTACAATTTAGCGTAGTTCAGATAATGTTTTCTATGGAGTGGTGCGGTCGATTTGCTTGAGATTTTCGGTGATGTTAGTAGAATGCTACATTCATCCAGTTGGCATAGCTCCTGAATGCTAACTTATCAGTTTCATGCACCCGAACAAATACATGATATGTCATTAAGTGTTGTCAGTGATGAATATAAGAACAACGTTTCTCTATTTATACATGTTCTGAGTGGAAATGTTTCCAGACTCTTATATTTGTTGGACATGTACCCTCTGTGTGCACCTTGGGTCCCTTTAAGTAAATCGGAATCGAATTCTCCCAACAGCGTGAAATTATATCGAGCCATATAGTCTCTGTGGGTATATCGATATAAAGTCGTGAAACAGCAACAAGGGGGTGTTGGACACCACCAACTTTGGCCAAACTTTTAAACATTTTGACATTTCATGCCCAACACAACATTTATTGGTAATTTTAAACCAAAAGTGGGTTGAATTTGTTATGATAATCTCATATTCAAGCCGGAATTTAGTTTGAATTTTATTGGTTTTAAACCAAAAGTTTAAAAATTTTGGACTGAAATAGCAATCCGTTTGGGAATTTACAACCATATAGAACTGTGTTAGTTCGGAAATTTCTAACAGTTTGAAAGTTTGAGGAACCAGTTGGAGAATTCCAACACAATGGGGTGGGGGCAAATGAAAATTCCCCAAATTGGAAATATGGGCTGTTATAAACCGGTGTGGGGCTTTGAAATTTAAAGGGGAGGTTCCTTTGAAAATTTCAACGTATACACCCCCCCCCCCCCAACGGAGACCCTCTAGCCATGGCACGGATCGATGGAGGGACACATTTACCTTTATTCCGCCCAGGGTACGGACTCTAGTTCTCATGGCGATTTCAGCTCCGGGTACACAGAAAGGCATACATGGACAGTCACCGAGCCGACCCGACAAGTCACACAGCACGCACGGCCAACAAAAGTATGTCCAGCAACCTGGAAATATTGGATAACAGTCTGTGTTACATGTATAATCCTATCAGGGTTAAAGGATGAGCTACTGGACATTCGTAAACTAGATGGTCGAGGCCGTAGGCCGAGACCATATATAGTTGACGAATGTCCAGTCTTATAATATACAAGGAGAAATACAGAAATACATTTATACAGATGAATAATTATGATAAATCTATATAAATCTCTATAAATGAGACGTTTACGAACGTTTGTTGTCTGACAACAAAACCACGCCCCTTGAACGGCTCGTGTGAGTGGGAATTGCGTGTGGACTTTGCTGTGAACACTCGGGAAATGGACGTTCTGTGTTATGGATGTCGACTTGTGGCATAATGCATGAACGTTCTAGTTTAAATGTCGTATACGTGTAACAGGAAGCAGACTCCTGTCTGATCGTACGATTCCCGGCAGAGTTCAAATGACAACTAGCAGTCAAAAATGCATACTTTATTAAAATAGCAAAGACATGCATCACAGGTCCATTATTGGTTGGATACAGAATGCCACTTTAAGAAAACAGCATAGGCAACAAATACCAGTAAATATGATTTACTTTAGTATTTGGTTCGAAACCAAATACCAGTCAATGTGGCTTTGACCTGGACAATATTACAACCAAAGAACAACAAAACCATTACTACCTCTATATACGGGACAGGTATGCACCACCTGAGGTGTATTATACTTAGGTGATTTTATAATGAGGAGCATAGCAGATAGAGTTGTCCCTCTTTTACCCCCGGGGCCAAAGAAATAGTAATTTAGGAGCGTTTGATCTGATTGAGTACCTTTAATTGTGACATGCGAGATACTAAATTAAACCAAACCAACAGTTCGAATTCATGGAGCTTTGTCCACCATTGTGACCACCATCTTTGATTTTAAAGAATGCAATAAATTTTGGCTGGATTATGTAATCCACGAGACACGCTATCATTTCCATATATATACCAAAACAAAACCTGCAAAACCTGTAATGTTCATTATAATAGAGCAGTTGATAAAGACATCCACTTGTATGAACATTACAGGAGGGGCAAATCTGCATCCGCTACACAAGTAAGGGTTGGAGCACAAGAATTGTTCTTTTTTCCAGACTCAATCGAGTCGAAGACGAGATTTATTCTGGTAAAGAACTATTCGCGTGTTCTGACCGACTTAGAGAACAATTGCACATAATACTATCAACTGGAAATGTGCCGTTGATAGTGTTTTGACCACGACGCACAATCCGTGCGCTGGCCGCGATTGGACACAATAGCCGGTTAGCCACGCCCAACAACGCGATTAACATGAACTAATCGACGTTAAATGTGAATAGATATGTCCGAAACTACACGGACTGGTCCCAATTTGAAGCGCCCGTGCGATTTATCTGTTATGAGTTGCGTGTGCACATGCCTAACAATGGGATAATCACTGAACTATTCCTTCGCCAGCCTTGGGAATTGGTGTGCTTTACCAAAAATCAAGGAACGATTGCAACAATGGGATTGTGCTCTAAAGCATGGTACAGGCTGTATTATTAACTTAAACTGATAGCTCGCTTGCTGCCTTATTGTTTGCGTAATTACATTCGCCATGGCATTCCGTTTAATGTATCCATGCTATTCTGAGTTTTCATATTTTCTAGGTTAATCTTATTCTTCCGACTAAAGTCACGATCGCCATTGTGGAACTCGTGGTTGTGCCTCAAAGTTTGTTTAATTAACTTTATTGCTAAATATCGGTTAATGAAAACAAATATTCCTTTGATTTGAACCTTTGAAAATGAATTGGGGTATCCTGAATTGATTTTGGTAATGATAGTGAGTATACGATGTTATGCATACCTGTTGATGGATTTTAAATGTACTCAATCAGATCAGACGTCTCCATACCATCAAGATACAACGACAAAATTTCTTCAAAATGCGCTTTAGTTATCACAATCGATTTATTGCAACAAAATAATGCCAACCACTGTCAACTATGGTATCAAATTTCCCAAAACTTGTTATTTATCAACATTTTGTTCAACAAAATATGGCCATATTGTCACGACATTTGACCGTATTACCACTTAATTTTAGAGTTATCCGTCTTCATCCGCAATTTTGTCCGAGACCCTCCTTTTGACCACGTGTTTCTGTGCCTCTTAGTATTACACATCTCGAGAAATAACTTCAAAACTGATATCTGATCACTCTGAGCTTTGATGGGTGGGTTCCTTGACTCGAATCAAATATTTTTTACCCCCGGATCCAAATAAATAGTAATTTAGGAGCGTCTGATCTGATTGAGTACCTTTAATTGTGACATGCGAGATACTAAATCAAAACAAACCAACAGTTCGAATTCATGGAGCTTTGTCCATCATTGTGACCACCATCTTTGATTTTAAAGAATGCAATAAATTTTGGCTGGATTGTGTAACCCACGAGACACGCTATCATTTCCATATATACCAAAACAAAACCTGCAATTTATGGCTCAATTGCGATGTACAATTCTACGGCTGTGAATATAGAGACTTGTCGATGGCGAATGGAGGACATTGAAGACATAATATGACTTTATTTTTAACAATTATGGAATTTATCCTGGTTAATTAACTCATTGTTTATTGCGATATCGGCTCACAAATACCACGGAAAAGCATGCAATTTTGAATTGGGACATTCATCTAAAGTGAACATATAATAACTAATAAATATTATATATATTCCCCGCGTTATTTTTTCAACTTTATGATGTTCCCTGTCAAAACTTCAAAAAGTTCCAAGGTTTTGATTCATGGCATGATCTTGGTATTCACTCGCTTGCCCTTCCAAACTCAGCTATGTTCCCTCGACGGACTACAAAATTCCTCCGCCAATCATAGAAGACAAACTCTTTTGTGAACTCCGCGCAATTAGTGCATATATATATATTGTATAGATAAAGTACATATAGTGCCTATGGATGGGCGGGCGTGATCCAGTTATCGTATACTTATTTTGATAAGTATTTAAGTATTTGTAAACCCATGAATGACACTATAATAAATCAGTCATGCATGCCCTCGTCTTCATGCGACTTGAAAGAAGTCATATAGTGAATCGACGGGAATTGTTTCGTCGACCTATATACACATGTACTCGTTTCACTGTGTTTGATGTTGCAATATTAGTTGCACTCTTGGTACTAATTTAAAGGTACTCAATCTGATTCGATGGTCCCCATATCATCAGATTCCAACAACAACAACAACAAAAGTTTTAAATGCTGCTTATCAGAATCGAGTAATTGCCCAAAAATAATGCTAACCACAGTCAACTATAGTATAAAATTGCCCAAAACCTGTTATTTATCAACATTATGTTCAACGAAATTTTGCCGGTTTGTCAAATATCTGACACAAAAAAGCCACTTGATTTTAGAATTATCCATCTTCATCCGCAATTTGGCCCGAGACCGTCTTCGAGCCCACTCTTTACTGGGCCACTTAAAATTATAGGTGGTGAAAAATAATAGATTTCAAACATCGATATCTGATCACTCTGAGCTTTGTTGGGTGGGTTACTCGACTCGAATCAAATATTTTTAACCCCCGAAGCCAAGGAAATAGTAATTTTCGAACGTTAATTCGGATTATGCATCTTTAACCATGTCTATGTCAAACAACAAACAATATTTTCCCTACCTACCCATATCCATGCTGCTTATCTAAAAAAAAATAGAGTTACACATATTAAAATGTAAGTGTCAATGACACTGAAGCTCTACTCGGAGAGGGGATATTGTCAAATTAATAATACAGTTAATGGAGCGATAGAGAATGCAGACAGTTGGCTTGTCTATGTAATAATAAATACCCAACGGATTTAGTCATACTTTCGTCGCGCGCCAGAAGTGCCATTAGGATGTGGCCCTTTTCTATATAACTTTATGCTGGACTTCTTCTTAGATCATGTCATGGATCTTTAGTCCATCTCCGCCTGCAGAGATCACACTCCGCCAGGTTAAAATATGGGAATTCTTTTATGTGGCAGGGAAGTTTATAACAATGAAAAAACAGTGCAGGTAATATATTTTTTGGTTAAAGACATTATTTAGAATAAAATATTTTAACTTACTACGCGATAAGCGATGTTTGTTGAACATCACTGTAACAGGTTTGTTTACATAGCAATGGTTTCAATATGCGACATTTCGCTATCGGAAAGCTATTAATAATAGGAACAAAGTTGATCTATTTCTATATGTTCTTCTTGATGTGATGTTTTTACATACGTTTTATATTTCTGGCACATTTACCCAATGTGAATGTCTCGGATCCCTTTAGACCAAATCAAACAAAATAATTATGTGGCCTCAACTCTTTCGAATTCCCGGCTGTGCACTGATAAACATAGATTTCTGTATAGAGGTGGAACAATTGTCACTTCAGCTAAATCTTAAAGGTACGGATGGCCTTCGCGATGGGTATTGTTAGACAGATTTTGTTCTTATACCAATCATAAATATCGCATAAATAACATATTATTGTCAAGATCGTACGCAGTGTTAGTAAACAAAGGCCATTACAGCACAGTATAAGGCTACTTTCATACGCTGGCAAGTTTGCACGGTATTTTTTTGCGGGCAATTCGTTATAGAACACCACATGGTGCCAGAATATGAACATATGCACTTTATGTGCTTGTTTCCGTTCATATTATGGCACCATATCGTTTTCTACGACAAAATGCCTGCAAAACCATACCAGGCCAACTTGCCAGTGTATGAACATACCCTAAGCGTGTGGGAATAGAAAACTCAACTCCGGTGAGATCCCACGAAGTGAACGTTCGTTAAATCTGCCACCATGTTGTTTACAACATACCGGTATATAGCGCTGGTCAATCCTCGCCACTCAATATTTCGGCGTTGAATGGGTCACGGTGCTGAGTGTTTTGCTTATCGCACACTCTCAACTGCTCAGCTCACACAATTTACTATTGTGGATAATATCGTATTCATACTATATAACATTTTACTATATACTATTAGTATATTCTTGAGGAAATTTTCATAATGGTAACTTATATTTCTAAGTTATAACCTACAACCAATATAATATAAGGCCATCCGCGCCTTTAACCCTTCCATGACTGGAGCTTCCGGAAATTTTGCGAAATCCTATATATGAAAATGCATTATCTTATACATGCGAGTCTCCCATAGGCAGCCTCGCATGTACATGTATTTATAAGTGAAAGCATTGGCCTAAAAACATTTACCTTGACCGTGTAAGCCGATGCATTCTCTTATATATGCCAGTCTCCCATAGGCAGCCTCGCATATATAAGTGAATGCATTGGCCTAACAATATTTACCTTGACTTTGTAAGACAATGCATTCTCTTATATATGCGAACCTCCATATTGGTGACTCGCATATATAAGAGAATGCACTGGCAAATGATATACAATGCTGCACCAGCGCAGCTCCAGTCAATAAAGGGTTAAATCAAACTTACAAATCCCCATATCGTCCATGCATGAACATATAGCAGCGTAGACGATTCCATGCATGACCTTGCAGTGATCCGGACATCACCCCGACGATAGAAGCCGAGGTGGGAGCCGTCAAACTCCATGCAGGATTTACCTCCCTTGATGAATCGGTAAGACCCACATTTGGTGGATTTCCGCGATATTAGGATATATACATGTACTAAGCGAACATATCAACATTCTGCCCTTATTAATCACACAAAATATCGGATAAAATGTGTGTAATTTCGTACCGTAACTTTGGAAAGTGGAACTAGTAGCAAAGAACTATATTGCGAAACGGTGTGATTTGGTTCTCCGATTATATTATCAACACAAATGTCTAAACGCACATGGACGACATTTTCATGACAACATACATCGCAAGACAAACACAAGAGTTCTAATTTGCTACAATATTTGACATATTTTTTTCTTATACCAATCATAAATATCGCGTAAATAGTATGTTATTGTCAAGTTCGTACGCTGTGGTATGTAAACACAAGCCAGGTTCTGTAACAGTTTTGAATTTTACTTCCATAACAAAGCGCACGAACTTGGCAATGACATATACTATTCACGTGTCTTTAAATCAAACTTACAAATTCCCATATCGTCCATGCACGAACAAAGCGGCGTGGACCAATCCCTGTGACCTTGCAGCGATCCGGGCATCATCCCGACTTTAGACGCCTGGCCGGTGGGAGCCGCGGTGACGACTATTTATATATATCCTTTATTTTCCTCCGTTACACGAAAAAGCGGCGAAGACCAATTCCTGTGACCTTGCAGTGAGCCGGGCATCATCCCGACTTTAGACACCTGGACGGTGGGAGCCGTGGTGACGACTATTGTGTTCGTACTGACCGGTTGGTTATATCGGGCGTCATATTGCGTGTGTTGTTGACCTGCGCGCTGAGATTCATGGTATTGATGTGGGTAATCACGTCGCTCCTCATAATGATGGTAGCTTATTTTTACATAATTCTATATGTTTTGCGAATTTACCCACTGCGAGTACATTTGGTCCCTTTAATTCAAATAAAACAAAATATATGTGGTCTCAACTCATTTCTGTAAGGGTGGAAACATTGGTCACCTCACCGAAATCGTAAAGGTGCGGGTGGCCTTCGCGGTGGGTAAGCTGGTAAATTAGTCACACCCGTTAAAACTGCCATAAACAAATTTTTTTTTTAAATATAGACATATTTTATTCTTATACAATCATAAATTTCGCGTAAATAGTATGTCATTGTCAAGTTCGTACGCTGTGCTATGTAAACAAAAGCCAGGTTCTGTAACAGTTTTGAATTTTGTTTACATAACAAAGCGCACGAACTTGACAATAACATACTATTCACGTGTCTTTAAATCAAACTTACAAATTCCCATATCGTCCATGCATGAAAAAAGCGGCGAAGACCAATTCCTGTGACCTTGCAGTGAGCCGGGCATCATCCCGACTTTAGACACCTGGACGGTGGGAGCCGTGGTGACGACTATTGTGTTCGTACTGACCGGTTGGTTATATCGGGCGTCATATTGCGTGTGTTGTTGACCTGCGCGCTGAGATTCCTCGTACTGAGGTGGGTAATCACGTCGCTCCTCGTGACTATGGTAACTTTGCTCTTGTGCTTGCCTTCCTTTCTCGACGTAGCGAGATTGCGGCTGTGATGTCACTGACATGTGTGCCATGGTTCGTAGGTATTACTTGGTTCCGCCCACGTGATCGGCAGAATCCAGGTATTTACGTCTTTCTCTGATTCAACCTGTGATACATGTATTACCAAGTAAAATAATATAAGTTACGCGGGCTTAATAGTCTGATATGATGTCATGTGAGGCGAAGTGAGATCAATATTAGGCGAGGCCGTATCAATTGATCTCAATGAGCCTCACATGACACCATATCCGACTATTAAGCGTCCCGCAACGTATTTATTATGTCAGTCAACTGTGGACAAAATCCAATATATCCATTTAATTAATCGTCGCTGTAATTTATTTTAATTTGGTAAGTTAAATGTGTCGTATGTGGCCATTAACATGTAACGTCACAGTGACGCGCCATGGGCGTTGAACGTCAACGCAATGAGTCAATGGCTAATCACCATAAGTATAGGACCACTTGTTGAGTTTGATAGTTAATTTATGAGTCTTTATAATTCCTAAAATATATCGCATACAGGTTTTGGTACATGGTACTATGTTAAATTCGCAGAAAATGATTTCGGCCAAATTACACCAAAACTATCCCCGAATATTAGGTCAGTATGAAATCAATATTAGGTGCTTATCCACCATCTTGTCATTCAGAAAACTCCGTCGCCTCGAGGATATTTTTTGTGTATTTTGGCGCTAAGAAAGGTGATATCTGTCGGAAATAAATTTCTGCGAATTTAAAGATACGGGCGGTGTTGGCGGTGGGGTGGGTATGCTGTTAAAATATTCACCTCCGTCAAAAACCGCCACAAACAGAAAGAATAGTAAAATATCGACAGACTTCTTATAAGAAAAATATGGCATAAACAGTATGTTATGTAAACAAAAGCAAAAACATTACAGAACCTGGCTTTTGTTTAGATCCGGATATGGTAAACATAAAGACCGTTATTTGTTACTGTTTTCCTGATATGGAAATATGAATGAGCGTTTATAACATTTGAGTGTGATTAACCAATAGAAATGCGCTGTGTTATGTAAACAGAAGCAAAACATATGTAACACGACCAGGCTCTTGTTTACGTACACCATCGTACGTCTTGTCGACAATATACTATTTACGCGCTGATTATGTTTAGCATATGAACAAAACTATATATATTTTAACATTCCTTAATATTCCTTAATTCTGTTGATGGCGATTTGAACAAATATGAATATTTCTGCAACGAACGAACGCCGCCCGTACCTTTAAAGACACAGTACAATGTTAAAACCCGCGCCAACCTTTATTGCGATATTGAGCGCGCTTAATTTCTAAAAAAGGCGCGATTATAGCGTAATATCAAAAATCCGTCGCGCTTTTTATTGCGATATTGAACGCAAAAGACCCGATAGTGTTATATTTATATTAGATAAATACTGTGCATATAGTGTACATATAGTGTACATATAGCATTTATAACTATAATATATATATATATACAGAACGACACGATGTGTAAATGGATTTGTCAATACGACACGAGTGCTGGCGCGTCAGGATAGAACGAGAGGCGCTTGCGCCTCGAGTTCTATCCTTCCGCGACAGCACGAGTGCCGTATCGACAAACCCATTTACACATCGTGTCGTTCTGTGTTTATTACACGCTTCGCGTCCTAGAATCCATGCATTAAAAATACAGGATTAGAAGGTTTATTTAGGCTCATACAGGGCGTGTTTGTCATGTGTGATGATTCTTTTATTTAAATAGTTCCAGTTTCGTGGTTGAGGCGAACGTCATGTACGTCATTTTACGTCAACAAGATGCGTATGGAACGTACGTTGCATACGGATTTGTTAATATGGAACGGCAATAACACTGTACTTCTATAGGAACAAGCGTGTAATAAATATATATATATATATATATATATATATATATATACATATATAAATCTAAAACATTGTCTCTATTTATGCAATAAACAATATAGAAGCAATAATTTGATTTAAATAATTTGATTTAAATGTCACAATTTTGAGCCCAATATTAAGCGCGAAATATTGCGATATTAAGCGCAAAATATTGCAATAATATCGCAAGCGGTGCGCTTATAAGCATTTCCACTTGCAATATTATTGCGATATTTGGCGCGAAAATATCGCGCTTAATATACCACTTCTTTTGACTGGTACTGTAGATGTACATACAAGTCATAAAAAATTAAATAATTCATAGTGAAATAACCGTCCATTAAGTTCGTTGTTGAGCGTCCGTTTATAAAATAATTGATTGTTCCGTAGTTAGCTGAGTGCGTGCTGGAAACCGCCTCGAGAGTTTGAACCTAAAGCGGCTTAAATTACCACTTTATCAACTGTGTTGAAAGAAAAGATCACTCGATCTTTTCGACCATCCCGGGCGCATGCGCCCAACTACTCTCTTTATTATACAACTTTATCAATAAGATTTGCGAATTATATCTTGCAATACATTGGTTAATGCATAGCTGCATGACTACATCGCTGCATGTATGTACTTCATTGAAAGTACCCAAGTGACCGTAACGAAGTTCACCAATTAACCCTTACTCGTTCACGTCGGACGGGTATCGCAAACTCGCTACTGTATACCCACTGACAGGAACATATACAAGAAAACCATAGTCAGAAATGGTAACGCCCTCATGATCATATTATTAGGAATGGTTTCATGAATGCACCACCTCATAATTCCATTAAAACAACTTATCCTTCAAATTATAAACAAAACTACGACTTAGCACTGGAGGTGTCTCATTCACCACACCAGAAAGCCTCGAAAGGCGGACCAAAAATCTACTAAGCGGATTAAATACACCCCGATACTATCATACTTCGCAATACGACCTTTAGTCTTCATTCTAACTGAGACATACTTCGTCAGCAAATTTAGCTGTTATATTATGCATTGTGTTCCCGCAATACAATCTTCAAGGGTAGCCCAGACATCGGTGAATACATACAACCTGAAAAAAGTCTAACCGGTACACAATATAGGTAGTACATTTTTAACAGCCAATACGCCAAGGATTTGATAGCAAACAATATGTAATCGGGGTTCACGATTAGATGGCTAGTGGAATCTAATCGCGAGCACAGGTGGCACGTGTTGTACGATTGAATATCAGAACGTAGGGTATCATACAATCCCATATCCCATAATATGTCAAATATAGCGAATTATCGAAATATGAAATACAATTAAAAAATCGAAATAGGAAAATACAGCGAAATAGCGGAATAAAAAATGCAGCGAAATGGCGAAATAACGGAGATATTTGAACAAGTGTTTTTTGACGAAATAACGGAAATATTTAAAGAAGTGTTTTAAAGAGCGTAACCCAAACCTGCCCCAAGACCACCCACCCTATAAAAGAATTTGACTTATATTTCACCAGAGTTGATCTATTGTGGTGTTGCAATTTCTAATACAAATCGCCGTTATTTAGTAAAGGTACCTTCTTTATAGAGTTATTACCATTCAGATTAAATATGATTGTCAATCGAAACCACGCGTGCCTCCCGTGGTCGCGATTGTATGCCAATAGCCATCTAATCGTGAACCCCGATATGTTATATTTTGGTAGTCAAGCGTGTGCGTAATAGGTGCTTTTAATCAAAGTTACCCCATATCTCATATGACATCGTCAGATCAGCATCGCAGTATACACTCCAAAAGCGTAATCAAACTTTGTGGGAAAAGAGAGAGAGAGAGAGGGGGGAGAGAGGGGGGGGGGGGAGAGTCCGTTATAAACTGGGGATGAGTTGTAGATTCTCTTTATTACATAATACATGCCGTGAACATAATTGTTGGCGGAATCAATGCGTGATTGAAACCTGATAAGTATTACGAACAGCTTATATGGTCTCACAATGAACTACTACTGATAAGAATTACGAATAGCTAATATTAGTCGCATACTGAACTACTACTGATAAGAATTACGAAATAGCTAATAGCAGTCGCATAATGAACTAATACATATATGAATTGCGAAATATAGCTTATATTAGTCGCATAATGAACAACTACTGATACGAATTACGAATAGCTTATTGTAGTCGCATAATGAACTACTACTGATACGAATAGGTTATAGTAGTATCACAATGAACTACTACTGATACGAATAGCTTATAGTAGTATCACAATGAACTACTACTGATACTAATAGCTTATAGTAGTATCACAATGAACTACTACTGATACTAATAGCTTATAGTAGTATCACAATGAACTACTACTGATACTAATAGCTTATAGTAGTATCACAATGAACTACTACTGATACTAATAGCTTATAGTAGTATCACAATGAACTACTACTGATACTAATAGCTTATATTAGTATCACAATGAACTACTACTGATACTAATAGCTTATAGTAGTATCACAATGAACTACTACTGATACTAATAGCTTATAGTAGTATCACAATGAACTACTACTGATACTAATAGCTTATAGTAGTATCACAATGAACTACTACTGATACTAATAGCTTATAGTAGTATCACAATGAACTACTACTGATACGAATAGCTTATAGTAGTATCACACTGAACTACTACTGATACTAATAGCTTATAGTAGTATCACAATGAACTACTACTGATACTAATAGCTTATAGTAGTATCACAATGAACTACTACTGATACTAATAGCTTATAGTAGTATCACAATGAACTACTACTGATACTAATAGCTTATAGTAGTATCACAATGAACTACTACTGATACGAATAGCTTATAGTAGTATCACAATGAACTACTACTGATACGAATAGCTTATAGTAGTATCACAATGAACTACTACTGATGCGAATAGCTTATAGTACTATCACAATGAACTACTACTGATACGAATAGCTTATAGTAGTATCACAATGAACTACTACTGATACGAATAGGTTATAGTAGTATCACAATGAACTACTACTGATACTAATAGCTTATAGTAGTATCACAATGAACTACTACTGATACTAATAGCTTATAGTAGTATCACAATGAACTACTACTGATACTAATAGCTTATAGTAGTATCACACTGAACTACTACTGATACGAATAGCTTATAGTAGTATTATAATGAACTACTACTGATACTAATAGGTTATAGTAGTATCACAATGAACTACTACTGATACTAATAGCTTATAGTAGTATCACAATGAACTACTACTGATACTAATAGCTTATAGTAGTATCACAATGAACTACTACTGATACTAATAGGTTATAGTAGTATCACAATGAACCACTACTGATACGAATAGCTTATAGTAGTATCACAATGAACTACTACTGATACTAATAGGTTATAGTAGTATCACAATGAACTACTGATACGAATAGCTTATAGTAGTATCACAATGAACTACTACTGATACTAATAGGTTATAGTAGTATCACAATGAACTACTACTGATACGAATAGGTTATAGTAGTATCACAATGAACTACTACTGATACTAATAGGTTATAGTAGTATCACAATGAACTACTACTGATACTAATAGCTTATAGTAGTATCACAATGAACTACTACTGATACTAATAGATTATAGTAGTATCACAATGAACTACTACTGATACTAATAGCTTATAGTAGTATCACAATGAAGTACTACTGATACTAATATGTTATAGTAGTATCACAATGAACTACTACTGATACTAATAGATTATAGTAGTATTATAATGAACTACTACTGATACTAATAGGTTATAGTAGTATCACAATGAACTACTACTGATACGAATAGCTTATAGTAGTATCACACTGAACTACTACTGATACGAATAGGTTATAGTAGTATCACACTGAACTACTACTGATACGAATAGCTTATAGTAGTATCACAATGAAGTACTACTGATACTAATATGTTATAGTAGTATCACAATGAACTACTACTGATACTAATAGATTATAGTAGTATTATAATGAACTACTACTGATACGAATAGGTTATAGTAGTATCACAATGAACTACTACTGATACTAATAGCTTATAGTAGTATCACAATGAACTACTACTGATACGAATAGGTTATAGTAGTATTACAATGAACTACTACTGATACGAATAGGTTATAGTAGTATCACAATGAACTACTACTGATACTAATAGCTTATAGTAGTATCACAATGAGCTACTACTGATACTAATAGGTTATAGTAGTATCACACTGAACTACTACTGATACTAATAGCTTATAGTAGTATTATAATGAACTACTACTGATACGAATAGCTTATTGTAGTATTATAATGAACTACTACTGATACTAATAGGTTATAGTAGTATCACAATGAACTACTACTGATACGAATAGCTTATAGTAGTATCACACTGAACTACTACTGATACGAATAGGTTATAGTAGTATCACACTGAACTACTACTGATACGAATAGCTTATAGTAGTATCACAATGAAGTACTACTGATACTAATATGTTATAGTAGTATCACAATGAACTACTACTGATACTAATAGATTATAGTAGTATTATAATGAACTACTACTGATACGAATAGGTTATAGTAGTATCACAATGAACTACTACTGATACTAATAGCTTATAGTAGTATCACAATGAACTACTACTGATACTAATAGCTTATAGTAGTATCACAATGAACTACTACTGATACGAATAGGTTATAGTAGTATCACAATGAACTACTACTGATACTAATAGCTTATAGTAGTATCACAATGAACTACTGATACTAATAGGTTATAGTAGTATCACAATGAACTACTACTGATACGAATAGGTTATAGTAATATCACAATGAACTACTACTGATACTAATAGCTTATAGTAGAATCACAATGAACTACTACTGATACGAATAGCTTATAGTAGTATCACAATGAACTACTACTGATACTAATAGGTTATAGTAGTATCACAATGAACTACTACTGATACGAATAGGTTATAGTAGTATCACAATGAACTACTACTGATACGAATAGCTTATAGTAGTATCACAATGAACTACTACTGATACGAATAGGTTATAGTAGTATCACAATGAACTACTACTGATACTAATAGCTTATAGTAGTATCACAATGAACTACTACTGATACGAATAGCTTATAGTAGTATCACAATGAACTACTACTGATACTAATAGCTTATAGTAGAATCACAATGAACTACTACTGATACGAATAGCTTATAGTAGTATCACAATGAACTACTACTGATACGAATAGGTTATAGTAGTATCACAATGAACTACTACTGATACGAATAGCTTATAGTAGTATCACAATGAACTACTACTGATACGAATAGGTTATAGTAGTATCACAATGAACTACTACTGATACTAATAGCTTATAGTAGTATCACAATGAACTACTACTGATACGAATAGCTTATAGTAGTATCACAATGAACTACTACTGATACGAATAGCTTATAGTAGTATCACAATGAACTACTACTGATACGAATAGCTTATAGTAGTATCACAATGAACTACTACTGATACGAATAGCTTATAGTAGTATCACAATGAACTACTACTGATACGAATAGCTTATAGTAGTATCACAATGAACTACTACTGATACGAATAGCTTATAGTAGTATCACAATGAACTACTACTGATACTAATAGGTTATAGTAGTATCACAATGAACTACTACTGATATGAATAGGTTATAGTAGTATCACAATGAACTACTACTGATACTAATAGCTTATAGTAGTATTACAATGAACTACTACTGATACGAATAGCTTATAGTAGTATCACAATGAACTACTACTGATACTAATAGGTTATAGTAGTATCACAATGAACTACTACTGATACTAATAGCTTATAGTAGTATCACAATGAACTACTACTGATACTAATAGGTTATAGTAGTATCACAATGAACTACTACTGATACTAATAGCTTATAGTAGTATCACAATGAACTACTACTGATACTAATAGGTTATAGTAGTATCACAATGAACTACTACTGATACTAATAGCTTATAGTAGTATCACAATGAACTACTACTGATACGAATAGCTTATAGTAGTATCACAATGAACTACTACTGATACGAATAGGTTATAGTAGTATCACAATGAACTACTACTGATACGAATAGGTTATAGTAGTATCACAATGAACTACTACTGATACTAATAGCTTATAGTAGAATCACAATGAACTACTACTGATACGAATAGCTTATAGTAGTATCACAATGAACTACTACTGATACTAATAGCTTATAGTAGTATCACAATGAACTACTACTGATACTAATAGGTTATAGTAGTATCACAATGAACTACTACTGATACTAATAGGTTATAGTAGTATTACAATGAACTACTACTGATACTAATAGCTTATAGTAGTATCACAATGAACTACTACTGATACTAATAGCTTATAGTAGTATCACAATGAACTACTACTGATACTAATAGGTTATAGTAGTATCACAATGAACTACTACTGATACGAATAGCTTATAGTAGTATCACAATGAACTACTACTGATGCGAATAGCTTATAGTAGTATCACACTGAACTACTACTGATACTAATAGCTTATAGTAGTATCACAATGAACTACTACTGATACGAATAGGTTATAGTAGTATCACAATGAACTACTACTGATACGAATAGCTTATAGTAGTATCACAATGAACTACTACTGATACGAATAGCTTATAGTAGTATCACAATGAACTACTACTGATACTAATAGCTTATAGTAGTATCACAATGAACTACTACTGATACGAATAGCTTATAGTAGTATCACAATGAACTACTACTGATACGAATAGCTTATAGTAGTATCACAATGAACTACTACTGATACGAATAGCTTATAGTAGTATCACAATGAACTACTACTGATACGAATAGCTTATAGTAGTATCACAATGAACTACTACTGATACGAATAGCTTATAGTAGTATCACAATGAACTACTACTGATACGAATAGCTTATAGTAGTATCACAATGAACTACTACTGATACGAATAGCTTATAGTAGTATCACAATGAACTACTACTGATACTAATAGGTTATAGTAGTATCACAATGAACTACTACTGATATGAATAGGTTATAGTAGTATCACAATGAACTACTACTGATACTAATAGCTTATAGTAGTATTACAATGAACTACTACTGATACGAATAGCTTATAGTAGTATCACAATGAACTACTACTGATACTAATAGGTTATAGTAGTATCACAATGAACTACTACTGATACTAATAGCTTATAGTAGTATCACAATGAACTACTACTGATACTAATAGGTTATAGTAGTATCACAATGAACTACTACTGATACGAATAGCTTATAGTAGTATCACAATGAACTACTACTGATACTAATAGGTTATAGTAGTATCACAATGAACTACTACTGATACGAATAGCTTATAGTAGTATCACAATGAACTACTACTGATACTAATAGCTTATAGTAGTATCACAATGAACTACTACTGATACTAATAGGTTATAGTAGTATCACAATGAACTACTACTGATACTAATAGCTTATAGTAGTATCACAATGAACTACTGATACTAATAGCTTATAGTAGTATCACAATGAACTACTGATACTAATAGCTTATAGTAGTATCACACTGAACTACTACTGATACTAATAGCTTATAGTAGTATCACAATGAACTACTGATACGAATAGGTTATAGTAGTATCACAATGAACTACTACTGATACTAATAGGTTATAGTAGTATCACAATGAACTACTACTGATACTAATAGCTTATAGTAGTATCACAATGAACTACTACTGATACTAATAGGTTATAGTAGTATCACAATGAACTACTACTGATACTAATAGCTTATAGTAGTATCACACTGAACTACTACTGATACTAATAGCTTATAGTAGTATCACAATGAACTACTGATACTAATAGCTTATAGTAGTATCACACTGAACTACTACTGATACTAATAGCTTATAGTAGTATCACAATGAACTACTGATACGAATAGGTTATAGTAGTATCACAATGAACTACTACTGATACTAATAGGTTATAGTAGTATCACAATGAACTACTACTGATACTAATAGCTTATAGTAGTATCACAATGAACTACTACTGATACTAATAGGTTATAGTAGTATCACAATGAACTACTACTGATACGAATAGCTTATAGTAGTATCACAATGAACTACTACTGATACTAATAGGTTATAGTAGTATCACAATGAACTACTACTGATACTAATAGGTTATAGTAGTATCACAATGAACTACTACTGATACTAATAGCTTATAGTAGTATCACAATGAACTACTACTGATACGAATAGGTTATAGTAGTATCACAATGAACTACTGATACTAATAGCTTATAGTAGTATCACAATGAACTACTACTGATACGAATAGCTTATAGTAGTATCACAATGAACTACTGATACTAATAGCTTATAGTAGTATCACAATGAACTACTACTGATACTAATAGCTTATAGTAGTATCACAATGAACTACTACTGATACGAATAGGTTATAGTAGTATCACAATGAACTACTGATACTAATAGCTTATATTAGTATCACAATGAACTACTACTGATACTAATAGGTTATAGTAGTATCACAATGAACTACTACTGATACTAATAGCTTATAGTAGTATCACAATGAACTACTACTGATACGAATAGCTTATAGTAGTATCACACTGAACTACTACTGATACTAATAGCTTATAGTAGTATCACACTGAACTACTACTGATACTAATAGCTTATAGTAGTATCACAATGAACTACTGATACTAATAGCTTATAGTAGTATCACAATGAACTACTGATACTAATAGCTTATAGTAGTATCACACTGAACTACTACTGATACTAATAGCTTATAGTAGTATCACAATGAACTACTGATACGAATAGGTTATAGTAGTATCACAATGAACTACTACTGATACTAATAGGTTATAGTAGTATCACAATGAACTACTACTGATACTAATAGCTTATAGTAGTATCACAATGAACTACTACTGATACGAATAGCTTATAGTAGTATCACACTGAACTACTACTGATACTAATAGCTTATAGTAGTATCACAATGAACTACTGATACTAATAGCTTATAGTAGTATCACACTGAACTACTACTGATACTAATAGCTTATAGTAGTATCACAATGAACTACTGATACGAATAGGTTATAGTAGTATCACAATGAACTACTACTGATACTAATAGGTTATAGTAGTATCACAATGAACTACTACTGATACTAATAGCTTATAGTAGTATCACAATGAACTACTGATACTAATAGCTTATAGTAGTATCACAATGAACTACTACTGATACGAATAGCTTATAGTAGTATCACAATGAACTACTACTGATGCGAATAGGTTATAGTAGTATCACAATGAACTACTACTGATATGAATAGGTTATAGTAGTATCACAATGAACTACTACTGATACTAATAGCTTATAGTAGTATCACAATGAACTACTACTGATACTAATAGCTTATAGTAGTATCACAATGAACTACTACTGATACTAATAGCTTATAGTAGTATCACAATGAAATACTACTGATACGAATAGCTTATAGTAGTATCACAATGAACTACTGATACGAATAGCTTATAGTAGTATCACAATGAACTACTGATACGAATAGCTTATAGTAGTATCACAATGAACTACTACTGATACGAATAGCTTATAGTAGTATCACAATGAACTACTACTGATATGAATAGCTTATAGTAGTATCACAATGAACTACTACTGATACTAATAGGTTATAGTAGTATCACAATGAACTACTACTGATACGAATAGCTTATAGTAGTATCACAATGAACTACTACTGATACTAATAGCTTATAGTAGTATCACAATGAACTACTACTGATACGAATAGGTTATAGTAGTATCACAATGAACTACTACTGATACGAATAGCTTATAGTAGTATCACAATGAACTACTGATACGAATAGCTTATAGTAGTATCACAATGAACTACTACTGATACTAATATGTTATAGTAGTATCACTATGAACTACTACTGATACTAATAGCTTATAGTAGTATCACAATGAACTACTGATACGAATAGCTTATAGTAGTATCACAATGAACTACTACTGATACGAATAGCTTATAGTAGTATCACAATGAACTACTACTGATATGAATAGCTTATAGTAGTATCACAATGAACTACTACTGATACTAATAGGTTATAGTAGTATCACAATGAACTACTACTGATACGAATAGCTTATAGTAGTATCACAATGAACTACTACTGATACTAATAGCTTATAGTAGTATCACAATGAACTACTACTGATACGAATAGGTTATAGTAGTATCACAATGAACTACTACTGATACGAATAGCTTATAGTAGTATCACAATGAACTACTACTGATACGAATAGCTTATAGTAGTATCACAATGAACTACTACTGATACGAATAGGTTATAGTAGTATCACAATGAACTACTACTGATACTAATAGGTTATAGTAGTATCACAATGAACTACTACTGATACGAATAGCTTATAGTAGTATCACAATGAACTACTACTGATACTAATAGCTTATAGTAGTATCACAATGAACTACTACTGATACTAATAGCTTATAGTAGTATCACAATGAACTACTACTGATACGAATAGCTTATAGTAGTATCACACTGAACTACTACTGATACTAATAGCTTATAGTAGTATCACAATGAACTACTGATACTAATAGCTTATAGTAGTATCACAATGAACTACTACTGATACTAATAGGTTATAGTAGTATCACAATGAACTACTACTGATACTAATAGATTATAGTAGTATCACAATGAACTACTACTGATACTAATAGCTTATAGTAGTATCACAATGAACTACTACTGATACGAATAGCTTATAGTAGTATCACAATGAACTACTACTGATACGAATAGCTTATAGTAGTATCACAATGAACTACTGATACTAATAGCTTATAGTAGTATCACAATGAACTACTACTGATACGAATAGCTTATAGTTGTATCACAATGAACTACTACTGATACTAATAGCTTATAGTAGTATCACAATGAACTACTACTGATACGAATAGGTTATAGTACTATCACAATGAACTACTACTGATACTAATAGCTTATAGTAGTATCACAATGAACTACTACTGATACTAATAGCTTATAGTAGTATCACAATGAACTACTACTGATACGAATAGGTTATAGTAGTATCACAATGAACTACTACTGATACTAATAGGTTATAGTAGTATCACAATGAACTACTACTGATACTAATAGCTTATAGTAGTATCACAATGAACTACTACTGATACTAATAGGTTATAGTAGTATCACACTGAACTACTACTGATACTAATAGCTTATAGTAGTATCACAATGAACTACTACTGATACGAATAGCTTATAGTAGTATCACAATGAACTACTACTGATACTAATAGCTTATAGTAGTATCACAATGAACTACTACTGATACTAATAGCTTATAGTAGTATCACATTGAACTACTACTGATACTAATAGCTTATAGTAGTACCACAATGAACTACTACTGATACGAATAGCTTATAGTAGTATCACAATGAACTACTACTGATACGAATAGCTTATAGTAGTATCACAATGAACTACTACTGATACTAATAGCTTATAGTAGTATCACAATGAACTACTACTGATACTAATAGGTTATAGTAGTATCACAATGAACTACTACTGATACTAATAGCTTATAGTAGTATCACACTGAACTACTACTGATACTAATAGGTTATAGTAGTATCACAATGAACTACTACTGATACTAATAGGTTATAGTAGTATCACAATGAACTACTGATACGAATAGCTTATAGTAGTATCACACTGAACTACTACTGATACTAATAGCTTATAGTAGTATCACAATGAACTACTACTGATACTAATAGCTTATAGTAGTATCACAATGAACTACTACTGATACGAATAGCTTATAGTAGTATCACAATGAACTACTACTGATACTAATAGCTTATAGTAGTATCACAATGAACTACTACTGATACTAATAGCTTATAGTAGTATCACAATGAACTACTACTGATACGAATAGGTTATAGTAGTATCACAATGAACTACTACTGATACTAATAGGTTATAGTAGTATCACACAGAACTACTACTGATACTAATAGCTTATAGTAGTATCACAATGAACTACTACTGATACTAATAGCTTATAGTAGTATCACAATGAACTACTACTGATACGAATAGGTTATAGTAGTATCACAATGAACTACTACTGATACTAATAGCTTATAGTAGTATCACAATGAACTACTACTGATACGAATAGCTTATAGTAGTATCACAATGAACTACTACTGATACTAATAGCTTATAGTAGTATCACACTGAACTACTACTGATACGAATAGGTTATAGTAGTATCACAATGAACTACTACTGATACTAATAGGTTATAGTAGTATCACAATGAACTACTACTGATACTAATAGCTTATAGTAGTATCACAATGAACTACTACTGATACGAATAGGTTATAGTAGTATCACAATGAACTACTACTGATACGAATAGGTTATAGTAGTATCACAATGAACTACTACTGATAATAATAGCTTATAGTAGTATCACAATGAACTACTACTGATACGAATAGCTTATTGTAGTACTATAATGAACTACTACTGTTACGAATAGGTTATAGTAGTATTATAATGAACTACTACTGATACTAATAGCTTATAGTAGTATCATAATGAACTAATACTGATACGAATAGCTTATTGTAGTATTATAATGAACTACTACTGATACTAATAGCTTATAGTAGTATCACAATGTACTACTACTGATACGAATAGGTTATAGTAGTATCACAATGAACTACTACTGATACTAATAGCTTATAGTAGTATCACAATGAACTACTACTGATACTAATAGCTTATAGTAGTATCACACTGAACTACTACTGATACGAATAGGTTATAGTAGTATCACACTGAACTACTACTGATACTAATAGCTTATAGTAGTATCACAATGAACTACTACTGATACGAATAGGTTATAGTAGTATCACAATGAACTACTACTGATACTAATAGCTTATAGTAGTATCACACTGAACTACTACTGATACTAATAGCTTATAGTAGTAACACAATGAACTACTACTGATACTAATAGCTTATAGTAGTATCACAATGAACTACTACTGATACTAATAGGTTATAGTAGTATCACAATGAACTACTACTGATACTAATAGGTTATAGTAGTATCACAATGAAGTACTACTGATACGAATAGGTTATAGTAGTATCACAATGAACTACTACTGATACTAATAGCTTATAGTAGTATCACAATGAACTACTACTGATACGAATAGCTTATAGTAGTATTATAATGAACTACTACTGATAACAAATATGGGTAGCATTATAGTACAGTCGTACATTTTTAGTACGGTCCTGAAACATTTTTGGAAAAAAGATTATATAAGAGTCCGTCTGAGATAAATTAGTGCCATCCAAACTTCCTGCCACTCACAGTAGGTGATATATTTATCCTTGCCGTGAATGATTGATTCGTCATGATACTGAATTACACATGTGTGTATTTACCAGATCATAGTCAGTAGTAGGATCGACGGTTGCCCAATAATTCGACTCGAATAAAGTAGCATATATTTACATTTGTGAATAGTTCAAGCGCTGTGTTCTCTGAAATGGTACAGTCCATGTGGTTGGAATTATTGCTAATTTTAAATTAATCCTTTACCCAACAAAGCGGCCAAAAACGCCCAAATAAAGCTTCAACAGCCTAAAATATCTTCGGTCTGTCTCAATACCACCATACAAATATGGATATCATTGGAACCGGTTCATTGACCACATTGTGATGGTTACCGACCATAGGTCGCCTCGCATATATAAGAGAATGCATTGGCCTAAAAAAACAATTTTATAATTTGTTCTTACATTTGTTAACAATTTTTATAATATTTTTCTACATTCTTTGACAATTTTATCATTTTTAATATGTGTTAAGCCAATGCATTCTCTTATATATATGCGAGGCGACCTATGATCGACTCGCATATATAATAGAATGCATTGGCACAGTGCCGTTCTGTTGGGTAAAGGGTTAATATAATATCCCAGCGGAGATAGTGTTTGGATACTAACTTATCGATTTTATCCACTGAAGTACAATTCCATAATACATGTATGTCTTTAAAATCATTGCGCATGATTTATAATTACATTCGGGTTTACGACATTTATCCGACAGTTTACTCGCTTACCTTTGTTAACACTATATCACGTACATGCGTTACACCAATCTAGTCCTGAATAAACAGTCCACTAGCACGTGTAAGCGAAGCAGTATCGGAATGTTAAGTACCAAAAATGCCTTCAGTAAAATAGAACATAAATTTCGCCCACGGTTTTCCTGGAAGGGAGGTTCACAACATATATACTGTCCGTTGATTTAATTGAATAGTCCACCTGCACAATATATTAACGATACGGTACAATATACGTTCTACAGTCATATAAGTATAAGGTAAACGCCTTGCCTTTATCGCCACATGCATGGGTGCATATACCGTATCATTCCGTATGTGTTTTCTCACAAGGAGTAATGTTAGCTATAACCAACATATCGTCAAACACGCCATGCACGCTCGGTCAATAATTAATTTATAGATCGCATAATACAGTGAATTGTTTTCAATGCACTTCACGTCCATTATTAACTGGGTCAGGTTTTGAACAGGTGGAATGTGATCTCTACAGGCGTAACCGGAGTAAAGTTGCATCGGCCAATAGTACGGACGCGGAAGCAACCTCAGCGCCAACGAATCCCGATTGCAACGAATCCGTGCGGTTATGGAATCAGGGAGCTAAATGTGTTCTAGAGTCGGGGAGCGAGTACACCGTAAAGGTGAAGGTAACTTAAGAATGACATTCACCTGATGCATGCGACACGTTATTAAAGGATGACATCGCGTTTATTTGATTTGTACATCATATCTAAATAATTTAAACTGGTGAACGAATGGGGGAATGGATTTTTGTGAGCGGGAAATTTATTTAACTAGCTGCTGTAGTTCTGAGTTTTTCCAGATCAAATTTGGCTGTGGGATAGCCCTGTCGTATACTCTTGGGGATTTATTTTAAAAAGTAAACACATGACCTATGATTTTTCTTGCATGTTCGTGATCAACTGGTGTCAATCTAGCTGGGTAAACATCACTGGTATGGCCTGCAGGCTTCAATTCAGTGAATTTGGCCGAAACGTTAACAATGTCGCCTATGGGAAACCATTTCGTTCAGTGATTCCTATAAGAAAAATTTGAATTTTACGAAATTTCACGTCTCGCCATGATAAGTTGTTAATTTCACATTTTCTTATTTTCAAATGATAATCACCACATTTTGGACAGATTTAAAGAAGAAACGCATGGATTCGCCTGTAGATAGTAAAGAAAGTGATAAATCTGGGAGTTTTGCATGGACATCAGGTACCATTAGGGGGTCAGGGGGCCTGAAGCCCCCCTAACCACAATTTTGAGGAGTGTTAGCCCCCCCCCCCATTTGGGAAAAGGTGGCAGTTGACCTAATTAAGCTTCCGGCACCCAGTAGCGTTATCGGGGATCGTAGCCCCAACCCAAGTCGGGGGGGGGGGGGGTGATGGCATCACCACTAGAGTTACTTTCGTGCAAGACTGCCAAGGCAGGTTTGTTGAATGGACAGTATGCCCTGCCATCTGGTAAAATTTCGTGCCTGAGGCTTTGTTTGATGTTGTAGCATTATGTTTTGATATTTCAATTGACTTATGATTGATTTATATTGCTATTAAAGTATTTTAAATTTTCTTTTAATTTTGGTAAATGTTTATAAAAAATTGCCAAATTCTGCATGAAAAGGGTTAAAATTGGTCAAGATATCCCTCTCAAAATGTATATTAACATTTTTTCCTCTTCAATTTAGTAATATTATGGTATATAAGGGCATACTTAAGTTATACGAGATGCATCAGCTATTAAAACTGAAAAACATCTAATTTTTTTGGCTTTAGTTTGATGATTGACACTAATTTTCAGGATGCCTCATATTGAAAAAATAAACCACTACTGCCCGATATAATCCATTTTTTGGTTTCAGTAAGGTCTATATTTGGATAAAATACTATAAGAAACGCTGTGTTTTACACATCTATTATATATTTTGAAAGATCTGTGTGTGTATGTGTTTGTTTGTGTGTGTGTTTGTTTGTGTGTGTGTTTGAAATCGATGGACTCCAAAACGACTAAGCCAATTTCGATGAAATTTGGTATTTTAGGGTATTTTCGGCCGGAGACGAACATAGGCATATTTATTTGTCCGTGCGAGGTCAACTTTTCACGTGCGGAGGTCAAATCTATTTTTACGCCGTTTTTGCGCTAATATATTTCAGTTCGGTGCTCACAAATCGATTCGATATAGCGCGAATAATAAATTGCCAGTCATATAATTTGCACGGTTAGAATCTGTGTGGCTTCATCTTTCCAACGATATATAATATGTATGTATCCGTTTTAGTTATCTGCCTCAATTATTAGGTACAAGTGGTACGATGCTTTTATCAGGATAAAATCAATGCGTAATTTCTATGACGTCGTCAGAGGTCATAAAGTTAGATTACGTTAACTCTCACCCTGCCGATGCATTTGACTGTGTCGCGTTAACTCATCGCCGGCCGAGGTATCCGCAAATGACATTGGGCTATATATCTCGGAAACGGGTGTAGCTATCGACTTGAAATTTGGTATGTGAATGTATCTTGCCCCGGATACGAATTTTATCGGGTCGCCGAGCACGTGCGACGCCAGCTTCGCGCATGCGCAGACGAGATCTCGGAAACGGGTTGAGATATTGACTTTAAATTTGGTATGTGAATGTATCTTGCCCCGGATACGAATTTTATCGGGTCGCCGAGCACGTGCGACACCAGCTTCGCGCATGCGCAGACCAGATCTAGGAAACGGGTGGAGCAATCGACTTGAAATTTGGTTTTTTAATAGCCCGGACGAAGTCGGGTCACCTTCTAGTCTATTATATATTTTGAAAGATCTGTGTGTGTATGTGTTTGTTTGTGTGTGTGTTTGTTTGTGTGTGTGTTTGAAATCGATGGACTCGAAAACGACTAAGCCAATTTCGATGAAATTTGGTATTTGGATGTGTTTTCGGCCGGAGACGAACATAGGCATATTTATTTGTCCGTGCGAGGTCAACTTTTCACGTGCTGAGGTCAAATCTGTTTTTACGCCGTTTTGCGCTAATATATTTCAGTTCGGTGCTCACAAATCGATACGATATAGCGCGAATAATAAATTGCCAGTCATATAATTTGCACGGTTAGAATCTGTGTGGCTTCATCTTTCCAACGATATATAATATGTATGTATCCGTTTTAGTTATCTGCCTCAATTATTAGGTACAAGTGGTACGATGCTTTTATCAGGATAAAATCAATGCGTAAATTCTATGACGTCGTCAGAGGTCATAAAGTTAGATTACGTTAACTCTCACCCTGCCGATGCATTTGACTGTGTCGCGTTAACTCATCACCGGCCGAGGTATCCGCAAATGACATTGGGCTATATATCTCGGAAACGGGTGTAGCTATCGACTTGAAATTTGGTATGTGAATGTATCTTGCCCCGGATACGAATTTTATCGGGTCGCCGAGCACGTGCGACGCCAGCTTCGCGCATGCGCAGACGAGATCTCGGAAACGGGTTGAGATATTGACTTTAAATTTGGTATGTGAATGTATCTTGCCCCGGATACGAATTTTATCGGGTCGCCGAGCACGTGCGACACCAGCTTCGCGCATGCGCAGACCAGATCTAGGAAACGGGTGGAGCAATCGACTTGAAATTTGGTTTTTTAATAGCCCGGACGAAGTCGGGTCACCTTCTAGTATACATATATATAGGAATCAGGGCGCTAAAAGTGTTCTAGAGTCGGGGAGCGAGTACACCGTGGAATGCTAAAGGTGATGCATGCGACACGTTATTAAAGGATGACATCGCGTTTATTTGATTTGTACATCATATCTAAATAATTTAAACTGGTGAATGAATGGGGGAATGGATTTTTGTGAGCGGGAAATTTATTTAACTAGCTGCTGTAGTTCTGGGTTTTTCCAGATCAAATTTGGCTGTGGGATAGCCCTGTCGTACACTTGGGGATTTATTTTAAAAAGTAAACACATGACCTATGATTTTTCTTGCATTTTCGTGATCAACTGGTGTCAATCTAGCTGGGTAAACATCACTGGTATGGCCTGCAGGCTTCAATTCAGTGAATTTGGCCGAAACGTTAAAGACACGGTTGGCCTTGGCGGTGGGTATCCTGTGAAAATATCTCCACCCGTCAAAAACCGCAACAAACAGAAAGAACATCAAAATGTAGATAGACTTTGTCCGTATACAAATAAGAAATATCGCATAATCATTATCTTATGGTCATATGTTTGACCATTGTTATGTAAACAAAAGCATAAAAAGTAACTTTTCTGGTGTTTGTTTATATTATGATTGTAAACATAAAAAGCGTTCTTTGTTGGTGAATACCTGATATGGAACTAATAAAGAGCGTTTATGCCATTTGTGTGTGATTAGCCAGTAGCATTGTGCTGTCTTCTGTAACACAATCAGGCTCTTGCTTGGGCAAAATATAGTAGGTCTTTATGATAACATGCTGTTTACGCGATGGTCATGGTATATATGAACGGAACTGTGTGCGTTTTAATGTTTTTCTGTTTACGGTGTTTGGAACAAATATGAATATTTTCGACAATTAAGGCCGCACGTGCCTTTAACACTGTCGCCTATGGGAAACCATTTAGTTCAGTGATTCCTTATTGCGCCCTCCACGAGTCAGCATAAAAGAAAATCTGGCTGCTGATTGGTTGATAATGATTGAGGGAAATTTCCCTAACCGGGAACAGAAAATCATAGCCAACGTAAAAATGGCGATCATGTATATTTAGATATCCAGGAAGAGTCTGGTGGGGTCCCGAAGTTGTGGAATGGGTATGGGTATTTTTATGCTGCTGATTTTTGTGCAGTAAATGGGGTAGTTGTGGAAATGCAAGATCATCGTTTGAAACAAATACCGAAAAGGGCGTGTTTGTTGTCAGACTGGTGAAGAGGATGACATTCTAAGGGAAAATTGATCACTTGATGTTCAAATAGGCTTAACCCATGGTCGGCGGGACTTCTAGTTAACACTGTCGCCTATGGAAAATAATTAGATGTTTGTAACCTATAGTGGTCGCATGGGGGTTTTATTTATAAAAATGGAATTTTTGGGACACACTAAACGTTGTAGTGCAACGCCGAGGTCGATTCCGGTAAAAGGTGTAGTTGGGAATTTCAATTTCGTTTATTGTCGTTTACATTATTATGTCAATAATGTTGATTTTTGGTTTGTGATAAGCTTTGTGCCAATCACAAATAGAAGAAATGAAAAAGATAATATGTAAAATGCGTTTATGTCAATTGATACATATTTTAAAGAGTGTAGTCGGAGACAGCCGAGTCAGCCACCGGTTCGTTAATTAGATGCTGATCGGTGTGACAATTTACAGTAGGTCCCTATTTGCGGAGGTCCCCGAATGCGCGAATGTCCCCTAAAATGGTCGAAATATGTTGATTTTAATGAGGGAACAGGTGCGTATATTTCAATTGATACGTATTTAAAACAAATAATATACACGATCATCATAATAGTGGGTTGTTCTATCAATTATATCATCATCATCATCATAATACGGAACGACTTTTCGACCCAATAACATTATTTGCAATGTTTGTTTACATAATTATATGTATCGTCATTCGATATTTTCTTGTGAGTCACTTGAACATATTACTTGTCGTCGAACTCGTATTTTATATAATAAAAGTATGAGTATATTTTGAATTGATTGAGTGTTGGAGCCTCAACAGCGAAGTCTGACAGATAGTTCCAGCTATTTACCACCCTCTGCGTGAAGAAATATTGTTCTATGTCCTTGTTAACAATGAGCATCTGTTGCTTTTTATTATGTCCTCTTGTTCTTCCTGGTGAATTTCTTTCTAATAGGTCACAGACATTGATATTGTAATGACCATTCAACAGTTTATATACCTCGATTAGATCTCCTCTAAACCTTCGATATTTTAAAGACATCAGACTGAGTCTTATCATTCGGCCTCGGTAGCATAGAGTTTTGATTTGACGAACTATAGTTTCGTTGCTTTTCTTTGTATTTTCTCTAACACAATGCTTTGATATTTGTTATGTGGGCTCCATGTAGAGTTTCAGTATTCGATGATAGGTCTAACCATGCTTAGGTAGAGCGATCAAAAGTGAGAAGCTTTATTGTGTTAGGATATAAAATAAAAAAACATCCATTACCCTGCAGGGAGCCCCACACATATATGGAAGCACATAGAAGAGTGTCGTCTGCTCATGTTTGTCTGGGGCTCTGTATGGGTGAAATTATAAAATTGTTAAAGAATACAAGAACAAATTATTAAAATTGTAAAAAATTGTTAGGCCAATGCATTCTCTTATATATGCGAGGCGACCTATGGTCGACTCGCATATATAAGAGAATGCATTGGCACAGGGTAAAAAAATCCCGACTTCCGACTGGATTTGATATGGCTGGTCACATAATTATATAGAATACACCCATAATAACCTATAGGGTACCAACTGTTCACCACTTGTATGAAGACTAATCTGGCCGTGTCAAATTGAGTTCTAGCGATGGGATATCTCACATGACAACACATTTCGGGTGTTCGTGGGGTGTGTATTCACTGGATGCCTGATAGTTGCAGTATGTAACTATTATGACCGCGTTAATTGCTTTCGATGTTTAAGTATGAACAATGGCTGGGCCACTCTTGAAGATTTGATGGCGGGAACACAATACCTCCGATTAGTAGATTTCTGATCCGCATTTAGAGGCTTTCTGGTGTGGTGAATGAGAAACCTGAGGTAATAATTTGAAGGATTGGTTCTTTTAATGGACTTCTGAGGCGGTGCATTCATGTAACCAATATATTTTATATTATAGTTTATATATATGCCTAATAATATGATCTTGATGGCGTTACCATTTCTGATTATGGTTTTCTTGTCTAATTATAGGTTAGCACATTGACAAGATCTATCGACACCCGCTCGAGTACTCACTTAACGCATAAGTGGTGCAAAGTAACCACAGTACGACCGACCTTGCTCAAGGGTCACAGCAATAGGTGCGAGATTTGAACAGACGAGTGTATAAATATACAGTCGTATTCGTATTCTCGAAACTTAGAAGTCCGCCGGTGGGCATCGAATTAATGTCGCTGTGTTTACATAAACTACAAGTGGAACATTCTAACCAATCAGCTACGGAGTTCCACTGTAGAACGCCCTTTCGTTTATTTTTTCCGCACCTTGTGTACATGACCGATGATTCTCTGACATCACCCCTACATATTTAATGTGATGACGGCATCCGCGCTGGTGCAGCATTATAGAACATGTGCCAGTACATTCTCTTATGTATGCGATTCTGCCATATTGAGCCTCGCATGTGTAAGAGAATGCACTGACTTCCTATGGGAGGCTCGCATATATAAGAGCATGCATTGGCACAGGGTTTTCGCAAAATTTCAGGATTTTCCAGTCATGGAAGAGTTAAGGACATATTATGTACTTGTTCGGGTGCGTGAAACTGATAAGTTAGTATTCAGGTGTTATGCCAACTGGAGGAATGTATCATTCTACTAACATCGCCGAAAATCTCATGAAAATCGACCATAACACTCCATAGAAAACATCGTCTGAACTATGCTCATCGACAGTCACTGCATTTAATTAATGTATAAGAATGACGGTGTATGTTGCGAATTGATATAATATTTGTAAAACAACTACTTTGAACAAGATTATTCTCCATTTCTATTATATCACCCTGCCGCAGTGTTTCACATCACTTTAAGATTATTCTCCATTTCTATTCTATCACCCTACCGGAGTGTTTCATATCACTTTAAGATTATTCTCCATTTCTATTATATCACCCTACCGGAGTGTTTCATATCACTTTAAGGACAAGTCATTTATAGACTTTTAGTCATAGATCGCAATAATAATACAAATCAAATCAAATCGAGTAATTGTGACCCGCCATATCAAATCCAGTCGGAAGTCGGGATTGTTTTACCCTGTGCCAATGCATTCTCTTATATATGCGAGTCGACCATAGGTCGCCTCGCATATATAAGAGAATGCATTGGCCTAACAATTTTTTACAATTTTAATAATTTTTCCTTGTATTCTTTAACAATTTTATAATTTCATCCATACAGAGCCCCAGACAAACATGAGCAGACGACACTCTTCTATATGCTTCTATATATGTGTGGGGCTCCCTGCAGGGTAATGGATGTTTTTTTATTTTATGTCCTAAAAATTGTCAGAAACATTTATTTAAAAAACATGATAAAAAATTGTTAGGCCAATGCATTCTCTTATATATGCGAGGCGACCTATGGTCGACTCGCATATATAAGAGAATGCATTGGCACAGGGTAAAAAAAACCGACTTCCGACTGGATTTGATATGGCGGGTCACAATTATCGAAATTCCCATGATGCATCGTTAAGGCGGAGTACCCGCATCGTATAATCTCCCCATGCATATTTCATATCTAATCGTTCAGTGCAATGAAGAAACGTCTGCGCTTCTTGAATTTGTGCAGGGTTGAATATGTGTAGGGAAATTCGAAGTCAGCATCAAAAAGATTCTGGCTACTGATTGGTTGATTATCTTTGAGCGCAAATTCCCTGAACGGGGAACAGTAAATCAAAGCACACCTAAATATGGCGATAATTTTAGTTTTGAAGAGTCTGTTGGGGTCCCGAAGTTATGGAAAGGGTCTGGGTATTTTTATGCCGCTGATTTGTGTGCAGTAAATGGGGTAGTTGCGGAAATACAAGATTTCAATTTAAAAAAAAAATGTTAATACCGAAAATGGCGCGGTTGTTGTCACCGAACGGTTTATCGGATGACGTTCTAAGGGGAAATTGGCCACTTGAAGTTCAAATAGACTTAATTAACCCATCACCGACGTCGGACGGGACTTATAGTTAACACTGCCGAGACATTCACACAACTCCAGTAAAAATGCCAAACTTAATTCAATATTCAGCGACTGACAAAAAAGGTATACTACCTATAAATAATGCTTCCGCCCGTTATTCCGGAACATTGCTGACGGAAACAGGGAGCACCGATGATAACCTGCTAACGGCAACAAGGAGGGATATAAAGACGTGGGGGACAAATGTTTAAAGACACATTACGTGCTTATTTCACTACAACAAACTGACAATTTACGACTGAGCCACTACACCCATTTGAAGAATTCATAATTAAATTACTACTGTCAAAATGTTCAACAACATCGTAAAAAACAAGGTCTGAACTACGAAAAAATGTAAACAAATAGCCAGTGTCGTTCGTCCCGAACACATACAGTAATGCCCAAAGTAATTGACCACTTAACCACAGCAGAATCATGGGTAATTTTTAAGGATTTAGTCGGAAATATGGCTTGTTGCCATTCATTGGGCATTACTGTAACCGATAAACAAACAAAAATGATTTCTCCAAGGAGAGTCACTTTGTTTAATTTATACGAAAGAATGGCGTTATGTGCTGGAAATTTTGATACAAAATTTATTCAAATACCTGCGTTGAGAAAGTTGATTCACTGTGAGCGACAAGAGAGTGTTTCAAATCAATTTTAAATGTACACCATTCGGTTCGACGGTACCCGTATAATCAGATTCCAACAACATTTCTTCAAAAGACGCTTTATTTATCAGAATCGATTAATAACCAAAAATGAATGCCAAACACTGTCAATTCTAGACTACGGTGACATCGGTTACTTATTCCCAGTTCCTTATTCCTTATTCGGAAACATTAAAACTTGACAAAATAAACGGTGAGGTAGGGTGGCCCACCCCAAATTAAACTATAAAACCCGAAAACTGCACCCCTCTAGCCCGTGCGGTTGCCACGGGAGGTGGCCAAAATGGCAACCATAGCCGTTTTGGTATATATGAACGGATTTTGACCAAATAAACGACGCGGTAATTGGCCCACCCCAAATTAAACTTGTAAAAACCTAAAACCGCACCCCTCTAGCGCGTGCTGTTGCCACGGGAGGTGGCCAAAATGGCAACATAGCCGTTTTGGTATTTATAAACCGATTTTTACCAACTAAAATGTGCGGTAGGGTGGCCGACACCCAAATATACTATAAAAATCAAAAACCGCACCCCTCTAGCCCGCGCGGTTGCCACAGGTGGCCAAAATGGCAACCATAGCCGTTTTGGAATTTATGAACGGATTTTGACCAAATAAATGGTGCGACCGTGCGATAGGGTGGCCCACCCCAAACTATACTATGAAAACAGAAAACCGCACAACGGTTGGGAGTCACAACGGGGGTAATGATATTATGATTTCAGTTATTTTCAATAACTCTATGGGCGCCTTCTGAGACAGACGTTCCAAATAGTGATGAATTATATTATTTTAATCATATTTTATGGCATAGATTGTTATTAAAACCGTATATCAAGGCACTATACAAAAATTGGTGAATCTAAAATTAAGTGGACCTTTAATTAAGTTAATTAACATAAGAACAAAATTATTCTAAGTTTACATGATTAATGATTGCTGTTTTACAGTCTTTAGTAAAACAAAATTATGTTATTTCTCGTGAACCCATTTCGAAGGTCTTGAGTCTCTTTAACCCTTTCAGTGCCAAGTCCAATTTTTGTATCAACCCATATACCCTGTGCCAATGCATTCTCTTATATATGCGAGTCGACCATAAGTCGCCTGGCATATATAAGAGAATGCATTGGCCTAACAAATTTTCATCATTTGTTATTATTTTTTACAATGTTTACAATTTTAATAATTTTTTCTTATATTCTACTCTCTTTCAGTGCCAGACGTATTTTGTAGGTTTAGTGCCAGGGAATCTTGCGTTTTTCATGGGCATCAAAATTATTAATTATTACTATGAATACTTGGTGATAGTTTTGAGTTATAACATGCCCCCTAAGGTTTTAACCAGTTTGTTTTTAAATTCGCTATAGCATGCTTAAGCATACCCAAAAAAAATTCAACCCCAAAAAAACAAACATCTAAAAAAAATAAAAAATAATAATTTTATTTTTTATTTTTTTAGGGCCGATTTTACAGACCGTAAATGAGATCGGCCCCTGGCACTGAAAGGGTTAACCATTCTATGACTTGAGCTTCCTGAAAATTTGCAAAAACCCTGTGCCTATGCATTCTCTTATATATGCGAGTCGACCATAGGGAACCTCCCATATATAAGAGAATATATTGGCTCAACAATATTTATCTTGACCTTGTAAGCAAGTGCATTCTCTTTTATATTGTAGGCTCCATATGGGAGACTCGCATATATAAGAGAATGCCATGGCACGTGATCTATAATGCTGCACCAGCGCAGCTCCAGTCATGAACCTCATGAAAGGGTTAAAGAGGAAACACATTTCAGTTTGGAACTTCACCCAGGTTTGCATCTATTTGGAGAAAATGAACAACAGACTTCATATTATAACAAAAATCAATTTATCTCATCACTACATGTGATAACAAACAGAAACTTTGTGAGATTGTAAAATAAATTTTGAGCTTATCTGGTGGCAACCTCTTCAAGGCAACGGGTGCGTTCACACCTTGGCAAAATATCCTGGCAATTGGTCATAGACGGCAGCAGTGGTATGACATATGAATGACAAAAGATTTACAAGATTCGTAGATTTGGAAACCCCAATCAATATGTAACTATATTTTAAAACACGATTGTGTGAAATATTTACACAAAAAAACTGAAGAGATTTTTTTTTGTGGTGTGTTTTGTTTATAATATATTTGACAAATGCCATGAAATTAAGTTCGTTTTGTTGTTGTTGTTGTTGTTGTAAGTGCTGTCGGGACAAGCCTGAGTATTCTGTGCCTGTCATTTGCAGAATGAGGTCGCCAGAGGGCGAATTTAGTGATGTAATCCCACACAGTGGGCTAGCATCACTAAATTCACCCTCTGGGAACCTCATTCTGCGTGGCATCATCTGCTATGGGAGACATAGCCTCAGAATGTCCTTCACAAATGGTGAATATTGTGATGTTTACCCATTGGGAACCTCGATTATGCAATGGGTTGTCTGCCAAATTGTGGATACAGAGAAACTAAACTAAAAAGAAATAAAATGTGAAGAAGTTTCTATAGAAATTTTTCAATAAAGAAACCTTCCAGAGAAGATGAGGATAAGCAGAATGACGTTTCCAAAGGGTGAATTTAGTGATGCTAGCCCGCTATTCAGGATAGCGTCACTAAATTCACCATCTGGGGACCTCATTCTGCAAATGACAGGCACATTAAATTCAGGCTTGTGTTGGGAAGAGATAGAGCATATTTACGACTCAAAGTGCGCAATAGATTGCATGTATGAAGAATTTCATGATAATGAACCAGCTGCATGAAAGGAGTCTAATCAGATTTCTCCTGGGGATAAGAGAATGTCCTAAGAGAATCTGTCTAATTGCCCTAAGAATCTGTCTAATTGCGCTAAGAAGCTGTCTAATTGCCCTAAGAGAATCTGTCTAATTGTCCTAAGAGAATCTGTCTAATTGCCCTAAGAGAATCTGTCTAATTGTCCTAAGAGAATCTGTCTAATTGCCCTAAGAGAATCTGTCTAATTGCCCTAAGAGAATCTGTCTAATTGTCCTAAGAGAATCTGTCTAATTGCCCTAAGAATCTGTCTAATTGCCCTAAGAGAATCTGTCTAATTGTTGTTTTATCCCATTCTATACTGAGGTCATTTACATAAATTATCCATGTTCTCAGGTATTTAGATCAAAATTTTTAAATGAGGGATGGAGGTTATTTATTTAAATTTTTGTTTCTCGAAATCTGGAAAACTTACTCCAGAAAGAAACTAAAATTCATTTCCATTGTCAGAAAATATTCGAACAATTGTTTGACGAGGCATTTCTAAAAGAACATATCAGTGATACCGGATGGTCCTGAGAACATTTCAGTGACACCGGAGGGGCCTGAGAACATATCAGTGACACCGGAAGGGCCTGGGAACATTTTAGTGACACCGGAGGGGACTGAGAACATTAAAGTGACACATGAGGGGCTTGAGAACATTTCAATGACATATGAGGGCCTGAGAACATTTCAGTGATACCGGAGGGGCCTGAGAACATATCAGTGATACCGGAGGGGCCTGAGAACATTTCAGTGATACCGGATGGGCCTGAGAACATATCAGTGACACCGGAGGGGCCCCGAGAAAACGGAATTTGTATTTATTTGGTCTAAATACTCATTAACGAGTAGCTACCTTAGCAAATTTTCAGCTAATAAGTTCAACAAACGATCATAGGTCATTTATTGAACTTATTATCTGAACATTTCCAACCAATGAATACGAATCATTCTGCTCTTGTACTATCTGTTTTTTTTTCTCTGCCGTCTGCTTTTATAACCTGAACACCCCTCCAAACGAATAATAGATCAGTCCAATGTATACTTTTAGAACTGAATGGGAGAATCCATTCAGTATAGAAAGGGATAAATCACTCCTGAATTGTAACATCTTGAAACAGTCCATGCATTTTGTTGCGAAAAACACAACATAATACATTGTGATCTGTGTGGTCGAGTGAAAATATGCGTCCAAGAAAGTATGGCCACTTCAATTACACTTATATGATGTAATACAGAAATCTATGCACAAAACAACTCCACAAACACATATATACATGGAGTGAAGTGACGTCACAGTATGTACATCTGGAATCGTTGGGGCCAGCAGAGCGCCTTAGATGATGTTTGGTTGCAGATTATATCCCCATGGCCTTCATTTCTCGGTTCAGCTGACACAGCGCACACATTCCGCAACATGCCACGGTAAGACAATCATCACACGTTGAACCCTGTAAGATTTAGATTAGACGACGATTACGATGACGATAATAATAACGATGACGAAGATGATGGTGTTGATGATGATGAAAACAAAGGTGATGATGATAAAGATAACGACGACGATGACGATGATGATGGTGATGAATGACGATGATGAAATGACGAGTAGTTGACGATTATGATGATTGCATGATTTTGGTGATGATAATGATGATGATGATGCGATGATGATGATGATGATGACTGCATGATAGTGATGATAATAGTGATGATGATGATGATGATAATAGTGATGATGATGATGATGATGATGATGGCGATGATGATGGCGATGATGATGGTGACTGCATGATAGTGATGATAATAGTGATGATGATGATGATGATGATGGCGATGATGATGGTGACTGCATGATAGTGATGATAATAGTGATGATGATGATGATGATGATGATGATAATAGTGATGATGATGATGATGATGATGATGGCGATGATGATGATGATGATGATGATGATAATAGTGATGATAATGATGATGATGATGATGGCGATGATGATGGTGACTGCATGATAGTGATGATAATAGTGATGATGATGATGATGATGATGGCGATGATGATGGTGACTGCATGATAGTGATGATAATAGTGATGATGATGATGGCGATGATGATGGTGACTGCATGATAGTGATGATAATAGTGATGATGATGATGATGATGATGATGGCGATGATGATGATGACTGCATGATAGTGATGATAATAGTGATGATGATGATGGCGATGATGGCGATGATGATGGTGACTGCATGATAGTGATGATAATAGTGATGATGATGATGGCGATGATGATGGTGACTGCATGATAGTGATGATAATAGTGATGATGATGATGATGATGATGATGGCGATGATTATGATGATTGCATGATAGTGATGATAATAGTGATGATGATGATGATGATGATGGCGATGATGATGGTGACTGCATGATAGTGATGATAATAGTGATGATGATGATGGCGATGATGATGGTGACTGCATGATAGTGATGATAATAGTGATGATGATGATGATGATGATGATGATGGCGATGATGATGATGACTGCATGATAGTGATGATAATAGTGATGATGATGATGATGATGATGCGATGATGATGATGATGATGACTGCATGATAGTGATGATAATAGTGATGATGATGATGATAATGATGATGATGATGCGATGATGATGATGATGATGACTGCATGATAGTGATGATAATAGTGATGATGATGATGATGACTGCATGATAGTGATGATAATAGTGATGATGATGATGATGATGATGATGGCGATGATGATGATGACTGCATGATAGTGATGATAATAGTGATGATGATGATGATGATGATGCGATGATGATGATGATGATGACTGCATGATAGTGATGATAATAGTGATGATGATGATGATGATGATGATGATGATGCGATGATGATGATGATGATGATGACTGCATGATAGTGATGATAATAGTGATGATGATAATGATGATGATGATGCGATGATGATGATGATGATGACTGCATGATAGTGATGATAATAGTGATGATGATGATGATGGCGATGATGATCGACGTATACTGATGACGACGATGATATTGACGACGATAGTTGAGGACGATAATGGTAGCGGTGACGACGACGATGATGATGACTGCATGCTAGTGGTGATAATGATGATAATGATGACGAATATGATGGAGACGGTAATGATGATGATGCCGATGACGGTGACACAAACACATACAGATGGCGGGTTCTGATGACGACGATTATATTGATGACAATAGTTGAGGATGATGATGATGATGATAGCGGCGACAATGATTATGCTGATAATGATGACGGTGGTGATGACAACGAAGATGATGATTATGATGATAATGCGGATTATGATGATGATGATGATGATGATGATGATGATGAAGATTAGCATAATACATATGACGATTATAGTGATGATGAGAAGATGACAATGTTGTAAATAGTGTATATATGTTCACATTCATCTCTAATGCTATTGCTGTCGGCCAATCAAATAAAAGGTTGCATAGTCGATAGATACAAGTATACCAATCAAATAAAAGGATGCATGGTCGATAGATACAAGTGTACCAATCAAATAACAGTATGCATGGTCGATATATACAAGTGTACCAATCAAATAAAAGGATGCATGGTCGATAGATACAAGTGTATCACTCAAATAAAAGGATGCATAGTCGATAGATACAAGTGTACCAATCAAATAAAAGGATGCCTACATAGTCGATAGATACAAGTATATCAATCAAATAAAAGGATGCATAGTCGATAGATACAAGTGTACCAATCAAATAAAAGGATGCAAGGTCGATAGATACAAGTGTACCAATCAAATAAAAGGATGCATAGTCGATAGATACAAGTATACCAATCAAATAAAAGGATGCACAGTCGATAGATACAAGTATTTGCGTCAGCCAAGCATGGCCAAAACACCATATAGTGTGTCTGGCATTTGCAGAATGAGGTCCCCAGAGTGTGAATTTGGTGGATCGTATCCTGCACAGTGGGCTAGAGTCACTAAATTCACCATATATGGACCTCATTCTACTTATGCCTCAGCTGCTATGGGAGACCAGAATCAGATAGAAGATCCCAGTTTAAGTTGGTGATGTTCACCCATTAGTCACCTCGATTAGGCATTTTATCTTCTGCAAATAAGGGGATATAGAAACTGAACTGAAGGGGAAAAGTAACTAAAACCAATGTTAATTTGAGACTATAGATACTCCCCAGAAGATGGGGTCTAAGCAGAATGAGGTCCCCAGTAGGTGAACCAGGTGATGCTATAGTCTGCTGTGTGGGGTAGCGTAACTAAATTCACCCTCTGGGGACCTCATTCTGATGTCATACACACTATATGTGGTGTTAGCTGTTTCTCACCTTGATATCACCTGGGGGTGTGACTCTAATTTGTATACTTTAAAGGTACTCAATCCGATCAGAGGGTCCACATATCATCAATATAAAACAACAACAATATTTCTTCAAAATACGCTTTAGTTATCAGAATCGATTAATTGCAACACCAGAATGCTAACTACTGTCAACTATGATATCAAATTTCCCAAAAGGTGTTATTTATCAACATTTTGATAAACGAAAGATGGCCGTATTATCACTTGAGTATTCACGAAATTTGGCGGTATTAACACTTGTTTTTAGAGTTATCCATCTTCATCCGCAATTTTGACTGATACCATCCGTTTGACGGCGTTTTTCTGGGCCACAAACAATTGAAATAACAAACTTCATAAAACTATATCTGATCACTCTGAGCTTTGGTGGGTAGGTCTCTCGACTCGAATCAAATATTGTTTACCCCCCGAAGTCAAAGAAATTAAGGATGTTTAATCGGATTGAGTACCTTTAATGTAATATGATCATGCATGTAGCTAGATTATAAGATATAAGAATGTTTTGTGTTAGCTGCATCTCACCTTGATGCCACCCAGGGTTCTGACTCTTGTTCTCATGTTGACGTCAGCGCCGGGCACGAAGAACGGCATATACGGACAGTCCCCGAGCCGCTTCGATACGTCACACAGCACACAACAGAAACAGAAGTATGTGTACACACCTATGAAATGCAAGTTTTTATAAATTGGATCAGTGGACTGAAACACTTAAGGTGTTATTAAGCAGATGAAGATTAATTTTGCTCAAGTTATTATTTATTTTTCAAGTTTCCTATCAACATTTCTAACACTATGGTTGATTGATTTCGTAGATTTTAATTACTTTTACTCACTTTTGGCAAGTTTTGCGAACTTATTCGTTTGGTTATCGTAAATTAATTCCCGAACAGAGGTGTAGATATAGAGGGCCTCCGTGCCGGGGGTCTCTATATATATGAGCGCCGGTATAGAAGTGTCAGTGAATGAGCAACATACGTAATTCCGCTTTAATATATTAATTATTATGTATAAATATAATAGTGTTGTTCGTACACTGACATTTCTATACGGTCATATACCGAGCCATCGAAAAACAACGTTAATTGTGATTGCATATATTGATCATTTGTTTCCTGAATTTTTTTAGAAAACCCTGTGCCAACGCATATATAAGAGAATCCATTAGCCAAACAATATTTACCTTGACCCTGTAAGCCAGTGTGTTCTCTTATATATTCGAGACTCCTTAGTGGGACACTCGCATATATATAAGAAAATGCACTGGCACATGATCTGTAATTATGCATCAGCGCAGCTCCCGCCATAAAGGGTTAATTTATATTATTATGAAAGGGATCTAGTCCGTTCTTGAAGAACATTGAGACCTAGATATAGCTGAGAAGATCCGGGAAAATAACGAGTTAATGCTGCAATGCTTGCTGGACTGTACTCACAAATCAATTTCTGACCTAGTACAATTTAATGAGGATACAGTCAATAGTATTGATAAGATAAGTCGTTCACTGATCTATATGAGCTGCATATCAAAAGAACAGCGAAACTCAACGCATAGATTTTCTGATGTAACAATTTGGAGGGTCTTTATCGGATCATGGACAATATCTTCACCCACAATGTGTTACTATGATGATCAATATCAGCTATGTTTAAACTAACTCATATGAGCTTCACTACACTCTTATGACTAATGTGTAGGTTTTCTACACAAAATGTGTAGCCCTGCTACACAATCATTATTCAATTTTGATCTTAAACATATTTGTGTAGTATATGTGTAGTTTCATATTCATACACAAATTGTGTAACAATTTTTACACATAAATGGGTAAATTTTTACACATTTATACACAACTGTGTGTATAAAATCAACACATATCCCTTACACATTATGTGTAGGTTCTTACACACACAGTTCGTAGACAAGAAATACAAGTTCAGTAGTCCGACCTGTGGGTATAGTATTAAAGATATATGCAGATTTATATGTTAAAACTTTCATGGCGCACAGTGGTATGTAGTATTTTGTTCTGTACTGTGAGTTTTTGCTTTGAATAAACAAACCAGGGTCGAGGCGTGATTGCATAATATTAGTATTATTACAACAATCATAACAAGAGTCTAAGGGCAGTAATCGCCATGAAAGTTTTAACAAATAAATCCTCATATACTATTAATACTAAACCCACAAATTGGAGTTCTGAACTTACATCCTTGTCTACGATCGCTGTAGATTGTATTCCAAAAAATATACTCAAACAATATGGCCGTCACGTATAGCAGACTACGAAACTGAAGGCACCGCAGTGCGCATGCTCTACGTTCTTACACAATTGTGTGTAACAAAAAATACACATTATGTGTAGAACGGCACTTGGTCAATGTATTTGTATGTAAAACTACACATTGCTTTGTGTATTTACCGGGTTTACACATTTGATGTGTAATCGTTTCTACACATTAGTTATAAGAGTGTACCAATCAACATAAAAATGTCTCTAATTATTGGAGATTGGACTCTTGAGCGCATACTAACCCAGAGATTCTACATATTAGTAGTTAATACGGAAACTGCGTTTCCTTTCTGTTCTTACTGCATCCTGTGTTTCCATCTTATTTCTGCAATTTAGGGTGTTAGGTGGACGACCAGAATCTGTGTAGCAACTACAAGCTCAAGTTTACCTGTTCTACAGGTTCATCGAAGACAGCTGACGAATTTACAAACAAAAACAGCAACAATGGTCACCACCACATGGGAGCAACAGGACAGATACAATCTGTTATATAAGGATTAACTGTCATGTGGACTGTTTTTATGGAGATGTAACCGCGAGGTGAGTGGTCATAACTTGTGTAAAACCCGAAGGGTTTTACATACAAGTTATGACCACTCACCTCGCGGTTACATCTCCATAAAAACAGTCCACATGACAGTTAATCCTTATATTTATATACATTTAGCGAAAAAGCCACTTTTGTAAATGTATTTAAATCGAAAAGTGTATCGTGACAAAACCAGCCCAAAATATCCCATAGCACCCTTGGCAAAAGTTAACAGGAACAATTTCTCTTTATATTGAAACCCGATGATTTATTAAGTCAATCCTGCGCGAGTCCAACTGCGCACAAAACATTAGGCGTTCGTCTTTCCCAAACCTATGACCCGCCGATGTAATTATGAGGCTGCAGTTATGAGCTGTTGTGCTTTCACAGAGAAATAATTGCAACAAGCCACGTGGGCGCCTACCAATCAGAATGCTGGATTTAGTGATAATCACACTTAGTATGTAAATATATAATGATATTTGGTTTATATGTAAAAACTTTATAACCACAAGCTGTGAAGTGCATTGGACCGATTACAACCCGATGCAAGATAAATATGTAAGCTCATATGCGTGGCTACATGATTGGTTACATGCTGTGACATGCATTAAGCATTATAAACTGAGTACTGCACATCAATCAAACAACATATTATAAAACAGCTCTGAAGATATATATTGATCGACTAAAATCGATGCTTCACAACAATTTATATTGAGTCACACATGTATGGCCACATGCGTTATATATAGATAGTAATCAAATTGTTTAATCGATTATACATGGTATAATTTATTAGAGAGAGGTTGTTTATTCCTCCGTATGAATGAAGTCCGATACATATACACAATAAAAAGACATATCTCTATCAAATCGACCGTTCCACTCCAGAGAAAACATAGTCTGAACTGCACTCAATTGTAAATATTTACTTCTCGAATCGGGACGCAACTATCTACGATTTCGCCATCTCGAGTCACTGCATTTAATTAATATCGAAGAATGACGGTCTGTGTTGTCAATTTTGGGTATAATATTTGTAACAAAAAATACTTTGAGCATGATTATTCTCCATAAATTTATATTTGATCACCCTACCGAAGTATTTCAGATCACTTTATTTACACAAGAGAGGTAATATATGGTGAATACGCCGTTATGTGCTTGCACAGACAAACGCAAAACATATAAATGCATATAGAGCATTGAGGTATCCGATATGACACAGATAGTCCCATGAAAAATATTAATCAGAACACAGCATGAAAATAAACTGCACACATCACTAGGAGAGATGATATTCATTAGACAACAGTTCAATTTGCATTGGGATACAACCGCCAAGGCAGTATATATACGCAAGGAATGTATAGGTATTCATGTTGTAAACAAAGATTAAAAGTCTCAATTCCAAAATGTCAATCAACGAATATGTGACCCGCCATATCAAATCCAGTCGGAAGTCGGGATTTTTTTTACCCTGTGTATGGTCGCCTCGCATATATAAAATAATGCATTGGCCTAACAATTTTTTACAATTTTAATAATTTGTTCTTGTATTCTTTAACAATTTTATAATTTCACCCATACAGAGCCCCAGACAAACATGAGCAGACGACACTCTTTTATATGCTTCTATATATGTGTGGGGCTCCCTGCAGGGTAATGGATGTTTTTTATTTTATGTCCTAAAAATTGTCAGAAACATTTATTTAAAAAAAAATGATAAAAAATTGTTAGGTCAATGCATTCTCTTATATATGCGAGTCGACCATAGGTCGAGAATGCATTGGCACAGGGTAAAAAATCCCGACTTCCGACTGGATTTGATATGGCGGGTCACATATACCAAAATGCGTTTCATGCCATCTGTGCAAACTCAGATGCACACTCCGTGCAGATACACATTAAACAAAATATTTGAATATATTTTGTTGCAGCGACTGCACTGAGCCTGCACGGTAAACTGCACGTGATTGAGCGGAACGAACGAGGGCTTTATCCGACTCCCTATAAGTAAATTATGTCACGTGATCATCGAAACCATGAAGTTCATTATGTTTATTACAAACATCCCACCATTAATCACACCAAAAAGGTGCACCATCAGTTTTAACCATAATAGGCGACAAAATACTCCCTGGCCAGTCATATATGTATTGATGTTCGCCAACGTGTGCATAGTGCACGGCCGGTAAAGAGTTAACGAAGTTGTCCAGTTTGTTTTGGTCATTCGACGTATGAATATAGAGTTATCCTCCCTGCATCGTAGTGCTAAATGACGTGATTAGCACTGCGGATCCCGAGATATGAGTTTTGAAGGTCAATGTGACGTCGCACGGACAAATTAATAGGCCTATGTTACTCCTGGCCCGAAAATACCCCCACATACCAAGTTTCATCAAAATCGGGTCGGCCGTTTTCGAGTTCATCGATTACACACAAACAAACAAACAGATCTTCCAAAATATATAATAGACTAGAAGGTGACCCGACTTCGTTCGGGCTATTCAAAAACCAAATTTCAAGTCGATTGCTCCACCCGTTTCCGAGATCTGGTCTGCGCATGCGCGAAGCTGGCGTCGCACGGGCTCGGCGACCCGATAAAATTCGTATCCGGGGCAAGATACATTCACATACCAAATTTCAAGTCGATAGCTCCACCCGTTTCAGAGATATATAGCCCAATGTCATTTGCGGATACCTCGGCCGGTGATGAGTTAACGCGACATCGGCCTGTTAAGAGTTAACGCGATCACGTCAAGATATGTTGATCGCGTAATATATTTACGCAATGATTTTCGATGAGCGAAGCATGGTCACGCGTTCTTCCCGATAATTAAGGTAGAAACTTTAAACGTACACAGGCGTGTGATACATCATTGGAAAGATGAAATGCCACAGATTCTAACCGTGCAAATTATATGACTGGCAATTTATTATTCGCGCTATATCGAATCGATTTGTGAGCACCGAACTTAAATATATTAGCGCAAAACGGCGTAAAAACAGATTTGACCTCGGCACGTGAAAAGTTGACCTCGGATCTGAAAATCAATAGGCCTATGTTGCTCCTGGCCCGAAAATACCCCCACATACCAAGTTTCATCGAAATCGGCTGGGCCATTTTCGAGTCCATCGATTACACACACACAAACACACAAACAGATCTTCCAAAATATATAATAGACTAGAAGGTGACCCGACTTCGTCCGGGCTTTGACCTTGAATTGTCTATTTTGAAGGCCAAGGTCGAGTGGGGTCACGATTTGACCCGTCCAAAACACTGCCGAAGTACCCGTCGAAATCCATCCGGTTTTACCCGATTTGACCTTGTAGAAGGTGACCCGACTTCGTCCGGGCTTTGACCTTGCATTTACCATTTTGAAGGCCAAGGTCAGGTGGGGTCAAACACCAACACCCCAAAAATGGTGGAAATCGGCCCAGCGGATACCGGGAAATCGGCCCAGCGGATACGAGATACCCTATGCATCAAATTTCGTCCGTAAAAATCCGCCAGTTTAACCCGATTTGATTTCCACTCAAGTATATAAACGCGCCTCATATACACACGCTCATTAATTATCAAGTTTCAACGTAAAGATAAATTACCATCGGTGCCCGAGATATCGCCAAGATGTCTGAAACAGTCAAATGCATCGGCCGGTTAAGCGTTAACGTGATCTAACGTTATGACCTCTAACGACGTCATAGAAGTTACGCATTGTTTTTATCCTGATGGAAGATAGTACCACTTCTTCTTGATAATTGAGGCAGATAACTAAAACGGATACATACGCATTATATATCGTTGGAAAGAGGAAACACGAAAGATTCTCACAGTGTCATTATTATGACTGGCATTTTATTATTCGCGCTGTTTCGAATCGATTTGTAAGCACCGAACTCAAATGAAAGTCCCGTAACACAGCGTAAAAACAGATTTGACCTCGGCACGTGAAAAGTTTACCTCGGATCTGAAAATCAATAGGCCTATGTTACTCCTGGCCCGAACATACCCCCACATACCAAGTTTCATCGAAATCGGGTCGGCCGTTTTCGAGTTCATCGATTACACACAAACAAACAAACAAACAGATCTTCCAAAATATATAATAGACTAGCCGATGAGCCCGACGTTGTCCGGGCTATTCAAAAACCAAATTTCAAGTCGATAGCTCCACCCGTTTCCGAGATATGGTCTGCGCATGCGCGAAGCTGGCGTCGCATGGGCTCGGCGACCCGATAAAATTCGTATCCGGGGCAAGATACATTCACATACCAAATTTCAAGTCGATAGCTCCACTCGTTTCCGAGATCTCGTCTGCGCATGTGCGAAGCTGGCGTCGCTCGGGCTCGGCGACCCGATAAAATTCGTATTCGGGGCAAGATACATTCACATACCAAATTTCAAGTCGATAGCTCCACCCGTTTCTGAGATCTCGTCTGCGCATGCGCTGCACGGGCGTCGCACGGGCTCGCCAATACGACAACGACCACCGCCTGGTCAAACTACACACACGTACCAAGTTTCGTCCCGATCGGTCGATAATCGTAGATTTGTATTAATGACAGACAGACAGACAAACAGACAGACAGAGGTCTTCAAAATATATATGAGACTAGCCAATGAGCCCGACGTTGTCCGGGCTATTCAAAAACCAAATTTCAAGTCGATAGCTCCACCCGTTTCCGAGATCTGGTCTGCGCATGCGCGAAGCTGGCGTCGCACGGGCTCGGCGACCCGATAAAATTTGTATCCGGGGCAAGATACATTCACATACCAAATTTCAAGTCGATAGCTCCTCCCGTTTCCGAGATCTCGGTTGCGCATGCGCGAAGCGGGCGCCGCACGGGCTCGCCAATACGACAACGTTCACCGCCCGGTCAAACTACACACACGTACCAAGTTTCGTCCCGATCGGTCGAGAATCGTAGATTTGTATAAATGACAGACAGACAGACAAACAAACAAACAAACATACATACAGACAGAGGTCTTCAAAATATATATGAGACTAGCCGATGAGCCCGACGTTGTCCGGGCTATTCAAAAACCAAATTTCAAGTCGATAGCTCTACCCGTTTCCGATATCTGGTCTGCGCATGCGCGAAGCTGGCGAAGCACGGGCTCGGCGACCCGATAAAATTCGTATCCGGGGCAAGATACATTCACATAGCAAATTTCAAGTCGATAGCTCCACCCGTTTCCGAGATCTCGTCTGCGCATGCGCGAAGCTGGTGTCGCACGGGCTCGGCGACCCGATAAAATTCGTATCCGGGGCAAGATACATTCACATAGCAAATTTCAAGTCGATAGCTCCACCCGTTTCCGAGATCTCGTCTGCGCATGCGCGAAGCGGGCGCCGCACGGGCTCGCCAATACGACAACGTTCACCGCCTGGTCAAACTACACACACGTACCAAGTTTCGTCCCGATCGGTCGAGAATCGTAGATTTGTATAAATGACAGACAGACAGACAAACAAACAAACAAACAAACAAACAGAGGTCTTCAAAATATATATGAGACTAGCCGATGAGCCCGACGTTGTCCGGGCTATTCAAAAACCAAATTTCAAGTCGATAGCTCTACCCGTTTCCGATATCTGGTCTGCGCATGCGCGAAGCTGGCGTCGCACGGGCTCGGCGACCCGATAAAATTCGTATCCGGGGCAAGATACATTCACATAGCAAATTTCAAGTCGATAGCTCCACCCGTTTCCGAGATCTCGTCTGCGCATGCGCGAAGCTGGTGTCGCACGGGCTCGGCGACCCGATAAAATTCGTATCCGGGGCAAGATACATTCACATAGCAAATTTCAAGTCGATAGCTCCACCCGTTTCCGAGATCTCGTCTGCGCATGCGCGAAGCGGGCGCCGCACGGGCTCGCCAATACGACAACGTTCACCGCCTGGTCAAACTACACACACGTACCAAGTTTCGTCCCGATCGGTCGAGAATCGTAGATTTGTATAAATGACAGACAGACAGACAAACAAACAAACAAACAAACAGAGGTCTTCAAAATATATATGAGATAAACGCTCATAATTTATAGTTGAAAGTAGTTTATTTGGAAACGGAAGATACTAAACTTATCGTACTACAAATTAATGATAAAATGAAACATATTGTAGACTTGCCTGTGCATGCTGTCGGTCGCAGATCTATGACAGTTCAAATCCCGCGCATCTTGTTTATTCTAAACAATAATTCCGACATGTATGGGCTGTCAGACTGCGAGTGATGTACGTCATCTGGGACATTTTTGCCACATATGTCATGTTGCCATTTGTTAATTTACCGAGTGATCTCACCCCCGCAAACGAACTTTTCAACAGTTGGATATTTAAATTTTATATGGAACTTTCAGACTAAAATGGTTTTAACCATTTCATGAGGTTCACGGCGGGAGCTGCGCTGGTGCAGCATTAGAGACCCTGTGCCAGTGCATTATATTATATGAGAGTCTCCCACAGTGAGCCTCGCATATATAAGATATGACAGGTATAATGGTGCAGCATAAAAGATCCTGTGCCAATGTATTCTCTTTTTATATACATGAGTCTCCCATAGGAACCTAGCACATATAAGAGAATGCACTGACTTACCATGACAGGTATAATGGTGCAGCATAAAAGATCCTGTGTCAATGTATTCTCTTTTTATATACATGAGTCTCCCATAGGAACCTAGCATATATAAGAGAATGCACTGGCTTGTAAGGTCAACGTAAATATTGTTAGGCCAATGTATTCTCTTATTTTTGCGAGGCCCCCTATGAGAATGCGAGGCCCCCTATGAGAATGCGAGGCCCCCTATGAGAATGCGAGGCCCCTATGAGAATGCACTGCGAGGCCCCCTATGAGAATGCGAGGCCCCCTATGAGAATGCGAGGCCCCCTATGAGAATGCACTGCGAGGCCCCTATGAGAATGCGAGGCCCCCTATGAGAATGCGAGGCCCCCTATGAGAATGCGAGGCCCCCTATGAGAATGCGAGGCCCCCTATGAGAATGCGAGGCCCCCTATGAGAATGCATTGGCAAAATGTCAGGAAGCTCCAGTCATGGAGGGTTTAATTTTCTCGGATAATTTGATGTTCTAATCACTATTTAGTGTGAAATAAGTTGTATTCAGACACAAAGTAGCATAATTATTTTCTTGCGATCGGTCATTTTTTTTTGAACTGCAGAGTCCATCAGTTGAAACATTTGGTCAGGTTGGTAACTTCCAACAATAGGAAAGTTTGAGGTACGAGTTGGAAACTTCCAACCCAAGGGGGGGGGGGGGGGTTACATATATAAGAAATTTCCATTGCAGACTTTGAAATCTGAATAAAGGATGTGAAATTGTAAATTGAAAGGTGTGGACCTATCACCGCCAACAGAGACCCTGTAACCACGTGACCCACGTCCAGGAAAGAATATTTACATATCCCGTCTGTGTTACACTAAATCGAGGTCCGTGTTTGGTCAACGGCCAATTGAACCACCAGTGGTATATCCAATAACACACGGGCCCCCAATAACACATAGACCGTAACACTAACATGAAGTAAAACATCATTGACCTAATCACTAAAAGCGGTCAGCAGAATATTTGGGCGTGCTTTTCAAAGTTCAGCTGAATAGCATCTGAAACCAGTTATTTATATCGATCACGTTATCGTTGCGAAGTGCTTGGACATACTGTGTTGGGCTGACTTAATGTGCTGCATGGGCTAGTCTCAAATTCTCGACAGATTTTGTGAAAATAAACAAGAATACATCAAGATTTTTTATAGGAATAAATCATCAAAAAGCTTCGCTTCGCAGTTCAGACAATGTGCCCCAACGACCACAGCGCCGTATCCCACAATAACACACACCCACTACATTCATTAACGACCACAGCGCCGTATCCCCCAATAACACACACCCACTACATTCATTAACGACCACAGCGCCCTATTCCCTAATAACACTGTGACTACATTCATTAACGACCACAGCGCCGTATTCCATAATAACACTCAGTCACTACATTCATTAACGACCACAGCGCCGTATCCCACAATAACAAACACACCCACTACATGCATTAACGACCACAGCGCCGTATCACCCAATAACAAACACACCCACTACATTCATTAACGACCACAGCGCCGTATCCCCCAATAACACACAATATGTACATTCATTAACGACCACAGCGCCGTATCCCCCAATAACACACCCACTATACATCCATTAACGACCACAGCGCCGTATTCCCTAATAACACTCAGTCACTACATTCATTAACGACCACAGCGCCGCATTCCCTAATAACACTCATTCACTACATTCATTAACGACCACAGCGCCGTATCCCACGATAACAAACACACCCACTACATTCATTAACGACCACAGCACCGTATCCCCCAATAACACACCACTACATTCATTAACGACCACAGCGCCGTAATCCCTAATAACACTCAGTTACTACATTCATTAACGACCACAGCGCCGTATCCCCCAATAACAAACACACCCACTACATTCGTTAACGACCACAGCGCCGTATCAACCAATAACAAACACACCCACTACTTGCATTAACGACCACATCGCCATATCCCCCAATAACACACAACATTCATTAACGACCACAGCGCCGTATCCCCCAATAACACACACAAACAAACAAACAATCAATCACGCACGCACACACAAACAATATATTCATTTCTTAAATAAACAGTGTGTATACTCAATTAGTTTATTCTCTTAAACTCATATTACATTTTCATGAGTATTGAGACATAATATATACAATATTTACAATAGAAGAACATTGTTATATGCAATAGCTATTATGTACACATATCTGAATCAGCTGATCAATCGAAGCCGGTGTCACGTTACGGTATTTAGTATTGCCTGTTCGGTGGAAACAGTCGAACAGAAGCACAGAATCGGAAGAGTTTCTAAATTTCGTCGTGTATGTTTTATGGAAAACATGGTAGCAAAATTATGTTTGACATTAATCTTACATATCTCCGCTACGATCTTTGTTATACTGTAAGTTTGATCAATACGAGCCATGCAATTTGGGTTATACTCATACTCAACAGTACTCAATACTCAATACTCACAAACTCCGAGGTCATCTGTGCAGCCACAGAGCGGTGATGTCCATTGTCGGTGGCCGGCTACGGTGCCTGTCATTAGGCCTCCTACAGTTGGTGCTGGTGGGGTGGTGATCACCGTGGTGGTAACGATTGGGGGCGCGTACGCTTGGCCCGGTGTGTATCTGCCTTGTGCATACTGGGGTGGTTGATCGTATCCATACCCCGGCTGGGTTGACAACACACCGGTGTTAGGATCTACCCCACCTGAAATTTAAAGTGATATGAAACACTCCGGTAGGGTGATCAAATAGACATGGAGAATAATTTTGCTCAAAGTAGTTATTTTTGGAGGGAAATGTTCAGATAATAAGTCCAACAAATGACCAATATAGTGCCTGTGCATTCTCTTGTATATGCGAGGCTCCCTATTGGGTCATTTCCATAATTTCATTGAAATCTTAGTGGTTGCCATGGAAACGAGGATTTTCACCATAAAGACACCAATGTTGGTAACCACAGCAGGGCTTACAAGATGGCCCATGTCACAGGTAGGTTTAAATGGTGTACATAATCTCCTGTATAGGGTGGATGCATTAGTCAAACAAAATAAATAATCTTGCCGCTCTATACCAAAAAAGACGTGATATTTGCAAGGAAATTATGACGAAGGTTCCCAAAAGTGTGAGCATACTTCAGTGAACCAAACTGATAAGCGAGTACCCGAGCACATTTCAGATGGAAAGAATGTATAGTATTCAACTATATTTGAAAACAATCCGATAACTACAACAGTTACTAAAGTTATCCTAAACGTTAAGCAAAATAATCGGCAAATTTTAAGTCGAAAAGGACAATAACTATGGTAGCAATGGACAGACCGCACCCATATTCGAACTGGACCTGTATTTCCATGTGAGTAATCCACATGCAATATTTAAAAACAATCAGAACTAAAGTTATCATCCGAAAACCATTTGGGACCGTGATTTCACCGGGGGGGGGGGTAAATGTAGCTGGTGCATGCTGCTTTTGTTAGTAATGGTGGTGATGACCAACAACATGTTGTTGGTGTTGCTTTTGTTGTTGTTGTTAGTAGTTGTGGTAGTGATGACTCTGTTGTTGGTGTTGGTGGCTGTGTTGTTTTTGTTGTTAGTAATGGTGGTGTTGTCGCTGTTGTTGTTGTTGTTGTTGGTGGTGGTGGTGTTGCTTTTGTTGTTGTTTAAAATGTTGTAGCTGTGCATGCTACTTTTTTGTCGATGTTGATTATTGTTGTTAAAAGATGTTGTAGCTTCTGTTAGTAAAGGTGGTGATGACACATGTTGTTGGTGTTGATTGTGTTGTTATTAGTGATGGTCATGTCGCTATTGTTGGTGTTGGTGGTTGTGTTGTTTTTGTTGTTGTTAGTGATGGTGGTGGTGATGACGCAGTAGTTGGTGGTTGTGTTGTTTTTGTTGTTAGTAATGGTGGTTATGACGATGTAGTTGTTGTTGGTGTTGCTTTTGTTGTTGTTTAAAATGTTGTAGCTATGCATGCTATTTTTGTTAGTAAAGGTGGTGATGACAACACCAACAACATGTTGTATATGTTGTTGGTGTTGCTTTTGCTGGTGTTGTTTGTGTTGTTAGTGGTTGTGGTAGATATGACTCTGTTGTTGGTGTTGGTGGTTGTTTTGTTTTTGTTGTTAGTGGTTGTGGTGGTGATGTCGCTGTTGTTAGTGTTGGTGGTCGTGCTGTTTTTGTTGTTGTTAGTGGATGTGGTAGTGATGACTCTGTTGTTGGTGTTGGTGGTTGTGTAGTTTTTGGTGTTGTTAGTGATGGTGATGATCATGTCGCTGTTGTTGATGTTGTTCTTGATGTTAGTGGTGGTGGTGATGACGCTTTTGTTATTGGTGGTGTTGCTTTTGTTGTTGTTAGTGGTGGTGGTTGGTGGTGGTAGTTATGACGCTGTTATTGTTGTTTTGATAACGATGTTGGTGTTGGACCTGTTGGTGGTGTTGCCTTTGTTGTCGTTAGTGTACGAAGTGATGTTTGGAAGAAACAAAGCAACAGTAAATTACCTGTTTCCCGTTCATATATTGGATTATCCATGTCGATATCTTACCTGTTTCCCGTTCATATATTGGATTATCCATGGCGATATCTTGTTTGGATGCCTGCGTTAACTCTGAAATATTAAATAACTCTTCTAAATTGCAGTGATATCCAGGGTGTTTGCTGGGATCTCACCCCCTTCAAAATGTTCAATATTTTCAATATTCGACAATTTCGTGCCTGAATCAAGAATGCTTCGAGATTTTAAACCGAAAATAGGCAAAACTAATTCGGTGTAAAACATGTTTTTTTTACACCAGAATTTGAATTTTAGACTGAAAAAGACGTTAAGTTGGAATTTCCCTATAGTTGGTAAGTTTGAGAATTTTCACTAATTTATTTCACAAAATTCACCAATTTCGCATTTCTTGATTATTTCTAACTTTAGTATGTTGTGTACAACGGCGTAGTGGGCACGTAAATCAACTCATTTAGAGTCATATGATAAACCGAATATAAAAAATCGTGTTTCTCTCATATATGAAATTTATAAAACTCGTCTCGAATTGTCCGTTTTGTGTCGCCAAAAACAGTGGCAAAACTGAAAATTCTAAGACGCTTTCATACTCGTATTTGATAAACACTCATTTTATATCCTCTAATCACCTCATTTTATATCCTCTATTCACCTCATTTGATATCCTCTATTCACCTCATTTTATATCCTCTATTCACCTCATTTTATATCCTCTATTCACCTCATTTTATATCCTCTATTCACCTCATTTTATATCCTCTATTCACCTCATTTTATATCCTCTAATCACCTCATTTTATATCCTCTATTCACCTCATTTTATATCCTCTATTCACCTCATTTTATATCCTCTATTCACCTCATTTTATATCCTCTAATCACCTCATTTTATATCCTCTATTCACCTCATTTTATATCCTCTAATCACCTCATTTTATATCCTCTATTCACCTCATTTTATATCCTCTATTCACCTCATTTTATATCCTCTATTCACCTCATTTTATATCCTCTATTCACCTCATTTTATATCCTCTAATCACCTCATTTTATATCCTCTATTCACCTCATTTTATATCCTCTATTCACCTCATTTTATATCCTCTAATCACCTCATTTTATATCCTCTATTCACCTCATTTTATATCCTCTATTCACCTCATTTTATATCCTCTATTCACCTCATTTTATATCCTCTATTCACCTCATTTTATATCCTCTAATCACCTCATTTTATATCCTCTAATCACCTCATTTTATATCCTCTATTCACCTCATTTTATATCCTCTAATCACCTCATTTTATATCCTCTAATCACCTCATTTTATATCCTCTAATCACCTCATTTTATATCCTCTATTCACCTCATTTTATATCCTCTAATCACCTCATTTTATATCCTCTATTCACCTCATTTTATATCCTCTAATCACCTCATTTTATATCCTCTAATCACCTCATTTTATATCCTCTAATCACCTCATTTTATATCCTCTATTCACCTCATTTTATATCCTCTATTCACCTCATTTTATATCCTCTATTCACCTCATTTTATATCCTCTATTCACCTCATTTTATATCCTCTATTCACCTCATTTTATATCCTCTATTCACCTCATTTTATATCCTCTATTCACCTCATTTTATATCCTCTATTCACCTCATTTTATATCCTCTAATCACCTCATTTTATATCCTCTAATCACCTCATTTTATATCCTCTATTCACCTCATTTTATATCCTCTATTCACCTCATTTTATATCCTCTATTCACCTCATTTTATATCCTCTATTCACCTCATTTTATATCCTCTAATCACCTCATTTTATATCCTCTATTCACCTCATTTTATATCCTCTATTCACCTCATTTTATATCCTCTATTCACCTCATTTTATATCCTCTATTCACCTCATTTTATATCCTCTAATCACCTCATTTTATATCCTCTATTCACCTCATTTTATATCCTCTATTCACCTCATTTTATATCCTCTAATCACCTCATTTTATATCCTCTATTCACCTCATTTTATATCCTCTATTCACCTCATTTTATATCCTCTATTCACCTCATTTTATATCCTCTATTCACCTCATTTTATATCCTCTAATCACCTCATTTTATATCCTCTAATCACCTCATTTTATATCCTCTATTCACCTCATTTTATATCCTCTAATCACCTCATTTTATATCCTCTAATCACCTCATTTTATATCCTCTAATCACCTCATTTTATATCCTCTATTCACCTCATTTTATATCCTCTAATCACCTCATTTTATATCCTCTATTCACCTCATTTTATATCCTCTAATCACCTCATTTTATATCCTCTAATCACCTCATTTTATATCCTCTAATCACCTCATTTTATATCCTCTATTCACCTCATTTTATATCCTCTATTCACCTCATTTTATATCCTCTATTCACCTCATTTTATATCCTCTATTCACCTCATTTTATATCCTCTATTCACCTCATTTTATATCCTCTATTCACCTCATTTTATATCCTCTATTCACCTCATTTTATATCCTCTATTCACCTCATTTTATATCCTCTAATCACCTCATTTTATATCCTCTATTCACCTTCTGCATGTCGTCTGTTTAAAGGCCCAGATCATTTTATATAAAATAGATTCCATATTATATACCATTTGAAAGAGGAAGCTCCTAAAGATTGTATTGTCAATTTATTCGGTGTACTAAACTGTGAACATGTTCTTTTTGTTGAGATCCGACGTGTGTTTTGTGCGCAAGTTTCATCTTAAAGATATAGAGTTATTCCCCTTCCGTTGAAAATAAATATATAGTTTGAATTCTGTTGCATCTGGGAGCCCCAACGGGGGAAATATTTATATGATTTCAGCCTTTTTATATTACTATATGGGTACCTTCCGAGACACAGCCGTTCCAAATGGTGATGAATTATAGTATTTTAATCAGATTGTTATTAAAACCGTATATCAAGGCACTATAAAAACTAATCGGTGACTCGAAAATTAAGTGGGACTTTAAGTCCCAACGAGTTATTAATAGGTCGTTCCAATGTATCATATATTATATACCCATGATTGTAATTATCGAATATAAAATATATTGGTTACACTAATGACCAACTCATAATTCCGTTAAAACAACTAATCCTTCAAATTATTATAACTATGTACGGCTTATCACTGAAGGTTTCTCATGCATCTCACCAGAATTCCCAACTACACCTTTTACCAGACTCGGCCTCCGGGTCGCAGTTCGACTTTTAATCCGTCCCAACAATTCCCATTTCTATAAATAAAACGCCCATGGCCCATGTATACCAAGAATCAGCGAAACATTATACACGCGGAGCGCGAAATGATCGCAAACACGACCAGCGAAAGGGAAAATGTAATAAACTAGGATATATGACATATTACATAGTACTTTGGCAGCAACAACCTTAATTATGCTATACTATTTTTCAGTTGTCTGTGACCAAAGTTGTCAGTCGAAGGATTCCGATTTTGGTCAGAATATCATAGAAACTACTGAGTATTGCGAAACAAATAAACTAGCATATGCTCGTAATAGTCAAAATGCTATGTTTTGTGTCAATTCCTGATATATTCTGTTTTGGGCATTTGCGCTCGCCTCGCCCATTTTGAATGCGTGCTCACCAAGTTCAATGTTTTATTCACTCAAATCACAGTAAGTGAACAAGAGACAGGTTTATAATACACAGTATATGACATGTATATGATATGAATTTAGTTAAGATAATTGCTTGTTTTTGGTGGAGATTGGATAAATAATTTTCTTGTGCGAATTTGTATTTTTAATATGATCCGATAAGTTCGACCCTTATTCATGGAATTAATCTCATTTCTCCACTTGTTTTGAAATTTATTTTCCAGAGTTTTTCGTGTGATATTTTTAACCGACTTTGGGTTAATTTCGTGTATAAACTGGATTTCCCAGATATCGGGCAGTTCCAATTCTCTTAGTAACGCTTGGATGTAAACAATCCAGGGATGAGTGTATGTTCCACTCTCAGATCGACTTTTTGAGTAAATAATTATACAGCAGATTGTTAATTTTTTGTTTGTCTGACATAACCACATTAGCCCAGTATGTTAACATTCTACATTTTATGTCAATAATTAAAGGATATATCCCTGTATCTCCGTATACAAACCTCGAAAGCACGTGATTCCCATCTGTATCCTTTATAAGCCGAACACTAGATTGTGGTATTATATAATTGAGGTCAACGTCCAGTTCATATGCATTTCATAGCGAGTTGATATTACGCTATCATTAAATAAACAAGAATGCAAGAGAGCAAACAACATCAACTTATCTTAAATAAAATAACTGCACATAGAGTAATCACTTGGTTGAAGTGGTGACGTGAATGATTTCATGAGAGGCAGGGCTGTTGTAACAAACACGAGAGCGCATTGTGCCCGAGTGTTTAACTTTGATAAATTGATTATGCCTTATATAGCTGCAGATCAACACAGAACATAAGTGCATTATATAGTTCATGAACAAAACATATTTACATGTATATAATATAAATATTTTACGAGCAGTGACCCCCGGTTAGCCTATATTCTATTATCATTTTATCTTATCCCTTTTGGTATCTTTTGGTTTGTTTTCGCCATGCAGACTCATTCGGTGAATCACAAATATCTTCTAGTTCAATTCATGCCGTTTGGAACTGGTTGAGTAATGCAACTTTATTTTGTGTTTTTTATATTAACTGATCATTGGAGCAATTAAATATGCAATTATTGGGGTCCTAACCCCTTCCAATCCCTCAAAAATTCGATTTTACAGAACGCGGTACAAAATTTTACCAAAATAATCACAATTGGGATTCTAGTCATATTTCAACAAGAAATGAAAAGAACATTGTAATGCAAGTGAGGCATATCATTACCTATGAATATTCCAACTCTCTGGAACCAAAAATCTTACCTTGGCTCAAAATGGCTGCCAACATGGCCACCAAAATATGGAAAATTGTAAATATTGCACCAGGGTGTCATGCAATTGCTTACAAGTTGTGGGTGATGTATAACATTGGCTAATCTGTATTCTATACATTGAATACTAACATGTCTGATACACCATGTGTCATTGTTACTATTGTCACCACTTACATCACCAGATATATTGGATTTTTCTCTCACAAACTTGACATAAATATCGGCAAAAAATCACTTTTCAGGGTTCGACCATTTTTTTAAATAAAATGCAACTACCTTTGGTATCAAATGTGTTTTATCTTAAATGTGTCACACTATGGTGTTTATAGACTAAATTGCTCAAGATGGCTTCCAAAATGGCAACCAAATTTGTAAAATGTTAATTTTTTACACATATCGAGAAAATTATTCTCTGCGTTATCCGAAAAGGTAGCAAATTGTGACTCACTTGGTTATTATACATGTTAGTTAATTAACTGACAACTAAGTTATATTATGTTTATCCTGGTTCCGTATGGGGCATGACAAATTCGTTTTAAAGTTGCAGTATGGAATTTTGCGGATAACCTCTTTTGTGATTATGGCCATATTATTGAAAGGAAATGGGCAGAACTTTGAGACGGAACTGAGATGAACCATGAGATGTGGGTAGTCTGGCCCATTATGATAAAATATTATCAACTGGTTACAGGGTGGAAACCAAGATGACAGCCAGGGAGTTACTCTATGATCGTAGATGAGGATAATAGGTATACCGCGAGTTATTGTATGGTCATGGATGATGTGTGGGTATATGGGGAGTGCCCTGTTGGCAACGGTGGGTTGTATATTTATATATGTTGTGGATGTGTTATCATTGATGGTGTATGGGGAGTAGATGCATGATCATGAGTATGGCAAGTGTGGAACTTATGAGAGGTCGTATGTGCGGGTATTGGTATATCTGGAAGGGCTCACCATTGGTGATGTGCATATGTATACCTGGATTGACTCTATGGCAATGGATATGGCGAATAGGTATACATGTAGTGGCTGTATAGTCCATGGTGAGGTGAATAGGTATACAACGCGTGACAGTATGATCGTGAATGTAGTGAATTATGTACACATAGAGTGACTATATGGCCATGTGTCGGGTGTATGTGTATACCTGGTGTTCATACATGGTGACTCGTGGCTGTATCGTCATTTGTGGTATGTACGGGTATAACCAAGTATGGCTGTGTGATCAGGTGTACGTGTATAAAGTGGGTGACTATGTTGTCATTTGTGTTGTGTTTATGTACATATGGAGTAATGGGGTAATGGGTGGGTTGTACATGTGTACCTTGGGTGGCACAATAACTCAAGGATATGTTAATCAACGGAGAGGTAATATCAGAGAGTTCTCTATCTTGATGGTGTTTATATACATGGGGGGCGTTAAACACGGAACACGATGGCCACCTATTACCACACAGTCATTACAAATATACATAAACACCACAGAGATAACAATATAGTGACCCACTGTATACATGTACACCTGACCCATGACCACGGGTGACCTTACAGCCACGCGTCACGATACAGGCACACCGGGGATACTCCTAAACATGACCGATAACCATATAGTCATTCCTTGTATACCCATTCAGCTCACGATTGGCCATAAGGTCATCCCCTGTATACCTATTCTCCAAACACGTGGTCATATAGACAATCAATATATACATCAACAATTACCATAAAGTCACTCCGGGTATACATATGCACCGCACCAATGGCCATATAGCCACTCGCTTCATACACATACCTTCACCAATGGTACCTGACCTATGGTCATATAGTCACACCGTGTGTACCTATTCAAAACATTCATACACGACCATGGTCAATCGTTGCATACATATTCACCTCAACATTGGCCATGTCACTCCCTGTATCCCTATTTGTCACACCATAGCCGCATAGTCACTCAAGATATACTAATACACCCCAGCCATGTCAGTATAGTCACTCCATGTATGCATATGCACTTTATCCATGGCCATATAGCCACTTGCTATACACATATCCCTTGCCCATGACAATAAAGCAACGCATGTGTATACTGGTATAACCTACACATGACCATACCGCCAAGAGTCACCAAACAGGAACACCAGGTATACTCATACGCCTGACACATGACCATTTTAATAGTCACCCCTGTATAGATGTCCATTATATTTATGATCATAAAGTCACTACTTGTATACCTACATGTACTCCTCTCACCATTGACCATACAGTCACTACCTGTATACCGACACACGTAGTCATATAACCACTCGATATACATATACAGCACACCCTAGACCATAGATTCACTCCAAGCATACAAGTAAACCTCACTAATGGCCATTCAGCCCTCCAGATATACACACAACCACTCAAACAATCCATACTTGGATATACACCTCACACATGACAATTCAGCAATTCACTGTATGATCATACATGCCATCCATGATAATACAGCTAATCCCTATACACCCACTAATGATAATACATCCATGAGATATATAAATATGCATCCCACCCGTTACCACAAGGACACTCCCTATATACCCACACACTCGATAATGTCCACCCAGCTTACTCCAGGTAATCATATTCAATCATGACCGTACAGTCATTCCATGTATACCTATACACATTACCCGTAACCATAAAATCACACCCTATTTACCAACACACCCATCCATGATCATACAGACAACACATGTACATCCCACCCATGCCCTTACAGTCACTCCATATATACATAATCAACACATATATGACCATGTAGCTATATCAATACATCACACCAATGCCCATACAGGCACATCTGGTGCACCCGTACTGGATATACACAAGCATACACTATACAGTCACTCCATGCATAGCGATTCACCTCACACCTGACCATGACATCTCCTTGTATACATAGATGCATCTTACAATGGACAACCCACTCATAACCATATAGTCACTCATTGTATACCTATTCACATAAGTCATGACATACAATAACTCACTGTATACCTATTCACCTCACGTATGATCATATAGTAACTCCCTGGCTACGATATTGGCATCCACACTGTATTCAGTTGACATTTTCTTAGCATAATGGACCAGAATAGCCAAATATTATGGTCCATCTCAATTCTGTCTAAAAGTTCTGCCCATTTCCTTTCACAAAAGAGGTGCTCGGCAAAATTACATACTTTAAAATGAATTTATTTTGCCCCATACGGAAGTGGGACAACCAGAATAGAACATTTAGTTGTCAGTTAATTAACTAACACGTATAATAACCAAGTGAGTCACATTTTGCTACATTTTCGGATAATGCAGAGAATGTTCGGGATATATGTAAAAAAAATTACATTTTACAAATTTGGTTGCCATTTTGGAAGCCATCTTGAGCAATTTGGTCTATAAACACCGTAGTGATACACATTTAAGATAGACCAAAACAATAAACACCTTTAAATCCAAAGATAGTTACATTTTACCTGAAAAAATGGTCCAAACCTGAAAAGTTAATTTTTGCCAATATTTATGTCAAGTTTTTGAGAGAAAAGTCCAATATTTTTGACGATGTCAGTGGTGATAATAGTAACAATTAACCATGGTGCATCAGACTGTTAGTATTCAATGTATAGAATGCAGAATTGCCAATTTTATACATCAACCACAACTTGCAAACGATTGCAGGAGACGCTTGTGTAATATTTACAATTTTCCATATTTTGGCGGCCATATTGGCAGCCATTTTGAGCCAAAGTAAGAATTTGGTTCCAGTGATTTGGAATATTCATAGGTAATGATATGCCTCACTTACATTACAAAGTTATGTTCATTTCTTATTGAAATATGACTAGAATCCCAATTGTGATTTTTTGTGAAATTTTGTACCGCATCCTGTAAAATCGAAGTTTTGAGGGATCGGAAGGGGCTAGGACCACAATAATTGCATATTTAATTGCTCCAATGATCGGTTAATATAAAAAACACAAAATAAAGTTGCATTACTCAACCAGTTCCAAACGGCATGAATTGAACTAGAAGATATTTGTGAAAAAATGTCATATTTTCAACTTCCGGCGGCCATATTGGCGGCCATCTTATGAAAATTTAGATATGTTTTGGCCCAAATGAACCGTGGTACCTCCCAACTATAATTCGTATTGAGAAAACTGTGAGAAGATGCGATTTTCACAAGAAAAGGATGGCATAAACCACCCAACCCAAAAACTGAGATTTTCAAAAAGGTCAAGGTCAAATTGAAGGTCAAGGTGACCTCCAAAATCTGGAACCAGCCAGTTTAGTGATACTCACCAACCACTTAACAAATTCTGAAAGTTTGGCGCTTCTATCACAAAGTGAACGATTTTTATGTTTTCTGTAATTATCCCCCCACTATATGCCAAATAATAGTGATCGTTGGAATTTTTCTCCAAAATGATTAATCGTGTTGACCACTATTATTAGGCATCTGAGACTTGAGAGTACCAGAATACGTCAAAAAAATATATTTATACGTTGTGTGAGTAACACAAAATAAAAACGAAACAAAAATTTATAATTACCTTTTAAATTCTGGTCGATTTGTTGACACAGTATATTGCATTCATGTGAATCAACGACCATTCACAGTATTTTGTTATTTTCCATTTAAAGTGAATGAATTCCTTGAAATATCCTAGGTGTGACCTAGTTTCACTTTCATCAATTTCCAACTTTCAGCATCGAAATGTCAAATAAAAATTTAAATCCATGATTGAAGAGCATGAGCGAATTGGTTTTGGTGACAATGGTCGGTATATATTGTTTAACACAAAACACGACTTAATGTGAAGTTTGACGATCCAAATAAGTTGAATTAAACACAATGATAACACATTTCCGACACCAGGTGAAGTATAAAAAAAATTCGTCAGTTTCTAGAGTTCCTTGAATCGATCACAGGAGCTTGGAATTGGTAAAAAACCCTCTTTTATTGGCGGAACCACCACCCGGGACCATAGGTCACGGAAGGAACGAAACAAAAATTGTTGCCACCCATTTTGAACTCAACTGTATTCCTACAAAAAATATATTTTCACTAAAAACTGTTGGTACCTCTTACACCTTAGATGCCAATCTACAACATTCCATAGGTATATTTGTCCAGTCTTCGAAAACCTCACTTTATTTCGGTAATGTAATGTAAATTCACCAACGAACACAAATTTGCGACATCTTAATCACCTGTTTTAGAATCGGAATGACAAACGGCACAAAACCATTTTTCCGGAATAACAAAGTCGGAACGAAATAAAAATCGAAACTTAAATTTAAAGCCCGCGAAATTCAAAAATATTTGAAAGTGCGTGCGGTTTTCGAACTTAGGCGCCAGAAAACTTAAATCAGTTTATGTTTGCGTCATACTATGCGCGTTTTTGAAGATCTAATCCTGATGTTTTGTGCATTTTCCAGGGGGGGGGGTGAACAAATTTCTTCCGGCACGTATGCCGGGGTGGGTGGGTGGTCAAAGCCACCAACAAGCAATTTTTTCCGCAACTAAAAAAAAAAATTCCTGCTTGTTTTAGTGTTTTGGCAATGAGTTGGGCTTCAAAACCACTTTGAATCAGTTTGAATGAGAGAAATAATGTAATTCTAACTGGTAAACTGACTGCAGGCAGTTATCGTGTTGTATTTTGTTGCAAATTTTAAAATCCAAGATGGCCGCTGGCAGCCATGTTTTTTTGGCCGAATGACCTCAAAATTACTCATTCCTATTTACATGTCCATGTTAACATCCATGATAAATAGTATGCACAGAAATTCATATACAGCTGTTTACATTGAATTTTCCCCCGCAAATCTCTGTTTTAGTGTTAAAAGGGGGGTGGGTGTCAAAAAATGGTCGGAAAAAAACTGCCGAAAACGGAAAAAAAATTGGCGGTGGGGGTGGGTGGGTACAAAAAATGATCGAAAGGGAAAAAATGCCATACGTGCCTGAAAATTTTTCCGACCCCCCCCCCCCCCCCCCCCCCCCCCCCCCCCCCCCCCCCCCCTCCCTGCATTTTCCAGAAAATTTCTGTATTTTTCTGTGTTTGCTGTTATCATCTCTTGAAAATGACGACTACCCAAGAAGATATTCTTCATTTGACTGAATGGTAATTAGTACCAATATTTTACATATAATTTATTTCTATTTATGGCACGACCACGTGGTATTGTTTTTTTCTTCTTGTTTTTTATTCGTTATGTACCGGTAGGCCTATGTACTACTTGACTTTGTAATGCTACTGGTTGCAATGATTAGTGACAAGGGGACCTCTCTCTCTCTCTCTCTCTCTCTCTCTCTCTCTCTCTTCATAGGAGATTGTGTCGCGCTCCGTTGTATAGGCCTAAAATATCCATCATATAATAGTAATCAACCCACTGATTACTGATCGAATATCACGAAGTAGAAGAAAAAGAAGATATATAGACTCACGGGGAGGCCTGGTATATACATGTATGCCTATGCATGAAGCGATTCCTTTGTGCGTTTTAGTGCAGATTCGTTCCAGAATATCTTAATTATTTCCACATAAAATGCTGTTTTTTTACTAGTTCTAACAAACAAATATATGTCTTAGTTGATGAGAGAAGACAGTTTTCTTGAGTTAGGTAACGACATTGGCCATGCATATATAGAACGAGTGTTTAGTTTCGCGAAATTCAAAATTGTCAATGTAGAGTACAAAAACTCGCCATTAATATGCCAAATACAGTAACAAAATGTAATAAGATTCTTTAATGTAAGAGCACAAAATTATCCTGCGTATTCTTTACGGTATACGTTTTATTTGTGCATTGTGCATTTGCAAGTTGAAATGCAAACTGGTTTACCGAATAACTAGTTTATAAATTTTGAGTTAGTGATAAACTCGCTAACATAAATTTTATTTAATAAGCAACTATAAGTATTGTCAATTGTACCGGTACCAGGATCATAAATAATATACGTCACGCGTGACTCGTGTGTCGTAACGAATCAGCACCAAAACTCTCAAAAAATGGCTTTATGCATATGATTATATAGCCTGTGCTCATGAATTGGAAATTCAATTTTTAAATTCAAGACAGCTAGCCACCATCGGCATTGTTTTTCTCAAAATCAAAAATACAAAAAAATATTAAAAACATTACTTAATGTAACTTTCGCTGATGGGGTCATTGTCATAAGGCTCCGCGATCCGATCACATTCGTAGCCAGGTTTTTTAATCGATCACAAATGTAGCCAGCTTTTCTATGGCGATCACATTTGTTATGACCCATGAACAATTTCACGATGATCGGTGCATCGACATAGGCCTAGGCTCTAGGCAGTGTTATTGATTTAATTATATATGCAGTGTTGTCGCTGAAATCCGACGGCGGCCATGTTTCTTTGAGAATTCACACCAACATGACTCGTTCCCATCTACATGTCAATGTCAAGCTCCGTGACAAATTTAATTATGATCGGACCAACACTGCGACCTCTTGTCCGTGCTAAATGATGCAATTTTGAAATCCAAGATGGCTGTTGGCGGCCATGTTTTTCATGCAGATAAGCCCAAAATGACTCGGTGTCGTCTATATATCAATGTCATGATCGATGAACAATTTCGTGATGATCGGTGCATCGACACAGGCTCTAGGCTGTGTTATTGATTCAGATTTATCTAGTATTATCACTGAAATCGAAGATGGCCGATGGCGGCCATGTTTCTTGGAGGATTCACACCAAAATGACTCGTTCCCATCTAAATGTCAATGTAAACCTCCATGACAAATTTAATGATGATCAGATAAACACTGCTTCTTCTAGCCCATGCTAAAGGATGCAATTTTGAAATCCAAGATGGCTGCCAGCGGCCATGTTTTTATGCAAATGAGCCCAAAATGATTCGTTCCCATCTAGACGCCAATGTCATCATCCATCAAAAAGTTCATGATGATCAGTGCATCGGTACGGTCATGTAATAAACAGCTATGTTCGAAATTATAAACGGTACTTTTATGCTATCCGTCTCCGGATCATAGTTTTAAAGTTTCCGCATATTTCGGTACTAGTTCCGCTACTTCGATTCTAAAACAGGTGATGGAGGTGTTGCAAATTTGTGTTCGTTGGTGAATTTACAATACATTACCGAAATAAAGTGAGGTTTTCGAAGAACTGGAAAAAATACCTATGGAATGTTGTAGATTGGCATCTAAGGTGTAAGAGGTACCAACAGTTTTTAGTGAAAATATATTTTTTGTAGGAATACAGTTGAGTTCAAAATGATTGGCAACAATTTTTTGTTTCGTTCCTTCCGTGACCTATGGTCCCGGTGGTGGTTCCGCCAATAAAAGAGGGGTTTTGACCAAATTCCAAGCTCCTGTGAATCGATAGACTGATTTCTTGGATTGTAACTGAAATTAACCCTTTGCGATGAAAAAGAATACTAATGAGGCATTTTTTTGCCAATAAATATCGAAAGTAATTGACATTATAGTTGTATGGGGAGATATGTAATAAAAATAGAACCGTCTTCGTGTTTTTGTTGTTATAAATGATTACCACACGAGATAGCGGTAATCATTTACAAAAACAAACACGAAGACGGTTCTATCTATATATCACTTTAAAGATGGATTATCTCTTTAAATAACAAATTTGAAATAGTTGCGTGGGTATAAAATAATGAATATGAACTGAAGACCCCTGTCCGGAAAGGCTTCTATCAATTAATATTGATTTTATTTCGAATATTTTATTGGGCCCGTTTATTGTCTATTTTTAGAACAGACCATTCGGGTGATACCATATAGCGATATAGAGCATTAGGCTGTTCCTATGGCTACGCACCGAATGTCAAATGTCCCAGATTGATTGGTTGTATTGTTTTATTCCATAGTTATAAGCGACAATGAGTATAATTAACCTTTATTTGTGACAAATTTGCACAATAAAATTTCTGGTCTCTGTTAACAGTAAGCGCTATTGTTCGTTAGCTAAACATCCACACATTTTTAGACCATAAAATATTCGAAATACAATTAATAATAATCGATCGAAGCATTTCCGGACAGGAGTCTTCGAATCAGATCTAATATTTTTAACCCCGGTAACTATATAATACATGTTTACAAAGAGATAATCCACCTTTAATAAAGACAAATTATGTTATTTCTCTTGAACCCACTTCGAAGGCTTTCATCCCTTTAACCCATCCATGAGTGGAGCTTACTGAAATTTTGCAAAAAACCCAGTGACAATGCATTCTCTTATATATGATAGCCACCCATAGGGAACCTCCCATATATAAGAGAATGTATTGGCTTAACAATATTTACCTTAAAGTGATGTGAAACACTCCGGTAGGGTGATCAAATAGAAATGGAGGATAATCTTGATCCCAAGTAGTTGTGTCTACGATGGAGAAATCGTTTTCATTTCAATCGGAGGCAAGCTGTCAACATAACACTGTCAACATAAAATGCCATAAATTTGCTACCTTTTCGGATAATGCAGAGAATAATGTTCGGGATATATGTGAAAAATTGACTTTTTACAAATTTGGTTGCCATTTTGGAAGCCATCTTGGGAAATTTGGTCTATAAACACCGGAGTGTGACACATTTAAGATAGACCAAAACAATAAACACCTTTGATACCAAAGATAGTTGCATTTTAGTTGAAAAAATGGTCCAACCCTGAAAAGTTAATTTTTGCAGATATTTATGTCAAGTTTGTGAAAAAAAATCCAATATTTCTGGTGATGTCAGTGGTGACAATAGTAAAATTGATCCATGGTGCATCATACATGTTAGTATTCAATGTATAGAATACAGAATGGCCAATTTTATACACCAACCACAACTTGTAAGCGATTGCAGGGCACCCTGGCAATATCTAACATTTTCCATATTTTGAGCAAAAGTAAGAATTTTGGTTCCATTGAGTTGGAATATTCATAGGTAATGATATGCATCACTTACATTACAAAGTTCTGTTCATTTCTTGTTGAAATATGACTCGAATCCCAATTGTGATTTTTTTGTGAAATTTTATATCGCGTTCTGTAAAATTGAATTTTTGAGTGATTGGAAGGGGCTAGGACCCCAATAATTGCATATTTAATTGCTCCAATGATCAATAAATATACCAAACACAAAATAAAGTCATATTACTCAACCAGTTGCAAACAGCATGAACTGATCTAGAAGATATTTGTGAAAAAACGTCATATTTTCAACTTCCGGCGGCCATTTTGACGGCCATCTTGGATGGTGAGTTTCAATTTTGGCCCAAACAAGTGTCATGTCTTAGCTTCACGAAAATATATACATTTGTATACATTTTACTATATGTTCCCGCTATAATTTGCATAAAACTGACTTAGGGTCTGGTCTGAAAAACGGCGGCCATGATGGACGCCATCTTGTCTGGAGTCTTATTAACAATGCGTAAAAGTTGAAGGACATAATAAGGAACAAAATGAGTGGGGTGAAGTTAAGACCCATGGGGGGTGCAAGGGTACCCCTATTAGCTCCCGGACTACTATGGGAGACTCGCGTATATAAGAGAATGCCCTGGCACGTGATATATAATGCTGCACCAGCGCAACTCCAGTCATGAACCTCATGAAAGGGTTAAAGAGGAAACACATTTCAGTTTGGAACTTCACCCAGGTTTGCATCTATTTGGAGAAAATGAACAACAGACTTCATATTATAACAAAAATCAATTTATCTCATCACTACATGTGATTACAAACAGAAACTTTGTGAGATTGTAAAATAAATTTTGAGCTTATCTGGTGGAAACCTCTTCAAGGCAACGGGCGCGTTCACGTACGCCTTGGCAAAATATCCTGGCAATTGGTCATATACGGCAGCAGTGGTATGACATATGAATGACAAACGATTTACAAGATTCATAGATTTGGACGCCCCAATCAATATGTAACTATATTTTAAAACACGATTGTGTGAAATATTTACACAAAAAAACTAAAGATATTTTGTTTGTGGTGTGTTTTGTTTATAATATATTTGACACATGCCTTGAAATTAAGTTCGTTTTGGTTGTTGTTGTTGTTGTTGTAAGTGCTGTCGGGACAAGCCTGAGTATAATGTGCCTGTCATTTGCAGAATGAGGTCACCAGAGGGCGAATTTAGTTATGTAATCCCACACAGTGGGCTAGCATCACTAAATTCACCCTCTGGGAACCTCATTCAGCATGGCATCATCTGCTATGGGAGACATAGCCTCAGAATGTCCTTCACAAATGGTGAATATTGTGATGTTTACCCATTGAGAACCTCGATTATGCAATGGGTTGTCTGCCAAATTGTGGATACAGAGAAACTAAACTAAAAAGAAATAAAATGTGAAGAAGTTTCTATAGAAATTTTTCAATAAAGAAACCTTCCAGAGAAGATGAGGATAATGCAGAATGACGTCTCCAGAGGGTGAATTTAGTGATGCTAGCCCGCTATGCAGGATAGCGTCACTAAATTCACCCTCTGGGGGCCTCATTCTGCAAATGACAGGCACATTAAATTCAGGCTTGTGTTGGGAAGAGATAGAGCATATTTACGACTCAAAGTGCGCAATAGATTGCATGTATGAAGAATTTCATGATAATGAACCAGCTGCATGAAATGAGTCTAATCAGATTTCTCCTGGGGATAAGAGAATGCCCTAAGATAATCTGTCTAATTGCCCTAAGAAACTGTCTAATTGCCCTAAGAGAATCTGTCTAATTGTTGTTTTATCCCATTCTATACTGAGGTCATTTACATAAATTATCCATGTTCTCAGGTATTTAGATCAAAATTTTGAAATGAGAGATGGAGGTTATTTATTTAAATTTTTGTTTCTCGAAATCTGGAAAACTTACTCCAGAAAGAAACTAAATTTCATTTCCATTGTCAGAAAATATTCGAACAATTGTTTGACGAGGCATTTCTAAAAGAACATATCAGTGATACCGGATGGTCGTGAGAACATTTCAGTGACACCGGAGGGGCCTGAGAACATATCAGTGACACCGGAGGGGCCTGAGAACATTTTAGTGACACCGGAGGGGTCTGAGAACATTAAAGTGACACATGAGGGGCTTGAGGACATTTCAATGACACATGAGGGCCTAAGAACATATCAGTGACACCGGAGGGGGCCCGAGAATACGGAATTTGTATTTATTTGGTCTAAATACTCATTGACGAGTAGTTCCCTTAGGAATTGTTCAGCCAATAAGTTCAACAAACGACCATAGGTCATTTATTGAACTTATTATCTGAACAATTCCCACCAATGATTATGAATCATTCTGCTCTTGTACTATATGTTTTTTCTCTGCCGTCTGCTTTTATAACCTGAACACCCCTCCAAACGAATAATATATCAGTCCAATGTATACTTTTAGAACTGAATGGGAGAATCCATTCAGTATAGAAAGGGAGAAACCACTCCTGAATTGTGACATCTTGAAACAGTCCATGCATTTTGTTGCGAAAAACACGACGTAATACATCGTGATCTGTGTGGTCGAGTGAAAATATGCGTCCAAGAAAGTATGGCCACTTCAATTACACTTATATGATGTTATACAGAACTATATGCACAAAACAACTCCACAAACACATATATACATGGAGTGAAGTGACGTCACAGTATGTACATCTGGAATCGTTGGGGCCAGCAGAGCGCCTTAGATGATGTTTGGTTGCAGATTATATCCCCATGGCCTTCATTTCTCGGTTCAGCTGACACAGCGCACAGATTCCGCAACATGACACGGTAAGACAATCATCACACGTTGAACCCTGTAAGATTTAGATTAAGCGACGATTACGATGACGATAATAATAACGATGACGAAGATGATGGTGTTGATGATGATGAAAACAAAGGTGATGATGATAATGATAACGACGACGATGACGATGATGATGGTGATGAATGACGATGATGAAATGACGAGTAGTTGACGATTATGATGATTGCATGATTTTGGTGATGATAATGATGATGATGATGATGATGCGATGATGATGATGATGACTGCGTGATAGTGATGATAATAGTGATGATGATGATGATGATGATGATGATGGCGATGATGATGGTGACTGCATGATCGATCGACGTACTGATGACGACGATGATATTGACGACGATAGTTGAGGACGATAATGGTAGCGGTGACGACGACGATGATGATGACTGTATGCTAGTGGTGATAATGATGATAATGATGACGAATATGATGGAGACGATAATGATGATGATGCCGATGACGGTGACACAAACACATACAGATGGCGGGTTCTGATGACGACGATGATATTGATGACGATAGTTGAGGATGATGATGATGATAGCGGCGACAATGATTATGCTGATAATGATGACGGTGGTGATGACAACGAAGATGATGATTATGATGATAATGCGGATTATGATGATGATGATGATGATGATGTAAATAGTGTATATATGTTCACATTCATCTCTAATGTCATGTTAATTCACGATTAAGTTATTAAAGCATTCATTCGAATCAAAGGGGGGGGGGGGGGGTTGTAATTTCCGGAATGATAGTCGATCGGTGCAAATATCACAGGCTCCAATGCAGACAGCCCCATATTATTGCTGTCGGCCAATCAAATAAAAGGTTGCATAGTCGTTAGATACAAGTATACCAATCAAATAAAAGGATGCATGGTCGATAGATACAAGTATACCAATCAAATAAAAGGATGCATGGTCGATATATACAAGTATACCAATCAAATAAAAGGATGCATGGTCGATAGATACAAGTGTACCAATCAAATACAAGTATGCATGGTCGATATATACAAGTGTACCAATCAAATAAAAGGATGCATGGTCGATAGATACAAGTGTATCACTCAAATAAAAGGATGCATAGTCGATAGATACAAGTGTGCCAATCAAATAAAAGGATGCACGTCGATAGATACAAGTGTACCAATCAAATAAAAGGATGCACGTCGATAGATACAAGTGTACCAATCAAATAAAAGGATGCACAGTCGATATATACAAGTATTTGCGTCAGCCAAGCATGGCCAAAACACCATATAGTGTGTCTGGCATTTGCAGAATGAGGTCCCCAGAGTGTGAATTTTGTGGATCGTATCCTGCACAGTGGGCTAGAGTCACTAAATTCACCATGTAGGGCCCTCATTCTGCTTATGCCTCAGCTGCTTTTGGGGGACCAGAATCAGATAGAAGATCCCAGTTTAAGTTGGTGATGTTCACCACCCATTAGTCACCTCGATTAGGCATTTTATCTTCTGCAAATAAGGGGATATAGAAACTGAACTGAAGGGAAAAAGTAACTAAAACCAATGTTAATTTGAGACTATAGATACTCCCCAGAATATGGGGTCTAAGCAGAATGAGGTCCCCAGTAGGTGAACCAGGTGATGCTATAGCCTGCTGTGTGGGGTAGCGTAACTAAATTCACCCTCTGGGGACCTCATTCTGATGTCATACACACTATATGTGGTGTTAGCTGTTTCTCACCTTGATATCACCTGGGGGTTTGACTCTAATTTGTATACTTTAAAGGTACTCAATCCGATCAGAGGGTCCAACATATCATCAATATAAAACAACAACATATATTTCTTCAAAATACGCTTTAGTTATCAGAATCGATTAATTGCAACAACAGAATGCTAACTACTGTCAACTATGATATCAAATTTCCCAAAAGGTGTTATTTATCAACATTTTGATAAACGAAAGATGGCCGTATTATCACTTGAGTATTCACGAAATTTGGCGGTATTACCACTTGTTTTTAGAGTTATCCATCTTCATCCGCAATTTTGACTGACACCATCCGTTTGACGGCGTTCTTTCTGGGCCACAAACAATTGAAATAACAAACTTCAAAAAACTATATCTGATCACTCTGAGCTTTGATGGGTAGGTCTCTCGACTCGAATCAAATAGTGTTTACCCCCCCCCCCCCCCCCCCCCCGAAGTCAAAGAAATAGTAATTAAGGATGTTTAATCGGATTGAGTACCTTTAATGTAATATTATCATGCATGTAGCTAGATTATAAGATATAAGAATTGTTTGTGTTAGCTGCATCTCACCTTGATGCCACCCAGGGTTCTGACTCTTGTTCTCATGTTGACGTCAGCGCCGGGCACGAAGAACGGCATACACGGACAGTCCCCGAGCCGCTGCGATAACGTCACACAGCACACAACAGAAACAGAAGTATGTGTACACACCTGTGAAATGGAAGTTTTGAAAAATTAAATCAGTGGACTGAAACAATTAAGGTGTTATTAAGCAGATGAAGTTTAATTTTGCTCAAGTTATTATTTATTTTTCAAGTTTCCTCTAAACATTTCTTACACTATGGCTGATTGATTGCGTAGATTTTAATTACTTTTACTCACTTTTGGCAAGTTTTGCGAACTTATTCGTTTGGTTATCGTAAATTAATTCCCGAACAGAGGTGTAGATATAGAGGGCCTCCGTGCCGGGGGTCTCTCTATATATGAGCGCCGGTATAGAAGTGTCCGTGAATGAGCAACATACGTAATTCCGCTTTAATATATTAATTATTATGTATAAATATAATAGTGCTGTTCGTACACTGACATTTCTATACGGTCATATACCGATCCATCGAAAAACGACATTCATTGTGATTGCATATATTGATCATTTGTTAACCCTGAGGCAGGAGTTTCCTGAAATTTTGAGAAAACCCTGTGCCAACGCATATATATGAGAATCCATTTGCCCAAACAATATTTCCATCGACCCGACGAGTGGGTCGTCGGGTCGATGGACCCTGCAGATGTTCACATGGTTATTTTTCCAATCACAAATTATGTATAAATACTTTTTATTTTTCGTGAAATGTGTTATTATATATCTGTTTGGTTTATTTGAAATTAATTATATGCATGTTCAGATATATAATTACATCTCACACTCTGTACTCTCTGACCTTCTCTCTAAAATTCTGACATTATCTTGTCCCTTTGTCTCGCCTCCACCTCATATTTTCTTCTTTCTATGGATCTTTTTTTATGCCTCTATTATTTACCCCTACTTGACCTTGCAGTCAAGTAGGGCTGTGCCATTGTCAAGGGAGAGGGCTTCAAATAAGCCTATGGCTTGTTGCCTAATCCCATTTTTTTCTTCTAAATTTGTATCTATTGTAATTATTTATCTGAATGTCCATAGAGGGAAAAAATAAATACTGTTTAAACTAAACAATATTTACGTTGACCCCTGTAAGCCAGTGCGTTCTCTTATATATGCGAGACTCCCTTAGTGGGACACTCGCATATATATATAAGAACTGGCACATGATCTGTAATTATGCGTCAGCGCAGCTCCCGCCATAAAGGGTTAATCTAAATGATTATGAAAGGGATCCAGTCCGTTCTTGAAGAACATTGTGCCTATAGATACAGCTGCGCCGATCCGGGGAAATAACGAGTTAATGCTGCAATGCTTGCTGGACTTTACTCATAAATCAATTTCTGACTTATAGTACAATGAGGATACAGTCAATCATATTGAGAAGATAAGTCGGGCATTGATCTATGAGCTGCATATCAAAAGAGCAGCGAAACTCAATGCATAGCTTTTCTTATATAACAATTTGGAGGGTCTTTATCGAATCATGAACAATATACTCACCTACAATGTGTTACTATGATGATGATTGATCAATATCAGCTATGTTTAAACTAATTTGTTCTACATGTATGAAGCAATACATGCTTGTTTCTAATATGAGCTTCACTACAAATCAACATATCAAAATGTCTCTAATTATTGGAGCTTGGACTCTTGAGCACATACTAACCCAGAGATTCTACATATTAGTAGTTAACCCTTTACCCAACAGAACGGCCCTGTGCCAATGCATTCTCTTATATATGCGAGTCGACCATAGGTCGCCCTCGCATATATAAGAGAATGCATTGGCTTAACACATTAAAAATTATAAAATTGTTAAAGAATGTAAGAAAAAATGGTAGAAAGTGTTAAAAAAAAAAGATGTTTTTAGGCCAATGCATTCTCTTATATATGCGAGGCGACCCTATGGTCGACTCGCATATATAAGAGAATGCATTGGCACAGGGCATAACTATAACCATCACAATGTGGTCAATGAGCCGGTTCCAATGATATCCATATTTGTATGGTTTTATTGAGACAGACCCAAGATATTTTAGGCTGTTGAAGCTTTATTTGGCCGGTTATTGGCCGTTTTGTTGGGTAAAGGGTTTAATACGGAAACTGCTTTTCCCTTTCTGTTCTTACTGCATCCTGTGTTTCCATCTATTTCTGCATTAACTGTTTAGTGTGCTTGGTGGACAACCAGAAAATCTGTAGCAACTATAGAGCTCAAGTTTACCTGTTCTACAGGGTTCCTCGAAGACAACTGATGAATTTACAGACAACAGCAACAATGGTCACATGGGAGCTATGATGACAGATACAATCTGTTATATAAGGATATATTTGGTATATATGTAAAAAGTTATAAACCACAAGCTGTGAAGTGCATTGGACCGATTAAAACTCGATGCAAGATAACTATGTAAGCGCATATGCTTGGCTGCATGCTGTGACATGCATTAAGCATTATAAACCGAGTACTGCACATCAATCAAACAAACATATTATAAAAACAGCTCTGAAGATATATATTGATCGACTAAAACCGATGCTTCATAACAATTTATATTGAGTCACACATGTATAGCCACATGCGTTATATACAGATAGTAATCAAATTGTTTAATCGATTATACATGGTATAATTTATCAGAGAGAGGTTGTTTATTCCTCCATATGAATGAAGTCTCATACATATACACAATTTAAAGACATATCTCTACAAATCAATCGTACCACTCCATAGAAAACATCGTCTGAACAGCACTCAATTGTAAATATTTACTTCTCAAATCGGGACGCAACTATCTATGATTTCGCCACCAAGAGTCACTGCATTTAATTAATATCGAAGAATTACGATTTGTGTTGTCAATTTGGGAATAATATTTGTAACAAAAAATACTTTGAGCATGATTATTCTCCATTTCTATTTGATCACCCTACCGGAGTATTTCAGATCACTTTATTTACACAAGAGAGGCAATATATGGTGCATACGCCGATATGTGCTTGCACAGACAAAGCAAAACACATAAATGCATATAAAGCATTGAGGTATCCGATATGACACAGATATTCCCATGAAAAATACTAATCAGAACACAGCATGCAAATAAACCGCACGCATCACTTAGAGAGACGATATTCATTACACAACAGTTCAATTTACATCGGGATACAACCGCCAAGGCAGTATGCAAGGAATGTATCGGTATTCATGTTGTCCAAAAAGATTAAAGTTTCAATTCCATCAACGAATACACAAAAAATGCGTTTCGTGCCATCTGTGCAAAATCAGATGCACACTCCAGATACACATTAAAGGGATACTTTACTCAGATGGTGTTGTTGGTTTCTATAGTCTCTGAGTCGCAGAACAAGGTAACCGAATTTCCATTATTTGAAAGTCTGTTGAGTACGAAGTAATGTTACGGATGACAGATTAGCGAAATGCAAAAATACCAATTGTCGTTGTTCGAGTAATTTTTGGGACAGTATTCAAGCAAGTGTATCAAATAAATGTTATATATGTGCATACTAGTCCCATATACTCATTTAAGTCACTGTATAGTCACTAGTCAGTGAGTGGATTGAGTTTACGCCCCGTATCAACATATTTGTTTACACAATCATGCGTGCCACGCGTTGCCTGATCCACAATCCGTGAATTATTTTGATTACGTCTTGTACACGGAAATTCGTAATTTAATTTATGGCTTCAGCCATAATTAAATTTATATCAAATTATTAACTTTGATTTTAAGATAACCTATTAACCTGAACGTTTACAGAATACATCTTCGACTCAAAGTACTTAGTTTTCTATATATTATTAATATTAGATCGTTGTTATCACTGCATGCGAATTTATTGAAAACAAGAGGTGTGCACTCGCGTGCTAGCATACCGTGGCAAATTCAACCCGCATTATCCGTAAAACCAACAAAAAAGATTTTTAACTTTAAAGAAAAATTTGGATTAATAATATCGATATGGTGTCGCAAGAAGCTTGTACAGAAAAAAATATTCAAATTGGTTCATATTTGTTCGAATGATTGCATAAACCCAAAAAAGGGTAGAAAATGAAACGCAACTTAACTGTGGTAAAAATCATTGTTCCGAACCCATATTAGAAGAAACTTCCGGAAAATATCCTAACTTGATAGCATCCACAAAAATAAAATCCCAAAATTTTCTAAGTCAAAATAAGTCGAAAATGAAGTGTAATGTTAGGAAAAACAGTCCGAGCCAACCCTGAGCCGCATCATGTAGAGAGGGTGTTGTGAGAAGCATGTATACCAAAAATTATTGAAATCGGTTGAATGCTTTATTGCGAAGACCCAAACTAATGAGTAACATGCAAAACATATATACAATATTTTATATACAATATTTGTTAGAGTTATTAAGTCGGACAGAATTTTCAAAGTCAAAATAGATTGCATACAAAAAAATATTGAAATCGGTTCATAGTTGTTCGAGTTATGAGGTCGGACGGGCGGACGGATGGACACACGGAGGGAGAAAGTGTGACGGACAGACGCAGTCAATCCAGTATATACCCCCCATTTTCTTCGAACGTGGGGGTATAATGACGTACAGTACCCCTTTAAATGGCGTACAGTACCCCTTTAAATGGCGTACAGTACCCCTTTAAATGGCGTACAGTACCCCTTTAAATGGCGTACAGTACCCCTTTAAATGACGTACAGTACCCCTTTAAATGGCGTACAGTACCCATATAAATGACGTACAGTACCCCTTTAAATGGCGTACAGTACCCCTTTAAGCGAAATATCGATAATAGGCGACAAAATACTCCCTAACCAGCCGAGTATTTCGTGTTGAGTCTGGTTGAGTTACAACTTACAGTTAGTTGCGTGGATACGCCATTTAAATATTTCTAACATAATGATTGCGCTTGATCTCATTTTCGACGTTGGAACAGGTTGAACCCTCAACCCTTTACCCAACAAAGCGTCCAAAACCGGCCAAATAAAGCTTCAACAGCCTAAAATATCTTCGGTCTGTCTCAATAGAACCATACAAATATGGATATCATTGGAACCGGCTCCTTGACCACATTGTGATAGTTACAGTTAGCCCTGTGCCAATGCATTCTCTTATATATGCGAGTCGACCATAGGTCGCCTCGAATATATAAGAGAATGCATTGGCCTAAAAAAAATCTTTTTTTAACACTTTTTACCATTTTTTCTTACATTCTTTAACAATTTTATAATTTTTAATGTGTTAAGCCAATGCATTCTCTTATATATGCGAGGCGACTGCATATATAAGAGAATGCATTGGCACAGGGCCCTTCTGTTGGGTAAAGGGTTAAATACTAACACAGTATCCCTCCCATATATATATCATATATAAACGCTCATAATTTATAGTTTAATGTGGTTTATTTGGAATGGGCAGATACTAAACTTATCATACTACAAATTATGATAAAATGAAACATATTGTAGACTTGCCCGTGCATGCTCTCGGTCGCAGATCTATGACAGTTCAAATCCCGCGCATCTTGTTCATTATAAATAATAATTCCAACATGTATGGGCTGTCAAAATGCGCGTGCTGTAGGTCACCTGGGACATTTTAAGTAGCGTAAGTATTTTCTTACTATCGGTCTTCTTTTGTTTTTGGACTCCAGAGTCTATCAGTTGAAAAATTTGGTCAGGTTGGTAACTTCCAGCAATAGGGAAGTCTGAGGTACGAGTTGAAAACATCCAACCCAAAGGCGGGGGTACATATATATGGAATATCCCATGCAGACTTGGGAGTGAAATACATATTCTAAGGTGTGGACCGATCACCACAAACAAAGACCATGTAGCCACGTGACCCATGTCCATGCAAGAATATTTACATATCCCGTCTCTGTGACACTAAATCGATGTCGGTGATTGGTCAACTGCCAATTGGACCACCAATTTTATACCCAATAACACACGGGGCCCCAATAACACACAGACCCCCAATAACACACGGGGCCCCAATAACACACAGTCGTAACACGAACACGACGTCACAAATTATTGACCTAATATGACCTGATCACTAAAAGCGGTTTATTTTTAAAGTTCAGCCGAATTGCATGTGAAACCAGTCATTTACATCGATCACGTTATCCTTGCGAAGTGCTTGGACACCTTTCATTGGGCTGACTTAATGTGCTGCGTGGGATAGTATCAAATTTTCGACAGATTTTGTGGGGGGGGGGGGGGGGGGGGGGAAACAAGAATACACAAAGATTATATTTTTTATGGGAATAAATCATCAAGAAACTTCGCGGCTTACACAATATGCCCCAACGACCACAGCGCTGTATACCACAATAACTCTCAGTCACTACATTCATTAACGACCACAGCGCCGTATCCCACAATAACACTCAGTCACTACATTCATTAACGACCATAGTGCCGTATCCCACAATAACACTCAGTCACTACATCCATTAACGACAACAGCGCCGTACCCCACAATAACACTCAGTCACTACATTCATTAACGACCACAGCGCCGTATCCCACAATAACACTCAGTCACTACATTCATTAACGACCACAGCGCCGTATCCCACAATAACACTAAGTCACTACATTCATTAACGACCACAACGCCGTATCCCCCCAAAACACTACATTCATTAACGACCACAGCGCCGTATCACACAATAACACTCAGTCACTACAATAATTAACGACCACAGCTCCGTATCCCCAGTAACACTCAGTCACTACATTCATTAACGACCACAGCGCCGTATCCCACAGTAACGCTAAGTCACTACATTCATTAACGAACACAGCGCCGTATCCAACAATAACACTGTCACTACATTCATTAACGATCAGAGCGCCGTATCCCCCAGTAACACTCAGTCACTACATTCATTAACGACCATAGCTCCGTATCCAACAATAACACTCAGTCACTACATTCATTAACGACCACAGCGCCGTATCCCCCAAAAACACTACATTCATTAACGACCACAGCGCCGTATCCCACAATAACACTCAGTCACTACATTCATTAACGACCACAGCGCCGTATCCCACAATAACACTCAGTCACTACATTCATTAACGACCACAGCGCCGTATCCCACAATAACACGCAGTCACTACATTCATTAACGACCACAGCGCCGTATCACACAATAACACTCAGTCACTACATTCATTAACGACCACAGCGCCGTATCCCACAATAACACTCAGTCACTACATTCATTAACGACCACAGCGCCGTATCCCACAATAACACTCAGTCACTACATTCATTAACGACCACAGCGCCGTATCCCACAATAACACTCAGTCACTACATTCATTAACTACAACAGCGCCGTATCACACAATACCACTCAGTCACTACATTCATTATCGACCACAGCGCCGTATGCCACAATAACACTCAGTCACTACATTCATTAACGACCACAGATCCGTATCCCACAATAACACTCATTCACTACAATCATTAACGACCACAGCGCCGTATTCCCTAATAACACTGTCACTACATTCATTAACGACCACAGCGCCGTATCCCACAATAACACACACACCCACTAAATTCATTAACGACCACAGCGCCGTATCCCACAATAACACTCATTCACTACAATCATTAACGACCACAGCGCCGTATTCCCTAATAACACTGTCACTACATTCATTAACGACCACAGCGCCGTATCCCACAATAACAAACACACCCACTACATTCATTAACGACCACAGCGCCGTATCACCCAATAACAAACACACCCACTACATTCATTAACGATCACAGCGCCGTATCCCCCAATAACACACACTATGTGCATTCATTAACGACCACAGCGCCGTATCCCCCAATAACACACCCACTATACATGCATTAACGACCACAGCGCCGTATTCCCTAATAACACTCAGTCACTACATTCATTAACGATCAGCGCCATATTCCCCAGTAACACTCAGTCACTACATTCTTTAACGACCACAGCGCCGTATCCCACAATAACACTCAGTCACTACATTCATTAACGACCACAGCTCCGTATCCCACAATAACACTCATTCACTACAATCGTTAACGACCACAGCGCCGTATTCCCTAATAACACTGTCACTACATTCATTAACGACCACAGCGCCGTATCCCACAATAACACACACACCCACTACATTCATTAACGACCACAGCGCCCTATCCCACAATAACACTCATTCACTACAATCATTAACGACCACATCGCCGTATTCCCTAATAACACTGTCACTACATTCATTAACGACCACAGCGCCGTATCACACAATAACAAACACACCCACTACATTCATTAACGACCACAGCGCCGTATCCCACAATAACACACACTATGTGCATTCATTAACGACCACAGCGGCGTATCCCCCAATAACACACCCACTATACATTCATTAACGACCACAGCGCCGTATTCCCTAATAACACTCAGTCACTACATTCATTAACGATCAGCGCCGTATTCCCCAGTAACACTCAGTCACTACATTCTTTAACGACCACAGCGCCGTATCCCACAATAACACTCAGTCACTACAATCATTAACGACCACAGCGCCGTATTCCCTAATAACACTCAGTCACTACATTCTTTAACGACCACAGCGCCGTATCCCCCAGTAACACGCAGTCACTACATTCTTTAACGACCACAGCGCCGTATCCCACAATAACACTCAGTCACTACAATCATTAACGACAACAGCGCCGTATTCCCCAGTAACACTCAGTCACTACATTCTTTAACGACCACAGCGCCGTATCCCACAATAACACTCAGTCACTACAATCATTAACGACCACAGCGCCGTATTCCCTAATAACACTCAGTCACTACATTCATTAACGACCACAGCGCCGTATCCCACAATAACAAACACACCCACTACATTCATTAACGACCACAGCGCCGTATCACCCAATAACAAACACACCCACTACATTCATTAACGACCACAGCGCCGTATCCCCCAATAACACACACACTATGTACATTCATTAACGACCACAGCGCCGTGTCCCCCAATAACACACCACTATACATCCATTAACGACCACAGTGCCGTATTCCCTAATAACATGCACTCATTGACTACATTCATTAACGACCACAGCGCCGTATCCCACAATAACAAACACACCCACTACATTCATTAACGACCACAGCGCCGTATCCCCTAATAACACACACACTACAATCATTAACGACCACAGCGCCGTATTCCCTAATAACACTCAGTCACTACATACTTTAACGACCACAGCGCCGTATCCCCCAGTAACACGCAGTCACTACATTCTTTAACGACCACAGCGCCGTATCCCACAATAACACTCAGTCACTACAATCATTAACGACAACAGCGCCGTATTCCCCAGTAACACTCAGTCACTACATTATTTAACGACCACAGCGCCGTATCCCCCAGTAACACTGAGTCACTACATTCTTTAACGACCACAGCGCCGTATCCCACAATAACACTCAGTCACTACAATCATTAACGACCACAGCGCCGTATTCCCTAATAACACTCAGTCACTACATTCATTAACGACCACAGCGCCGTATCCCACAATAACAAACACACCCACTACATTCATTAACGACCACAGCGCCGTATCACCCAATAACAAACACACCCACTACATTCATTAACGACCACAGCGCCGTATCCCCCAATAACACACACACTATGTACATTCATTAACGACCACAGCGCCGTGTCCCCCAATAACACACCACTATACATCCATTAACGACCACAGCGCTGTATTCCCTAATAACATGCACTCATTGACTACATTCATTAACGACCACAGCGCCGTATCCCACAATAACAAACACACCCACTACATTCATTAACGACCACAGCGCCGTATCCCCCAATAACACACACACTACATTCATTAACGACCACAGCACCTTATCCCCCAATAACACACCACTACATTCATTAACGACCACAGCGCCGTATTCCCTAATAACACTCAGTTACTACATTCATTAACGACCACAGCGCCGTATCCCCCAATAACAAACACGCCCACTACATTCGTTAACGATCACAGCGCTGTATCACCCAATAACAAACACACCCACTACATTCATTAACGACAACAGCGCCGTATCCCCCAATAACACACACTACATTCATTAAGGACCACAGCTCCGTATCCCCCAATAACACACACAAACAAACAAACAATCAATCACGCACGCACACACAAACAATATATTCATTTCTTAAATAAACAGTGTGTATACTCAATTAGTTTATTCTCTTAAACTCATATTACATTTTCATAAGTATTGAGACATAATATATACAATATTTACAATAGAAGAACATTGTTATATGCAATAGCTATTATGTACACAGATCTGAATCAGCTGATCAATCGAAGCCGGTGTCACGTTACGGTATTTAGTATTGCCTGTTCGGTGGAAAAAGTCGAACAGAAGCACGGCATCGGAAGAGTTTCTAAATTTCGTCGTGTATGTTTTATGGAAAACATGGTAGCAAAATTATGTTTGACATTAATCTTACATATCTCCGCTACGATCTTTGTTATACTGTAAGTTTGATCAATACGAGCCATGCAATTTGGGTTATACTCATACTCAAACAGTACTCAATACTCACAATCTCCGAGGTCATCTGTGCAGCCACAGAGCTGTGATGTCCATTGTCGGTGGCCGGCCACGGTGCCTGTCATTAGGCCTCCTACAGTTGGTGCTGGTGGGGTGGTGATCACCGTGGTGGTAACGATTGGGGGCGCGTACGCTTGGCCCGGTGTGTATCTGCCTTGTGCATACTGGGGTGGTTGGTCGTATCCATACCCCGGCTGGGTTGACAACACGCCGGTGTTAGGATCTACCCCATCTGAAATTTAAAGTGATATAAAATACTCGGGTAGGGTGATCAAATAGACATGGAGAATAATCTTGCTCAAAGCAGTTATTAATCGAAATTTACAATAAATACCGTAATTCGTATATATTAATTAAATGCAATGTATGAGTCTCGATGGCTTTAGTTTATCGCCGATTGTTGCGACGTAAGTTCCCAAAAGTGTGAGCATACTTCAGTGAACCAAACTGATAAGCGAGTACCCGAGCACATTTCATATGGAAAGAATGTAGTATTCAACTGTATTTGAAAACAATCCGATAACTACAACAGTTACTTAAGTTATCCTAAACGTTAAGCAAAATAATCGGCATATTTTATTCGAAAAGGACAATAACTATGGTAATAATGGGCAGACCGCACCCATATTCGAACTGGACCTCTATTTCCATTTGAGTAATCCACATGCAATATTTAAAAACAATCAGAACTAAAGATATCATCCGAAAAACATTTGGGACCGTGATTTCACCGGGGGGGGGGGTAAAAATGTAGCTATGCATGCTGCTTTTGTTAGTAACGGTGGTGATGACGCAGTAGTTACTGGTGTTGCCTTTGTTGTTGTTTAAAATGTTGTAGCTGTGGATGCTACTTTTGTTGTCGATGTTGATTTTGTTGTTAAAAAATGTTGTAGCTTTTGTTAGTAAAGGTGGTGATGACACCACCAACACCAAAACATGTTGTTGGTGTTGATTGTTATTAGTGATGGTGTTGATTGTTATTAGTGATGGTGTTGATTGTTATTAGTGATGGTGTTGATTGTTATTAGTGATGCCGCTGTTGTTGGTGCTGGTGGTTGTGTTTTTTTTTTGTTAGTGGTGGCGGTGGTGATGTCGCTGTTGTTGATGTTGGTGGTTGTGTTGTTTTTGTTGGTGTTGTTGTTAGTGGTTGTGGTAATGGTGACTATGTTGTCGGTGTTAATGGTTGTGTTGTTTTTGTTGTTAGTGATGGTGGTGGTGATGCCGCTGTTGTTGATGTTGGTGGTTGTGTTGTTTTTGTTGGTGTTGTTGTTAGTGGTTGTGGTAATGGTGACTATGTTGTCGGTGTTAATGGTTGTGTTGTTAGTGGTGGTGGTGGTGATGACCCTGTTGTTGGTGTTGATTGTGTTGTTATTAGTGATGGTGGTGGTGATGTCGCTGTTGTTGATGTTGGTGGTTGTGTTGTTTTTGTCGGTGTTGTTGTTAGTGGTTGTGGTAATGGTGACTAGGTTGTCGGTGTTAATGGTTGTGTTGTTTTTGTGTTAGTGGTGGTGGTGGTGATGTCGCTGCTGTTGGTCGTTGTGTTGTTTTTGTTGTTGTTAGTGGTCGTGGTGATGTCGCTGTTGTTGATGTTGGTGGTTGTGTTGTTTTTGTTGGTGTTAGTGATGGTGATGCCGCTGTTGTTGGTCGTTGTGTTGTTTTTGTTGTTAGTAATGGTGGTGATGTCGCAGTAGTTGTTGTTAGTGTTGCGTTTGTTTTTGTTTAAAATGTTGTAGCTTGCATGCTACTTTTGTTGTTGGTGTTGATTTTATAGTTTTAAAATGCTGTAGCTGTGCATGCTGCTTCTGTAAGTAAAGGTGGTGATGACACCAGCAACAACAACAACATGTTGTTGGTGTTGCTTTTGTTGTTGTTTAGTGGTTGTAGTAGAGATGACTCTGTTGTTGGTGTTTGTGTTGTTAGTGGTGGTGATGTCGCTGTTGTTGATGTTGGTGGTTGTATTGCTTTTGTTGTTGTTGTTGTTGTTGTTAGTGGTTGTAGTAGTGATGACTCTGTTGTTGGTGTTTGTGTTGTTTTTGTTGTTGTTAGTGGTGGTGGTGAACTGGTGATGATGTCGCTGTTGTTGTTGTTGTTGTTAGTGGTGGTGATGACGCTGTTGTTATTGTTACTTTTGTTGTCGTTGTTGTTAGTGGTGGTGGTAGTTATGACGTTGTTATTGATGTTTGTTGTTGTTTTGATAACGATGTTGGTGTTGGACCTGTTGGTGGTGTTGCTTTTGTTGTGTACGAAGTGATGTTGGAAGAAACAAAACAAAAGTAAATTACCTGTTTCCCGTTCATATATTGGATTATCCATGGCGATATCTTGTTTGGATGCCATGAGTTCACTCTGAAATATTAAATAACTCTTCTAAATTGCAGTGATATCCATAAACACTGAATTCTCAACCCTCCAAAATGGTCAATATTTTCAATATTCGTCACTTTCGTGCCTGAATCAAGAATATTTCGAGATTTTAAACCGAAAATAGGCAAAACTAATTCGGTGTAAATCATGTTTTTTTTAAAACTAATCGGTGACCTAAGTGGGACTTTAAGTCCCAACGAGTTATTAATAGGTCGTTCCAATGTATCTGTTTAGAACTGAATGGGAGAAACCATTCCGAAATCAAAGCGTTAACAAGGATATCCCACGGTGGGGAATCACGCGTTAACAAGGCTATCCCACGGTGGGGAATCACGCGTTAACAAGGCTATCCCACGGTGGGGAATCACGCGTTAACAAGGCTATCCCACGGTGGGGAATCACGCGTTAACAAGGCTATCCCACGGTGGGGAATCACGCGTTAACAAGGCTATCCCACGGTGGGGAATCAAAGCGTTAACAAGGCTATCCCACGGTGGGGAATCACGCGTTAACAAGGCTATCCCACGGTGGGGAATCACGCGTTAACAAGGCTATCCCACGGTGGGGAATCACGCGTTAACAAGGCTATCTCACGGTGGGGAATCACGCGTTAACAAGGCTATCCCACGGTGGGGAATCACGCGTTAACAAGGCTATCCCACGGTGGGGAATCACGCGTTAACAAGGCTATCCCACGGTGGGGAATCACGCGTTAACAAGGCTATCCCACGGTGGGGAATCACGCGTTAACAAGGCTATCCCACGGTGGGGAATCACGCGTTAACAAGGCTATCCCACGGTGGGGAATCACGCGTTAACAAGGCTATCCCACGGTGGGGAATCACGCGTTAACAAGGCTATCCCACGGTGGGGAATCACGCGTTAACAAGGCTATCCCACGGTGGGGAATCACGCGTTAACAAGGCTATCCCACGGTGGGGAATCACGCGTTAACAAGGCTATCCCACGGTGGGGAATCACGCGTTAACAAGGCTATCCCACGGTGGGGAATCACGCGTTAACAAGGCTATCCCACGGTGGGGAATCACGCGTTAACAAGGCTATCCCACGGTGGGGAATCACGCGTTAACAAGGCTATCCCACGGTGGGGAATCAAAGCGTTAACAAGGCTATCCCACGGTGGGGAATCACGCGTTAACAAGGCTATCCCACGGTGGGGAATCACGCGTTAACAAGGCTATCCCACGGTGGGGAATCACGCGTTAACAAGGCTATCTCACGGTGGGGAATCAAAGCGTTAACAAGGCTATCCCACGGTGGGGAATCACGCGTTAACAAGGCTATCTCACGGTGGGGAATCAAAGCGTTAACAAGGCTATCCCATGGTGGGGAATCAAAGCGTTAACAAGGCTATCCCACGGTGGGGAATCACGCGTTAACAAGGCTATCCCACGGTGGGGAATCACGCGTTAACAAGGCTATCCCACGGTGTGGAATCACGCGTTAACAAGGCTATCCTATGGTGGGGAATCACGCGTTAACAAGGCTATCCCACGGTGGGGAATCACGCGTTAACAAGGCTATCCCACGGTGGGGAATCACGCGTTAACAAGGCTACCCCACGGTGGGGAATCAAAGCGTTAACAAGGCTATCCCACGGTGGGGAATCAAAGCGTTAACAAGGCTATCCCACGGTGGGGAATCACGCGTTAACAAGGCTATCTCACGGTGGGGAATCAAAGCGTTAACAAGGCTATCCCAGGGTGGTGAATCAAAGCGTTAACAAGGCTATCCCACGGTGGGGAATCACGCGTTAACAAGGCTATCCCACGGTGTGGAATCACGCGTTAACAAGGCTATCCCACGGTGTGGAATCACGCGTTAACAAGGCTATCCCACGGTGGGGAATCACGCGTTAACAAGGCTATCCCACGGTGGGGAATCACGCGTTAACAAGGCTATCCCACGGTGGGGGAATCAAAGCGTTAACAAGGCTATCCCACGGTGGGGAATCAAAGCGTTAACAAGGCTATCCCACGGTGGGGAATCAAAGCGTTAACAAGGCTATCCCACGGTGGGGAATCAAAGCGTTAACAAGGCTATCCCACGGTGGGGAATCACGCGTTAACAAGGCTATCTCACGGTGGGGAATCAAAGCGTTAACAAGGCTATCCCAGGGTGGTGAATCAAAGCGTTAACAAGGCTATCCCACGGTGGGGAATCACGCGTTAACAAGGCTATCCCACGGTGTGGAATCACGCGTTAACAAGGCTATCCCACGGTGTGGAATCACGCGTTAACAAGGCTATCCCACGGTGGGGAATCACGCGTTAACAAGGCTATCCCACGGTGGGGAATCACGCGTTAACAAGGCTATCCCACGGTGGGGGAATCAAAGCGTTAACAAGGCTATCCCACGGTGGGGAATCAAAGCGTTAACAAGGCTATCCCACGGTGGGGAATCAAAGCGTTAACAAGGCTATCCCACGGTGGGGAATCAAAGCGTTAACAAGGCTATCCCACGGTGGGGAATCACGCGTTAACAAGGCTATCCCACGGTGGGGAATCACGCGTTAACAAGGCTATCCCACGGTGGGGAATAACGTGGTTTCGAGTACCACGCATTCCCAGTGCATGATCGCAAACACGACCAGCGAAAGGGAAAAGGGTAATAAACTAGAATATATAACATAATACATAGTACTTTGGCAGCAACAAGCTTAATTGTGCTTTTCTATTTTTCAGTTGTCAGTTGTTCTTTTAACATTCTGACCAAAGTTGTCAGTCAAAGGATTCCGAAATTGGTCAGAATGTTATAGAAAACTACTGGGTATTGCGAAAGAAATAAGGTATCAACCTGTTTTCCCCCAAATAAACTAGCATATCGCAATGGTCAAAATGCTATGTTTGTGTCAATTCCTGATATATTATGTTTTGGGCATTTGCGCTCGCCTCGGCCATTTTGAATGCGTGGTACTCACAAGTTCAATGTTTTATTCACTCAAATCACAGTATGTGACACAAGAGACAGGTTTATAGTACAGAGTACATGATATGTCATTGGTGTAATAATCAAAGTCTCATGACATCGTATTCTGTACGCACATAAATGTGCGAATGGGATGGTGGGGTTGATGGGGTGTCAGCGGTGATCCAAAATAGTTTCGAAGATTTTTGATGAATCCGCATAGCTTATAGAAGCATACATTGCTTTTTGGGTTAATTATATTTCTGAAATTATGGAATTGTTTTAGTTCTGTCAAGTGTAAGGGTAAAAATCGTCTTCGGAGTGAGTTAAATTTGTTTCAGTTCATTATGTAGTGATATTCGTTGATTGATTGATTGTTTATTTCCAGCCATTTTGACATGATACAAGGAAAATATAACATATAATGACATGCATAATGTAGAACATTCCCTATTTCGCTCATATCACACAGCATACATTTTATCATTTGCTAATCAATCTTGTATCATGATCCAGTTTATAATGGGAGGTGATGGTTTGGGCATCTGAATTTAGCTAAGATACCTGCTTGTTTTTTGGTGGAGATTGGATAAATAAGTTTCTTGTGCGAATTTGTATTTTATGATCCGAAAAGTTCGACACTTATCCATGGAGTTAATCTCATTTCAAAGTCCACTTGTTTTGAAATTTATTTTCCAGAGTTTGTCGTGTGATATTTTTAACCGACTTAGGGTTAATTTCGTGTATAAACTGGTTTTCCCAGATATCGGGCAGTTCCAATTCTCTTAGTAACGCTTGGATGTAAACAATCCAGGGATGAGTGTATGTTCCACTCTCAGATCGACTTTTGGAGTAAATAATTATACAGCAGTTTGTTAATTTTTTGTTTGTCTGACATAACCACATTAGCCGAGTATGTTAACATTCTACATTTTATGTCAATAATTAAAGGATATATACCCCTGTATCTCTGTATACAAACCTCGAAAGCACGCGATTCCCCACCTGTATCCGTTGAGTTATAAGCCGAACACTAAATTGTGGTATTATATATAATTGAGGTCAACTTTCAGTTCATATGCATTTCATAGCGAGTTGATATTACGCTATCATTAAATTAACAAGAATGCAAGAGAGCAAACAACATCTACTTATCTTAAAGAAGAAAGAAAATAACTGCACATAGAGTAATCACTTGGTTGAAGTGGTGTAGTGAAGAGTTCATGAGAGGCAGGGCTGTTGTAACAAACACGAGAGCGCATTGTGCCCGAGTGTTTAACTTTGATAAATTGATTATGCCTTATATAGCTGCAGATCAACACAGAACATAAGTGCATTATATAGTTCATGAACAAAACATATTTACATGTATATAATATAAATATTTTACGAGCAGTGACCCCCGGTTAGCCTATATTCTATTATCATTTTATCTTATCCCTTTTGGTAACTTTTGGTTTGTTTTCGCCCTGCAGACGTGAATCCTCAATTTACATCTGAAATGAGCTGCATCGAGGTTTCAAAGGGAGCTGCGCCACACTCAATGAAAGTGTAAATTACATTGTAGCTCAACTTGGAAATGGGACCGTGCCATATATTACAGTCCATGGCACGATAGGGAACTCGGACAGCGTATATGATATAGAGATATAGAGATATAGATGAAACCCCGAAGCTGCATAACTAGTTTGGGATTAATCGGATGAAAAAGTTTGACCGTAGGGAGTACCAAAGGATGCAGAAATACTACTAGAAAGAGTACAATCTGATACGCCTCCCATCTAGAAGTCATCGCCAAAATCAAAATGAAGTTTGGTTGTTATGGTCGGAAGAGGGAGTTGGGTGCGCAGAAGGATTTATTCATTCAAAGAGTAAAATCAAAGATGGTCGCTGGCAGCCATGTTTAAAAAAAAAAAATGGTAAGAAGCCATCTAGAGGTCACCCGAGGATCCATAAGAAGTTTGGTGATCAGATGAGGCATGTACTCTGTGTCATGAGCTAATTAAAGGATTTAATGATGCAAAGAGTAAAATCCAAGATGGCTGCTGGCGGCCATGTTTTTCAACGAAAATCGTTCAAATTGATAGCTCCCATCTGGAGGTTATCCTGAGTAAGCCTATTAAGTTTTAAAACACTCTATCCTGGCGGCCATGTTCTTTAACGAATTTCGGCGAAAAGGAGGCCCTAGAGTTCACACTGAAGATCCATATATGCAGTTTGGTGTCGATCGGATGAGAGATGTGACCTGTAGGGTATGTTAACGGAAATTGTTGACGGACGCACGGATGGGCGGACGGTATGATGCTCGGACGACGGACGCCAACCCATGGCAATCGCTTAAACTTGACTTCGTCAAGTTGAGCTAATAAATAGTCGCTTCGGATGTTCCATTGTGATCATATCATTGTTCGACCGATTCCGGGACACGTGATATTATAATCTGTCCAGTCAAACAAATCGTTTCTCATGGTTTCTGACTCGGATTAATTATTCCACGTCACTCAGGGGGGGGGGGTTGGAAAAAATTCCAGGCACGTATGATCTTTTTAATTTTTTCCGGCCTCGGGGGACCCACCCACCCAATTTCTTCCGTTTCCGGCCTTTTTTTCCAAGCAATTGTGGACACCCACACTTTTTTTTTCCGTTTCAGGAATTTTTTTCCGGTCAGTTTTGGACACCCACCCCTCCTAAATTTGAGAAAATTATCAATTGACCAACCAAATAGTTGATTATCCCTGATTATCTTGCATTATCATAGTTTATTGCGCGAGAATTTATTAGAACGGTGCCTAATGAAGATAACGATACTATTTGAATTTATCATATAAGTGTCATTAATCAAGAAATATGTCAACATAATCACATTTCTAGGGATAGGCAGAGTGCCAAAGTTTTTATTAACATTCATTTTCATAATATATGGTCACATGATCTAGTCACATAATCACATTTGAGTATTCTACAGACTACATGGTACAACACATTTCAGATTATTTGATATTTTGATAGTTGCTATGTGATATATTGCTTGAACCAAATTGTTTATCAAAACATGTGCAAATACAACTGTTCATCCCAGTTTGAAGAATAATGCTAATACCAAACATAACCATGATATACCCGCATGACACTTCTTGGGGCATCTCAGAAACCAGAACTGAGGAAACATGTTATAACGTGTAATGGCAGGCTGGTAGCCACTGCCTGAAGTAATAGGCTTCGTAATATTAAATTGGAAATGACATATGGATGGATAGCCCAATCTCACTTCTTTTTTGCTCACGATATCAGTGACGATAAAATTTTGTTACTGTGATTAACATACAAGCTGTTCACATTAACTTGGAAAACAATTTGAAATTGTTCATGCTGGCCCGTATTCCATATATTATATCTTTATTTCCATGTCACATTTGGTCAAGTGTGCTTTCATTTTATTGCTTATTTCCAGCTGAGTTCTGCATAGTTTCTCCACCGAGACTTATTAGTGGCCCAGTAAAAAGTCAACGCACCGACGGTCTCGAACCAAATTGCGTATGAAGATGGATAACTCTAAAATCAAGAGGCTTTGTGTTTATAAAAATAAGGCCAATTTCGTCGAACAACATGTTGATAAATAACACGTTTCGTGCAATTTTATACTATAGTAGTTGACAGTGATCAACAATATTTTTGGGCAATTAATCGATTCTGATAACTCGTCGCCATCCATATCGCCATTTTATTTTCTACACTTGTTCAATCGGCAGTTGAGAAGACCGATGTTCTGCAACTAATAGTATGTAGGAACACATGCAATTTTTTCAGAACACCGGCTACCTTCACACGATGCTTAGAAACAAAATGGCGACATGGATGGCGACGAGTCACTCGTCGCTAATGGTGAAAATTGGTTCAAACTCCATTAATTTGGCGTCCGAAATGATTTTATCGCTGCTGAGTTATAGCTGAGTATGTTATTTATAGGAAACAGGCGACATATGCCCGGTATTTTGTGTTTAGTGCTTTTATTTGAGATATGTTTGTCCGGCCATTTTTTTATATTTTCATAACTTGAGATACATTATTAGGATACCGATTTATAAATTCGATTAAAACCTTATATTTGGGACTTTATGTCCAGTTACTATGGTCTAATAAAAGATTCATGCCCCCCCCCCCCCCCCCCCCCCCATGTGGATATATCGTATATCCGCATGCCTGTGACATGCATATGACTTTATGTATATAGCCTTTTCCCCATACACCGATTTACACTGGTCATGTTAGCTTTCTTCATTTGATGCATGCATTTGTTATTAGATATAACCATTGCATAATGTCATATTTCACGTTTTCCATTCCTATATATGACTTGTTTGTTAATATATAGTGTAAGCCACTCTTCGTAGTTGGAGGTTAATACAAACACACATTTATGACCACCGCTTCACTTCTGTGTCGTGGAATTGGACCGCTGCTTTTCCACACCTTCAGTCTGCGATATATGTTTGGTTCTTATTAATATTACCAGGTGTGAAATGTTTTAAATAACCATGCGGATGAAATGCCAATCACATAAGCTTAACGAAAAGCACCAGAAATCTCAGAAAATCACTCAACATTTGCCAAATGAAACTAATTTTTAAAAACAAGTTCAGTATCCATATTCACAGGTTGCCCGCATCACCAGTATAATGGAATATGCGACAAAAAACATGTTGATACATAATACCTAGGGCAGTTTTATACTACAATTGACAGTGGTTAGCAATATTTTTTTGTCAATTAATTGATTCTGATAACTGAAGCGGCATTTCAAGAAATTAAGTTGTTGTTAGAAATCTAATGATATGGGGACCATCGAATCGGATTGTGTACCTTTAAAATACTGTCATTACAGGGATAACTGAAGGTCAACGCAACATACCTGAAGGTCAAACACAACAGTGGTAACCTGTGAGACAAGTCAAGGTGTAAGCAGAATGAGGTCCCCAGAGGCTGAATTTGGTGATGCTAGCCCGCTATGCGGGGTAGCATCACTAAATTCACCCTCTGGGGACCTCATTCTGCGATATAAATGTGTATACAATACACTTTACAATAAACAGAGTGAAGGAATGTGAAACGTCAATGCATCCCCCATTGTTAACAAGTTAAAGCGAAAATGTTGCTTATAATGGCTGGGGCCCATCCCACTGGTATCAAATGTACGCAAGATATATAAAGGCATGTCCATACGTTAGCTGTTGAATGTCATTTAAAACTTCCATGCATGACTGGATCGAACTTCCTGAATTTTTACAAAAACCCTGTGCCAATGCATTCTCTTATATATGCGAGTCGACCATATAATTGTTGAAAAATGTAAGAAAAATAATGATAAAACATTGTTAAAGAATATAAGAAATAACGATATAAAATGATAAAAATTGTTGAAGAATGTAAGAAAAAATGATGAAAATGATAAAATGAAAAATTGATAAAAAATATTACAAACAATTGTTAGGCCAATGCATTCTCTAATATATGCGAGTCTCCCAATTCAAACTTGACCTTTCGTGTCATGTGTTTAATCCACATTCTAAATTTGAAAGCTATCTGATAATCAAGTTATCGTTCGGACAAGAAAATAATCATCAAATTCTAAGTCATATATAAGGCGCATAATGAAAACTTTTATTCTGGGAACAATCATTGAATCAAACTGCTTCCAGCTGTTTATGTTGTTAACATAGTTGATTAGATACCAAAATAATAATTGGCAAAATTTAAGTCGTAAAGGGGCATATCTCCGTCAGAAATTGTTGGATCGCATCCAAATTCGAACTTCATCGAGACTTTCTAATATGAAGGCCACATACCAAATGTCGTCAAATTCTGTCGAATATTATTCATGTTATCATCCGGACACCAAATGTTTTGGATGGACGGACTGGCGGACACGCAGACGTGCGGACATACACCGCTCATTCTATTGTCTCCCGAAAAATATTTTCGGGCGACAACAAAAACGTCAGTCAACATCAGGAAAAATGTAGAAACATATATGAACTTTTTTCTTATTTTTATCATTGATAGTTCTTATCTCTTCTATAGGAATTGGATTCTCCCACCAAGTTAAAACCATGTACCTGTGTACATCGGAATGGTCTATTGTTGATTTGGAGGGATGTAAAGTTGAGCTACAAATGACTGTCGCTGTAACAGTATATGTTTACATAATAATGGCTTTAGCATGTGACATTTTATTAACCCTTTCCCAACAATCCGGCCAAAAACGGCCAAATAAAGCTGCAACAGCCTAAATTATCTTGGGTCTGTCTCAATAAAACCATACAAATATGGATATCATTGGAACCGGCTCATTGACCACATTGTGATGGTTACAGTTATGCCCTGTGCCAATGCATTCTCTTATATATGCGAGTCGACCATAGGTCGCCTCGCATATATAAGAGAATGCATTGGCCTAAAAAAAAATCTTTTTTTACCATTTTTCTTACATTCTTTAACAATTTTATAATTTTTAATGTGTTAAGCCAATGCATTCTCTTATATATGCGAGGCGACCTATGGTCGACTCGCATATATAAGAGAATGCATTGGCACAGGGTCGTTCTGTTGGTAAAGGGTTAATGGAGAATATTTGTGGCGCGAGTGTGATCGCCAGTGAAAGCTGGGTAATCTACACTCTTGTTGTCTGAAAAGATCGGTATATTGAATTTGTGATCGGCGCATTGCGATAATAAGTAACCCCACCCATCCGACTTTCAGCACTATATTTCCGTTGGACATGCATGCACGTGCATGTGTCATTCAATTCGGGCACGCCCATTTAAAGCATTGATGCGAAAACGAAAATGAAAATGAAAGTAGGATGGATTTACACTGAACTCATTGAACATATTTATTTATTTTGTGACTCGAAACACAGGAGCTTGGAACATGATCAATAACTGCCTTATTACCCTTTACCCGACAGAACGGCCCTGTGCCAATGCATTCTCTTATATATGCGAGTCGACCATAGGTCGCCTCGCATATATAAGAGAATGCATTGGCTTGACACATATTAAAAATGATAAAATTGTCAAAGAATGTAGAAAAATATTATAAAAAATGTTAAAAAATGTAAGAAAAAATTATAAAATTGTTAAAGAATGTAAGAATTTTTTTTTTTTAGGCCAATGCATTCTCTTATATATGCGAGGCGACCTATATAAGAGAATGCATTGGCACAGGGCATAACTGTAACCAGCACAATGTGGTCAATGAACCGGTTCCAATGATATCCATATTTGTATGGTGTTATTGAGACAGACCGAAGATATTTTAGGCTGTTGACGCTTTATTTGGGCGTTTTTGGCCGCTTTGTTGGGTAAAGGGTTAATTAATTAATTATTTATTATTTACCCACCCTTCAACAGCGTGGTATCTATTTAAGGGGTTAGGTGGGGGGGGGGGGTGGGCACATAATTAATAATTAATTAGCTAGTCAAGGCAGTTATTAATCAATTTCCAAGCTCCTATTAGTCAAAAGTCTGCATTGATGTCCAATAAAACCGTGCATGATCTTTCGAGTTCCAGTTGCAAGTATATATACCAGAAACTGATTGGTGCTTCAATAGAAGATCACAACATACCTGTTTCTACAGGGTTCTCCGAAAACAACGGAGGAAACTACTTCAACCAACCAACCAACCAATGGCCTTTGAGTTATAACAATTAAGTGCGCGTAAAGCATGTTCAGAACTTCTGTAGGCCTAAACAAAATAATACCTTCGTTTCCGGTAACCCCCACCCCCGTTCGCCAGACGGGCCCCCGTAAAATAAAATAAAAATTCCGAAGTTCCCAATTTACAGCCTGAAAATTCCCAATATCATTCTCCCAGCTTGACTTTATTCTTCCAGTTTCTATCAGTTTAAGTTTCTGATTTTAATTCAATGAGTCATTAGCCTAATTACCTTGCACAATCGCACTCACAAAACACTCGAAACCGGGGTTAGTGGGCACACACACAAAAAAACGCGATTCCTCGAAAATAGGCAACTTTAACCCAAAGTATTTTAGACTTATTCAATGTGTTTATTATCTCAATTTGATATGTGTTGATTAATAGAAATTAAATGGCTTTGGACATACATGACAATTGATTGTTTCATATACAAATTCGCAACAATCTGTAGTTAAATTTTCTGATAGCTAGACACTAACGCATGTAACAAGAGTATGAAAATTGGATGAAACGTTGATGATTTGTGGGAAGGTTCAGGGAGGTGGGGATATTTTTTAGCTGGTTGAATATTGTTCACATTTAGTATACAGGGAACTCATGCTTAATATAAACGCAACATGTTATTATGGAATAACTACTTAATTATGCATGCATGTACTAAATTATACAAAGAATCAATCATATATAATAGTCCTGACTATAATTATTATATAATAATTTCTACTACTAGAACAAAGTCTATATATATAAGATTTATAGAGGTATTGACTTAGTATGAGCTGTTATGTGTATACATGTCATGTATCAGATTTATAGAGTTACTGTCCCACAGACTTAGCTTGAGTTGGAATTTACACTGTTGTTTTATTCATTAGTTGATTATGTTTTAACCCTTTACCCAACAGAAGGGCCCTGTGCCAATGCATTCTCTTATATATGCGAGTCGACCATAGGTCGCCTCGCATATATAAGAGAATGCATTGGCTTAACACATTAAAAATTATAAAATTGTTAAAGAATGTAAGAATTTTTTTAGGCCAATGCATTCTCTTATATATGCGAGGCGACCTATGGTCGACTCGCGTATATAAGAGAATGCATTGGCACAGGGCATAACTGTAACTATCACAATGTGGTCAAGGAGCCGGTTCCAATGATATCCATATTTGTATGGTTCTATTGAGACAGACCGAAGATATTTTAGGCTGTTGAAGCTTTATTTGGCCGGTTTTGGCCGGTTTGTTGGGTAAAGGGTTAAACATCATATGTTTTAAAGTCATTTGATAGTGTCATTATTTCATTTTGAAAATTCCCAATTTACCCGGCTACGGTATCTATTTTTCCCAATTGCATGGGACCGGACCCGGATCTTGCCAAGGTAATCTAGATTGTTTGTAATGAAATCTGTAATGCACATATACATGTATTTATCAACGCTCTGAATCGAATTAAGTCCTCGTTGACACGTCCCTTGGCCTTTTATGAATTGATGCGAAAACTAAATTGAATGTATATATAATGAATTTACAGTGGAACCGTTGCACATACTGTAGATGTTTTTATTAAATAAATTAAGAACATACCGATTATTCAAAGAAAACTATATACACTGGAAACATGTCTAGTGAATATAATAATTTTGAAACTATAGGAAAGCGTTTAGTAAACTAATATAGAGAATAATCATTGTCTTGAAGTTGAAAAAGCCAGACAAAGACAACCCAAAATAGCATACGAGAGGAGTTGTGGTGATAATTCAATTGAGAAACACTTCCTTGTGCAATGTATGAAGTATATATAGTGAGTGAAACGCGAGAAAGGTTTTTCATTGACATTTTAGGCAGAAATACCCGAATTTCAATATATGAATGAGGACGATAAATTCATATTTCTTATGAAAAACGAAAACAAAGATGTTTGTATTATACAGTCTGTAACATGGTCCGGAAACTGTTCGAAGAGAGCGTACAACAATTACTTGTAATATTTATGATATGTCTACAAATTCCATATATAATTTGACACGCATGAACTTTAATATTGCTTGTGAAGTTCATGTTATTATGTGTGGCATCTGCCCCTATAAAGTGGGTGTAAATTGTTAATAAATTTTAATAAATATATATGTATTTATTAATTGTCTAACTTGAAATGTCCAATAAAATCATACCTGATCTTCAAAGTTGAAGTTGCAAGTACCTATATATTACTGTATACAGCCTTTGTTATAACAAATGCGTGCGTCGAATGATTGCAGAACTTGTTTAGGTGCGAATACAAAGGCGACGGGTAGAGTCTATTCACATATAGAAATATAGCTTCGTCGACTGATATTGATGGTGCGGTGAAGCGATATAACTCTTATGCTTTTACGAGCTGACGTCACGTGTTCTGGCAAATCGTATAGTAAAAACAATTCAATTTTATGGGTGTGTCAGTTCTGGGAATATAGAACCCGACACCCAGGCTGCCGTTACCTGTTGATCGCCCAAAAAACTTCACCGGATCAATAAATCTGCGAGTAAGAAAACATTGATGAATGGCCCAGATATAAACTTAAATTAAAGCATATATAGACGATACAATAAGAACACATAGTCACATACCTCTGCTTGACGGTGTGAACTGGACTCAACTGGCGCCGAATCCGATTTATGATGCCTAAATTTAACTATGTAATAGAAAATTTGAAATAATATATTATGTGGCTTGCATAATAAACCAAGCAGGAAGTACCCTGGGTGACGTCTGCTCAATATATCGCGAACCCGTGTGTTTATCGACCCGTTCTACTGTCACAACCGTCTGCTAATGTAGGGGTCAGTGCGCATGTCAGGGTACATTTTGCGTTCCAACTCATTTCTATTTAGATTTTTGTGTAAACAAAATTGTCAAATTGAATAGCGTCCGCGTATGGAATGTCATCCATTTTTGCAAATATATTCACACTGTGCATGCTGGCTCGACATGTTCCGGTATACGTGGTTGCTGACAAACACAGAATGTATACATGTATATGTGACCCGCCATATCAAATCCAGTCGTAAGTCGGGATTTGTTTACCCTGTGCCAATGCATTCTCTTATATATGTGAGTCGACCAGGTCGCCTCGCATATATAAGAGAATGCATTGGCCTAACAATTTTTTATCATTTTTTTTAAATAAATGTTTCTTACAATTTTTAGGACATAAAATAAAAAACATCCATTACCCTGCAGGGAGCCCCACACATATATAGAAGCATATAGAAGAGTGTCGTCTGCTCATGTTTGTCTGGGGCTCTGTATGGGTGAAATTATAAAATTGTTAAAGAATACAAAAAAATTTATTAAAATTGTAAAAAATTGTTAGGCCAATGCATTCTCTTATATATGCGAGGCGACCTATGGTCGACTCGCATATATAAGAGAATGCATTGGCACAGGGTAAATAAAATCCCGACTTACGACTGGATTTGATATGGCGGGTCACATATACAGCAGGGATGGTGCTTATAAGGTCTTAGTTAGGCGTGTCCAACTCACAATTTACAACTGACCGACATGGGACAAACTCACATTGACGTACACGGGCAATGCCGGCAGTGTTTCGAATGTTGCTATATTATCATATTATATAGCTTTCTCCTTAATTCCATTGCATGGACTGATGGCTCTCTGCTAAGGCTACAGAAGACCATAATGTATATAACCACACTTCTTAGCCATGATTAAAAGCAATGATCTTTGTGACGTCCAACAATCATCTCATCGAAAAGCTCGAAGGCAGAGAAAACAAGAGTGGTAGCGCTATAGTTTGTGGACATGCTCATCAACGCAACATACCTCTAGTTGGTATTCACGTTGAACATGTCACCCTTGTGTTGATGGGATTCATATTTTCTTCAACCATACTGACAATATTGCCCAGAACGAGGATGATAACAACGCATACCCTCATTATTTGAATGACATGTCAAATGCATCGTCTTTAAGACAACACCTAGTTATGGGGGAAGGCTTACACAGTAGTACCCATGCAGGTACACGCCCAATCAAGTTGATCCAAAACAGCTACCAAAACGAGTGTGAAAATACTATTATAACACACAAGGAAACAAAATCGTGAGAACAACGCGCATACATTCACATCTGTCGATACGAGGAAATCATTGATTAACCCTTTACCCAACAGAAGGGCCCTATGCCAATGCATTCTCTTATATATGCGAGTCGACCATAGGTCGCCTCGCATATATAAGAGAATGCATTGGCTTAACACATTAAAAATTATAAAATTGTTAAAGAATGTAAGAAAAAATGGTAAAAAGTGTTAAAAACAGATTTTTTTTAGGCCAATGCATTCTCTTATATATGCGAGGCGACCTATGGTCGACTCGCATATATAAGAGAATGCATTGGCACAGGGCTAACTGTAACTATCACAATGTGGTCAAGGAGCCGGTTCCAATGATATCCATATTTGTATGGTTTTATTGAGACAGACCGAAGATAATTTAGGCTGTTGCAGCTTTATTTGGCCGTTTTTGGCCGGTTTGTTGGGTAAAGGGTTAAAACGCAGTATACAATACAACAATATGACACCCAAAGACAAATATAACTCAAAAACGAAATTAAACGAAAGAGAACTGAAACACCAAACAAAAATTTCGTAATCTCAGATGGCGTTATCGTTGAATGACATCAGTCACATTCAAATATACACACTGCATGGCCCAACAAATTAATATATACACACTGCATGGCCCAACAAATTAATTGAACACATGCACATGCAATTACCACAAAACCTTGTTACAATACGGACATTGGCTACTTCAACCAAACATCAAATCAATCCTATATGTAAAATAGAGTATTCCCAATTCGACGTTACAATAAACAACTCGAAATATTGCAAATAAGCCGATCCATAGTCGTGAGTCAGCGTTTATTAAGGATTGCATGTTTACAGAGAATATTGTGGGCACATGTGGACATACAGGTTATTGTACATATCGAGAAAACTGCGCAGTCGGCCAGGAAAAACCGCCTAGGTAAAAACCCCCTTTATTTTCTGGACAATGTTCGGAAATTCATTCTCAATGACAATATATCAAAAACACAAACAATGCTTTGATGTACTATATATAAGCTTGCATATTCTATTAAGTGTTCACATATATAAAAATAAAAGTGACCTGCTGTCTCGACTGGTTAGACTAGAATGAACTCTCACCAAACTATAATCCTCTGACAACTACTATCTAATAACAACTTCTCATTGGTCGACATGACAATGATCTCTCCACCCCCAATTTACGTTAACTCACGTACTGTGAATACAATTTTTTCGTGCTAATCCAAGTAAACGCTCGAAAAATATCAGAAGGAATACAAGAATGCGTGCCCGATTGAAAACAGACCCTTATAAAAAATTATGTACACCAACACTGACAGTGTAATGACCAAAAGAGACGAACTAAACGAAATATTGAAACTGTAAAACTGGCAGTTGTGTGCATAACTAAAGTATATCCGAAAAAGACAAAGTGTCACGTGCAGAAATGTGAGCTAGCGCTTGAACACTACCATTTGTTTCTTAGTAACCAACCCAACGCGCGTGGAGTGGCTATATGGTCACAAATCTGGAACTGGAACTTGAATCGAAACTGTTCATATGTTTTAGAAAATCTGAACAGTTCAAAACATTCCAATGGAAAGATAATACATTTTAGATCTTATAACTCGTCTGGATTGACTCACAACCATACCAATACTTGTTTGTGATATGCCCTAAATACTAGTTTCTAGATAGTTTCATATATGATTATATAGTCTGTACGTGTGCGTGGATGTGAAATACAAGCCATCTATTCAATTATTTATAGTGATATTGTTTTAAGGGATAGCAGGAAGACAGCCCGATAGGGCTGGGCTAACCCCCAACAATATACAGCATTACCTTATTATGTGTTACTGCCATTGTATTATTCATGTGTGTATTGTAAATATATTATCCTATCCTATCTCTAAACTTGAACGGAAACTGCACCTTGAATCGGCATAATTTCTCTGAGTCAGTATGTCCACACGGGAAACAATCAAGAGAGAAACGGTGTTGCTTGGCTGTATTTACCGGAGCCCCGATTCGAATAGTGACAATAACCAACAATTGAATACCCCCTTCGAATCTACATCGAATGTAACCTCTCCTGGTTAGCCAACGGACGGACCAGGCTGGCAACCTGTCAATCTGCCATATCATACAGTTCCATATACTAGTTTGTTAAATCCTATGCCATGCATGCGCCGACAAGTGGGTCCCTATATAAGCGGAAAAAGACTAATCAAATTGTCAAATTTAGCCATCGCCAATAATTTGGTCTACTCCACTACCCCCCCCCCCCCCCAAAGCAACAATAAGAATCGAGACTCCGCTTCTCCGCGCGTGGCTAAGGATAGGTATTGTTTATTGTCATTCAGTTTTGTTTGTTTTTTTCTTTTCTTCGTACCATGTATATCTTGGTTGGAAGATTAAACATATCTATCTAATGTGAAGTACAATCATCTGATAATATGTGGCGATTTTAATTATGGATCTATTAAATGGACATCATATTATCCACAGAATGGCCAAGCAGAAGGTGAATTTGTCAACACACTGAAATCGCGTGCTTTATGTCAGCTGATAGAAAAACCAACAATACATAGAGACAACGAAACATAACAAGCTTAGTGGATCTGCTAATCACAGGGATGAAGATGTGTTTTTTAACATAACCCACGCTGCGGCTTTGGGGAACAGCGACCATGATGTTATTATTGCAAGTATAGATGCCATAGTGGGTGATAGCCTGATAGGGAAGTTTAACCCTTTGAGTCCCAGGTCCGATTTTTGTATCAACCCATATGCCCTGTGCCAATGCATTCTCTTATATATGCGAGTCGACCATAGGTCGCCTAGCATATATAAGAGAATGCATTGGCCTAACAATTTTTATTTATTTTATTTTATTTTAATTTTTTACAATTTTAATAATTTATTCTTATATTCTTTAACAGACTTATTTTGTAGGTTTAGGGCCGATGAGATCGGCCCCTGGCACTCAAAGGGTTAATAAAAAAAATACAACTAAACAGATGAGACAATTCGATGAGAGAATGTCTGCAGAAAGTTGGATGGATTCAATTATCTGAACAAAATACTGAGAATGCATGTGGGATCTATTTTATAGAGAGGTAACTCATCTTATAGATCAATATGTGCCGAAGGGCGATACTGAGAAAAGACGAAGAAGACATACGCACAATTGGGCAACACAAGAGATTCGTGAAGAAATAGCAAAAACACGCGCGGCTTTCAAGACATTAAAAAAGTGGAGATCCGAGCAGGATTCTAAAAGAATGTGCACAAGACCTGAGCAAACCATTATGCTATATATCTTTTAAACACAACAGTGGCGGAACGAACGTTAACCACGTGAATGGCGATTAGCAAACGTTTCGTGCCTTTATAAGAAAGGAGATGAAAGCAACCCTGGGAGCTGTCGTCCTGTGAGTCTGACATGTGTCCTTTGTAAAGTGATGGAAACCCAGATAGTTATGAATGTGGCAAATCAGAATCAACTCAGGTTGTTCTAAATCTTGCAAGTCATAATATGACTATTACGGACATTATCGGCACTTACTGGAGAATGGATTTCGAAATGCCACATCACGATTATTCATTGTGGGTTTTCGTCCTCAAGATGCTACTAACCGCGCTATGCGACTGGTGATGTATTAAATAGGAAACGACAGATGACTTAGGCACCAATTCATTCATACATATTGATATTATGCACCAATTCATTCATACATATCGATATTATGCACCAATTCATTTATACATATCGATATTATGACTTAACAGTGACAATGTCGATCACGTAAATTTCTGGACACCAGTTTGGCCGCCATCTTGACTGTAAGTATCAATTGCCCAACTCAAACCAATACTTCATATCAATGTTTCATACCGCATGCACACATGGGTGGAATTCACGTAACGTTTATAGCGTCCATTGTGAGAAAGTATATAAAGGAATTTCAAATTTATTTCGGTCGCCATTTGAGCCGCCATCTTTGGAAAACTATTTTTTGCATGAGATGTAATTACTTGGCCTCAGTATTCACAACTCAAGCATGGATGAAGTCGTCATTACAATAACGCCCAATGATTTGAATATGAGGGATTTTCAAATTATGTCCGACATTCTGGGTGCCATTTTTGATTTGGTGGGCTATTTATTGGATGCGACGAGACATAAGGACAATACTTTACCTCAGTTTTCCCAACTCACCGCAGAAAGCATGTACATTACCCCTCTATACACCTAACAAATCGAGTGGAAAATAAAACCGCATGTGATAATATATATATTTACTATATAATAACGATGAAAGAGACCTGGTGCATATCAAGTAAAGTGGCCGCCATGATGGACGCCATCTTGTCTAGAGTCTGTGGCCATTTTTGTTTTATGTTGACAATCTAAAACGTTTAGAGGAGATTTTATGGAAGAAAATGAGAAGAGTTAAGTTGATTCCCGGTGTGCGAAGGTTATCAATATCTCCTGTACTACAATATGTGTTCTTGGTGGCTCGTCGGGAGACTTAGGCCTATGGGTGGCCTTGACCTTCCGAGCCCCGCCATTTTGGGCCGTGAGTTAAGTTTTTACCCCGTATTTTATAATAAACTATTCACATATAAATCAGCTCTCCTTTACTATGTTGATTGATAAAAATTATTTTAATTCCGATATACTTATACGCAATATTGATTATTTCGGCGGCCATTTTGAATCGCGATTTTCAAGGTCAAGGACACCGAAATCGGCCAGGCACCGTGGTTCATTTTGTCCAGCATATCCAAATTGTGTAAAATCATATTATTTTCTAGGCCCGTTTTACGAAAACGCGTATATAATGACTAGATAATGATAGTATATAAGTGAAATATTATCCACAAAACACTCTGTGTGTAAGCCGAGTGTTTGTTTATATATACATCACTTAAATAGTGAGCGATAAGCAAAACATTTAACACCGTGGCGATCCTTTTTGGGAGAGTGATTCACGGTGGCCCACTTGGTGGCATTTCTAACCAAAGTCCATTGTCTCCCCGGTGTTGAGTGTTTTGCTTACCGCATACTCTTTACGTAGTTTGTTTACATAACATGTCATTTCTTTACATAACAGAGTCTAATAACATGCAATTTACACGATAGTTATGATTGGTAATCAGTACAAAATTTGTCTATAATAATTATATTCATTCTGTTTATGGCGGTTTTAACAAATGTGAATATTTTAACAGAAATACCCACTGCCAACGCTACCGTATCTCTAAACAATGCATTTTTTAAGCTGGTTTTATAAGAAACAAAAAGACAACGATTTATTTGTGAATTATCATATTCTTCTGACCCTTATGAAACTAATTAGACGTCTCATGTCGCCATGACTGTCATTCCGAGATCAATTTTGTTTGTTCGTATGTTTGTTTGTTTGTTTGTCAACGTATAGAGAGAGATACTTTATTCCTCCATATCAACGGAGATTTGAATCTTATTAGATAGGTTATGTTGACCTCAGGCGTCATAAAGGGGCACAGTGCACTACTATTTAATTTAACTAAATAATTAACTTTATGCCAAAAATGGTTACCATCTGGTCGGTGAAAATTGAAACATGGGAATACATTAAGATATATGCCGTCACCTCAAATGACTTAAAGAGGAAACTGTGGGCAACAAAGAGCGTTTCTTATCAGCGTAGAATATATGTAGGAACATTGGTACAGATGGTAACCTGACCAGAGGATTGTCATGTGACAGACGGCTTTGAACTCAGATGACTTAAATGGGGACCAATTATAAGCTCAATACAGAGCGTTTATTATTAGACCAGATGGTATGTTGGAAAATTGGTGAACAAAAGTAAAATGATTCGGGGTATGTCACGGGATTGGTACTGTTCATATCAAATGACTTATGCCCACTCCGGAACGCGGCTTATAAATGGGTTATGAGCGCTTAGTGCCAATAAAATATGGATTATCTCTTCAAATAACACATTTGAAATAGTTACGTAGGTATAAAATAATACAGACATGACAATTGGAACTTATTCCCTATTCCTTATTCCTTATTTTCAAAAATGTCGCTTTCGACCGATTTGACGGCATGGGTGGGTGGCCCGCCCCAAATACCACCTAGAAACACCCCGACCCCCCACCCATCACCCCCGGGGGTGCCACCCCGAGGGGGGCGAAAATGGGGTATGGACCATTTTCGAGAACGGTAAGGATTTCGATCGATTTGACGGCATGGGTGGGTGGCCCGCCCCAAATACCACCTAGAAACACCCCGACCCCCCACCCATCACCCCCGGGGGGTGCCACCCCGAGGGGGTGAAAATGGGGTATGGACCATTTTCGAGAACGGTAAGGATTTCGACCGATTTGACGGCATGGGTGGGTGGCCCGCCCCAAATACCACCTAGAAACACCCCGACCCCCGGGGGGTGAAAATGGGGTATGGACCATTTTCGAGAACGGTAAGGATTTCGACCGATTTGACGGCATGGGTGAGTGGCCCGCCCCAAATACCACCTAGAAACACCCCGACCCCCACCCATCACCCCCGGGGGTGCCACCCCGAGGGGGTGAAAATGGGGTTTGGACCATTTTCGAGAACGGTAAGGATTTCGACCGATTTGACGGCATGGGTGGGTGGCCCGCCCCAAATACCACCTAGAAACACCCCGACCCCCCCCCCACCCATCACCCCCGGGGGGTGCCACCCCGAGGGGGTGAAAATGGGGTATGGACCATTTTCGAGAACGGTAAGGATTTCGACCGATATGACGGCATGGGTGGTGGCCCGCCCCAAATACCACATAGAAACACCCCGACCCCCCACCCATCACCCCCGGGGGGTGTCACCCCGAGGGGTGAAAATGGGGTATGGACCATTTTCGAGAACGGTAAGGATTTCGACCGATTTGACGGCATGGGTGGTGGCCCGCCCCAAATACCACATAGAAACACCCCGACCCCCCACCATCACCCCCGGGAGGTGCCACCCCGAGGGGGTGAAAATGGGGTTTGGTTTAGGTCGAAATCCTTACCGTTCTCGAAAATGGTCCATACCCCATTTTCACCCCCTCGGGGTGACACACCAACTTAGTACCATGCTTGTTGGTATAGGGCTATATACGCAGCTATAGTGACTCTTTAGCCTCAGATTTAGCAACATTCTGGATTTCACAGGATCAACGCCCACTTCACAGTGGACCACCGTAATAGCGTTCAGGAAACTTAACCCATGGTTGAGTTATAATAATGCAAAACGTGTTTACGGATGGAACAAGACCGGTAACTCTGGTATGCATTGATATGCGAAACCTGTGATATGCAGTAATATGTGCATACATCCTTTCCCTGTCATTCTGGTCTATCACCATACCAAACCACATCAAAATTAGACAACCGACACTTAACTTATATTGCAAAAAACTTTGTACGGACTGAATTTCATAAAGTCGAACAGGCCCATAACTCTGGTAGGCATTCATGGTCACAACCCGTGATATTATGCATATTCGTTCCCCATTTCTGATCCGTCACCATGCCATAGGGCATCAAAATATGACAACCGACTCTTGAGTTATAATGCAAAATGTTTGTACGGACGGACGCACGGACGGCTCGAGACGTCAACTATATACCCGCCGACTAATGTCGGGGGTATAATAACAATATATCTAGGTGTATACCTAACCAAAAACAATTTCCCTCACTACACCACCCCGGTGGATAAGTCCAAAGAGTTCTTTGGTCATGCACAAATAATTATGGAACCCCTGACCTGTTTACCACTATTTACACTGGCCAGTGTTCTCTGTCAGACACAACGCACTCTCAGGTATATTAAGGCTATAATGGGGTCTAGGGCGATTTGTGACATATAGTGTACCTACACAATGCTTTATTATTGGTGTTATATACTGAAATAATGGTAACACCACGGTAAACCAAAGTATGCCACCATGGTAACACCACGTTAAACCACAGTATACCATCATGGTAACACCACGGTAAACAACAGTATACCACCATGGTAACACCACGGTGAACCATGGTAACACCACGGTAAACCACAGTATACCATCATGGTAACACCGCGGCAAGCCACAGTATGCCATCATGGTAAAACCACGGTAAACCTCAGTATACCATCATGGTAACACCACGGTAAACCACAGTATACCGCCATGGTAACACCACGGTAAACCATAGTAACACCACGGTAACCACAGTACACCATCATGGTAACACCACGGTAAACCAAAGTATACCACCATGGTAACACCACGGTAAACGATGGTAACAAAAATCCGAGATATTTTGGCCACCTATCGTGGTGTCACCATGGTAGTTTACCATGGTGGTTTACCACCATGGTAACACCTCGGTAAACCACCACGGTATTACCACCACGGTAAAACCATGGTAAACCACCATAGTAAACCACCATGGTGACACCACGATGGGTGGCCAAAATATCTCGGTTTTTTTTACCATGGTTTACCATAGGCCTATACTTAGCATAATGGACCAGAATAGCCAAATATTATGGTCCATCTCAATTCTGTCTCAAAGTTCTGCCCATTTCCTTTCAATAACTATGGCCAAAATCACAAAAGAGGTGCTCGGCAAAATTACATACTTTAAAATGAATTTATTTTGCCCCATACGGAAGTGGGACAACCAGAATAGAACATTTAGTTGTCAGTTAATTAACTAACACGTATAATAACCAAGTGAGTCACATTTTGCTACATTTTCGGATAATGCAGAGAATGTACGGGATATATGTAAAAAATTAACATTTTACAAATTTGGTTGCCATTTTGGAAGCCATCTTGAGCAATTTGGTCTATAAACACCGTAGTGAGACACATTTAAGATAGACCAAAACAATAAAAACCTTTCAATCCAAAGATAGTTACATTTTACCTGAAAAAATGGTCCAAACCTGAAAAGTGAATTTTTGCCAATATTTATGTCAAGTTTTTGAGAGAAAAGTCCAATATTTTTGACGATGTCAGTGGTGACAATAGTAACAATTAACCATGGTGCATCAGACATGTTAGTATTCAATGTATAGAATGCATAATTGCCAATTTTATACATCAACCACAACTTGCAAATGATTGCAGGAGACGCTGGTGTAATATTAACCATTTTCCATATTTTGGCGGCCATATTGGCAGCCATTTTGAGCCAAAGTAAGAATTTTGGTTCCATTGATTTGGAATATTCATAGGTAATGATATGCCTCACTTACATTACAAAGTTATGTTCATTTCTTGTTGAAATATGACTAGAATCCCAATTGTGATTTTTTGTAAAATTTTATACCGCATCCTGTAAAATCGAAGTTTTGAGGGATCGGAAGGGGCTAGGACCACAATAATTGCATATTTAATTGCTCCAATGATCGGTTAATATACAAAACACAAAATAAAGTTGCATTACTCAACCAGTTCCAAACAGCATGAATTGAACTAGAAGATATTTGTGAAAAATTGTCATATTTTCAACTTCCGGCGGCCATATTGGCGGCCATCTTATGAAAATTTAGATATGTTTTGGCCCAAATGAACCGTAGTCACCTCCCAACTATAACTGTATTGAGAAAAATGTGAGAAGATGCGATTTTCACAAGAAGAGGATGGCATAAACCACCCAACCCAAAAACTGAGATTTTCAAAAAGGTCAAGGTCAAATTGAAGGTCAAGGTGACCTCCAAAATCTGGAACCAGCCAGTTTAGTGATACTCACCAACTACTTAACAAACTCTGAAAGTTTGGCGCTTCTATCACAAAGTGAACGATTTTGCAACTATCCCCCCCACTATACTAGTATATGTCAACGGAAACGACCCATAACAAATAATGGATATTCATAGGCCTAAAGAACGGTATACGGTACCATTATATGGGGCAAAATCAATTATTTGAAATGGGGTCTGGCTAAAAAAAACAGACACCCAAAATTTTACCAACATAAATTATAAATTTTCCGAAAAGGTGACCATGCGGCCGAAAACAACCATGTTTTAACTTTGATCACAGGAGCCTGTGCTTTGATCGACGGCTTCGATTTTTGATTTGTTCTTGTTAGCCTACGCCGGTATGGCCGTCGGTGGGAAATGTTTCAGCTATCAGTTGGAAACGTCCATCCCATTACCCAGTGTTTGGGATTTTTGTCCAAAAATAAATACTCACAAAACTGTAACCACGTGCTCACAATGCACAAGCCAGCGTCAAGTACAGCTGGGGTCCGATCTAGGAAGAATAACTCTACTTTATTGCTGGAAGAACCTGACTTACATTGCCTCCCTTTGATTAACGGATGCATTGTGGGGAATATTTTCATTAATTTGACAAAATTATTCTTCACGCAAAGTGTTTGGAAACGGGAGTATTTATATAACAAGAATTCAATCATGGAATATTTTGGGTGGATTTTAGTATAAAGGTGATCTTGATTCATCCATCTTAATTATTAACGAATGAATGTCAACATCCGTCTTCAGTTCTTTCTGAGTTGATCTCATTTGCATACGTTCGGAATTGTAAAAAATATTCTCATCTAACCGAGATAACTGTAACAAACGAATGCCCGATAACCTACAAGGTTATTTATTTCATATATGTTCCATATTTTTGAAAGACATAACCCTAATATATAAGTCGTCAACTTTATGTTCAGTCGCCCATGCAACAGAAAAACAGTCACGCAGTCGGCCATTTTCTCGGCCAATCGGGTTAAATTTTGGACTTTTGTCCGCTGCGTCAAACGAAAACAAACACACGTGTGGCTGTTGGCAATGTTGCTCGATCTGTCAAAAAATGACTATTTTCCCTTACTTCCATTGACAATGGGACCTTTATATTACACGATGGCCAGGCTAACATGCAGCTTCACATGTAGGGCCTAAATGAAATGAAAAACTTTACCAAAGACAAATCTCCATCTCATTACCTTACTGTCCTTACTTAGTCCTCATAGTCATAATTATGTTTTAAACTTTGACAAGCAGCAGGGTTTGCACTAGTCAGTCAGGGTTTGGGAGGAATCATGCTACCGTAAATGTGTTTTATTTATCACAATTTGAAGGGTTACATTGTAAGGATGTTTTCATTTGGCACTGCATATAAACCTGTTTAACCCCCCCCCCCCCCCCCCCCCCCCCCCCCCCCCCCCCCCCCCCCCCGTCACGTAAATTTTCAAATTCCATTGGGGAACATACCAAAATAATTCAGCCATTTTACCACCCCTGATTCGTGCACCTCCCCGACAAATTTTTGAGATTTACACATTCCCCAGCTGAAGAATCAATATACAAATGCACGTTTACTCACGAGTCGCGGCAATGTCCCTGACGACACAATTGTGTGCTTTAAAATACACTGTCATAATCAGTGTTAACTATTTACCCAACAGAACGGCACTGTGCCCATGCATTCTCTTATATATGCGAGTCGACCATAGGTCGCCTCGCATATATAAGAGAATGCATTGGCTTAACAGTAACACATTAAAAAATTGTTAAAGAATGTGAGAAAAAATGGTAAAAAGTGTTAAAAAAAGATTTTTTTTAGGCCAATGCATTCTCTTATATATGCGAGGCGACCTATGGTCGACTCGCATATATAAGAGAATGCATTGGCACAGGGCATAACTGTAACCATCACAATGTGGTCAATGAGCCGGTTCCAATGATATCCATATTTGTATGGTTTTATTGAGACAGACCCAAGATAATTTAGGCTGTTGCAGCTTTATTTGGCCGTTTTTGGCCAGTTTGTTGGGTAAAGGGTTAATACTGGTAGTTGATTGCTAGATAAAATCTCTACTCATATTCCACCAGAATAAAACCTTGGAACTTCTTTGTGATTGAAATCAAATTGTGGAGTTGTGAATCATTATGGCCTTAAGTAGTGCAAACCCAAATAATAGTGCAGGGGGAACTGACTGGAACTCAGAGAAAAACATCAATGTACCGGTACATGTAACTGTTAAAAAAATTATTTTTATATTAGGTCAAGTATAGGAATCAACATAGTACATGTATGTATCATGTGGTGTTTTATTCAATATTTAAATGTTCACATGTATGCCATATACTTGAATATGTACATGCATATCAGTTATAAGCTCACCATTTTGATATAACAAAAATTTATATAGAAATCTTGAGTTTGTGCAGACCCAAATAAGCACTGTGCAGGGGGAAATTTCCCAAGAAAATAATAAACGTGCATGCATATGAACAAAGACCATCCTGAAAGTATTACATAAAAATGTTGTTTTCTATGGCCTCGAAATTAGTACCGGTACATGTAAATGTACGGCAAAACGCAATGCCGTTAAAAAAGCTGTAGAAGTCAAAATGGAATTTAAAGGTACTCAATCCGATCAAACGGTCCCCATATTATTAAGATACAACAGCAACAACATTTCTTCAAAATACGCTTTAGTTACCAGAATCGATTAATTGCAACAAAATAATGCTGACCACTGTCAACTATGGTATAAAATTTCCCAAAACGTGTTATTTATCAACATTTTGTTCAACAAAATATGGCCGTATTATCACTTGAATTTAGAGTTATCCATCTTCATCCGCAATTTTTCCAAGACCATCTGTTTGACGACGTTTTTCTGGCCTACAAATACATGTAATTGCACATCTCGAGAAATAACAAACTTTAATAATCAATATCTGATTACTCTGAGCTTTGATGGGTGGGTTCCTCGACTCGAATCAGATATGTTTTACCCCCTAAGCCAAAGAAATACATGTAGTAATTAAGGAGCATTAATTCGGATAATGCATCTTTAATGCAATTCTAAAGCAATGGCGTAGAACAAAAATGCTAATGTCAAGTGTTGATTTTCAGCAAAATAATGACACCATCGGTTGAAAACAGTTACAAATATAGGTTTACAGATAGTATGGAGGCTCAAACAAGCCATTTACATGTAGAATTATTAAGGCCCACTTAATTTTTTATCCTCAGATCACATAATATACAACATATTCCATATTATATACCATTTGAAAGAGGAAGCTCCAAAACATTGTATTATCAACTTATCCTGTCGAATAAACTGTGAACATGTAGTTTTGTCAAGGTACTGATGTGTGTTCTGTGCTTAATTTCGATCTGATCTATACTGTCAGTCTATTATTCTCAAAGGAATGGGAATAACTATCTCTTAGTTGTGAATTATGATATATTCTTGGTAAATAACCAGCTTTTTAGTGTGAATCTGAGAATCTGTTATCACTTGGTGGACACTCCTAGACCACAGCTAAACTGTATTCAGGTGGAATATATATATTGTTGGTTCCTCTTTCAAATGGTATATATAATATGGTATAAACATGTATGTTGTGAATAATGTGATCTGTGCATTCACAAATTAATTAGGCCTTTAAATATATTTCATTATGTTTTTCAGCATTAAGAGAATATGGAGGAAAAGTCCATAGAAGAGGGTACAGATAGTGGTGAGACGGTGTCCTTGACATTGGATGATGCGACACGACTGATTCTCCAACAACATGGTATAGAGCAAGCTTTCGAGATCGCTCCTGGCACCTACCAGATTTTCACCGATGGATCGGGAAATGTAGCAAGCATTTTAACTGGGCAGCAGGAAGACACCAATCCGTTAATAATACAATCTGGTGGGCAGCCGGAAGACACCAATCCGTTAATAATACAAGCTGGTGGGCAGCCTGAAGACACCAATCCGTTAATAATACAAGCTGGTGGGCAGCCAGAAGACGCCAATCCGTTAATAATACAAGCTGAAGACCCATCTGCGTCTGTAGCAACGGTGACATCCTCTGAATTGAATCAGACTGAGATGATTGATGTTCAAAATGCTGGAGGTCTGTGTTTTGTATATGTTTAGTGTATGTTAATGCTGCATGTGTCCGGGATTATCCTAGAGGTTTCACATTGGGAGAGATCACTGTGCACGTCTCCCCATTTGGTTATTAGGGAGAATTGGACAGTTATCAGGGATAAGTAACAATGACTGGAGTTCAATCTACACCCCATATCACCCTTATATGATCCAATAAGTATTATACAGCACAAGAAACCATTTATAAAACCATTATAGCAGGGTTTCCGCCAGGCCGGCTGCGGGTCCGTCCCACGGGCCCATTCCCCTCGCAGATGAATAGATGATCTGTTTGATTAACCATTTATAAAACCATTATAGTGAATAAGAACATCATTATAGTCAATAAATTAGGCCCCTGCGAATCAGATTTTTTCTATCGAATACCGAATCGAATCAGGTAAATTGTATTCGATTTTGAATCGAATTCGAATAGAATCAGACATTGTGTTGAAATGTGAGGAGTTCATAAACAAAAGTAAATACTAATGAGAGAATTCATCTACATACCGGCATTAATCCCTTGTGTGGGTTGTGGGATTGTCAACCAGAACTGATTCATTTTATCCACGGAAACAGCCGAATATGGACGATGTAATACGGAAATAAGTTGGGTTTACTCAAAATCGGGAATGACACATCGGAACGAGTCATTTGCACCGCTGGTGGTGGTTGTTGTAGCTATATAAAAATATCTATGTTATAATTGATATCTCAACTTTTGTGTCCGACTAAAAGGTTCAAGGAACAGTCATGCTGTGAGCATAAGATTATAATCAAATGGCGATATCAATTCAAATCTTGATAGTGGGAAGCATATTTAATAGCTCAAAGACTAGTATGCCGATATGTGGGGCAGAAAATAAATTGATTCAACAATACCATCGTTATCTAAAGGTGCTCAGAGTCATCACCCTTGTTTCTAGCATTATAGACCCCACGTGACGGCACAATAGTGTTATTCCGTCAACGGGCGAGCCGACGAATCGTGTGTGTGCGACAGGAAACTGGTAAAAACGCTGAATGTAAACGACATCATTTGACTCAACCTTCGACGAGAATGCCGCGAGATATTCGAAAACAACGTCAACAAGATTCGAAATAAAATAAAATCGAATCGCACGAACGATTCGAAATTTCGAATCGAATTCGAATATTCACAGGGCCCTACAATAAATATACTTTAAAGGTGGATTATCTCTTTGTAAACATGTATTATAGTTACCGGGGTACCGGTATAAAATATTAGATCTGAATCAAAGACTCCTGCCTGGAAATGCTTCTATCGATTAATGTTCATTTTATTTCGAATATTTTCTGGTCTAAAAGGGTGTGGTTGTTTAGCTAACGAACAATAGTGGTTACTGTTAACAGAGACCAGAAATGTTATAGTGTAATTTTGCCACAAATAAACATTAATTATACTCATTATCGCTTATAACTATGGAATGAAACAATACAACCAATCAATCTGGGACATTTGACGTTCGGTACGTAACCATAGGAACAGCCTAGTGCTCTCTATCGCTATATGGTATCACCCGAATGGTCTGTTCTAAAAATAGACAAATAAATGGTCCCAATAAAATATTCGAAATAAAATCAATATTATTTGATAGAAGCCTTTCCGGACAGGGGTCTTCAGTTCATATTTATTATTTTATACCCACGCAACTATTTCAAATTTGTTATTTAACCCTTTCAGTGCCAAGTCCGATTTTTGTATCAACCCATATACCCTGTGCCAATGCATTCTCTCATATATGCGAGTCGACCATAGGTCGCCTCGCATATATAAGAGAATGCATTGGCCTAACAATTTTTCATCATTTGTTATTATTTTTTACAATATTTTACAATTTTAATAATTTTTTCTTATATTCTTTAACAGACTTATTTTGTAGGTTTAGTGCCAGGGAATCTTACGTTTTTCATGGGCACCAAAATTACTACTATGAATACCGGTACTTGGTGATAGTTTTGAGTTAACATGCCCCTAAGGTTTTATCTAGTTTGTTTTTAAATTCGCTATAGCATGCTTAAGCATACCCAAAAAAATTCAACCCCAAAAAAAAATCTAAAAACAAAACAAACAAAAAATGCTATTTTGTATTATTATTTGTGACATTGTATAACAATTTTTATCATTTATTTAATTTTTCTTACATCTTTAACAATTATAAAAAATAATATAAAATTTGTCAGGCCAAGGATTGTCTATGGGCGACTCGCATATATAAGAAGAGAATGCATTGGCACAAGGTTTTCACAAAATTTCAGGAAGCTCCAGTCATGAAAGGGTTAAAGCATCATTTATTATATCATCAAACTCTCGAAGAGAATCGGGTTTATACTGGATTGACCTTGTCCATCCGTCCAGACTTTATCCCTCTGTTTTTCTGTTGGTCCATCTGGGCTGATATCTCAAACACCTGTTGTCGGATCTAAATGAAATATGGTATGGATGTTCACTACTATGGGGGCATTCAACAGAGTGTTCAATCGTTTTTTTCCGGATTTTCCTTTCTAAGGTTATTCATCTTTTTCATTCAGGTGAGCTCCTTGGAGCTGGAGATGGTAATATTGTTTATCAGTATACCTGCAAGCTTGATGACTCAGGTGGAATGAATTATTCTATAATCGGTACAACTGACCAATTGACTCATCAGTTGGAAGGTGATGATGTAATCGAGACAAGAACTCAAGAATCAGTTGATGAGGAATCAAATAAATCTTCGCTACACACGGAGATCAAAACTGAAAACGATTTTGACAAACCCGTTTCTGAACTAACACATACTAGTAGTTCTAATCACGTAGACACTTGCAATGAAGTTATTGAAAATTCTGTGTCGGAAGTGCAGATAATTAGAACTATAACTCATGATTCATCTGTGCCTCTATATGAACACTCTACAGAAGACGAACAAGGTCAAATCAATGAAGAATTGACGAATAATGAACCGAACATTGTACATGTTCATGTAGTATCCTCCTCTGACAGCATACCGATAGATGTGGTATCTACAGACAGCATACCGGTACATGTAGTGACACATATACCTGATGATAATACAGGCCACGCTCACGTTGAAGAACAGACGATGCATTCGACTGAGAGTTTGAACAATGATGGAACATCTGCTGATCTCATTAATGGTGGAAAAAGTTTACTGGGAAATTGTTCATCTGTTGGTACAGTAGGGGATTCTGGGAAGATAACTGTGCGTGTGCTGAAGCAAGAGAGGAAGATAAAGTTTGAACCTCCGCCCCCAAAGCCTGACCTCTTGAACCCAATCAATCTGAATGACGAGACTGAGGTCGTTATAAAAGGTGTGAAGTGTATCATGAAGCGTAATGAAGTAACGGGACAGGTGTGCGCCTATCCTATCCTACCGACTCCAGGTAAGCAATAATAAAAATAATGTACATGTACAGTGCATGTCTGGATATAGCGTGTGTGACAATTGTAGAATGAGCTCCCACATGGGTGAATTTAATGACGCTATCCCACACGATGGTCTAGCATCAATGAATTCACCGGTATGAAGTAACGGTATAGGTGTGCGCCTATCCTATACTACCGACTCCAGGTAAGCAATAATTAAATAAGGTACATGTATGGTACAGTACATTGTGGGGGGCAAGTCTGGATATGGTGTATCTAACATTTGCTGAGTGAGGTCCCCAGAGGGTGAATTTAGTGATTCTACCCTGCACAGTGGGCTAGCATCAATGATTTCACCCTATGGGAACCTCATTCTGCTTTGGCCTCAACCTCTATGGGAGATCAGATTGAAGTTCCCCATTTGAAGTTGGCGATATTCACCCATTGGTCACCTCGATTATGCATTTTATCTTCTGCAATTTAGGGGACATAGAAACTGAATAGAATGGAAAAAGTAACCAAACAATGTTATTTTGAGACTCCAGATACTTCCCAGAAGACAAGATCTAAGCAGAATGAGGTCCCCAGAGGGTGAATTTAGTGATGCTACTCTTGTGCTCCCAATAAACATGCATGCACGTTTATTATTTTCTTGGGAAATTTCACCCCTGCACAGTGCTTATTTGGGTCTGCACGTTTATTAAATTTGAGGCTATGAAAATTTAAATCAGCACACACTCAAGATTTCTATACGATTCTGATATCAAAATGATGAGCTTATAACTTTATGCATGTACATATTCATGTATATGGCATACATGTACATGTGAACATTTAAATAATGAATACAACACCACATGACACATACTATATGTATGTTGATTCCTATACGTGACCTACTATAAAAATAATTTGTATAACCAGGTATGTTGATGTTTTGCTTAAAGTTCCCCCCTGCACTATTATTTGGGTCTGCACTTTTATCAACTTTCAATGAAATTTCCCCCTGCACTATTATCTGGGCCTGCACTTTTATTTGGAGCCTGAGAGTAGCCCACTGCGCGGGGGTAGCATCACTAAATTCACACTCTGGGGACCTCATTCTGCAAATGACAGACACTCTATTTATTTCAAGGCTTGCTGGAAAATGTTTACTCATTTCCCTGTTGGTCAACTTGGTTGTCCCCTGAAAATTAATTTTGGGGGCCTATATAAATCAGCACCATGCGTCCGTTGTCCGTGCATCTGCCCTGTCCGATCCGGTCGTATGCGCAATAACCGATTTCAATAAAAAAAAATTATGAGTTGGTTGCCACAATATCTTGGACGAATTCGATAACCAGTTTCGTCCGATTTTTCCTACCTGAGTCATGCCACATGCCCCCTTAGTTTGAAGATTTCTCGCCATTTTTTTGTTGTAAGCGCAATAACTCGAAAAATATTAACCGATTTCATTAATTTTTATACGCACATTTTGAAAAAAGGTCGTATTATGTTATCAGTCTGTCCGTCCATCCGTCTAGTCGTCTGTCTGTCCGTCCGTCCGTTAACATTTTTGGTTTCCATTCGATAACTCCAGTTTGGAGTATTTGATCTGAACCAAAGTTGGGATGTGTATTTCCCAGCTAAAGTTACAGGCCAAGTTCGAATATGGGTTCCGTCCAATTATTTTTACATGAGTTACGGCCCTTTTTCAACTTAGAATTTGACCGTCTGTTAACATTTTTGGTTTCCGACAACTCCAGTTTGGATTATTTGATCTGAACCAAAGTTGGTATGTGTATTTCTCAGCTAAATATACAGACCAAGTTCGAATATGGGTTCCGTCCAGTTATTTTTACATGAGTTACGGCCCTTTTTCGACTTAGAATTTGATCGTCTGTTAACATTTTTGGTTTCCGACAGATAACTCCAGTTTGGATTATTTGATCTGAACCAAAGTTGGTATGTGTATTTCCCAGCTAAAGATACAGGCCAAGTTCGAATATGAGTTCCGTCCAGTTATTTTTACATGAGTTACGGCCCTTTTTCAACTTAGAATTTTACCAATTTCATAACATTTTGGTTTCCGACCGATAACTCCAGTTTTGATTATTTGAGCTGAACCAAAGCTGGTATGTGTATTTCCCAGCTAAAACTACAGGCCAAGTTTGAATATAGGTTCTGTCTAATTATTTTTACATGAATTATGGCCATTTTTCGACTTAGAATTTGACCACATTTTGGCATTGAAATTAGGGGTACATGTATATCAGATTTTCTTCAAATGTAAGCTCAAAGTATTATCTTATTTTGCGATAGTACAATTCGAAATGGCTAAAGGGCGTATTTTGCCACGCCCTAGCTATGCTCTTGTTTGTTTATGAGTTGGTTGCCACAATATCTTGGACGAGTTCGAAAACCAATTTCATCCTATTTTTCTTACTTGAGTTGTGCCCCTTAGTTTCACAATTTTTCACCATTTATTTTTGTTGTAAGCGCAATAAAAATATTAACCAATTTCAATCATTTTTTATGTGGATTAATTAATTTTATTCCTAACCCTGCCAATCTCCGAGTTAGCCACCTTGGAGTTATCCACCGTTTTCGGAGGACACTGTGGTCAGCAACCTTTTATTTTATATAGTGGGAGACACACAGGTATTGTAGCTATCAATCTGTGGATAGGCTAGGGCTGTGTGTCTGAGGGGAAAAGAACCCTAAAAGGTACCCACTGCCCCTCCAGCGAAATGTCTGTACATGTAATATTCTCAAAATCCATGTAATTGATTGATATTGTTTGAATGTTAATACCATACCATGTACATGTATAACGGTACATTTTGGATGCTCTCAATTCAACAATAAATTGAAGTAATGCATCAGTGATCATGCCATGGCTTGTTTTAGTTGGCAGTTTTCCATGTACATGTACTGGACTGCCTTCTGGGTACTTGACCCAGAAACGGTGGTTATTATGCAGGGTTTCTTCTAGGTGTTGGGGGGGGGGGGGGGGAATGTGGCCGTATTTGGGAAGCTCATACCCGGCGCCTTGTCAGGAGAAAGTCTGGATGTTTATCACTGAAAGTAGCCATTTCCTTGCATTTGAGACAACAAGCAGGAACATCATTGAAGCTTTGTAGAAACCAAATTAAAACAGTTAATCTTTCTTTGATCTCAAGTTGATGAACTAAAAGCATACGTACAGTTGATAAAACAACTTTTCTAACAGTAGCAAATTAAGCGACATCAAACGGCACCGACATCAAAGGGAACCGCGGTTGGCAAAGACACATTGTCACAGTTTGCTCTAGCTGCAGCAGTAACCAGTGATAATTAAGTCATGGGCAGAGGTCATGTCATGTCACGTGCTATACCCAGCTCTGCATGCTTTCTTTGTGTTTTGTTCAAGGTACCAATCAAAACAGATTGGTGTTAATTCAAAAGCCATTCCCCAGACGGTAGTTGACTTCATGCTGGATTCGTATAATGGATAGATAATTTTTGTATTATTTGGATTGGGAATAAATACACTGCCACTGAAAATAACTATTAATATTTTAAGTGTTTTATTTTTAATTGAACATTTCTTTGATACAGACCTTGCTTTGAGGTAAAATGTTTGCACTGTTCGTGGCAGCGACTGCCAGACCTAACCTGTGTTCATGGTTGTAGCTCAGAATTAAGCCCCATACTGACTTACCAATTTATAATGCGCATTCCGAGGGGAAATAGTGGGTTTAGAAAGTTGGACTTATATGTATATACCAAAATCTACCTACGGTAATTTAAAATGCAAGAAGATGATTACTACTAAACATTTGCTGACAAAGCGTTACCCAGGATGGTGGAGACAACTTCAGACAACTGTGCACGTGGTCCACACTACTGATCATGTCTTAATCAGGCACCAGGTGCAGGATTCCTAGCAATCTGTTAATCTTCAGTGTCGGTGGTCACTCGACCTGTGTAAAATGGGGGCTGAGCTACTGGTAGGTCTGTGGCCAATATTAAATCAAGGTTGGGGAGGGGAATGAGGCCGCTGGACGGCCAGGCCTGCCATAGTGGCGGAAACCCTGTATTATGTATTTGTTCCTGTAACTGCGGTAAAACCATAACGACTCTGCAGTTAAATGTGGTAAAGTCTGAACAGTCATTCTCCTCTAATCATCTCTCCATCGAAGATACTTAAATATACCCCCATTCCAAAAGATGGGGGTACACTGGATTACATGTCCATCTGCCTGTCCAGTCGTCCATGCGTCCATCCGCTCATATATCTTAACCGTGGGTGATCGGATCTCTATGAAATTTGTCATCATGAGGGCTTTCAAAAGAAGGTTCACTGACATTTTCACTTTCAAGAGTTATCCCTCTCTGTTTATCTGAAAATGTTGGATTTCTGTCCGTCAACTCATATACATGTATTTCAACCATGGATTATCAGATCTCAATGAAATTTGGTATACTGTTTTGGCATCACGAGGGCTTTTAAAATAGGGTTCATTGATGGTGTTCACATTTTCATTCAAGAGTTATCCCTCTTTCTTTATCTGAAAATGTTGGATTTCCATCCGTCGTTTGTTAGAATTGTTAAGTAATTTGTTCATTGATCACATTTTTTTCACAATTTGGTGTCCAACCAGCCAATATTTAAATTTTTACCATGTGGGTATTCCGGCACCCATGGTGGAACCTCTTTGTTTTCAGTCTGGAAGAATTTTCATTTTCAATTTGATTTTGAGATGAAAATTAAAGGCACGGTTTGCAATCGCGGTGGGTATTGCTGTTAAAATAGTCACATCCATACCACCATAAACAGAAAGAATATTATATTATAGACAAAAAATTTTCTTATACCAATCATTAATATCGCATAAATATTAAATAGTATGTTATTGTCAAGTTAGTATGCTTTGTTGTCTAAACAAAAGCCAAAAACATTACAGAACCTGGCTTTTGTTTACATAACGAAGAGTATGAACTTGACATTAACATTCTATTTACGCGATAGTTATGATTGGTATAAGAACAAAATTTATCTATATTTTAATATTATTCTCTTCAGACCAAAACAAAAATACAAATACATGTGTTTAGGGTTTCCCTACCTACCCTAGAAAAAGGTGCCTACCCAAAACGTTTTTTGGACTGTAGATAATTTTGTGTGTGCACATTTGGTCAGTGGGAAGGGCATCGAAAGGTATCTTACCCATTTTCAAACCTCTCCTATAAAAAAGATTTAGATGTTTTATTAGTCTAGTGCTGACTAATTCAAGATTAACAATATTTAGTATTGAACCTTTCAATTAATTTGAATTGTGAAGCTTTCTAGATTGAATTATCAATGACCCAATGGAATTCAGAATAAAAAACATTTAAAAAATAAAAATTCCCTACCTACCTACCCTAATTATTTTGGACCATGACCCTAAATACAGGTATTTTTTGTTTTGGCCTTATGAAAGTTTTAACGAGTGTGACTATTTTAATAGCACGAAGGCCAGCCATGCCTTTAAGTGTTGGCTCAGTATGAACGATGGTAACTATTGACGATGGTCAACTTGAGTATTGATAAATTAACCATTTTAATAACTTTTTATTTTAGGCAAAAGGAAAAGGGGTAGACCAAGAAAAGAGCCAAACTCACGAGAAACCAAAGTGGTTTCAGATCCAAGAAAGATGAAGATAGTTCCAGCTGCTGAGGGTTTATTAGAACTCTCTAATATCGGTAAGAAATCGGGGTTGGGGGTGGCAAGCCTTGAAATAGTGTGTCTGTCATTTGAGATCAGTATGCACGCTGGGCTGAAAAATCATTTGGCCTATTTTTTGGCCAATTCTGATATATTTTGGGAAAATTTAAAAACTTTGGCCAAATTAAATGATCATTTTCTGGTTTTCAATTTTATTTTCAATTAATGAATATTTTTGTGTCGGAAATATGGCTTGTTGCCATTCATCGGAAATAGTGTTCAAACGATTAGTCGACAAATAATCGTCGACGCTGGTTTTTCGGGTAATCGACTCTAACTTCCACAGTCGACTAGTCGAAATACAGTATCTAATCTCATCAGCTGGCCTTGACAATGCATGGTTTCACTAAATGTGGGTCAGAAAAGCAGCAAAGATAGCTAGTCTATGTTCAAGAAGCTTTCCAAAGTCCAAACATATGTCCTAATGTCGAGCTTGACATAGAACTACGCCGAAATTCGCCAATGCGATAATTCAAGTTAACCATTATCATTACAAGAGCAGTAACTCTATATTTGACTTCTAAAAAGTACGTGGTCCATAAACAGTAAATATTAGGTCGCGGCGTACTTGACCGACGTCTCACGCATGTTCCAGGTTAATGCCACGTGGTCTTTGCATTGCGTCATTTAGTTTCTACGCTCGCGCACATTTCATACTCCCTATACCGCGGACGCAAAAATTCGTAGTGCGCATTTCTAACCAACACAGGTAAAGAGGGAGGGGTTTCCACAAAAGTGTTCGTCGACACTAACTGAGTCTAACTCTCTGCTTGCTACGTACGCCTTACGGAAGTTATGGCAACTTACAAAGTAGGCCTATGTACACATCGTATATATAATCATTAATAATTATAATGTGTGTCACACAGTATGTGTGCCACACAGTGTGTGTGCACGTTTTCTTTTGTTTTGTTTTTTATTTTGAGCTGACTCTGAGACTGAGTATCGTTTATTTTCTATACACTGGCAGGGAAGTATTTATTTGATTTCATGATTAACAGAAAATCCCTCAATTATTTCCTCAATTATTTATTCTCATTATCATCGTAGATTCGTAGGGAACTTATTTGCGATCGGTGGGTTTCTAGAGCACCGGTTCATTTGCAACAAAACCACGTGACGTGTCACGTGATTCAATTCTCCGATCACAGTAGAGTGTAAATAGTGTGATGATGGCACGGAATTTGTAATTTTCTTTCACATGTGCTTCATTAGTATAAGGTTGGTGATGTATTTGGCCGACTAGTCGACGTCGACTCGACTTTTGGTGTTCGACTAGTCGACTCCAGAATCCCAGAGTCGTTTGAACACTAATCGGAAAGCTCTCACTGAGAGATTGACGATGAATGGCAACAAGCCATATTTCCGACTAAATCCTGAAAAGTTACCCACAATTCTGCTGTGGTTAAGAAGTTGATTATTTAGGGCATTACTGTAGCAGATGATTATACTTTAAATTTGATTGTCGCTTCTGTTACAAAATCAATTTGGGTTATTGAATTAGATTTTAAATAATCGCCATTATGTAATGCTACTGATTCAAACTTATACAACTTTGTACTTCTGTCAATAAAGCATTCTGATTCTGTAGCATTAAGGATCCTGTGCCAGTGCATTCTCTAATATATACCCTGCTGGACAAAACAAGTGTCCACTTAACTCTAATATATACATGTTGGGAGCCTCGCATGTATAAGATAATACACTGGCTTACAATGTCAAGGTATGGTTAACATATTGTCAAGCCAAGGTATTCCTTTATACATGTATTTGAGAGGCTCACATATATAAGATAATTCAATGGCACAGGGTTTTCAAAATTTTTCAGTGAAGCATAGTCTTTAATGCTGCACCAGCGCAGCTCCATCATGAAAGGGTTAAAAACCATATAAAAATCTTCTGTATTTACGTGTATTTCACAAATAATAAATCACTGGGCGAGCAATAAAAATCATATTATTGTACATGTGTCTTTTAGGTCCTGATGGCTTGAGGAGGAATCATATTATTGTACATGTGTCTTTTAGATATTGATGAGTTGAGGAGGAATCATATTATTGTACATGTGTCTTTTAGATCTTGATGGGTTGAGGAGGAATCATATTATTGTACATGTGTCTTTTAGGTCCTGATGGCTTGAGGAGGAGTGGCAGGCCACGGAAGAGGACCAAAATGGAAGGTAAATAATGATATTGAGAACAGCTACATGTAATTGATAAAAAATAAATATCTGGTCAAACTTGTTTCAACATCATATTTTCTTCTGTTATAGATTATGAGATCCAAGACTTACATGTATGTTATTTAACCGTTTACCCAACAGAACGGCCCTGTGCCAATGCATTCTCTTATATATGCGAGTCGACCATAGGTCGCCTCGCATATATAAGAGAATGCATTGGCTTAACACATTAAAAATTATAAAATTGTTAAAGAATGTAAGAAAAAAATGGTAAAAAGTGTTAAAAAAAGATTTTGTTTAGGCCAATGCATTCTCTTATATATGCGAGGCGACCTATGGTCGACTCGCTTATATAAGAGAATGCATTGGCACAGGGCATAACTGTAACTATCACAATGTGGTCAAGGAGCCGGTTCCAATGATATCCATATTTGTATGGTTCTATTGAGACAGACCGAAGATATTTTAGGCTGTTGAAGCTTTATTTGGCCGATTTGTTGGGTAAAGGGTTAATCGATTCATATGGTAGGAAAACTATACAAAATCTAACCAGTGCTGAAAAAAAGTACAAATTAAAAAATTGAGATGACCCTGACATTTGTGTTCGAGCTGAAATGTTTTGCACAATAATGTCCAATACACATCTATGGACATGTTCATAAAACATTTGTGTTCATCAGAATCTAATTAACCCTATGTATCTGGAAATGAGGGGGCACTCCAAGGATAAGCTTGTTCTTTGACAACTAAGCACTAGTTCATATTCAATGAGCTGTTTATTGTCCCCCGAGAAAGTTTCGGAGGACTATTGTAATCAGCTCCGTCCGTCCGTCCGGAGTTATAACTCCAGTAATGATCATCCGAATTGATTGAAACTTGGTATGTAGGTGTCTCAACCAAGAACACAGGTGCTCTGCTCTGATGTTCTTTTATGGAGTTATTTCCCTTTTTACAACTTTTTTTTACTTAGAAAATTTCTCACTTTTTCAGTTTCCGGATGATATCTCAAGTTTGGATCCTTTAATTGCAAATACCGTTTTTATGTGGATCAGTCATATCAAGATACAGGTTGAGTTCGAATTTGAGTTTGAACCGATGATTTTTCAGAGTTATGGACTTTTTTCTATTTAGAAAATTCAATTTTTATATCTTTTTTCTTTGGTTTCCGGATGATAACTCAAGTTTGGACTGTTCAATTGAAAATACCGTGAGTCATTAATATCAAAATACAGGTCGAGTTCGAATTTTTGTTTGATCCGATGATTTTTCTCAGAGTTATGGGCTTTTCGACTTAGAAAATTAAATTTTCTTGTTTTTTCTTTGGTTTCCGGATGATAACTGAAGTTGGAATTGTTTAATTGGAAATTCTGTTTTTTTTGTGGGTCGTTCATAACAAAATACAGGTCAAGTTCGAATTTGAGTTTGATCCAATGATTTTTCCCAGAGTTATGGGCCTTTCGACTTTGAAATGTTTTTTTTTATAATTTTCTGTATGAGGGTACCATAATGGTGTAATCAACTCATCCTACAGTTTTGATCGTAGATATTTGAAACTTCAGAGTATTGTTACCCACATATTGGAGATGTGCAACATGTATATAGATGACGGAAAAATTATATCTTTACGGAATTATTAACCCTTTCGACATTTTTTTTTATTTCTTTAACAAAGCGGCGTCGACTTGCCACATTTTCGGGGACACTGTGGTCAGCTGACCTTTTATTAATATAAAAAACCAATATAACTAAACGTGAACAGAATAAATTAATCATGAAGATGGAGGGCAATAACTGCCACAAGGCAATGAAGTTACTATCCATATTCATATCCTATAGCAAATACAAGGCTCAAAATATTTTTGTTTACTGACTGTCAAAATGACAGGCACCAAATGGATGATGTTGGTCATTTCAGAATGGTGCCTGTCAAATTCAGATGTACTGTATGATACAGTATTTAAATTTCCAATTTACCTATTATTCGTCAATGTGATGCACATTTTAGTGACCGTCCAATCGCCACACCCTGGAAAAATCCATGTTATTTTTGTTTTCAAAAGTTAAAAAAGTTTACGTTGATTAATAAATACACATGCAATTCACAAACGACATAATTATATTAACTCTGAATTGATCTGAAATTAAAAAAGAACTATTTTTGACTTTCAATGTCCGATTTGGGCAGTAGTGGCTCCTTGGACAGATACAGATTGTTTAAAAATTCGCATTGGACAAAATGTCTGACAGATACAGAAGTGCACTGGACATAAGCTATTTTTCGTCGGACAATGACCGTGACCGGCCACTTATTTTGAGCCTTGAGTAAATATATAAAAGCCTTTATTCAGCGTCGGAGGGGCCACACCTGTGCACATGACAGACAAATCCTACTCTGTTATATATATTGATCATATTATTATGCAACTTCAATATATCCTCGGCAAAATAGTTTCATATTGGACCTAAATATTGACATTGGTTCATATTGGACTTATTTGGTACTGATATAGTTTGGACTTATACCTGTTACTCTGTTGGAAGGCGTGGGCCACAGTGAAAACACATCTATAAAGAGCTTACATCTGGTGCTTAAATAGGCCCATACTGAGCATATTTTTTAAATTTTTTTTATTAAATTTTTTTAAATCAATTTTTAAATATTAACGCCTTTGTCAGGGTACCCACCACACCAAATTTGTCTGAAATCGAACCAGCAGTCTGGGAGAAAATCCAGACAGACAGATCCTACTCTTTTATATATATAGATAACAAAAATTCTAATTTTGTTTCTTAAAATGGTACTGTACACTAAATCGGGCTATTTATATGACCATCTCCTTTTTTACTCAACAGAATATATGTCACAAATCAATGAATTTGAGCCATGGCTGAGTGTAAAATACAGTCATGTGCTCCATGAACGATGTAAACAACATGGTAATTATAATGAAAATGAATTTCTTCTGATATAGATTACGAGCTCCCAGTTCTATCTAGTGAAGACGAGAAGGAGAACGATTCTGATGATGAAGTTGTTATACCTGGCTTACAGAAGAAATCTACCCCAACTCCTGTTATCGGTGGATCATTCATGCTTCAAGGTTAGTATAGTTAGACGGCGCTGAGAAGAACAATTTATCACTGGAATACAAGGCTCAAAATAATTTTAATTTTACTGCCTGTCAAAATGACAGGCACCAAATGGATGGTGTTGGTCATTTAAAAAAGGTGCCTGTCAAATTTTCAGATGTACTGTATGAGACAGTATTTAAATTTCCAATTGACTTATTATTTGTCAATGATGCACACATTTTAGTAAAAGTCCGATCGCCACCTGGGAAAAAGCCATGTTATTTTTGTTTTCAAAAGTTCAAAACTTTTACGATGATTATTAAACACAAATGACAATTATATTCACTCTGAAAAGATCTGAAATTAAAAAAGTGAAAAAATTTGCATTGGACAAAATGTCCAACAGATACAGAAGTGCACTGGACATAGCTATTTTTCGTCGGACAATGACCTTGACCAGCCACTTATTTTGAGCCTTGCTGGAATATCAGTTCCTCACAACTTGACTGATTGACTGATTTCCTTGCAATGATTCACCTGCCAATTAGTGATGTAACAATACGGGGGTTATCGGTAAAAGCCGATAGCCGATATTTAAAAAAAAATTATCTGCCGATCCTATACAGATACCGATACGTCTTGTATGTGAAAAAAGCTTGGAAGAAACAGAACAAATTTCCGTATCAATTTGAATTTGTCAATTAAATTGCAAAGTATAAACGGCAAAGAACGGATACCCTGGTCGCAAAAACGATTTAGCTTACATTCCCCAAATCCTGGCAAAACGATTTAACATTCCGTTGCATTCAATTGATAAAAAATGAAAAGATTTCCTCAATATTTGTTTGATTCCGAAGTTAAACTTGCATTTAATAACACCCGTAATGTACCGCATAGATTGTTGACATTTTCTTTGCCCATGTCTTGACGGCAGATACAAATCCCGCCCATCAAGCACTCTGATCGGATGGTTCGGATGGTTCCATCAAACAAAAGTATGTCATCTCCTCTATCTGCAGTCATCGTATACCAGAACGTCAATCAATTTGAATCAAAGGCACTTTAAACACACCCAGTTAAATATTGTTAACACGTGATGTTTCTGGTCTCGGGCAGACAATGATACATTGTTGCAAGTTTCCAGGCCTCGGTGATTTAGCGTTTGATGTACCGCCAAACAGTGGCAAACTTAATATTTTGTTACTGTGACGTCAAACAATTCACACACACCTGATCCCCGGTACATTGTGACCTCCCGTTAACCCTTGTATTTTGCACTGAACAGGACTAAACAAGATCTCAACATGACAGTTGTGCTACACTCTGCACTCCCGCGTAATTGTAATTGTATACAATTTTTGTTTAAACTTTTAATTATTAAGCGCAGGGAACTACGGTACATAATTACGGTAATTGAAATGTGTATTTGGGTCATGAGTGTACCAGCAGTCTCAAGTGACCAAGTCGATGTTGTTATGATGTTATGATGGGTACAGCACCGTGTGTGAGGGCGGTCTGACCCGTGCGTAAAATAGTCGCTATACTAGTATTGTTCTGGAAATTCCCGTCATTCATTTAATATCAAAGTAGGAAATGTCACAACGTTCACAAAGGACGCGACATGTATCGGTTGACGATATCGGTCGGGAGACTAACTTTTGCCGATACCGATATCTTGCCGATACCATATATATCGGCCTGATCCGATAACCGATACCGATAATCGGTACATCACTACTGCCAATTATAATTTCTCAACCAGATCGCAAATATATGAGCAACCATTTTCTATGAAATTCACTCATAAAATATATGAGCAACCATTTCCTATGAAATTCACTCATAAAATTAGCAATAATGAATTGGTGATTAACTCTTTCAGTGCCAAGTCCGATCTTTGTATCAACCCATATACCCTGTGCCAATGCATTCTCTTATATATATCTTAATTAAGTCTGTTAAAGAATATAAGAAAAAAATATTAAAATTGTAAAAAATAATAACAAATGATGAAAAATTGTTAGGCCAATGCATTCTCTTATATATGCGAGTTTCCGTTAGGTATATTCGCGTGAACTTACATGTTGGGAGAATTTAGCAAATGGAGCTAATCGTGTGACACTGATAGATTTGCAGGTTGGGAGAATTTACTCAAGAAAGCCAATTGTCGAACACAAATCCAACAATTTTGGCATTTAATAAACTCTTAGAATGTCATTTGTGTGGTGGATTCTGTCACACTAATGGTAGATAAATGTGTTATATACACAATGTTTTTGTAACGAATCATGTATCATGACTCGGCTAGTTTTCGTGGCCACATAGCAGCTCGGCGACCAAAGTCGCCTCATCGCTATATCAGGTCTGCAGGTTTCAAAATTATGTGTAACCTATTTTTCGTTAGCCTGGTTTGTGTTTAGGTAACCCATACCATAGGTTAGCAGGAGAGTTACACAAACTATTATAATCACTACAACTGGTATTATTAACTACAGATTGGCAATTCATTGAACTACCGTAATAAATTTTACTGTCTCATTTTGGGACGTATAGTGAGCAAAAATTAAGGTGAGATTAGTTATCGCGAGACCTGGATTTATAAAACTTTGGCACGACCCGTTTTACGTTCGCGGCATTTTCATTTTATATAACCTCCAGGCAAACTGAATGGTTGTTTGCCTCAAATTTGCAAGCCTGTATATGGCCACGAAGACTAGCCTCATCACGATACATGAATCGATACAAACACATTGTGTATATAACATATATTTATCACTCAGTATTTATATATAAGTATTTATATTATAAGATACCTTACTCGTGTTTAAATTCACGCAGTACTAATTTTCGCACACCCATCGATGCTCGAATTTAAAACTGAGGAAAAAATACAAATTCTGAGTTTGTACAAAACCATGGGGAAAATAATTGGATTATGTTAATCAGTTACATGTACTATGGAAGACTGAATAGACAATTATATTCACAGACAGGCAAACAATATCAACACCATTGTTCACATGCAAATATATATTTCACAAGTTGAATTATCTCCCTTGAACTGACTGTGCAAAACCCTCATTTTTAACCATCTTTGGCCAGAATTGACAGTATTCGGCCCTATAGCTAACCAATGTCAATCACCTAGATAGATGTAAGATATATTAGAATAAAAAGAAAATTTATCGTAACAATTTTGTCTTAGAAGTACAGACGGCCATTTAAAGGGAGAGAAATCAGACTCTTTTTCCAGTGGAATACCATACAGAGTCGATCCACACCAGATACAAAAAACATACTTCGTATTCAAACATCCTATTTTGTAAACTATGGTACCTTTATAAGACAATTTAACCATCAAAACAGTACTAAATAAATAACATAGGCTACACTGAGTTATAGTCCTTAAATGCTTAACATCCTATTGTTCAGCTCTCCTACAGACACCTCAAATCATTGGCACAGGACTTTTAATGCTGCACCAGCGCAGCTCCATCATGAAAGAGTTAATTCAGAACTGGTGCTCAATAATTCAGCAAAACTTTATTATATTTTAGGTGAGAAAAGAGGGCGTGGTCGTCCAAGAAGATATCCCCCTCCAGGACAGCAGAATACAATGACACAGATTCCAGCAGTGGTTATACCAATGGCTGATGGTCAAACTCTCATGATGGCTCCCATACAGGTAAATCTTTAACCCTTTCCATACTAAATGGATTCTTCCAGTCAGTTGTGAAAGTATATATTGGAATGGTCTTTGATTCATTTTGAGAGGTGTTAAGGAAAAAGATACAAAAAATAAAGCAAATAATTAAATAAAGAAAAATTCCATGTTTGCAGGCACCTATCTTGTCACTGAAATTTTCTTTTAGAAAGCCAACATTTAAAAAAATATTTTCTGTTAGAAATATTGGAATTGAACATTGAGAATAATTTTTTTTTTATTTAGGAAGTTTGTTTTTCCGATTTTGAGAAAAAAATGACAATAAATAGCCTCCCTCCCTCATCTCAAAATTGAGATCTAATTGCCTGAGAACATAGATAATTTAGTTTAATGGCCTAATAGAAGTGCAGGAGTAGTCATATGCATTGGTAGGAAATGTTCTTTATGCTGATCTCTTTATTAGTTCACCTTTAAAGATGGATTATCTCCTGGGTATGAAATAATAATTATGAATCAAAGACCCCTGTCCGAAAATGCATCTATCAATTAATATTAATTTTATTTTTTTTAAATTTCGTATTAAAATATCTCTGTGCCATTTAATAATGGTCACTAATATTCATGACCGTCTTTCATATTTGCATTTTTTAGTTATTTTAATTATTGAAAATGAGCATATGCTGCAGTCTAGGTCTTATATACTTGATTCACACTTAATATTACAATAGATACAATCAATTGGAGACATTTTGCGGCTCAGATTCGTTCGGAACAACACAATGGAGGCCCCTATCTAAAAGTTCTAAATATAGTAACAAATATATTGCTCATTAATTGATACTATTTTTGTCACATTATAATAAAATAATATGGAAATATAATCAATATTTATTGATAGTATCTTTCCGGGCAGGGATTTCCAACTCATACGTATTATTTCATACCCTGGAAACTATCTAAAAAAAATTATATTTATGCCCTGAGAAGATGGCTAAATAAATATTCTGTGATTACATAATATTGAGCCCAAGGAGGGATTTGCTAATTCACAAGACAGGAGACAATTTCTCATTCAATGGCTGTTTAATTATCTTCATTAATCAGCCGAAATAATAAAATTGTGAAGGTGGAGCACCAAAAAAACGCCCCATACAAGTCAAACAAGAGTAACAAATGTAATAAAACATCATAACACATGATAATAACAAAACTTAACGAAATGACCATACTGGGCGGGAGGGAGGGTCAAGAAACAATTACCGATGCCGAGATGTGTATGAATTACTAATATAATATTTTAGACTACATAACTTTTGAATAACCTTCCCAAGTCCAGAGAGAGAGATCTTACTGGCTTGCTGATGGCGACTGATAAGGAAGACCGCTCACGTGACCAAAAGTATAAATTACATTACGTACAGTCGCCACCAAAACTAACTGCAGGCAATCATGAAACCGATCGCCAGATCTTCTCAAACATAAAAATGGTTATATATAACCTGCTAAAAGAGATAATCCATCTTTAATGCAGATGTTTATTAATTTAACTCTAAAATCAATTCTGTTCATGCTTACATTGTCTTTCAATTTTATATTTGCCTGGTAAATTTCTTCTTTATAAAATTATATTTTCACAATTCTAATAAAAACACTCTCAAGGACACCTGTGTGACCACGTGGTATTTTATTCTACCAGTATATTTGTATATTTAACCCTTCCTTGACGGAGCTACCTGAAATTTTGCGAAAAAACATGTGCCACAGCATTCTCATATATTCGAGTCTCCCATAGGGAGCCTTGCATATATAAGAGATTAAACGTATCATTACTTTCGCTCTCTTTTGTAATAAGAGCGAACGTAATGACAGGTTTGGTTATACTACTGTCACCAAGCCTTGAAATAGTGTGTCAGAATGAGGTCCCCAGAGGGTGAATTTAGTGATGCTAGCCCGCTATGTGGGGTAGCATCACTAAATTCACCCTCTGGGGACCTCATTTTGCAAATGACAGACACACTATTTCAAGGCTTGACTGTCACTTCTTTGGATGATGGATAATGCTGGTAAATAAGAGAAAACATTTGCCTAACAATATTTACCTTGACTTTGTAATCCAGTGCAATCTCTTATATATACGTGGCTCCAGGGAGACTCACATATATAAGAGTATGCACTGGCACAGGATCTTTAACCCTTTCAGTGCCAGGGGCCGATCTCATGTTATAACTCAAAACTATCAACAAGTATTCATAGTAATAATTTTGATGCCCATGAAAAATGTAAGATTCCCTGGCACTAAATCTACAAAATAAGTCTGCTAAAAAATACAAGAAAAAATTATCAAAATTGTAAAAAATAATAACAAATGATGAAAAATTGTTAGGCCAATGCATTCTCTTATATATGCGAGGCGACCTATGGTCGACTCGCATATATAAGAGCATGCATTGGCACAGTGTATATGGGTTTATACAAAAATCGGACCTGGCACTGAAAGGGTTAACACTGCACCAGTGCTGCTCCCGTCATGAAAGGGTTAACAAGAGAGATCTTATTTTAGGATCTACAGAACATACATGCACTACAAAATAAAGGCCTACAACAGATCACACCAGCAATTCCATTAGCTAATAACCGAGTGATATCGGAGACAATGGTTGCCACCGACAACATCACTGTCTTGGATCCCGGAAGTATGACTGGAATATCTGCTGAACAAGGTGATTGATCGTAATTAATCAAATTAGTTTTAAATACAGTAATGCCCTATATAATCGACTCCTTAACCACAGCAGAATTATGGGTAATTTTTTCAGGACTGAGAGCTTTCCGATGAATGGCAACAAACCATATTTCCGACTAAATCCTGATAAATTACCCATAATTCTGCTGTGGTTAAGGTGTCGATTATTCAGGGCATTACTGTAGCACTTATATGCTTGTGGTTTTAAGCTTCTTATATTATATGCCACATTTTATTTAAAGACATAATATGGACTTGTTGGGTGCGTGAATCTGTTTAGTTAGTATTCGGATGCTATGCTAACTGGAGGAATGTAACATTCTACTAACATGGAGCAAATTGACCATACCACTCAATAGAAAACATCGTTTGAACAACACTCAATTGTAAACATTTACTACTCGATTTGGGACGTATCTATCGGTGATAACCTAACGAAAATTATTTTGCCATCGAGAGTCACTACATTTTAATTAATATATTATAAGAATGGTTGTCTATTTGGATATAATATTTAAACTAATTACTACTTTGAACAAGATTATTCCCTAGTTCTAGTTGATCACCCTACCAGGTGTTTCACATCACTTTAACATACATGTATCTGCAATATTCTTTGACACTAAAACAGTGTTAACCCTTTACCCAACAGAAGGGCCCTGTGCCAATGCATTCTCTTATATATGCGAGGCGACCTATGGTCGACTCGCATATATAAGAGAATGCATTGGCACAGGGCATAACTGTAACTATCACAATGTGGTCAAGGAGCCGGTTCCAATGATATCCATATTTGTATGGTTCTATTGAGACAGACCGAAGATATTTTAGGCTGTTGAAGCTTTATTTGGCCGGTTTGTTGGGTAAAGGGTTAAGACTAGAATCATTGAGATAGTTGTGTGTGGTAATGCAGTTTTAAAAAAAGTTACTTTAAAAAAATAATAACACTGTAGGGAATTGAACATAGCCGATGAAATGAAAGGAAGGGAATTGAAGATAGCCAATGAAATGAAAGGAAGTAGTTAGATTTAAGAAATTTTAGAAAGAGAGAGGATGATCAGTGGGGGGAAATTGACATATTGTGTGACCTCATTCTGGCTAGAGAGCCATTTCAACTTTTCAATATAATCATGTGACTTTGATTAGCCTAAAATGTTGCCATTGGCTCATTCCCATGAACAGGCATTGATAATATTATATAGATATTGCCATGACTTGGAGTCCCGAGGACCACTATTGTGGCATAGTCAGCGACAAGCTGTGCAATATTTATATTATTTTATCAAATGTTCTTCATGTTGTCCCGGATCCCATAATGTCAACAATTCACAATCAGATCATGTTATGTAGTGAACAGTTTATTATGTATAGTGCGAACTTAGGGAATTGACAAAAAATATCGAAGCGATGTTGTGATCGCCGAAGAAAGGAACAGGATAAATCCTCACAAATAACTTAATTATTTAGGCATTTTATTTTGTATTTGTTGGTTTATGGATTTGTTTAGGGGAAGTGGGAGGAATAAAAATAAAATAGCTATAATTTTTGTTTATATATAAAACTGTTTAGTGTAAACATATTTATTCCAATAATAATAACATATTTATATTTGACAAAAGTTATGATAATAAAATAGAGTAATATAGTTGATAGATTGATTGGGAAGGGGATTAAACAAGGGCTTTTGTTAAGTTTGCTCCCCTTTTGTTTCTCGCCCACTCTTCATTAAGTGGGGGTCGGACGGGAAGGAATGAAAATATAATAATAATATAGTATTGATGATGTTATGAGAGACAGGGGAGAGAGAGGGAGATAGAGAGAAAAGACAGAGAGAGGGAGAGAGAGAGAGAAAGTGTCTAGGTAAAGTGAGGATGTGATTCAGTTGGAGCTGATTGGTTACAATGCTGTACATATAATATTGTTTGTGTCATTGCTACGCTTGGGGGAAATAAAATATTTACTGTATAGTATAATATCCTTGTCTAGAACAAGCCACCAGATCACCTATGGCTATGCTTTGCCCATGTCCTCTTCACAGACAATATATATTTTTTATTTGGAAGTGTCTTTAAACCTTTACCCAACAAAACGGCCAAAACCGGCCAAATAAAGCTTCAACAGCCTAAAATATCTTCGGTCTGTCTCAATAGAACCATACAAATATGGATATCATTGGAACCGGCTCCTTGACCACATTGTGATAGTTACAGCTATGCCCTGTGCCAATGCATTCTCTTATATATGCGAGTCGACCATAGGTCGCCTCGCATATATAAGAGAATGCATTGGCCTAAAAAAAATCTTTTTTTAACACTTTTTACCATTTTTTCTTACATTCTTTAACAATTTTATAATTTTTAATGTGTTAAGCCAATGCATTCTCTTATATATGCGAAGCGACCTATGGTCGACTCGCATATATAAGAGAATGCATTGGCACAGGGCCGTTCTGTTGGGTAAAGGGTTAAAACAAGATCGATGGAAAAATATATTGCGAATATTGGCATCTGCCATGTTGGTGTTGACTTACCCATTGGAAAATCAGGTAGTTATCTTCCTTGTGTATTTACTAGTGGGACTTATGTACTAGATCTGTAGTATAGTAGTATACCATAAACATTGCCGAGAGGCGTCGCTGTTCAATCAATTTTGTTGTGTACGATTATGCAAACTTAAACTCATAATTTACATTTTTTTTATGTCTGGAATGATATTCCATCCCAATGGGGGATAAAAAACCCGAAAAATAAAATTTATTTTTTCCAAACAGCTTTTTTCTTAGGTAGGGAAATCCTTAATACAAAATAAAATGCCTTATTGTGCTCTAGTTGTCAACTGCAAAGGCATTTCGGACAACAAATGTTGAATATTTCCAGCGAGGTGGAGATGACTTTCAAATTTCCTCCCTGGGATAGCATGCATGCTAAAAATACGTTTCTGGATTTTTCCAGCGATAGTGAGCGTGCTAAAATTAGGAAGCAGACTAATATGTTTGGGACGGAACTATTTTTTTTTGAAATTGCTATGAATTTGAGATCCCTTTTATCACATACAGTCAATTTCAGTTAATTGCATATCGTTTAAATGCATAATTCAGCTATTTGCATGAAATATGCATGCACCACACCATTTTCTCATAAAAAGACTATTTTTTAGTTGTTTTTATTTGCATAAGGGTCAGACTGTATTCTGTTTTTATGCATATGAAAATCACCAAAAATGTTGGTGGGAAGAGGTAAAAAGTCACCTCATGGTGCCGAATTTATAGCAATTTGTAAATAAAATTTAGCTTGACTCAACAGTTATCCCAAGCTGTTGTGGACTGAGAAGACTTGGGCTAACCCAGAGTAGAGATTCATGAATTGACCTAATTACACCATACATGTATCTGTTTGAATTTCAGGTAATTTGGCTGACTCGTCTTCAAATGTTGTTTTCCAAAGCATAAACCAGGGTCAAATCGTCGAGGTGTCGCTCAACGAGTCGTTCTCGTCATCGTCTAGTCTTCCTGTTATAGCTCAGTCGCTCAACACACTACAGCCTGTGATCTCCAACTCAGCCACCAATCTCACAAACTCAAGTGCTTCAGATATGCAGATTTCTGTCTCGACAGCTGGCAATTCTCTCATTTTGAATGGTGGAACCATTATTTCTGAGTCTTCATCAAACATGGATGAGCCACAGAGAGTCATTCATATTCCATTAGCCAATCCACAAGGGGAGTTAAAAGTCATCGAGAATGCAGGTGAGTCTCCAGGGACCTGTCGAAAAATAAGGCGACGTTATCGTTCTCTATTGCGAATGAGCTTTACAAAATCTAAATTGACCAGTACAGCAGTCGCTTATATAACGAAAATCGGAGATGTGCAATATCTAAATTAAAATGATGAATCAATGGTTCAGATATGGAATCTTTATGTTCAAATCATCACTCTAATAACTATGAATTATCTACAAACATAATTGTGAGAGAATGGTAGCATTTTATATGATAATTTTGGGAGAAGGCATTGTTACAACCGCTTATGAATACGGATTTTTTTTTTTTTTAAAGCAATGCTTATGAATATGACAAAAATTGCTGAACATTAAAAAGAAACGGTATCTTGAATATTCTCACTCATTAAATGTGCATAAGCTGGGTACAGGTATTAATATGTTGCACAAATGAATTTGTTTCCAAAGTTGTTCAGGCCTTCACAAAACTTTTAACAATGGGGTGATGAACTGACACAATGTTATCCTCATTCATTGTAAGGTCTGATAATCTCAAAATCACAAGTCACTTTCTACACATTACAATGTTTTCACAGCTGTCTGCAATCAACGCTCAGGTATGAATATGTCCCCAAATCGGATTAATACAGATGTTAATAAGAATTATGGTGTTTTATAAGACCCTATCAATGGATAACTGGGTTCAATCAATGTTAGGATGAATATTTTGCTGATTTTCGTCGGTCAACTTGGGAAATTTCAGGGCAACTTAAACTTTGCCCGGCTGAAAAATTAGTATATTAGCCATAATGAAAGAGGGGAGTGAAGCGAAGTACCATAATATTTAATTTAGTTATGCAACTTTGGTATTTATAACCATACTATTTACGAACCAAGGACAATTCAAAATCAAATCGAAAGAAAAATTAGGGCGAAGTGAGCAAGAATAGGGAGATTGTGAGTCTCAGTCTTTAGCCCTGTCTTTGCCACTGTGAATGGGTTTGATTTCAACGGCCTCAATGTTCGTGGTTTCTTATAAAAAGGCTATTTCGCGGGGATGTGAATTTGTGGTTCAGATATCATATTTATCCACATCAACAGGTCCTACAATCATTGAGAAATCTGACCTCCAGGTATTCCGGAGCCTAAAGGGCATCACCCAATCTGTGCACTAATAGCTACCGGCTTCATTTCACACACTATAGGCGAGGTGGGGCCAAAAAAACAAAAAACTTCTGTGTTTCCGGTTTCCCGACCTACCTGCCGAAATTGGGCCGACCTGGAATTTTTTTCCAAAATTTTCAAAACAAAAACAAAAATAAATTTCAAATTTTTTTTATGCACGTAATTGACATGTAAAACACATCTATGTAGATAAAAGTTGCAAAATAAACCATGGCTTTATTTTAGCACATGCTAAAATAAAGCAAGAACGGATACTTCAGCTATCATAATCGAGTCATGCGCTCAGAACTACAACCAAAAATCAAACTATATGGATATTAACATTGTATATATTAAGCAGCAATAATTTTAGATGGAATATTCAAAAACAGTTTACTTTTATTAAAGACATATTATGGACTTGTTCGGGTGTGTGAAATTTATAAGTTAGTACTCAGGCCCTATGCCAATATGGGGAATGTAGCATTCTACTAACATCGCCAAAATTTCAAAGAATTCAACCATACCACTCCATCGAAAACATCGTCGGAACTGCGCCCAATTGTAGATATATACATCTCGATCCGGGACGCAACTATCGGCGATAATCTAACACAAATGATTTCGCCATCGAGAGCCATTGCATTTACTTAATATATAAGAATGACAATGTGTATCGTCAATTTGGATTGATATAAGTAACTAATAACTACTTTGAGCAAGATTATTCTCAATTTCTATTTGATCACCCAACCGGAGTGTTTCACATCACTTTAAGATACATGCGTACATGTATTTTTGGTTGCAGGGATGAATCCCAATTTCAGGAATAAATTTGTCCTGTTCTGAGAGTCGCACGGTCAGGTGAAAATGTGATGTCAACATGATGGCATGGAAGTTGCCTAGACTTTTGCTAGCAATGCCGATAGTATCAATGTTATCATGTACAGTATTGCGCAACATTGTGTCACGGTGCCATGAGCCACAGGAAATAGCATTTTCGTGTCCCTTCTTGGAACTCAGATCACTCCAAACTTTCTGGTGCATATTCTGGGTATATTGTCAATATATAAAACTAGTTTTCTGTCTGAAACTTTAGCAGCTGGATACAAAGGTATTGAGAATACCAACTTTTATCTCCCCCCCACGACAGTTCAGAAATAAGTGATCATAAGTATCCACGTTTCACAAATACACTGATTATCCACAAAAAAAAAAAAAATTTACTTGTTTTATATTTTGTTACTTTATATCTACAAATTACATTTAATCATATATACATGTATGTTCATATATACCTAAAAATATTTGAAAATGTTATACAATACTGAATAAGACTAATGTCACATGATGAAATTTAAAAAATGATCTGAATAAAAAAATTAAAAAAAAACAACTTTTATCTTGTTTTTAGAATATGGTGCATTATAGATGGATTTTGAAGAAAAAAAATTGCCAAAAAAACTAAAGAATTCCAATTCCTACCTGGATTTTTTTGCTCAAGAAATCGGAAACAGACAAGTTTTTTGTTTTGGCCTAGTCATTTATTGTTTTATGTAACCTTCATGTGTGAAACATACATTAGCCTTTGTTAAGAGACCAAGTGATTGAGCATTGTTTGTACAAACTATAATAGCAGGGAACAGACAATGTTGTACATAAACAATTATGAATAGGCCACTGTACAATTAAATTAATAATGTTTTATCTCGTCTTCCATGTTTTTTGTCAACCCATTTTACGACATGCCGAAAACAGACTTAATGCTCGATCTTCATTTCCATATATTGAGATTTATTTTTCCAACTCTTGAGTAAATTATTTTGTTGGATGTTTATTTCGTGGGTGGATCAAACCACAAAATCAACAAATAGAATAGACCCCCATGAATTAACCCTTTGAGTGCCAGGTCCGATTTTTGTATCAACCCATATACCCTGTGCCAATGCGTTCTCTTATATATGCGAGTATAGGTCGCATCGCATATATAAGAGAATGCATTGGCCTAACAATTTTTCATCATTTGTTATTATTTTTTATAATTTTTTCTTATATTCTTTAACAGACTTATTTTGTAGATTTAGTGCCAGGGAATCTCACGTTTTTCATGGGCATCAAAATTATTACTATGAATACTTGGTGATAGTCAAACCACAAAATCAACAAATAGAATAGACCCCCACGAATTAAAAGGATTTTACAGTAAATCAATTATCCCACCCAGTTATAATATATTATTCATTTGGAAGGGTGTTCAGGAGAGACGAATATGTTTTGTAGACTGTCAGGCTGACGAATATGTTTTGTAGACTGTCAGGCTGACGAATATGTTTTGTAGACTGTCAGACTGTGATGAATATTTTTTGTAGACTATCAGACTCTGTTGAATATGTTTTGTAGACTGTCAGACTCTGATGAATATGTTTTGTAGACTGTCAGACTCTGATGAATATGTTTTGTAGACTGTCAGACTCTGACATATATTCCGTTGAATATGTTTTGTAGACTGTCAGACTCTGACATATATTCCGTTGAATATGTGACATATATTCCGTTGAATATGTTTTGTAGACTGTCAGACTCTGAGTCAGCAGCAGTGTGATGGAATCACCCAACCAACTTACATGCAGATACCAGATAATTTATTGCCAATGTTTGAAAAGAAAGATACACCTATCAGAATCGGTAAGTTCTTTTGTTATATGAGTAATAATGACTATCGGTTTTATGTCCCCAATACCACTATAGTAAAGCAAATATTTCCCGACCATCGGATCAGCTACAGCTTGATCCGATGTCATTCCATCCTTCTCTATCTTATGTCTACAACACCACCAGCCTTTTATATTAAAATAACACACAATGATCCCGAATGACGAACAAATATGATGTCATGATGTACAGTAATGCCATAAATAATCGACTCTTTAACTACAGCAGAATTATGGATAACTTTTCAGGATTTAGTCGGAAATATGGCTTGTTGCCATTCATCAGAAAGCTCTCAGGGAGAGCTTTCCGGTGAATGGCAACAAGCCATATTTCCGACTAAATCCTGAAAAGTTACCCATAATTCTGCTGTAGTTAAAGAGTCGATTACTTAGGGCATTACTTTAGTTCTGAGAGTAGGATAACATCTTGAGAGTGGAATAACACATTCAATCTTCTGTGAGTGGGAATACGATTTATATTTGATGTAAAAAGTTGATCAAAATTTAATACAATATGTTATCGGCTTAATTTCAGAGACATACAACAATCAGTACTTGACATTATTATACTATAGGCCTATATTATCAAAGAGTGATGTCTTCATTATATGTGTATGAAAGTCTACTTGCACTGTTTCCATGATATTAATCGAGCATTCGTGTTATTGCCATGTGTTGGGTCTAAATATGTTCATAACTATTTACATGATCCTCCACAAGGTTCTTTTTCTTAACATATCAGGGTCGTTTTATATGCCTTATAATTATTTATGTATGAGCTACTGATTGCTTTCTTACTGTATTGACCACCTATAATGTGGTGTCACCCCAGGAATACCAAAGTAACATACCGCGATAACCACCAACACCGCGTTAAGGTAACCGCTTCAAAACCATGATGCATCTGGGTATTAAAGCAATTTAAAGCAAAATTTCAAACAGAAATGTCACAATTAAAGCAGTAAACACATTACTAAAAAAAAGTCAGGTGCACTTCTTGTGAATGCAACATGATTGGTCTTCATTGTAATCTTCGAGCTGAGTACCCCACAATGTAGCACGCCATGAACTTTACACGACTTTTAAGTTGCTGACATTGTTTCAGCAGTCAATTTATAAACTCCACCCATCGCCTGGTGTCAGGCTGCATTGATTGACATTACACATGCAGGCATGAACATCAAGTGCAGAGATTCTCCTTATATCTGTGTAACTTAACCCTTTACCCAACAAACCGGCCAAAACCGGCCAAATAAAGCTGCAACAGCCTAAATTATCTTGGGTCTGTCTCAATAGAACCATACAAATATGGATATTATTGGAACCGGCTCCTTGACCACATTGTGATAGTTACAGTTATGCCCTGTGCCAATGCATTCTCTTATATATGCGAGTTGACCATAGGTCGCCTCGCATATATAAGAGAATGCATTGGCCTAAAAAAAATCTTTTTTTTAACACTTTTTACCATTTTTTCTTACATTCTTTAACAATTTTATAATTTTTAATGTGTTAAGCCAATGCATTCTCTTATATATGCGAGGCGACCTATGGTCGACTCGCATATATAAGAGAATGCATTGGCACAGGGCCGTTCTGTTGGGTAAAGGGTTAACGAGATCCTCATGGACATATTCTTTTTTTTCAACTTTGGTGTGACGACCGGCTAATGGACTCCAGTATCTTAACCACCATATCGTAACTCCATCGCAGTGATCGTCTCGTTACTGCTGTGGATACCATATACCAACACTGCGATCATTACCGACCGGGTTAACACCCTGTTTTACAAGTCAATTAATTTGACAATGGCGGTAGATGTATTTCACTTTTATGGAATATGACATTCACATCATAGTTTCGCTAATGATCGGCGTCTGTTTTTGGAACTCACTCAATTAACAATATACTATATCAAAACATCGTGATCACTATTTACTTAGTGAATCCCCAAGGACAGCTTCGAATTCAACTCATTAATTATGTTATTGTCAAGTTGTGCCGATTTGCGTAAAGCGGGTGCTTGTGCAAGCCTCCGATACCACTAAAATGTTAATGCTGGGATTACCTCAGTTTCATTCACCAATACAATTCTAGTTGAAAGAATATGTTGGGCCATTTTACCTAAAAATCAAGTTCAGATACACCCGAAAATCGGAGGGCGACTTCACTTCTCCCTGGCGCGACACGAAGGCGACTTCGTGGCGTCGAGGGCGACTATTTCGCCCTACTCGCCTGGTAAGCTGAGGCCTGATCCAGACTGATCAAGTATCAAATCTAACCAAGCCTGATTATAGCTTGTCTGTCATTTGCAGAATGAGGTCCTGAGAGGTGAATTTAGTGAAGCTATCCCACATAGTGGGCTAGCATCACTAAATTCATCCTGTGCGGACCTCAATCTGCTCAGGCCTCATCTTCTGTGAAGTATCTATAGTCTCAAATTAACATTGTTATTAGTTACTTTTTCCCTTCTGTTCTGTGTCTATATCCCCTAACTTGCAGAAGATAAATTTCATAATGGAGGTGACTAATGACTGAACATCACCAACTTCTACTGGGGAACTTCAATCTTATCCTAGGTCTCCCATATCAGTTGAGGCCTCAGCAAAATGTGTTCCCAGAGGATACATTTGGTTACGCTAGCCCGTCGTGTGGGATAGCGTCACTAAATTCACCCTCTGGGGACCTCATTCTGCAAATGACAGACAGACTATTTGCAGGCTTGTTTGTATATTTGGTAGGTACGCAGTTAAACTTTCTGCCTGGAATTTGACACATATTTCTACCTGTAAGCCATTCATGGTGGTTAACCCTTTGAGTGCCAGGTCCGATTTTTGTATCTACCCATATACCCTGTGCCAATGCATTCTCTTATATATGTGAGTCGACCATAGGTCGCCTCGCATATATAAGAGAATGCATTGGCCTAACAATTTTTCATGATTTGTTATTATTTTTTACAATTTTTTACAATTTTAATAATTTTTTTAAAATCTAAAAAAAAAAACATTTATTTTTTTAGGGCCGATTTTACAGACCGTAAATTAGGCCCGATGAGATCGGCCCTTGGCACTGAAAGGGTTAATAATATATTCAGGGCTCCATACTACTAATTTGGGTATAAATGCTGAAATTCTTGATGTATCCTCTCAGTAAGGATGTCTAAAAAAAGGGAGTGAGTAACAACTGTTTCTCTAGTCACTACCTTAGGATAAAATTCAAATTCCCTTTAGTAACTTGGCAACTTTCAAGTGAATTATGTTTTTCCCATTGTTCCTTCATTGAAACTTACCAGTATTTTAATGATACGGGCGGCCTTCCCTTTGGATATAGTTTTTAAAATAGTCACATCCACTAAAACCGCCATAAACAGGAAGAATATTATATAAGAGACAGATGTTGTTCTTTTACCAATCATAAATAGCATTGCATGTTATGGAACAGAATGTTTATAGACAAACACTTGAAACTACCGTATCGTCCAATGAAAATGTTCTGTTGCGCTGTGGAATGCGTAGATAACATTAGTGGCGTAATCAACAATCGCATTCAAATCACACCAAATTTAATTTTAATCCACCAATTATGCCCGCTGTCAGTTCAAAATCAAACTAATCCATGTTACTTCATGATTGGGAAATTATCAGACATAAAACGTGTACATAGTATAATTGTTCTTGCAAAGAGATGAATAGTTTTCAATCTAGTTAGTATTTTCTCCTATATATGGTAATACATTTCAAATAAGGAATATTACTATGAGTCGTATTGGGAGTTGTAAGTTGTAGGCGCACCAAATTAGGGGTTTTACAACCGACTTATAAAGTGCATGAATCTGAATAAGGAAATGGCTCAATATCGTGATTCTGCTTATAGACAACCACTGCCCTTTTGCGAGAGACTAAGTCAACCTATATTTTCTCGGACACAAAGCATGTTTTGTGAATAATATCGCATTCATATCATCATTATGCTATACTATTAGTATATTCTTGAGGAAATTATGGTAATTTGATAATGTTATTTCTAAATTATAATCTACATTTACAACGAAGGCCGCCCATCCCTTTAACAACCTGAAGCAAATGCAGATACAGTGTGTCTGACATTTTCAGAATGAGATCCCCATAGGGTGAATATAGTGATGCTATCCTGCACTGTGGGCTAGCATCACCAAATTCACCTTCACACCTCATTTTGCTTAGGCCTCAACTGCCATGGAAGACCTAGGATCAGATTGAAATTCCCCAGTAGAATTTGGTGATGTTCACCCATTATTCATCTTGATTATGCATGTTATCTTCTGCAAATTAGGGGATATAGAAACTGAACAGAAGGAAAAAAGTAACTAAAAAGAATGTTAATTTGAGACTATTGATACTGAAGATGAGGCCTAAGAAGAATGAGGTCCCCAGAGGGTGCATTTGGTGATTCTATCATGCTGTGCGGGGTAACATCACTATATTCACCCTCTGAGACCTCATTTTGCAAGTGTCAGACACATTATTTCGAGACTTGACATCCTAAGCTGGTTTACCACAGCCATGCATTATTCACCTATTTACGTAGAGTTACTCCCCATGTATTGTATTTTATTATAATTTTTATTTTAAAGATGTCAGGGTTTCTTGCTGTATTCTACAAAAAAACGATTTTAATGTATAGTTAAAAGTCAAGAGGTTTCAAATTAAGGGAAGTCACTTCTCCCTGTTTGGTTATTAGGGAGATGTCGACTGTTATCAGGGAGAAGTGACAATGGCTAAATTTCAATTTACACCCAACAGCATTCTGTTATGATCCAATAAGTATTATGTGACATAAGAGCCCAGTTATAAAACCACTGTAGCGAGTAAGAACAACATTGTAATCAGTAAATATACTTTAAATATTCTGTTGGGACATATTCATACTGATATATGGGAGAGAAGTCACTTCTCCCTGGGACAAAAATAAGGAGAAGTGGCATATTTTGGGAGAAGATATCTCCCGATTCGCTCTTTAGACTGGTCCCTGTCTCACAACTCGCCTTCTAGGCGGGTCCTGTCTCACAACTCACCCTCTAGACTGGTCCCTGTCTCACAACTCGCCCTCTAGACTGGTCCCTGTCTCACAACTCGCCCTCTAGACTGGTCCCTGTCTCACAACTCGCCCTCTAGACTGGTCCCTGTCTCACAACTCGCCCTCTAGACTGGTCCCTGTCTCACAACTCGCCCTCTAGACTAGTCCCTGTCTCGCAACTCGCCCTCTAGACTGGTCCCCGTCTCACAACTCGCCCTCTAGACTGGTCCCTATCTCCCAAGTCGCCCTCTAGACTGGTTCCTGTCTCACAACTCGCCCTCTAGACTGGTCCCTGTCTCACAACCCGCCCTCTAGGCTAGTCCCTGTCTCACAACTCGCCCTCTAGGCCACAGGTATTTGGCAAAAAAAAAAAAAAAAACATTTTAATATATAAAGGTAAGTATCAAGGCTGATAGTGAAAATAGGAAGTAAAAAATCATCCTCACAAAAGCTAAATTTTTATCAAATTTATCTGGAATTCTAGCATTATGTGCCCAAGTAGTCATATTTTTGGTTAAAGTTTAGCTTTCCGTCGTACTTTAAACAAGTGAGCATAGAAAATCATTCGAAGTTGTCAATGAAATTTATTTTTTGGTACCCGAAACGTCCGTCCAATGAAAAATCAAAAAATCAAATAATCCAACCCCTAAATCACCGAAATCTATACTATTATCATCAAACTAAATAGCCCTATTGTCAAACAGACGTTGTTTCATCGATTTTTAAAATCGTTATTAAACTCGATGTATGTCGAGTACCATATATAAGAGAATGCATTGGCACAGGATTTCACAAAATTTCAGGAAGCTCCAGTCATGGAAGGTTAAAATAGCATCTAGGTAGAAGGATACTGCTTATCAATACAATGTTTGACAGTTAAGTACCCGTTATCATGTTAAGTATTCAGGCATCCCACACAAACACATTGTTGTGGTCAGTGTATTATTAAAGCTTTTTGAGGTTTTGTTTGAGGACGTATGTTCTCATCTTAAATAAGAAGCTGTTTTCATGTTTTAAAAAAGATAGATATCAGTTTACGTAATGTATAGTGAATTTATAGTTCCATTCAAACAGCATCTTGATTGTACGGTTGAGTTGGTATATTTGGTAAAGTTAGTAAACAGTTCAAGTCTGCAAATAGTATGTCTGTCATTTGCAGAATGAGGTCCCTAGAGGGTGAATTTAGCAATGCTATCCCACACAGTGGGCTAGCATAATCAAATTCACCCTCTGGGGACCTCATTCTGCTTAGGCCTCATCTTCTGGGAAGTATCAAAAGTCTCAAATTAACATTGTTTTTTGTTACTTTTTCCCTTCTGGGGAAGTTTCTATATGCCCTAATTTGCAGAAGATAAAATGCATAAACAAGGTGACTAATGTGTGAACATCACCAACTTCAACTGGGGAACTGCAATCTGAGCCTCAGCAGATTGAAGTTCCCAGAGGATGCATTTGGTTATGCTAGCCGGTCGTGTGGGGTCACTAAATTCACCCTCTGGGGACCTCATTCTGCAAATGACAGACAGACTATTTGCAGGCTTGTTGGTATATTTGGTAAGCATGCAGTTCACCTTTCTGTCTGGAATTTGACACATACTGTATCTACCAGTAAAATCATTTTATTGAAGCCATTCATGATGGTTAATGATGTATTCAGGCTCCATATAATTTTATGAATCCCATTTAAGTTCTAATTGATATTCTAGTGTATAAATTTACTATAAAATAACTTGTTTGGAACTAGAAATGCCCCCAGATAGACCCTATCTCGTTTGATATTGAATTTTCTATCCATTAAATTTGTATGTGCCCATTTTTTAAAAACAGGACGTATTCTGCTATTGGTCTGTCCATCTGTCAGGGCGTCTGTCCATATGTTCACTTTCTGTTTCCTGATGATATATTTCGATAGTTTCAACTGAATGGAATGAAATGTGTGTTTTCTAGCTAAAATACAGGTCAAGTTCAAATTTTAGTTCCACCCGTCAATTTATATGGTCCTTTTTATTGGAATTTGCACTGAATTTTATTTCCGGATTATAACTTTAGTTTATAGTCTGAACTGAATGGCATGAAATTTGGTATGTGTGTTTACTGGTCCAAAATACAGGCCAAGTTTGAGTTATTGCCCTTCGTTGGAATTTTCATTGTCGCATTTTGCCACACATTAGAGATGCTCTTGTTTGAACATATGTGACCCGCCATATCAAATCGAGTCGTAAGTCGGGATTTTTTTAACCTGTGCCAATGCATTCTCTTATATATGCGAGTCGACCATAGGTCGCCTCGCATATATAAGAGAATGCATTGGCCTAACAATTTTTTATCATTTTTTTTAAATGAATGTTTCTTAAAATTTTTAGGACATAAAATAAAAAACATCCATTACCCTGCAGGGAGCCCCACACATATATAGAAGCATATAGAAGAGTGTCGTCTGCTCATGTTTATCTGGGGCTCTGTACGGGTGAAATTATAAAATTGTTAAAGAATACAAGAAAAAATTATTAAAATTGTTAGGCCAATGCATTCTCTTATATATGCGAGGCGACCTATGGTCGACTCGCATATATAAGAGAATGCATTGGCACAGGGTAAAAAAATCCCGACTTACGACTGCATTTGATATGGCGGGTCACATATAATTACAATGTTTTATAGGGACTGAAATCAATATTTTGCTAAATACGTCATTTATTTGCCATCTATAGACCTGATTTATATGTCGCATTCTGGTTTTCAATATGTTTTTAGCCAGACAAAGAAGAAACCGGTTTTACTGGTATTAAATTAGATTTTGTTGTGTTGTTGTTGTTGTAACTGGAGGCCTGAAACCTAATTACATGTTTAACACTTTCTTTACTACAAACTTATTGGTGAGTAGTTATCCCTTAGGAAATGTTCAGATCATAAGTTCAACAAATGACCAATCTGGTTATTTGTTGAACTTAAAGTAATGCTCTAATTAATCGAAAAGTTACCCATAATTCTGCTGTGGTTAACCCTTTACCCAACAAACCGGCCAAAAACGCCCAAATAAAGCTTCAACAGCCTAAAATATCTTCGGTCTGTCCCAATAACACCATACAAATATGGATATCATTGGAACCGGCTCCTTGACCTCATTGTGATGGTTACAGTTATGCCCTGTGCCAATGCATTCTCTTATATATATATAAGAGAATGCATTGGCCTAAAATAATTCTTTTTTTAACACTTTTTAACATTTTTTCTTACGTTCTTTAACAATTTTAGAATTTGTTCTTAAATTTTTATAATATTTTTCTACATTCTTTGACAATTTTATCATTTTTAATATGTGTTAAGCCAATGCATTCTCTTATATATGCGAGGCGACCTATGGTCGACTCGCATATATAAGAGAATGCATTGGCACAGGGCCATTCTGTTGGGTAAAGGGTTAAGGGGTCGATTAATTAGAGCATTACTGTATTATCTGAAAATTTTTAACCAATGAATATATGATTCCTTCAGCACTTCTGCTTTTATAACTGAATGGGAGAATCCATTTAGGTAATTTAATAAAGGATTAAAATTGGTATCAGAATCAAGGAAAGACTAAAATAAATCAATTGTACAATAGTCACATGTACAGTAATGTCCTAAATAATCGACTCCTTAACCACAGCAGAATTATGGATAATTTTTCTGGATTTAGTCGGAAATATGGCTTGTTACCATTCATTGGAAAGCTCTCACTGAGGCAGTTATCAAGTCTTTATCAAAGTTTCACATGGTTGTGAAATTTTCATTTCCTAGCAAGGCATATAAAACGATGCTAAACGCCGATGTCGTAACATGTTTTCATTAAGCTAACGAACGATATTGATCTAATAATATGAAGTTATTTATTTACAATATCTGTTTATAAATAAATAATTACAACTACTTTTGTTTTCGTCGAAATGCGGGCATTTGATTGGTCGAGAGGCTACCGCGTGACCTGCGTCTATCAGTGCATAGACTTTGCAGTAGACGAGTCACGTCGCGTAGTGACACTTTAAGAAAATTGGGCGAGTCTATAACCGTCGCCCCACACGACGTCCCCGGATGACGCGAAAGCGTGGAACGAGAATTCCATTAGAATTTCAGTGAAAAAACAACTCGAAAACTCAATGTTAGAAACATTTGAAAAAGTAGTCTATGTCTATATTCCATGTCTCTGCTTCTTAACTACACTATACTATACTTATGTCTGTTCATTTCAGCCGTATTCATGTTTTTTAAAGCTCGATTGAACACTCAAAGTTCGTGCCGCGTTTTTTATTTGTCCAATTTTCGAAAAAGCGTCTATGACAACGTGTATAGTTACTGCTGTGAACACAACTTATCATTAATCAGGCTGATCAACATGGCAAAATTTATTGGAAATAAATAAAATGTGTTACCCTATTACAACCCTTTTAACATTTTTCAGCTTTATTACAATGCTAATGACATGACATTTGTCACGAGCACATTAGATATGATCAGGGCATTTGTTTACAAATTACATCGGCCATGATCGGACTGGAGTCTGGACTGGTCTGGGGTTAATAATTTTACCGGAGATCGCGGATTCGACTCTGTGTGTATTGATAATTATTGGGTTGTTGTTGAGTCATTTTAAACGTAAATCGTAGCCAAACAAGTAATTCTTTTTATCATGGATTGTTCATTGCTGAAAATTGAAGTTGAAGCGTAAATATTTATTTTCTGAAAGTTTGCTTGACGAAGTTGCTCATTGACAATTTCGGCCAATTTATTTTCGGCCCATCAACCAAATTTTGAGATCGTCCAACGGAAAATCATGTTTTGGCATTTAATTTTCTGAGATGGATTAATAGTAGATAGCTGAAAATAAAGTGTTATAGTTGTAATTATAAGCCATCAACGTCGTTTTTCGGTTGATCTATGAGCGTATAGACGGATCAGTAGACGAATAACATACTTAGTATAATCCGCTTCGCGGAATTATACAGTATGTTATTCGTCTACTGAATGGTCTATACGCTCATAGATCAACCGAAAAACGACGTTGATGACATATATAAATACTTCAATTCATTATCACATATCAGAAGTTGTGATCGAAGTAGCAAACTTTCTTTTCATCACATTGGTCCATTGTGATTCCGCACAACCACTGCCAGAAATCACGTGATTTGGTCTCGAAAAAGTGTAGTTGCCAAAAATTTCATCCTCAAGTTATACTGTAATTATGTGTGACGTCAACCAAATGCACTCCCGTTACCTTTACATGACCCGAGCTTAGCACGATATAACACAGAACCGCTTTGGCCCACTTGAATTGTTCAACATGGTCATATGGCAGTCTCGACATTGTTGAGAGGGACATTTATTTTGAGAATATCTGTGGTAATTGCGTGTTACTTACATGTACATTGTTTTCACCAACTATTGATCTTTCATGATGTTAGGTTTATAGTGATACACATAGAATCTATCGAGACCCCCTTCCATTAATAACATACCTTACTCGTTTCTGCTGGTATTTTTGATGCAGGAAATTAAAACTGAGTGAAAAATACAGGGTAGAACGACTCAAATTTTAAGTCAGAATGCATCCATATCTAATGAAATGCCAAATTATTGTCTAGTAGAATTACTTATCATCACAACTAAATATTTATGTTGTATAAATGTAAAGCTACGCATCATGCATGAAAGTCATTATATCTAACTTCATGAACGATTAAGATCCATAACTGCTTGGCATCAGATATGTGATTTTTATGGAAATATTTTTGTCAGTTTTTAATTCGCACATCAAGGTGTGCAAATTCTAAGTATACTAATTTAAAACCTTATTTAAATTCGCATTGTAATATTTTTCACTAATGTGTCTGTCATTTGCAGAATGAGGTCCCCAGAGGGTAAATTTAGTGACGCTACCCCGCATAGCGGGATAGCCTCACTAAATTCACCCTCTGGGAACCTCATTCTGCTTAGGCCTCAGCAGAATGAGGTTCCCAGAGGGTGAATTTACCCTCTGGGGACCTCATTCTGCAAATGACAGGCACACTATTTCAAGGCTTGCAAATATCATTTTGGATATTATTGGATCCTGCACTGGCTTCATCATCTTCAAAAAAATAGAGTTATCTCTCATGAATTGGTTTTGTGTGATGTCAACAACAAAAATATATAATAGAATTGAAGAAAATTCTCTTCATTATCAGTCTGTTATACATGTACTTTTTGTAAAAGGGGAGGCCCAGTTTGTTTGAATATTAATTGGTCAAATTTAGTGTTATTCCGTTAAAAATTGTATCTAGAATTGATGCTGTATGCTGAAGTTATGCCACAATAAGATATTTTTATTTATTTTTCTTTTCCAATTTCTTGCAGTAGAATTTTTAAAATTACAATTTGAGTGAATTTTGTTAATCCAAATTGGTAGATTTGATTTCATTGACGGAACTGATTAAATATATTTTTATAAGAAATATAGATATTCAAACTAAATTATCATTTAACCCTTTACCCAACAGAAGGGCCCTGTGCCAATGCATTCTCTTATATATGCGAGTCGACCATAGGTCGCCTCGCATATATAAGAGAATGCATTGGCTTAACACATTAAAAATTATAAAATTGTTAAAGAATGTAAGAAAAAATGGTCAATGCATTCTCTTATATATGCGAGGCGACCTATGGTCGACTCGCATATATAAGAGAATGCATTGGCACAGGGCATAACTGTAACTATCACAATGTGGTCAAGGAGCCGGTTCCAATGATATCCATATTTGTATTGTTCTATTGAGACAGACCGAAGATATTTTAGGCTGTTGAAGCTTTATTTGGCCGGTTTTGGCCGTTTTGTTGGGTAAAGGGTTAAACAACCTACTGACTTAATGATGTACATTTTAAATACATGTATTAATTAATACTCTATTTTGTCCCACATTGTTCTCATATAATTGACTTGCCCTAGGGTATCAATCTCTACCAGAGCGCACCATTCATACTTCCTTTCTGACTCTGTAACCGGCTAGGTATAGACTACTAGTATGCCGTTTCTATATTTAGCACAGGATTTTCCAAACAAAATGGCGAAAACCGATCGCCCCAGAGTCAAATTTCATATGTGCTTTGAGAACAATTCCCGCACTAAAAACTTAATGACAGAATGGAGGAGGATCAGGGCGGTAGTTTTGTTCATGATTTTCGCAAGCAACTCATCAAAATTGTACAAATTAGAACTCTTGTGTTTGACTTGCCATGCGTGTTGGCCTGACAATGTCGTCCATGTGCGTTTAGACTTTTGTGTTGATAAAATAATCTGAGAACCAAATCACACCATTTCAAAATATAGTTCTTTGGTTCTGGTGGGACTTTCCAAACTTAGGTACGAAACCACACAAATTTTGTTCAGTATTTTGTGTGCTTAATAAGGGCAGCGTTTTGCTCTGCTCGCTTAGTATATATTTTAATATCGCGGAAATCCACCTAATGTGGGTGAAATGTTTCAAATGTCGCCGGTAGCAGCGGTCTTACCAAGTCATCAAGGGAGGTAAACCCTGCATGGAGTTTGCTAGGGTATGGTAAACTCATACACAATAAGTAACTCTAAGATTTATTTATTTATTTGATACTATTTGGAATAAATTGATGGAAAAACTCTATATCAAAGGATATTATCTTCTTTTGGGTGGCACTTGTTGTTCAAATATTATTATTATACACTAAAACCACTGTGTGGACCCACACATGGCGGCACATGTTTATAATCTAAGACTTGGGACATACATGTATGTTCCAGCATGGAGTATTATATAATAAATAGGACCACCCTAGTCACTGCCTGAATTAGAAGTCATGAAGAGTGGGCGCGAAACAAAAGGGGAGCAAACTTAATAAAAGCCCTTGGGCTTGTTGTTTAATCCCCTTTCCAATCATACGATTATATATATTATTCTGTCTTACTGTAAAATATTTGTCAATTGTTTAAACATGTTATTTTTTTATTGGAATAAAATATGTTTACATCAATTAGAAGTCTTCTAACAGTGAGGGGGAGTGATAAATGAACACTGTATGTAGCCTGAATTTAGGTATACACTTTATGTTATATGATCATAGCTGTTGAAAATTACATTAAACCCCAATTAACTAACTTTGCTCTAAAAGCTAAATAAAGAAAACTTTTTTTCTAAAACATGGGACTGGATGTGAACCCTACATACATCTTAACCCTTTGAGTGCCAGGTCGATTTTTGTATCAACCCATTTACCCTGTGCCAATGCATTCTCTTATATATGCGAGTCGACCATAGGTCGCCTCGCATATATAAGAGAATGCATTGGCCTAACAATTTTTTTTTTTTTTTTTTTTTTTTTTACAATTTTAATAATTTATTCTTATATTCTTTAACAGAGTTATTTTGTAGGTTTAGGGCCGATGAGATCGGCCCCTGGCACTCAAAGGGTTAATACATGTGACCTACATTGAATATTATAGGCCCAAAGGAATGCTGCAGTTCTTTGTTTGCTAAAAATATATATTCCCCGCATTATTTTTTCGACTTTATAAGGTTCCCTGTCAAAACTTCAAAAAGTTCCCAGGTTTTGTACTGGTGGAATATGATCTCTACAGGTGTTAGTTAGCCAGAGTAGGGATATATAGCATGATCTATAGTTCCAACCATATTAATTTTGCGCACATGAATCTAAATAAAATACATGTAAAACTGTTTTTCTAATATTCAAGACTAAAGTGGATAGTAGGCCGTGACCTGCATTGAATATTATATAGGCCCTGAGGAATACATGTTAACCCTTTACCCAACAAACCGGCCAAAACCGGCCAAATAAAGCTTCAACAGCCTAAAATATATTGGGTCTGTCTCAATAAAACCATACACATATGGATATCATTGGAACCGGCTCCTTGACCACATTGTGATAGTTACAGTTATGCCCTGTGCCAATGCATTCTCTTATATATGCGAGTCGATCATAGGTCGCCTCGCATATATAAGAGAATGCATTGGCCTAAAAAAAAATCTTTTTTTAACACTTTTTACCATTTTTTCTTACATTCTTTAACAATTTTATAATTTTTAATGTGTTAAGCCAATGCATTCTCTTATATATGCGAGGCGACCTATGGTCGACTCGCATATATAAGAGAATGCATTGGCACAGGGCTGTTCTGTTGGGTAAAGGGTTAATAATAAGGCCGTGACCTGCATTGAACATTGTAGGCCTTAAGGAATACATGTACATGTTAATAATAAGGCCGTGACTAGTCCAAGTCTGCCTCGTACCGTATGTAAACCAGCTAAGATATTGGGATAGCAAGATGCTAGTAACTAGCATCTAGCTATACCATAACAGTAATGCCCTAAATAATCGACCCCTAAACCACAGCAGAATTATGGGTAACTTTTCAGGATTTAGTCGGAAATATGGCTTGTTGCCATTCATTGGAAAGCTCTCACTGAGAGCTTTCCAATGAATGGCAACAAGCCATATTTCCGATTAAATCCTGAAAAGTTACCCATAATTCTTCTGTAGTTAACCCTTTACCCAACAGAACGGCCCTGTGCCAATGCATTCTCTTATATATGCGAGTCGACCATAGGTCGCCTCGCATATATAAGAGAATGCATTGGCTTAACACATATTAAAAATTATAGAAATGTAGAAAAAAATTATAAAATTTTTAAAGATTTTTTTTTTTAGGCCAATGCATTCTCTTATATATGCGAGGCGACCTATGGTCGACTCGCATATATAAGAGAATGCATTGGCACAGGGCATAACTGTAACCATCACAATGTAGTCAATGAACCGGTTCCAATGATATCCATATTTGTATGGTGTTATTGAGACAGACCGAAGATATTTTAGGCTGTTGAAGCTTTATTTGGGCGTTTTGTTGGGTAAAGGGTTAAGGAGTTGATTATTTAGGGCATTACTGTATTCTAGCTGGTTTACCTACAAGGTACGAGGAGACTTGGACTAGGCCGTGACCTGCATTGAACATTATAGGCCTTAACCCTTTACCCAACAAACCGGCCAAAACTGGCCAAATAAAGCTTCAACAGCCTAAAATATCTTCGGTCTGTCTCAATAGAACCATACAAATATGGATATCATTGGAACCGGCTCCTTGACCACATTGTGATAGTTACAGTTATGCCCTGTGCCAATGCATTCTCTTATATATGCGAGTCGACCATAGGTCGCCTCGCATATATAAGAGAATGCATTGGCCTAAAAAAAATCTTGCATTGACCTGCATTGAACATTATAGGCCTTAAAGAATGCTTTACTTCTTTGTTTGCTTTATAAGATGAAGTCCTGTTCTGGATTCCCCACCGTTTCCTGTCTCACCAGTGTGAAACATGCAGGCCTCCACCACCCCTGACCTTTGTAACATTACGTGGGAGGCAAATTGGAGCATATAGTTTGCCCTTGATCTATATAGAGTAAGCGCACTGTGTAGCCGTGGTAGAAGGTGGCTGTCTGATCACTAACAGGGTGTCTGTGCCCTAGAAAAGTGTCATCTACATAAAGACTTATGGCTTATGAAAGTATTTAGTTCATTTTATGTCAATCTGGTGGCTTTCAGCTCCACAGTCAATAACTCTGTGTGCATTCCAGCGCCAAGTTTAACCATTCAATGCAACCATACCCAGCAAGATCACCGTTTATCTTGTATCTGGGTCTACTAGTATGTGCACCATCTATAACTCTGTTTGCATTCCAGCTCAAAGTTTAACCATGCAATGCAACCATACCCAGTTAGATCACCGTTTCCTTTGCATCTGGGTCTATGTACACCATATATAACTCTTTGTGCATTCCAGCTGCAAGTTTAACTATTCAATGCAACCATACCCAGTTAGATCACCGTTTCCTTTGCATCTGGGTCTATGTACACCATATATAACTCTTTGTGCATTCCAACTACAAGTTTAACCATTTAATGCAACCGTACCCAGTAAGATCACCGTTTATCTTGGTCTATGTGCACCATCTATAACTCTTTGTGCATTCCAGCTGCAAGTTTAACTATTCAATGTAATCATACCCAGTAAGATCACCGTTTATCTTGTATCTGGGTCTATGGGCACCATCTATAACTCTTTCCAGCTGCAAGTTTAACCATTTAATGCAACCATACCAGTAAGATTATGGTTTCTTTGTATCTGGGTCTATGTGCATCATCTATAGCTCTTTGTGCATTCCAGCTCCAAGTTTAACCATTTAACCCTTTACCCAACAGAAGGGCCCTGTGCCAATGCATTCTCTTATATATGCGAGTCGACCATAGGTCGCCTCGCATATATAAGAGAATGCATTGGCTTAACACATTAAAAATTATAAAATTGTTAAAGAATGTAAGAAAAAATGGTAAAAAGTGTTGGGCCTTAGCATTCTCTTATATATGCGAGGCGACCTATGGTCGACTCACATATATAAGAGAATGCATTGGCACAGGGCATAACTGTAACTATCACAATGTGGTCAAGGAGCCGGTTCCAATGATATCCATATTTGTATGGTTCTATTGAGACAGACCGAAGATATTTTAGGCTGTTGAAGCTTTATTTGACCGGTTTTGGCCGGTTTGTTGGGTAAAGGGTTAATGCAACCGTACCCAGTAAGATCACTGTTTATCTTGGTCTATGTGCACCATCTATAACTATGTGCATTCCAGCTCCAAGTTTAACCATTCAATGCAACCATACCCAGTAAGATTATGGTTTCTTTGTATCTGGGTCTTTGTATGCCACCTATATTACCAACTCTTTGTATCTAAAAGAATTTGCAGGTTTAGGTTTCTTCATGTACTAGTAAAACATACAGGGCACCAAGCCTTGAAATAGGGTGTCTGTCATTTGCAGAATGAGGTCCCCAGAGGGTGAATTTAGTGATGCTACCCCGCATAGCGGGCTAGCATCACCAAATTCACCCTCTGGTAACCTCATTCTGCTGAGGTGTAAGCAGAATGAGGTCCCCAGATGGTGAATTTGGTGATGCTAGCCCGCATAGCAGGGTAGCATCACTAAATTCACCTCTGGGGACCTCATTCTGCAAATGACAGACACCCTATTTCAAGGCTTGCAGGGCACATTTTGCTAACTTAAGTATAATGCATATTATTCTACAACAGTGATTTATGTTTTAATTTTCTTACAATCATGGGATGATATAACTATTCAGTGCTAGGGTACCCAGCATCATCAGGGGTTTTCTTTATCATTAGTTTTATGAAAACCATCTCATCACTTAATCTTTATGTTTCTAAAGGAATCTTCATGTAACTTAAAATACATGTACACAGGACACATATTGATACCTCAAGTATAAATTATTTTTCTAGAATTATTCCGCCCATAATATTCCCTAATTAATCAATGTCATTTTGAGCACAAGTGGAACTAAAATCATCTACACTTCTCCCTGTCAGTCCCTGATGTTGTAGATAGAAGTAACTTCTCTCTCATATACCAGTATACATATATCCCTACAGTATATTTAAACTGTATTTTCTGATTATGATGTTGACCTCACTCATTATAATAATTTTATAAATTGGCTATTGTATTGTATAATACTTATTAGATCATAGAATGGTGATGTATAAATTGAACTTTGGGCCATTATGACTTAATTCTCCCTAATAACATGTCCACTTCTCCCTAATTATCAGATAGTGAGAAGTGACCTCTGGGTTGGTCCCTGAAGTTTGATTATACACTGAGTTTCACAATGAAAATGCTTGTTTCTATTTTCTCTATATATTCCCAATTTTATGTCTCTATATGATGCAAATTTTCTCAAATGGAAAGGGACATAGCCATATGGGCGCCAAAATTTTTAGGGCGGGATGAGACTTTTTGCCAGATTTTTTTTTACATTATCCTGGTTGTAACACAGTTTTTGTAGAATATACGAGTATCTTGAATAAACACAGAAATATAACAAAATAGATTCAAATTAAATTGAATTAATTCGGCAGTAATGACAAAAAAGTAATTTGCCATAATTTCCCCCAAAATACCATTAAATTTTACTGAAAATATCTTCAATTTGCCAAAAAACTGTTGCAAGGGAAGAAGCCCTCCTGCAAACTCCCCTGGGCCATATGGCTATGGAATGGGACCCTTCCTAAAATGGGTAAAAATGTCCTCAAAAAAATTAATTTTCCACAATTTCCCTCTGAAATACCATTCAAATTTACTGAAAATAACTTCAATTTGCCAGAAAATTGTCCAAATATTTAGCTTTCAAAATGTTGCAGGGGAAGCAGCCCTCTTCCAAACTCCCCTGGGCCATATGGTTATGGAAAGGTACCTTTCCAAAAATGGGTAAAAATGTCCCAGAAATCCTTGCGAGAGTAGAAGTAGACAGAAACCTGCACTAGATAGTGAAGAATTCCAGAGATTAGTAGATATGCAGACATTGCATTTGCTTCAGACGTTCCCATGGTCAGAAATTTCTTTGAGAAAAACGGCATTGGATACAAGTGTGTGTTCACACAGTAATTTGCATGAGAATCTCAGCATTTCAGGATGGCCTGTTGTTCATTCATGATTTACAGGGCTATACCACCAAGACTGCAAATAGTGTGTCTGTCATATGCAGAATGAGGTCCACAGAGGGTGAATTTAGTTTTTAGTATCTATTGTCTTAAATTAACATTTTTTTTAGTTACTTTTTCCCTTCTGGGAAGTTTCTATATCCCCTAATTTGCAGAAGATAAAATGCATAATCGAGGTGACTAATGGGTGAGCATCACCAACGTCAACTGGGGAAATTCAATCTGATCTTAAGTCTCCCATAGCAGTTGAGGCCTCAGCAGAATGAGGTCCCCAGAGGGTGAATTTGGTAATGCTAGCCTGCCCTGTGGGATAGTGTCACTTAATTCACCCTCTGGGTAACTCATTCTGCTAATGACAGACACACTATTTGCAGGCTTGGCTACCAGAAGATGCACCGAGGGGCCCCGCCATTGTAAAACCTCATTGTCTCCCCCACATACCTTCCCTAATCACTCTGTATACCCTGATTGGCTATATAGCTCCTCTTATGAGCTCTTATGAGCATCGTTCCCCAACTGACCAGGATTCTTGGCGGGTTTGGGTATTTGTTTGAATTTTATTGTTAATATTGCCTACAGGTCATTATTTTAAGGATTAAGTTCAAGCATTAACAATTGTTTTATGTTGGAATCCGATGAAGGGAAGTCGTGATTACTCGGAGTAAACAAATATGCATAAAACGACAGTGCCCTCGCTCCCTCCCACATTGTAGGAAGTCTGCGCTTCCTTTCAAAGGTCAAGGTCATTTGTCTGAAATGTGCAACATTCATTAGCCATTCTTTGTGATTGATTGAGGTGTAGTCTCTATGCTTTCATGTGATAAAGTATTATACAGTACAGTAATGCCCTAAGTAATCGACTCCTTAACCACAGCAGAATTATGGGTAACTTTTCAGGATTTAGTCGGAAATATGGCTTGTTGTCATTCATCGGAAAGCTCTCGGCGAGAGCTTTCCAATGAATGGCAACAAGTCATATTTCCGACTAAATCCTGAAAAGTTACCCATTATTCTGCTGTGGTTAAGGGGTCGATTATTTAGGGCATTACTGTACCATCCATATGTAATGCAGTGTCATGCAAATAATTGATAAATAGGGGGAGTAATGATCAGTTAGATCATGCCATGAATCTCTACTCTGTCTAACGCCCGTGTAATACATGTATTTCACCAGTAGAAAACCTGGGAACTTTTTGAAGTTTTGACAGGAAACCTGATATTAGGCTTATAAAGTCGAAAAATAATGCGGGGAATATATTTCTTAGTTGTTATCTGTTCCTTAATAATGTACAGTAATGCCCTAAATAATCGACCCCTAAACCACAGGAGAATTATGGGTAATTTTTCGGGATTTAGTCGGAAATATGGCTTGTTGCCATTCATCGAAAAGCTCCGAAGAATGGCAACAAGCCATATTTCCGACTAAATCCTGAAAAGTTACCCATAATTCTGCTGTGGTTAAGGATTCGATTACTTTGGGCAGTGCTGTATTTCACTGTATGTGAAGGTCCCAACTAGAAATTTCACAATTTAAATGAATTTGTGCAGCTTAATTTGTGAGCGATTTGCTATGCGTCGCTTACAAGTATGGATTTTTTCATGGGTTATTATTATAATTCAATGTTGTTGTTTTTTTGCGATATCTGATCACAAGTCACAGAAAAGCATGCAATTTTGAGTTGGGACCTTCACATACAGTGAAGTGCATTATTAAGGTGCAGATAATAACTAAAAAATACAGTAATAACTAAGAAATATAGTAATGCCATATTTCCGACTAAATCCTGAAAAGTTATCCATAATTCTGCTGTGGTTAAGGAGTCGATTACTTAGGGCATTACTGTATATTCCCTGCACTATTTTTTCAACTTTAAAAGGTTCACCATGCAGTACAAAACATGGAAACCGGTTTATATTCTGACCCCTTCTGACAGGGAACTTTATAACATTGAATAGACAAGGCATGGAATATATTTCTTTGTTGATACTTGTTCCTCAATAATCTACTCCATGTTAGGGGTGGTCCCAGCTCGAGATCGCATGCTTTTCCTTGATTTTTGTGAGCCGATATCACAATAAACATTGAATTATTTACCGGGGGGAATTCCATAATTGTAAATGACGCAAAGCAAAACTGCTCACAAAGTCACGTAAATTGTGCAATTTCGAGTTGGGACTTTCACCCACTGTGAAGTATATTATTAAGAAACTGGTAAAAACTAAGAAATATATTCCACATAATATTGTTTTGGCCTTCCTTTGGTTCCCTGTAAAAACTTCAAAAAGTTCCCAGGTTTTGTACTGGTGGAATGTGATCTCTACGGGTGTTAGCCAGAGTAGAGCAAGCCTTGAAATAGGGTGTCTGTCATTTGCAGAATGAGGTCCCCAGAGGGTGAATTTAGTGATGCTATCCCGCATAGCAGGCTAGCATCACTAAATTTACCCTCTGGGGACCTCATTCTGCAAATGACAGACACCCTATTTCAAGCCTTGGAGTAGAGATTCATGTCATGATCTGAGATGTCCTAACCTAGTAACCTCGGTTTGCAGTGAGTATCTGGTGATTTATTTAACCTAAGAAGTCTCCCATGTGCAGCTGGGTCCCCGATTGCAATCATTATCTCAGATGATGTGCTTTAGACTTCAGTTTATAACGACCCCTGCTGAGCCTACAGTCAACTATACCAACAAACTACATGATTCTTATTAATCTTCAGAGGATTTCGTTATTAAACTCTTTGAACAAGCCATGTATCTTAATTGCCACCTTCTCCCCCAATCTGTGCACTTGTTGACGCTGCTGTGCGAAAGCAGCAAATAGTATGTCTGTCATTTGCAGAATGAGGTCCCCAGAGTGTGAATTTAATGATGCTATCCTGCACAGCGGGCTAGCATCACTTGATTCCCCCTCTGGGGACCTCATTCTGCTTTGGCCTCATTTTCTGGGAAGTATCTATAGTCTCAAATTCACATTGTTTTTAGTTATTTTTTCCCTTCTAGGAAATTTCTATATCCCCTATTAATTTGCAAAAGATAAATTGCATAATTGAGCTGACTAATGGTTGAACATCACCAACTTCAACTGGGGAACGTCAATCTGATTCTAGGTCTCCCATAGCAGTTGAGGTCAAAGCAGAGATGAGGTTCCCAGAGGGTGAATTTAGTGCCACCAGTCCACTGTGTGGATAGTGTCACTAAATTCACCCTCTGGGGACCTTATTCTGCAAATGACAGACACACTATTTGCAGGCGTGGCACTACTGTGCGAAGGCGGAGTATGGGCTCGTGGAACCTGGTGGAACCTGGTGGAACCTGCAATAAAAGACATCCAATCAGTGTCATTCAAGCTTGTCGTGGAGACTGCTGCTATTTTTAGACATCTGGGAATTTTCGTTTCTTTGATAATTGCGTGGGTGGTTTGGCTACAGTTTGACATGTGTTATGTCACATCAGCAGAAAAAAAAAACTTTATCTTTTGGCTTTTGCTTAACATGTGCCAGTGATAGGTTCATGTTACTCAAAGGCTAACATTAAAAATCAGTGTTTTCCCAGGTTTTCCTTGAATTTGACAAAGCTCGCACTCAAAGCCTGGAAACTGGTAAATCGACTCAGCCACTACAGCCATTTGAAGAATTCATAATTCGTAATTAAAGGTACTCAATCTCATCAAATTACAACAACAACAACATTTCTTCAAAATAATCTTTTGTTATCAGAATCGATTAATTACAACAATATAATGCTAACCGCTGTCAACTATGGTATAAAATATCCCAAAACATGTGATTTATCAACATGCTGTTGAATGAAATATGGCCGTATTATCACAAAATTTACCTCTTGATTTTAGTGTTATCTATCTTCATCTGCAATTTTGTCCGAGACAGTTGATTTGAATACTCTTTACTGGGCCACAAATCGATATCTGATCGCTCTGAGCTTTGCTGGATGGGTTCCTCGACTCGAATCAAAAAAATTTAACCCCGAAGCCAAAGAAATAGTAATTTGGGAGTGTCATTTTGGTTTATGCATCTTTAACCCTTTGAGTGCCAGGTCGATTTTTGTATCGACCCATATACCCTGTGCCAATGCATTCTCTTATATATGCGAGTCGACCATAGGTCGCCTCGCATATATAAGAGAATGCATTGGCCTAACATTTTTTTTATTTTTTTTTACAATTTTTTTACAATTTTTTACAATTTTAATAATTTATATATTTATCTTATATTCTTTAACAGACTTATTTTGTAGGTTTAGGGCCGATGAGATCGGCCCCTGGCACTCAAAGGGTTAAACTATTACTGTCAAAATAATCAGATTATGCATCTTTAATGATGCATTCTTCAAATGGGTGTAGTGACTTGAGTCTTAAAAAGTCAGTTTGAAGTAATGAAATAAGCATTTGATTAATAACCCTTTACCCAACAGAAGGGCCCTGTGCCAATGCATTCCCTTATATATGCGAGTCGACCATAGGTCGCCTCGCATATATAAGAGAATGCATTGGCTTAACACATTAAAAATTATAAAATTGTTAAAGAATGTAAGAAAAAATGGTAAAAAGTGTTAAAAAAAGATTTTTATTAGGCCAATGCATTCTCTTATATATGCGAGGCGACCTATGGTCGACTCGCATATATAAGAGAATGCATTGGCACAGGGCATAACTGTAACCATCACAATGTGGTCAAGGAGCCGGTTCCAATGATATCCATATTTGTATGGTTCTATTGAGACAGACCCAAGATAGTTTAGGCTGTTGAAGCTTTATTTGGCCGGTTTGTTGGGTAAAGGGTTAATATGTCTTTAACTTGTACATCTGAATCTTTCCAGAGTTGAGTGAAGATACACCATGTTTAATAATATTGGCCTGATGTATCCGCCACCCCGGGCTCTATCTGTGTCACAGCCCTGTGATCTGCCTTTAGATACTATCTTTATTCCTCATGTTAATCAGGCACTCCATCTGTCATTTCAAAGAATTTTTTCGTGTGCTTCTGAGATATGTTGGAGTACTTTTTGACTTTGCAATATGGGCCGGAAGTGTCTGGCACGACTTGGCATGTGTATCGCTAAAATCTTTTTTTCTATCTGTCTCTTACTAGACGACTGTTCGCGGAGCTATAATTCAGCCATTTATATATAATTCTATAGACACTAGTAGGAAAATATGCAATACACGTTTGTGGAGAAAATTCTTACCATATGTTATTTTTAAAATATTCATTCAACTTTGAAATTGTGGAATGTTGATTGGTGGTTTAAGAAGTAGTAAATCTTCAAAATAATATCAACCCTCTGAGTAAATAATATCAACCCTCTGAGTAAATAATATCAACCCTCTGAGTAGGAGAGAGAGAGAGAGAGAGATAATTTATTGACAAAGAGCAACTCCAACAAAATATGCACAAATAATAATGAAGATAATAAAGTTAATACAGATTAAAAGAAAATACAACAAAATCTATGCTAACCCATCTGGGATAACTATCCACCAGATGGGCTGATTGCTCCTTGCCTGGGGAGGGCATATCCAATAATTGGCTGTCTTACTGCCCACCCCAATTAGTCATTAAAATAACACTCTGCTCTGCCTGGAAGCTGCGTGAACGATGGTATATTATATAGAATAACTGTGGTCAATTATAAAATATACAATTTTGTATATAGGATAATTTAGGAATGAATTCGAAATCAAGGGAGCATACGGATGAGTGAGTTTAACCTATATATTTATGTCGATTGGTCATATCACGCAAAACTTTTTATGTATTACTTGTATTTACAATCATTAATTAGAAAAGCCACGGTCATAAATTTAGGAGACATTATAACTCATAAACCGCAATGAAATATCAAATCAAACTGAGCCCGAGGGGTGGGGATGGCAAGGAGTATGGGTCTCAAGCCAGGGTTTTATTTTTGCACAACAACATGAAGGGACGGAAATAGGCTCTGTTCCCAAAGGGAAATAGTCAGGATTTACCCTATATTTCTTACCTTAAAATTCTCAATTCATAAAATCTCTCTTGGTTTATAAACAAAATTTAGGATTTCCCCTTTATCCCTTTACCCAACAAACCGGCCAAAACCGGCCAAATAAAGCTTCAACAGCCTAAAATATCTTCGGTCTGTCTCAATAGAACCATACAAATATGGATATCATTGGAACCGGCTCCTTGACTACATTGTAATAGTTACAGTTATACCCTGTGCCAATGCATTCTCTTATATATGCGAGTCGACCATAGGTCGCCTCGCATATATAAGAGAATGCATTGGCTTAAAAAAAATCTTTTTTTAACACTTTTTACCATTTTTTCTTACATTCTTTAACAATTTTATAATTTTTAATGTGTTAAGCCAATGCATTCTCTTATATATGCGAGGCGACCTATGGTCGACTCGCATATATAAGAGAATGCATTGGCACAGGGCCCGTCTGTTGGGTAAAGGGTTTATAATGTTTTTAAAGACATATTATGGACTTGTTCGGGTGCGTGAAATTGATAAGTTACATTAGTTCTCAGGTGCTATGCCAACCTGGAGGAATGTAGCATTCTACTAACATTGCCGAACATTTTGAAGGAGTCTACCATACCACTCCAAAGAAAATGTTGTCTGAACTATGCTCAATTGTAAATATTTACAACTCGTTTCGGGACGCAACTATCCGCAATAAAGTAACACAAATGATTTCACCATTAGAGTCTTTGCATTTAATTAAAGGTACTTAATCCGATTAGACACCCCTAAATTAGTATTTCTTTGGCTTCGGGGGTAACAAATATTTGATTCGAGTCAGGTTACTAGTACCTACCCATCAACACTCAGAGTGATCAGAAATCAATTTTTGAAGTTTGTTATTTCAGTTGTATATGGCCCAGAAACACGCGTTCAAAAGGATGGTCTCGGTCAAAATTGCGGATGAAGATGGATAACTCTAAAAATAAGTGGTAATACAGCCAAATTTGGTGAATACTCAAGTGATAATACGGTGATATTTCGTTTAACAAAATGTTGATAAATAACACGATTTGGGATTTTTAATACCATAGTAATGACAATGGTTAGCATTATTTTGTTGCAATTAATCGATTCTGATAACTAAAGCGTAGTTTTAAGAAATGTTGTTGTTGTTGTATCTTGATGATATGGGGACCATCTGATCGGATTGAGTACCTTTAATATATAACAATGAAGATGAGTGTTGTCAATTTGGATTAATATTCCTAACAAATAACTAATTTGAGGATGTTTATTTTCAATTTCTATTTGACCATCCTATACAGGAGTCTTTCACATCACTTTTGATATTATTTCAAGTCCGTATGCTCCATGTGCGTAAAATAGGAATAAACAGTCTATTATTTAAAGAAACAAACTACATGTATTATAAAAGGAAACATATGATTTGCAAGTATTATAATAAAGAAACAAACAAGTATTATAATAAACAAACAAACAAGTATTATAATAAACAAACAAACAAGTATTATAATAAACAAACAAACAAACAAGTATTATAATAAAGAAACAAACAAGTATTATAATAAACAAACAAACAAGTATTATAATAAACAAACAAACAAACAAGTATTATAATAAAGAAATACACAAGTATTATAATAAAGAAATACACAAGTATTATAATAAACAAACAAACAAGTATTATAATAAACAAACAAACAAGTATTATAATAAACAAACAAACAAACAAACAAGTATTATAATAAAGAAATACAGAAGTATTATAATAAAGAAATACACAAGTATTATAATAAACAAACAAACAAGTATTATAATAAACAAACAAACAAGTATTATAATAAACAAACAAACAAGTATTATAATAAAGAAACAAACTGCATGCATTATAATAAGAAATGCTTTAACATGTGCGATTATGTGACATCACATTTATTATTGTTTGTAACAGGAGTAATAGAGCATCAGGATTATTCAGCACATCACAATTATTAAAGGTACTCAATCCAATCAGATGGTCCCCATATCATCAAGATACAACAACAACAACATTTCTCCAAAATACACTTTAGTTATCGGAATGGATTAATTGCAACAAAATAATGCTAACCACTGTCTACTATGGTATAAAATTTCCCAAAACGTGTTATTTATCAACATGTTGTTCAACGAAATATGGCCGTATTATCACTTGAATATCACAAAATTTGGCCTTATTACCACTTGATTTTAGAGTTATCCATTTTCAACCATAATTTGTCCGAGACCGTCGGTTTGACAACTATTTTCTTGGCCACAAATAATTTCACATGTCGAGAAATAACATATAAAAAATTGATATCTGCATGATCACTGAGCTTTGATGGGTTGGGAGCGTTATAATTTGGTTAATGCATCTTTAAAATTAATTCCCATGCCTTGAAATAGGGTGTCTGTCATTTGCAGAATGAGGTCCCCAGAGGGTGAATTTAGTGATGCTACCCCACATAGCAGGTTAGCATCACCAAATTCACCCTCTGGGGACCTGATTCTGCTTACACCTCAGCAGAATGAGGTTCTGGGGACCTCATTCTGCAAATGACAGACACCCTATTTCAAGGCTTGCATGCGGTGTATATAACCAATCACTGAGTCGGCAGACCACGTGTATGATGATTGAATAAAACCAGTATAAACTAAGGCTTGTGTGGCATCATAATGGACTGGAAAGTAGGTCAGTGATTGTTTGATTGATATGTGTGGTCTACCATCCTATATACAAAATAAAATGACTTTGGTAAAGAGCAACTGGTGTAAAAGGCTCAGAGGGCAAGATGATATTTGCAAATATTTTATTATAATTTTATATTGTTGACAAGCGGATGTCAAATTTTGTCATTCAAAATGGGTTTCTGTTTTATATATGTACCTATGTATGGGACTGCTGGTTCATTGATTTGAATAGCGACTAGCAAAAATACTGAGACAGAATAAGACCTTGATAGCCATGCACTGCCTGAAGTACATGTACATGTAATAGTATTGAAAGTGGAATATAGGCTAAATAATGTCATTTAATACATGAGTCTTCGAAATGAAATGAATTGAACTGTTGCTTGAAGTAGCTTAAAAACTCAATAGCTACACAGATGTGCTACATGTACATGTACCGGTACAATATAATCATGCGTGTCCAACTAATATGGGAATATCATAATCAGAATTGATGTGACAGGTAAACACAGTACAAAACTTAAGTGATATCATTCCAATATCTTAATGTTTCCTAATTAATCTTTGCTAAACAACTTAATTGGACACATTTTTTCCGACATCGAACCACCCACCTTTTTTTTGCTAAACCCCCCGACCTACCCTACAGGTCCACAGGAGCGTTGCTTATTATGTAAGTGTGCATAATGACATCATTAATTTTTACTATACCATGAAACCAAATTCTGACACGATCTACCACTAAACTGGGGGTTAAAATAACATGATTTCCTGTCACATATTACCATCAAATTTGTATCTGGGAGCAATTGAACACCCATGCTGTTAAAAGCACTGAATCGGCAATGGTCCAACGGGATGAATATGAAATTGGCAGCTTCACGGTTTCAGAAGAATTCCTATATGCCATATAGTCCTATATATTAGTTTCATTTCGACCAATTTTGCTCGTTAGCTGAATGAAACCCTGCGAAGACGTAATGACATGATCCATGATGTCATTTACGTCATTAATTGGCTTTGTGTGCCAGAATCCAGACAAGATTGCACTTATTATGTGTCTCCGCCAGGAACACTGATTCATCATCACTTGACTAAACATCTACATGTATCCACACGCTTCAATTACTGTAACAAGGGACATTTATAGAGACTTATTTAATGTGCAAGACTTTGCTTTGTCTTTGAAAATACCAAGTCTATAGGCCTATATATGTATTATTTCCTGCGTTCATCTGCCTATTTTAGTCACCAGAACATGACAAACGTGAGAAATTACTAGGTTTCGTTTGAGCAGTAAAGCGTATGAGTCACTTTAACAATGGCAGGGTGGGTGAAGCTGTGTATCTTCGAGCGGTATGGTAATAGTAGACTAATTAGTTGTTGTACTACTACCTAATTAATTACCCTATGATTATTGTAATTGTCTCCCAAAAATCAATTTTGGAGCCACTATAGCTCCATCCGTCTGTGTGTGGGTGCATGCATCCGTCCGATCCTGTCATAAACGCAATAACTCAAACAGATATTAACCGATTTCAAAATTTTTTTGTTATGAGTTAGTTGCCACAATATCTCGGATGAGTTCGAAAACCAGTTTCCTTCAATTTTTCTTACCTGAGTTATGCCCCAAGTTTGATGATTTCTCTCAATTTTTAGGTCATAATTATATTCAATAACTCAAACAAATATTAACGATTTCAATAACTTTTTGTTTATGAGTTGGTTGCTACAATATCTTGGACGAGTTCGAAAACCAGTTTTGTCCAATTTGGAGTTAACCACCATGGAGTTAGCCACCGTTTCGGTGGACACTGTGGTCGGAGACCTTTTATATCGAATTGGCGCATGTGTGGTTGCTCCACTACGTGTCATGTACGATCATATTATTGTTGTTGAAAATCTTGATTGACATTGTTTTTCAGGTCTGAAAGCATCAGAGACAGATATCGAGAAATTAAAATGTGCAAAGTGTGGTTTCCAAGCTTTCTACCAGCAGCAGTACCGAGAACATATAAACACTCACGCGGAAAGCGACGACGTCGAGAAATGTAAATGCTGTCCGTTCCTCACATTCGACAAAGAGGATTTACGTAACCATTATCTGGTAATATAACTTATTCAAAGTTCCTTATCAAAACTTTTTTGAGAAAATATCTTAAAACTTGGCCTTCACATATTTTGAAAGAAAATTTGTTTCGAGTTCTATGTGGTAAACACGCAACATAAATCTTGATTTTGATTTTAAGTAGTGAATCTTGTTAGTGAAATCATTTCATTTTCATTAGTAGTGACGTACCGATTATCGGTATCGGCTATCGGATCGGGCCGATATATGTGGTATCGGCAAGATATCGGTATCAGAAAAATTTAGTCTCCCGACCGATATCGTCAACCGATACATGTCGCGACCTTTGTGAACGTTGTTACACCAATTCTGACTTTAATATTAAATAAATGACGGGAATTTCCAGAAAAAATAGCCACTATTTTACCCACGGGTCAGCCCTCCATCACATACAGTGATATACCATGATGACAACATCAACAGGAGACTGCTGGTACACTCATGACCCAAATAAACATTTCAAAAGGTACCGTAGTTCCATTCGCTTAATAATTAAAGTTAAAATATAAACTGTATATCATTAAATTTACTGGCGAGTGCCGAGTAGCACATGCTGAAAGCGAATAACTGACACCCCTGGCATTAGCGTGAGAATGGAATCTTCCTATGACTGAATCAAACTAATGTACCGGTATCATTTAGTGATGTATTCATGGGGGTGTGGAATTAATTCCATGCCACGTGCGACAGTAAGTTGTCACATAAACTCACATTGTTATTATCTTCCCAAGGCGGGTACCGGGCGGCATTATCGATTATTTGCATGCATTTGATGTCTTCGAGTAGGAATCACTAATATGCCACGTGTTGACAGATGACACGTACAGTAAACTAAAAATCACAGTGTTTATAAATAGACGAGTCACACTTGACCAGTTTGCATTAAAGTCGCCGCAGTTGGGACTCGCTATTCCTCAATATATAGAAAAATCACGTGTTAACAACATTTAAGTGTGTGTGTTCATTAAAGTGCTTTTAATTCAAATTGATTTACGTTCTGGTATAGTTCTCGTCTAAACCAATAAAGTATTTGATTTGATTTGGTATACGATGACTGAAGATGGGGGAGGTGACTAACTTGTTTGATGGAACCATCCGAACCAATCAGAATGCTCTATGGGCGGGATTTGTATCTGCTGTCATGGACAGAGAAAATGTCAACAATTGCAACATTGCAGGTGTTATTAAATGCAAGTTCAACTTCTGAAAAAGATTGAGTATGGCAAATTGAAATTGAGTCATTGACTCAAAGTCAAATGGATTATGGACTGATTCCGTAAGGCACAGTAACGGAATCAAACAAATATTGAGGAAATCTTTTGAATGCAACGAAATATTAAATCGTTTTACCAGGGTTTTTGGGGAACGTAAACTAAATTTTTTTGCGACCAGGTTATCGGTTCTTTGCCGACAATACTTTGCAATTTAAAAGACAAATTAATATGGAGTTTTGCTCATGTACAAGACTTATCGGTATCTGTATCGGATCGCCGATAATTCTAATGAAAACATCGGCTATCGGCTTTTACCGATAACCCCTGTATCGTTACATCACTATTCATTAGGCCAAATAAAATATATTATTTTAGTCTCAGACACTGACGCATTGAAATAAATGGCCTGCATTAGACTTTTTATTTAAATTTTTGATATTATGACCGAAAAAAGGGGGGAAAAAGCAGATTAAATGAGAGTGTATGCGTAACAAAGTTCCCTCTACATTAAGTCGGGATTTTTTTACCCTGTGCCAATGCATTCTCTTATATATGCGAGTCGACCATAGGTCGCCTCGCATATATAAGAGAATGCATTGGCCTAACAATTTTTTACAATTTTAATAATTTTTTCTTGTATTCTTTAACAATTTTATAATTTCACCCATACAGAGCCCCAGACAAACATGAGCAGACGACACTCTTCTATATGCTTCTATATATATGTGGGGCTCCCTGCAGGGTAATGGATGTTTTTTATTTTATGTTTTAAAAATTATTTTAAAAAATTGTTAGGCCAATGCATTCTCTTATATATGCGAGGCAACCTATGGTCGACTCGCATATATAAGAGAATGCATTGGCACAGGGTAAAAAAATCCCGACTTACGACTGGATTTGATATGGCGGGTCACATATAATAAAGTTCCCTTTACATTTTCTGACTATTACTGGACAAGGGAAGCTATCATAATCAGTGCTTACGATGTACACAAACAATAAAAATAAAGTCCTCCCTCCCTCATTGATTCAGAAAAAAATTGTATGAGTCTCAAAAATTTAGATTTTGTTGGCCTTATATTTACACTTATACATGTACTCTTCATGCATTTGCGGTGTGGAACTTGATTGGAGGTTGTTGGTTGGTTGATATCACATCATGTGACATCGCATGTAAGTATCACCGGGTGATATTAGTACTTAGAACTACTCAATTTAGAATTTCTACTCCTTTAGAGCCACCGCAGATTAAAATCGTAAGTGGGGAAAATCGCAGGTTGAGCATACAATGCGCATGCCCATGACAATGTCACAGCCAAATCGTAGCGATCAAGCAATGTTTGATTTTTACCAGGAAAATTGTGGCGTGGCCTTTGCAACGCACGTGATCGTAGCTGTCACATGACCATGGTCATGCTGTAAATACCACGAAAAGAACAAATTCAAAAATTGCGCAAAGTTCACAAACTTCTTGGACTTACAAAAACGAGGCCACATTGGTGGAGTTGTGGCACGACAGGGAGTGTAGGCCTATACCACATATCAGCCATATCCTATGCAGACAAGGAGGACAGGGCTGCTGCAATTGTTGAAATTAGAGGGTTCAACTTGTTAGTTTAGAAAATTGAGATACATGCCATGTATATGTATATAATTGCATAATGTGGAGAATGTGATATAAATTTTGCTATCATGTGATCGATCACATGGATAAAATCGTAGCTCCATACATTGCAGCACCGTAGCGTCTGCGGGCAAGTCACTTTTCTCCACCTGCGATTTTCCCCACTTACAATTTTAATCGCAGCGTCTGCGGTACCACTTATAGTTCCAACTGGTAACTCTCGGTCAGGATATCGTTGAAAATGGGTCCTATATGCTCTTTTAATCTGTAAGCTGAGTGCAAATATAAGAAATGGATATGGATTTTTTTTGCGTTCCATGGAGTTTGGATGTATGTTTTTCCCATCAAAATGGAATACTCCCAACACTCAATTATAGTTCATAACACATGGGCAAAATCTCTCAGCCATCAAAGTCAGTTATCAGCAGTGGTCCTCAGTACTGTTGTTTGAGTTTATCTTAAGCGATTGCGATTATTTTCGGGCGACTTGTGGCTGTTCTGGTTGACACTCTTTCATGCAAAAGCAATTAATTGTCATAGTATCGTATCACAAATCTTACTGGACATCGCATTAAAAATCAAGAAATTCTGTGCGAAAAAAGAACTGGAAATGATGGAAATAGGATACGTCCAATATCAACATTTATTATGTTATTACGTAGCTTCAGATCGCGTTGTGACTATCTCAGGTGCAGGGAAATGGCTACTTTTCACTGACAAAAATAAAAAAATTCTCCCAACATGCATCGCGTTATGTGTTTCTCAAAATGGCCTCATTTATTTTCCCTTGGTGGAAACTCTGCTAAAGGGTAAATTTAGTTGTTTTCTTGTATGAATTATTTATGCATAAATCAACCAATCGGCGTACATCATATGCAAACCTGTAAATAGTGTGTCTGTCATTTGCAGAATGAGGTCCCCAGAGGTGAATTTAGTGATGCTATCCTGCACAGCGGTCTAGTTTTTTTCCCACCAAATTCACCCTCTGGGGACCTCATTCTGCTTAGGCCTCATCTTCTGGGAAATATCTATAGTCTAAAATTTACATTTAGTTACTGTTTCCCTTCTGGAAAGTTTCTATCGACTCTACTTTGCAGAAGATAAAATTGAGGTGACTAATGTGTGAACATCACAAACTTCAACTGGGGAACTTCAATCTGATCTTACATGTAGGTCTCCCATAGCAGTTGAGGCCTGAGGTCTGACATTAGCAGAATAAGGTTCCCAGAGGATGAATTTGTTGATGCTAGCCCGCCGTACGAGATAGCGTCACAAATTCACCCTCTGGGGACCTCATTCTGAAATTGTCCGACACATTATTTGCAGGCTTAATTGTATGACTCTTTCACTTTCAGGAGCATCATCCGAAGTGTATATGTACAGTGTGTGACTTCTCTGCTGAGCATGCGTACGTCATAAAGCGACACATGCAACGACATTCCGCCGAAGGCTGTGCGTGCAATATATGTGGAAAAGTATATAAGGTTAGTACCATTCGCTGATTGTGCCTAGGCTTCAACACTTCAATAACTCGAAACTCTTGATTCCCATTCATTCATTTGTGGGGTTGGTATAATCTTGAAAAACAGCGGCATTTTTCGAACATTTTCACAGGGCTCTTTCTGTGAGTGGCAATAACTAGAACTACTTACACTATGATAGCGGTCACAGGCTCTATAGTTTAGATGTTAATATATTAACCCTTCTCTTTTGACCCATAAATTAATAATTTGTGTTATTATGTACATTTGTCTATACTTCATTAGTACATAACAGTATACTCTATAATTCAACATCAACTCTCGAGATTATGATATACATGTAGCAATTTACTATCACTAAGGGATAGGTTAAACATCTGCCGATCATGATCGGCCTCTCATTTAACATAATTTTTGTAGGACCAGTATATACTGAAGATGCATGTTAAGATGGTTCACATGCCGGCTGATGTCTTATTCGAGTGCAATATGTGTATGAAGAAATTCACGAGGAAGGCTCACCTGAAACGACATTTGCGGATACACGATGCGGAGAAACCATTTAACTGTATCCACTGTGATTACAAGTAAGTATAGCCAGTGTTTACACTGGGGCGAAAAATCTTTTGGCCAATTCTGATGTTATTCGGCCAAATTAAAAAAACTTTGGCCAAATTACAACCTCATTTCTGGTCTCACAACTTTTTGTTTTATTTAAAATCTAGCATTTTATATAATTATGACCATACCTTCAAATATTGTGGCGAGACTTCTTTAATCCCACCATTTTTAATTGACAATATACTACTACCCACCATTTACCATTCAGCCGTATGACAGACAAGGATTCAATAGCAATCAATAGGATTCATTAGTGTTCTCATTACTATTTTATTGCATCTGGTGGCCCATTGTTTGATAGTGCACTACAATAAGTGCTCTTTGTCGCCCATTAAGCTGTACTACCTAATCAATTAGCAGACGATCATACTATAAATTTTATTCTCATGTCGCTCCTGTTACAAAATCAATTTGGGTTTTTGAATAAAATTTCCGATTTTGTAGTAAAAATAACTTTGGCCAAACTTGGCCAAATATAATTGTTTTTGGACATTTAAAAAAAAAATTGGCCTATGACACCGTGAACCCTAGGTATAGCCACATGATGTATGGGGGATATATCATTCAAGGTCATAATTATACCCTACCAATGAAGTATCCGGTCCTCTGTCTTTCCATCTGTCCCCTTAAATGATGTAAGTAATACAGGCTTCCCACCAGTGCTCCCATTGTAAAATATAAGAGAGTCTTATCAGTTATCACAGTGGTTTATTGAAATTAGAGTTTAATATATTTCCGGTAATTGAAAGAACGGGAACTGTGTTTCTGATTTCGTCATTTTTTGGTAGTCGGGGCGTATAATTCAGCCAATATTAGATTTTCAAGCACTTAGCAACGATAACGTGATTGATATAAATTATTGGCTTCAGGTACAATTTTGGTGATTGAGGTTATTGAGGTATGAAACAGGTGACCCAATTGGCAGTTGACCAATCACAGAGCAGGATTTAGTGTAACACAGACAGGCTATATAAATATGTGTTGTTTATAGTTGTTTTACAGACAATGGATTTTTGCCTTTTGTTTTGTAGGGGCTGTGAGAGATCTGATATTTCTAAACATATGCTTATTCACCAAGAACCAAAGCATTCGTGTGAAATATGTGGTAAAGCATTCCGTCATATAAAAAATAAAGAGCTTCACATCAAACGGTGAGTGACATGTTTACAATCAGGGGTTAAGCTGGGTATCTTAAGCATTTCGTCATATAAAAAATAAAGAGCTTCACATAGGAAACATCTCGCGGTGAAAGTTTGAATTGGGCATTTTAGGCCATCTGCTCATTCATAATTATCTTATACTCCTATTAGATCATGCCATGAATCTCTACTCTGGCTAATAACACCCATAGAGATCATATTCCACCTGTACAAAACCTTGGGACTTTTTGTTGTTCTGAGAGTGAACCTTAAAAATAGAGATGGGCGGTTAACCGTGGAATCAGTTCGGTTTCGGTTGTCGGGAAAAACCGGAAATGACAACCGTGGTAAGTTGGGAAAACCCGTTGTTTCGGTTGTCACAACTTCCTGTAATCATGGCAGAACACGACGAACAAACGAGTCCTGTGTGGAAATATTTTTCAAAGAAAGATAAGAAATCTAAGTGTGCCGCCTGTAATATATGCAGAAAGGAGTTCGCATGGTGAAATCGCGCGACGAATTAATTACGTTGCTTCCGTGTACACCTATTTTCGCCGTAGTATTTACTAGTAAACACAACACATTTCAGTTTATTTCTCATGTTATTTTAATCATTAAGGCCGTACAAATACTCTGAAAGGTGAATTTGATAACGAGGATACGATATCAAAAGGTATCAATGATTGTTACCCGCATTCCCTATTAGTTTTTATCACTGTTTGGATGTTAAATCGTCAAATATATTTGTGCGCCGTTGATTAAAAATGTTATGCTGGAATGAATTATACCGTTTGTCGGTAAACTGTTGAGAAATAGCACTCATTCAGGTGACTTGTATTGGATGCATGTATACTGTATAGTGTGTACAATATTATGTTCCCTAAATATGGTAATAGGCATATAGCCAGATAATGTGATTGAGATATTCTAGTCATGTTTTATTTTCATTTTGTTGTTTATTTCCAATTTTATTTTTCAAATCATAACTATACACATATATCTAGTCACACACATTAGTTTTATGCCAATATAAATGATCATTATATTATTTCACACTTATGATCATATGATGCTGAATTGCAGTCATACACAATACACAGACTCACTTGCATTCTAGCACTGCCACTCGACATGGACATTAACAATATACATGTAATAGTAACAATATGATACATAATTTAATATTATAAAAGGACATGTACCTCACAAGTTATGGTGATACAATTGGTGTGTTTTCTTTGTAATATGATGAAGCATAATTAGATTTTGTTCACATTAGTAATTTTTATTAATAAAAACCGAAACCGAGACTCAACTCTTTTTCCACAACCGAAACGTGTGTCAACTCTGTACAAACATAATATATCTGCCAAATACTTCCAAGTTATATACTTTTGGAAATGGTAGGGTATTCCCTATATACAGATGTTCCTACTTACATTATATCTCTCCAAGTATTGACATAATAGACAAAAACTTAACCCTCCCCCCAATTTCACAAATAACCACATAGATGCGTCCACGCAGTTTATGTCCACCAAATAAATTGACAATGCACAGTTTACCTTGTCATATGGTGTAGAATCGTACAGGGACACTGATAATGTAAAACATCGTTCAAATCCTAGATTAGGAAGGTAATCAAATCCAAAATGGCGTCCAAGTTGGCCACCAATTTTTATATTGACACTCTATACACCAGATGTATGCTAACCGGACTAGATCATCGCGAGTGCTTTATATAATATGGCATTTTCTTGGATGGAGTCTGTATCTTAATACATATAAGGCAACTGGCTACGTAAAACCGATGATGGTGACCAAAATGACCGCCAAAATAAACAGAACTGTTCCAATAAAACGACCAACTTCTGAGTTGCAAGAAAATCGCATGGTATGACTGTTGTAGCTTATTTGTTCGTACATATATGTCATTGTGGCCAACGTGATCCGTATCTGCAGATACTAGGGGTAGTAACTGTTCATTAATTTCTCGAAATAACGACATCATATAATGTCAAATTGCCTAAATAGGACCGAATTTCAACCTGACATCCAATCATTTGGTGGTATATATGTCAATGTTCTGCTACACGATGCTACAACTGCAAAGAACCACATTAGTATAGCAATAATGGAAGCCACAATGCCAAATAAAACATGCCTATGCACTAATAGTTATATATTCAATTATCAATAGCTAAAGGAGTTGTTCCGTGCTAGGAGCACATTAGACCCGCAATCATAAACCGTTTTGGAGATAACGGACCTATCTCTATTCCCGATAATTGCGGATATGTTGTTTATTTGTAAAGCTTGGGCAAACTTTGTTCACATTACCCCGCTAATGTTGTCAATTGCTTACCATGGTAGTTGGTTTCTACGTTCAAAGAAGTGATGTTCCAATGTAATAACGGACAATAATCACCAGCAATTTAGACCGAACTAAAATTGTTTTCTCTACATTTCTCGCACGGAAATGGGTGTTTGCATAAGCATTTCTATTTCGTATTTGTTTAGTACTTCTCAACTCTGAGGATTTAGATAACATTGAACGGTTACAGGTTCATTGCAAATACTCATTTTATGAACTATTCGCAGTGGCAACCGATAGCGTAAATCAATTTCCCATCAACGTACTATATTCATGGGTGTCTCAGTAGTGGTTGTCAAGTTAATGTGGTTGATGAGTTAATTCACAGGTTTGTGCCCTCACTTCCATATTATTTTATTTCACACCGGCAGTTCAAGATTCACATCGCTGTCGCAATATATTAATACATCTATTGAGCCTTTTGTTATGATGTTCAAGAGACGAAGAAATTATAAGTTTCTACCATATCTTATATTGGATAAAGCCTACCCATTCGTTGACAATTTCGTTTGACATTTAACCACCGATAACATGATTTCACCATGCTAGTAATTATCAGCACTAAGTAACATACATATAGTGGATCTACACAGCCGGGTGACACGATTAAGTTGATATACGGATGATATATGAACATAATTTAATCATTAGCTGTCAACTCGGGGAACACCGTAAAACAGTTGGTTGGCACATGTGCACGGGCATTCTGCCAATTACGATAAGCCGAGAAGTTGCGATTCGTGCGCGGGCTGCAATTGCACGCTTGTTAGTCCACTGGGGCAGTATTGTTGGATTCAATTGACCTGACCAATCAAATGATGAAATCAAGTTACTCTTCAGCTGGATAGGTGATTGTTCCCAACACGTAATTGATTATCACAAGTAATTTATAAATGGCATGGGGATATATAATTGAAAACTGGACGAATTTTATTAATATTGGAACTAAATTAAAATTATAAGAAATAACTCTGTTTTCGATTTAATAAGGTGGTGAGTTAGAATCGACAATTTTGAAGACAAATTAACTTTAATTGCATAACCTTAGTCGAGACTAGATCGATTTATTAAATGTAACACTCAACTGGTTTTCAAAGGGAAAACACGTACCATATTTCAACTCATGAAGTATCTCGATCTAAATACCTACCAGGTGTACACATAAGAAAGTAGAGAGATTTGTAATTTAATATGCTTGATGCAAAGGGTGTTGCTACACAATAAATCCAACGACAATAACTTGACAAGGACGTGTGTCATTGTCGATTATAGGACCGTTGCCACATGCAACGGTGGAACCTGGTTTGATTGTATGGTGCTCACATGGTAAACTTAGTCAAATAATACCGACCAATTATGGCTTCAAATCCCCCAATATTAAGCTAAACATAAGGATTCAAAAGCAATTGTTTTCTGGGTCGTCTACTTAGATGAATGCACACAGTAACTACCACACCTACATGTATGTATATATCTGATATCTGTGATAATCGCATGCTTGCATATATGCTTTCGATCAGATACATATAAATGTTTCACGCATATCGTACAGTGTATCCTGGGGAGAATTAACAGAATTATGAATATTTGACATATGTCAGATAAATAGGTTGTTCCATTGCAGAAAATTAGCGATCGTGCTAAGGAGCTGCTACTTATTGTTTGTGTTAAAAGTACTCAACGGCTAGTATATTTCTCGAGAATGTCTTACATACACATGTAGCGGATATACTCTATTTTGATCAGATAAGCTTTGTGTAGTCTGAGTGGTCCCTAGTGGGTAGTCGCTGTGTGGACCAACTAATGCCGCGGCTATGGCTGGTAACATGTGACCAACGAGTTGTCATCCCGTTGATTGAAATGGATTAGCATCAGCGAAAGGGACAACTATAGTTTGACAAGCATCATTCTAATGCCTGAGCAACTGAGTATATGACATTTTGAGCACGTCTTCTAACTGTGTGGCTTTGTAATCCTTGTGCTTGAAATTTCATCTTTGGATAATTGCCTACATTGCTCCATACTGATATATAAATTGGATGATATAGTTTTATCCTATTCGGGTACTGTACGTAATTCTCATAGTTGTGTACTTGTGTACCATTATCATTCAAAGCATTAGCATTTACAAATAAGCATAAATCAACGTGTGATGGGACCCTAGCAGCTGCGAGAATATAATGACACAGATACTTATTATGTCAGGTTTGTTTGAGATTTGTTTCGGTTATTTCAATGGAACATCACTCCACTGAACGTGAAAACCAATGACCCCAGTACGCATTGACAACATTGGCGAGATAATTAAATTAAGTTGTCCATCCTTTGCAACCCGCACTTATCAGGATTCTAAATTGGTTGTCATCGCTTGACGGTTTGTGTAAGCGGGTCTAATGAGCCATGGGACACCTACATTGGTTATTGAGGATTGAATATGTATATTTAGTCGGCATTGTAGCTTCAATTCTTATTGTACTAATATAAAACTCAGCAGTTTCACCATCAAGCAGAACATTGACATGTATACCACAAAATGGATGTCAGGTTGAAACACAGTCCCAATATGGCAATTTGGCATTGTATGTCGATTTTGAGAAAAAAAAATGAGTATTTACTTTCTCAATGCCAACAGTTTTATCGGATTAGGATCACATTATCCACAGACATATATGCACGAACGAATAAGCTACAAAACTCATAACATGCAGATGCTATTGCAACTCAGAAGCCGGTAATTTTATCGGAACATTTTTTAGTTTTATGGCCGCCATTTTGGTCTCCATCATCGGTTTTACGTAACCGGTTGACTTATACATTTTATGATACAGCCTCTATGAAATAAAGATCAGTTACAATAAAGCACTTGCGATTTTCCATTCCGGTGTGCACACTCGTTGTGTACAGAGTGCCAATATAAAACTTGGCTGCCATCTTGGACGCCATCTTGGATTTTATTACCTTCCTAATCCAGGATTTGAACGAAATCTTACATTCTCCGTGTCCCCTGAGGGTTCTACCCTGTATGTGTCGAGTCCAATATGACTTTTCACCACAACCTGGATGAGTACAAGAAAAACTCATACTGTACACAACATTGTATAATGACATTTTATTATCCATCTGTATGTTTATCCAAATTTTGGAAATAAAACTTTTGTGGTTATTTTTGGTATTTGTCGGCACTTAATTCTCTATAAAAGCCTGTACCGTATATTGATCATCAGAAAGCATGATTTGGAAAAGTAAACACGGAAGTGAGAAAAAACTCAATGCGGAAGTGAAACGTCTGCTAAAATCCATCAATGTTGCACGCGCATCACAATTTCACCGATTCATTTCGCAATAGAGTTAATTCGTGACGTCACGGAGTCCAATATGAAAAGTCATATTGTACAGTCGGGAGTCCAATATGACTTTCGGGAGTCCAATATGACTTTCGGGAGTCCAATATGACTTTTTCCAGGACTATCACGTGGCGGCTTTTGCCCAATCGGAAATGGTGTTAGTTAAGGGATGGATAATAATATAAAATATGCATTGTCAATGTTTTATTGGAAACAACCTGCATGGATGCATTTTAGTGGATATTTGTGAAATTGGGGTGAGGGTTTATTATTTTGTCGATTAGTTTACCATTTGGAGATATATAATACAGATATGAACATCCAAAAATATATAATTTGGAAGAATTCGACAGATATGCTATATTTGCACAGAGTTGACACACGACACTTTGTCTGAATCGTCATGAATTTTTGATGTGCTACGCTACATATTTTACCATGACGTCACAAAATCAGAACGAAAGCAAAAAACAATGTTGAATCTGATTAAGTGTGAACATTAGCCCCATAAATTGCAACTATGTATTCATTCTTTCCCATTTTGATGCCCGGTCAACCGGTTGTCTATTGTCTGTCAAACAGCTGAAATGTGTCGGTTGGGTACCGTATGAAACAGCGAAAATGAATATTTTGTCACCTATTTCTTCTCGGCGCCCTCTGAATTCGAAAACTAGAGTAATTTTCCCATAAGAAAATGATGGTCTAATAAATTCCCCCGATGTGCGACGATCACCCCCCAGCACAGCCTAGACTATGCCTTTGTGAGCAATTTTGCTTTGCGTTGCTTTCAATTATGGATTTTTTTCAATGTTTATTGCGATATCAGCTCTAAAAAGTCACAGACAAACATGCAATCTCAACCTGGGACCACCCCTTTGTGTTAATTAGATTATTGAAGAACATGTATTAACAAAGAAATATATTCCCTGCCTTGTTTTTTCAATGTTTTCTGTCAGAACATAAAAAAAATTCCCAGGCTTTGTACTGGTGGAATATGATCTCTATGCGTGTTAGCCAGAGTAGAGATTCATGGCATGATCTATAATGCCTCAATGGTGAGATGAAGGATTTATAACTGCTATTTATTAAAAGTGTTCATTGCATGCAGCAGTTGAGAAATTCAATTGAGTATGTTCATACTGAGGGTACACCTTCTATGACTTTCCTATCAGCAGGGTCCACGCTGCCACTTGCCAAATTTGCAATTGGCAAAAGAAAACTTATTTTCCCAATTTTACAAGAGCACAGTCACAAAAAATAGGTACAAAGCACCATTATGCACCACATGCCTCACACACAATTGCATAAACTTACTCATATGCACTAAATGCATTAAACAATATACGGGAATGTCAATGTGCAGCTTTCGGAACACATCGCCGATATCAAACACGACAGGGACAGACTTTCACTACATTTCTCTACAACCTACCCAGACACAGTATATCCGACCTTCGATACCAAATTATCGATATACTACCTGGGGACACGGATAATGATGCTAAAACCAAAGTTCAAGAATAGGAAAACACACTTTCTTTTTTGAACTCAGAATACTAATTCCTTATGGCTTGAATAGGAAAGACCTTTAAGTGCCCTCTTCTCTCTCATCAGACCGAAACAGTCCGAACAATATGTACGTTGTGATGACAGATAGTTGTACTAAAGTTTTAGTCCTTTTGGAAGAAAAAAACAATTCATTTGGCAAAATTTCGGCAAGAGAAAATTTTAGTTCAGCGCCCACCCTGCCTCAGATAACTTGTACACATGACCAGTCAAACTGATGAGAATTCCATGACACATTCACTTCTCATCCCAGTGCACAGCTATATTACACACTCTAGCAACATTACAGTAAATGTTCAGTCTCCCAAGAAAATTTGTGTTGCAACCTTTTGCGTTGACTTATTTTTTTTAATAGTGATGCAAGGAAGCCTTTCTAAATAACATGAAAGATGCAAAATCTGATTAAGCGCCCCTCAATTACTATTTATTTGTATACTGGGGTAAAAAATATTTAATTCGAGTCGAGGAACCCACCTATCTATATTGTTTTTCACCATTGAGACTTATTAATGGCCCAGCAAAAAGCCAACGGTCTCGGACCAAATTGCGGATGAAGATGGATAACTCTAAAATCAAGAGGCTTTGAGTTGATAATAAGGCCAAACTTCGTCGAACAACATGTTGATAAATATGTTATACTAAAGTTGACAGTAGTTAGGATTATTTTTGGGCAATTAATCGATTCTGATAAATTTCTAAAAATGTTGTTGTTGTTGTTGTTGGAGTCTGATTATATGGGGACCATCGAATCGGATTGAGTACCTTTAAACATAAACACTCAATTGCTTCTTCATAACAATATTTTGACCAATTGATTGTTACATTGTAGTTGACTTCCGTTCATTTGCCACCATGATTAATCATTTGCATGGATGGTACCGATTTAGTATGACACTATTTTTGTGTGAAATATGATGTTTTGTATCGAATTCACAAAAACGACGATATCCATATTTACCTATTATAGTTGAATTCAGGATTGCCAGACCTGTATATATATGCTGAAACTCAATTAGTTTATGTTATTTTTTTGTGTTGCTGTTTTGCGTTCAAGTGATGTGAAACACTCCGGTAGGGTGATAAAATAGAAATGGTAAAAAATCTTGCTCAAAGTAGTAAATTTTACAAATATTATATCCAAATTGACAACAAACACCGTCATTCTTATATATTAATTAAATACAGTGATTCTCGATGACGAAATCGTTAGTTTATTGCAGACAGTTGCATCCCAAATCAAGAAGTAAATATTTACAATTGCGTGTAGATCAGACGATGTTTTCTATGGAGTGATAAGGTCGATTTTTGTTTGAAATTTTTGGCGATGTTACCAGAATGCTATATTCTTCCAGTTGTCATGGCACCTGAATACTAACTTATTAGTTTCACACACCCGAATAGGGGGCCCCCGGTGGTCCAGTCGGTAGAGTGCCAGGTGAAATACGCCGTCACAGGCCGTTCAGCGCTGACGAAGCTGGTTCGAACCCCGTCATAGGGAGGGTGACCGGAATCATGTATCTGGGCAAGTTTGTCAGTTGCTTTCCGGGGGTCGGTGGTTTCTACACGCAGTGGAAACAATTTCCCGGTGAAATTAAGCCTCTGCGTGGTCTTTCCTCCACCCGTAAAATTGACAACGTCGTGTGTGGCCTAGCGGCTAGAACGACGATAAACCCTAATAAACAAACAAACAAACACACACACACACACCCGAATAAGTACATAATATGTATTTACTCAGTGTTTTTTCACATTTGTAAGAACTTTTTTGGCATACATCCACCAATTAACCCTTTCATAACGGGAGCTGTGCTGGTGCAGCATTAAAGATCATGTGCCAGTGCATTCTCTTATATATACGAGTCTCCCATAGGAAGCCTCTCATATATAAGAGAATGCACTGGCTTACAAGGTCAAAGTAATTATTGTTAAGCCAATGAATTCTCTTATATATGTGAGGCTCCCCATGAGAGACTTGCATATGTAAGAGAATACATTGGAACAGGGTTTTTTCCAACTTTCAGGAATCTCCAGGGAAGGGGTCAGTGATATCGAACATGAACAGGATTACTTTTTAAGCTTGTTTTCTTTTTTTCGGTAATTCACTTATAACATGCATCAAAAACTGTTTTCTTCAAATTCTCCCCCCCCCCCCTTGCCCATGGATGAATCTGGCATCCCTGTATTGAATTCAGAACAATAGTCAACTTTAAACATTAAACATCAAAGTAAAACCATTCTAGGCAATCAACAACACTCAGATTAAAGCCTGACACAATAAAGGAGGCTTGATGAGGATAATTACTATTACTTATCCCTTAGAAGTGTTCAGTGACCCGGTGCATGTGGACCATTAAGGCCAGGAAGTTAGTAAGATTATCCATCTATAAAAAAAACATTCACATACAGTAAAAGTAAATGTTTATGGTTGGTGAGAAGAGAATTTGAATGAATTAGTGGCCTGGTGGGGAGGTGTATATAAACACATCAACATATGGTACACGAACATCTCAACGTAAAACAACAATAAAACATGTCAATAACATTGTAGTGCAGTGGGGGGGGGGGGGGGGGGGGGGGGGACTAGAACTAGAATCTTAATGAAGTAATGGCCTGGTGTGGAGGTGTATATAAACACATCAACTTATGGTACATGGACATCTCAACATAAAACACAAATAAAACATGTCAATAACATTGTAGTGCATACAGGGTGTGGGGAGGGGGGGGGGGGGGGTAAACTAGAATCTTAATGAAGTAATGGTCTGGTGGGGAGGTGTATATAAACACATCAACATATGGTCCACGAACATCTCAACATAAAACATGTCAATAACATTGTAGTGCAGTGGGGGGGGGGGGGGGGGGGGTAAACTAGAATCTTAATGAACTAATGGTCTGGTGTGGAGGTGTGTATATAAACACATCAACATATGGTACACGAACATCTCAACATAAAACACTAATAAAACATGTCAATAACATTGTAGTGCAGACAGGGTGTGTGGTGTGGGTAAGAGGGGGTGGGGGTATATAAACACATCAACAAGATAAGATAACTTTATTGCAATAAACATCCAAGGGTGGACAGGTTGCAAAGAAATACATGTACATAATGCATTGACATATGAAATAAGAGAACACAAAAATACACATATATACAAGATAGATACAACAATATGTTACAATATGACACCCTTGGTAGCAGATCGAGTGCTGATTTCGCGGGTTTGAGGTGTTGTGTATTCATGGCTGATAACATTGATCTTTGTTTAAAACATAAGTTAATATTACGGCATATTAACGAACAGACATTCGGGTCATTGTTACTCATAATAAATATAAATTTGTCAGTTTCTTTCCATTTTAAAAATCCCGGCTTATATAATTCTAGCTGTGAATAGAGATCATTTCTTATGGACTTATACGCGTTACATTTGGTGATAATGTGTATCTCATTTTCGATTGATTTTCCGTCCTTGCAATATAGGCTTTAACAGGATAGATGTGTCTTAGTTTTTCAATAGCAAGGTTTATGATTACTGATTCGCAGACGTGTAAACATGGTTCTTGCCTCATTGTCGTTTGTATATTTGAGATAGGGTTCTCTTTGATAAGTTTATTATCGGTGTACGCATCATTAAGTAATGTGTGCTGCTCATGCCGTTGTAATTTGACATTGAAAGTGGCATCTACTGTAATAGGATATATGCCCATATCCGCCATCGCTGCATAATTTGACGCTTTGTTGCCTATTCCAAGAGCCATTTTACAATATTCAACATGCAGCTTATCTCCATCTAAATCTTTTCTATTGAATATATGATGTTCATTTATCCATAGTTCCGAGCCATATAATAGAATAGGCTTAACATGTGGTACAGGAATATCTCAACATAAAATAACAAACAAACAAACATGTAAATAACATTGTAGTGCAGACGGGGTGTGAGCGGTGGGGGAATGAATGGGTGAGGGATAAACCAGACATAGACTGCCTCAGTATATCAACAGGGATGTAGCTAAATAGTCTTCATTAGATAGGGGTGGATCTGACATCATTTTTATTCATCCCCGATTTTCCAATGCCTATAATTGGAAATTTATCTATGAATATCACAGCTACAAAATGTAGGTAGGAACAAGCATTGTCAATGTGAAAATTAGTTTATTCCTATTGTATCTGTATTCCTCACAACATGAAGGGGATGTCCTATGTTACATGTATCTTCTGTTCACAAATGAATAAGATTGTGTGAAATGAAAATTTTATGGTGAGAAATTGGATAAAAGCCTGACAATTTCTCATTTCCTTTTTACCGCCAAACATTCCTCTGTGACCACATCAAAGTAACCAACACAGAGTTAATCATAAATATACATAAAAAGTCTATACTCTAAAGGTACCAATTTTGAAACAAATTAAAAGAACTGAAATATCAAACACATTGTCAATAATTGGGATCTTTAACCTTAAATTCACATGGTGCACAGCTCAAACACACAACATCTGACCCACACTGGATGATGTGTTTAAATTTATGGACAATAAAACAGACCTGTGTGAACCTCTTTATGCATTTTTTATTAGACCACACCATAGGAAGACATATTTTGTCCTTTTCATGAGGTATATATTTTCTATTCATGACCCTGTCCAGCTTTGTGTCACAGTTATTCCAGTAAGGTTAACAGCTCCTCCAGGCTTGGGTGACCTATCTTCCCACGATTGTAAAATTTCCGTCAGTGATTTTGCACACTCATCTTCCCAGACACCTTTAAATGATAATTCATAGCCCCTTGTCCTGTGGGGGCCATCTCTTTTACTTTTATGAGGATAACCTCTTTGGGTTGATGTTTCTTTTATGAGGCGACAACAATAAATTTGTGTCCCATAACAGTTCTTCATTAATATATAATCTTTGTAGGCAGATGGGAAAATGAACAATGACTTGTAGGAATATCTTTGTTGGCAGGTTTTTTTCTTTTAGTAATCACCTCTAAAAATGTAAGTTCTCCCCTTATATCTTCACCCCCCCCCTCATATAATACCCTATATCTGCTCCCCTGAGTTTAGGTTGCCTCTCATTTTCAGAATGAGGTCCCCAGAGGGTGCATTTAGTGACGCTATCCCGCATAGTGGGCTAGCATCACCCTCTGGGAACCTCATTCTGCATGGCCTCATCTGCTATGGGAGACATAGACTCAAATTGAAGTTCCCAAATGATGAATATTGTGATGTGCATCCATTGGGCACCTCGTTTATGCATTGTGTCGTCTGCCAATTTAAGGATAAAGAAAAACTAAGCTAAAAAAGAATTAGAATCTAAGTTTCTATAGAAATTTGATAATAAAGAAGCTTTCCTGAGAAGATGAGGCCTAAGCAGATTGAGGTCTCCAGAGGGTGAATTTAGTGATGCTAGCCCACTATGCGATATAGCGTAACTAAATTCACCCTCTGGGGACCTCATTCTGCAAATGATGTGGAACCAAGCCTGAGTTTAGTGTGCCTAAGTGGCCGAGTATCAGCCCCGATCCCAATGCAAATTAGACCTTATTTTTCACAATTTTTGCTTAAAAATTCCCAGTCAAATTCTTCTAATTTCATCTGGTACGTGTCAGCTGTTGGTTCACTAATGAGTCATAAGAGAATGCATTGGCACAGGGTTTTCGCAAAATTTCAGTAAAGCTCCAGTCATGGAAGGTTTAATAAGGAAGATAAAACTGGCATGCGTCTAGGAGTTTACATAATTGTTGATGTAAGCTGGCATGCGTCTGGGAATTTACATAATTGTTGATGTAAGCTGGCATGCGTCTGGGAATTTACAAAATTGTTGATGTAAGCTGGGAATTTACATAATTGTTGATGTAATCTGGCATGCATCTAGGAATTTACATAATTGTTGAATTAAACTGGAATGCGTCTGGGAATTTACATAATTGTTGATGTAAACTTGCATGCATCTGGGAAGTTACATAATTGTTGATATACAAATGTAAACTGGCATTTGTCTGGGAATTTACATAATTGATGTAAACTGGCATTTGTCTGGGAATTTACATAATTGATGGAAACTGGCATGCATCTGGGAATTTACATAATTGTTGATTTCCTTTTTTCAGACATAATGGTCAGAAAGATTACAAGTGCGGTGTGTGTGATTACTTCGGATACACATTCACGGATATCCGAAAACATATAGAACGGAAACATTCCGACATCAAAACTTATGTCTGTGATAAATGCCGGACTCCATTCCGGTCTGAGGATAGCCTCCGGGTAAGTAAATTTACATGTGGAGCCCAGGCATTCACATGACCTCCTGTATGTGATTAACCCTTTACCCAACAGAATGGCCCTGTGCCAAAGCATTCTCTTATATATGCGAGTCGTCGCCTCGCATATATAAGAGAATGCAATGGCTTAACACATATTAAAAATGATAAAATTGTCAAAGAATGTAGAAAAATATTATAAAAATTGTTAAAAAATGTAAGAAAAAATTATAAAATTGTTAAAGAATGTAAGAAAAAATGGTAAAAAGTGTTAGGCCAATGCATTCTCTTATATATGCGAGTCGACCATAGCACAGGGCATAACTGTAACCATCACAATGTGGTCAATGAACCGGTTCCAATGATATCCATATTTGTATGGTTTTATTGAGACAAACCGAAGGTATTTTAGGCTGTTGAAGCTTTATTTGGGCGTTTTTGGCCGGTTTGTTGGGTAAAGGGTTAATCATCTGATATATCCGCGATTAATCTGGCTTCAAAATGATATATCATTTACCGTGATAGAAAAAGGGTGTCTGTCCGTCCATCAGTGCGTCCTTCCGGACAGATATCTCAAACACCTAAATAACTACAAGGGCATTCAACAGAGTTTTCAATCATGTTTCCGGATTTTCCATTTTAGAGTTATTCATCTTTGTTTATCTGGAACTGTTGGTTTTTTTTTTCGTCCGGGGCAGATATCTCCACCACCGTTTGACGAATATCAATGAAATTTGGTATGGATGTTCACTACTACGAGTTCAACCATTTTATTCAGTGTTCAATCATTTTTTTAGTTATGGCATTTTTTATAGCTGAATTTGTGCATCCTTGTTTCATATTTCAACTGGGAGAAAATATTAACAACCCCAAGATGCTACTGAACCCAAAAACCTTCTCTGCAACAAAACAAATATGTAATTTCATCAAAGACGCCCTTGATGACTCAAACATGCCCTCGAATTAATCTATACTAAAATAATAAATAGAGCTCTAGTTCATATTACAAGTAAATATTAACACGATGTTGGTATAGGGTGAGTTAACCAACACATTAAAACCTATATATACTACTATAGGCAGCGCCTGAATGTAGGCATATTTAAGTCAATCAATGTCTTAATTTATTAATGATTATATATAAGATGTTATTTATTTATGTACAATGTATTTTTATTCTTGGATTACGCTAAAACATGGTTATATCCATTAAAGAATTTAAATTTGTTTTTCAGCATCACATGAAGAATTCGTGTTTCGCGATGATAGAGCAGGCTTTATCCATAGCAACGTCAACCGGAGGAATGAGTAAAGCCACGTTACAGATACCGTCCTCGTCGATCTCCATCGATGACGGTCATATACTCGTCGATGGCGTGCATCAGATCACCGAGAGTGGACAGATTAACATCATGGTGGAGGAGGTTAATCTCGATGAAAGTGAGTAACCATCTTAATTTATATACTACCCCACCCCCAATCTCTACCCCCCCCCAAATCTGAACCCCTGAACAGATTAACATCATGGTGGAGGAGGTTAACCTCAATCAGAATGAGTACTAAATTCACCCTCTGGGGACCTCATTCTGCAAATCCAGGCTGCTACTCCAGCACCTTAGCAGGGGACCATCATTCATAGCAAGATTGCAGGAGCTCAGAAATAAGTGCATCGGAACCAATGTATCTACACATTTTAACCCCTTGCTATAATAAATGGATTCTCCCACTCAGTTTTAAAAGCATACATTGGAAGGGTCTATTATTCATCTGGAGGGATGTTAAGGTAATAAAAGCAGATGACAGACACAGAAGGAAATAATACAAGAGCAGAAGGATTCATATTCTTTGGGTTCAACAAATGACCTTTGCGAATCGATTCAATTCGATGCGATTCAGAATATTTCGTCTGATTCAATTTGATTCGAAATCATCTGTCCTGATTCGAATTGTATCGAATCATTGGCACCAGTTGCATTTTCAACAGACACTTTTGCTTTTTTCGCAAAGATAGGTTATGATGCCAACAAAAGGCCACATAAACAAACACTGTTGTAGACTGAGCTATTTCATTCTAAACACCTAAAATATAAGCTTTCATATGGGATAATAGTAAAGGTAATATCCCTCTGATGTTTGCATGATACGTACCAAATTTGTTAGAGAAATGTTACCCCAAATACAGTGACCAATAATCTGAAATTGAATCTATGCAGAACCTCAACCTCTGAACCTGAAATATCCCCCCAATCACATCTATCCCACACACCCTCCTAGCCCCTGCACTAACCACTGCCCCTCTGGTGATATCTCCCTGCACTGCACTCCACATACCATATAACCAGATGATATGAGATTGAATATTTGCACCTCAACTGAAATCTTTTTGAATTCAACTCACACCCACACCCCTGTAATAATCTCCATGCCCCTCCCCCATGTCCCTGCACTCCACTCGACATTCCATGTAACCAGATGATATGAGATTGAATATGTGCACCTCAACTTAAATCTTTTTGAATTCAACCCAACTCCACACCCCTGTAATAATCTCCATGACCCCCCCCCCACAACCCATCCCCACACCCCTGTAATAATCTCCATCCACCCCACCACCTCCCATCTCCCGGCACTCCACACAACATTTGTAATATTCTTCATGAACCCCCTCTGGACTCATCTCCCTGTACTCTCTCGACTTGAGATTTAATATGTGCACCTCAATTGATATGTTGTTGAGATGACCCCTACCCCACACCCCTGTAATAATCTCCATGCCCCCACCCATCTCCCTGCAACTCAATTGATATGTTGTTGAGATATAACCCCTACCCCACACCCCTGTAATAATTTCCATGCCCCTCCCCCATGTCCCTGCACTCCACTCGACATTCCACGTAACCCGATGATCTGAGAATGAATCTGTGCACCTCGACTGTGAAATCTGCTTGAGAGCCTCTTTTGGTTGGTTATCTAATGTTCGGCTCGTTTGATCTAGTGATATGTTATTCATGTGGACACTAATATGAATGAAGAGTACCAAGCCATGCTGGGAACCAACAAAAAAACCATCACGGGAAGAGACCTAGTCACACTGAGAGGTGACAAAAAACCACCGAGGGTCGTCAACAGTGCAAACATTTCTCTCAGGTATGCCAATTGTTACCGGCCTTCAAATCAGTTAAAAAAATATGATTGCTGTCTGTATGGCGGAAATAATTTACAAGTGTAAAGTGGCTGAAGTGAGGTTATCAGATTCAACGAGAATGAGAGCAGCCAATGGTGACCATCCTAACAGAGGATATCAGATTTATCCAATTATAAACATATTGTTGAAAGATGGTGTGATGAAGCCTCAAAAATAATAATGGTAAATTCTGTGTTTATTTGCAACTCCGAAGCATGTCTACCATTTCCTGTCTGCTATTCGACCTCCGACCCCTGGTGTGTCTATGGGACAATGCTTTCCTCCCATTACTAACAATCCAGAGGAATAGTTGCTTCACCCATAATATTTTCTCTGTGGTGTTCCGGTGACATTCTCCAACACTTATTGCCTTTGTGGTTACATTCTTGTGGCCCATCTGTTCTCCCTGCTGGTAAAGAGTGTTTGCAATCTGGGACACTGTGCGTGCACAGATCAATTCATGAATCCAAGGCTCAAAATAAAAAAAATTCTACTGACTGTCAAAATGACAGGCACCAAATGGATGGTGTTGGTCATTTCAAAATGGTGGTGCCTGGCAAATTTTCAGATGTACTGAATGAGACCGTATTTAAATTTCCAATCAACTTATTATTCATCAATGAGTGAGTTAGTGAGCATCCAATTGCCACCCAGGAAAAACCCAAGTTATTTTTGTTTTCAAAAGTTCAAAAACGTTCCCGTCGATTAATACATACAAATGCACTTCACAAACGAGATAATTGCATTAACTCTGAATTGATCTGAAATTAAAAAAGGACTATTTTTTACTTTCAATGTCTGATTTGGCCAGTAATGGCTCCTTGGATGTACCCCAAACAGATACAAATTGTTTAAAAATTTGCATTGGACAAAATGTCTGACAGATACAGAAGTGCATTGGACATAAGCTATTTTTCTTCGGACAATGACCGTGACCGGCCACTTATTTTGAGCATTGCATGAATCTCTACTCTGGCTAACGCCCATAGAGATCATATTCCACCAGAACAAAACCTGGGAACTTTTCCATCACAAGCCTGAGTTTAGTGTGCCTGTCATTTGCAGAATGAGGACCCCAGAGGGTGAATTTAGTGATGCTATCCTGCACTGTGGGCTAGCATCACCAAATTCACCCTCTTGGCACAATCTACAGTCCACTTCCCTCAGCCGATCGTCACCAAACTTCATATTGATCTTGATATTGATCTACTATCAAATGTTTTTCGAATTTCATTGGAAAAAATGGCCATCTTGGATTTAACTTTATATATATCTCTTCATGTTGATATCTATTATTACTTATACATTTCAACTTTCCGCATTCCTAATCGCTCCATTGACATGAAATTATCCCCTCTCAAAGTTGAGCTACAGTGTCATTGACACTTTCATTTTGTTTTTTGTTAAAACAAACATGTTAATAAGGTTACACTTAATGTAACCCGATTGCATTGTGGGGGTATCTTTAGTCCCATTGGGACAGTCCCATTCTCTAGTTTGGGTCTGTGAGATTAGCAAGATTAATGAATTTTAACTTGGAACATTTATACATGTTTTCTTCATCATCTGTCCCATCTTTACATAATTCGCATAATCTTTTGTCTTCATGGATCATAATGTTTCTATATCATATTGTCCGCGTATTCTGCTTACTCAATGGGGCAGAAAGTGCTCTGAGAGCTTTCAGATGAATGGCAACAAGCCATATTTCCGACTAAATCCTGAAAATGTACCCATAATTCTGCTGTGGTTAAGGGAACGATCTCTTAACCCTTTACCCAACAGAACGGACCTGTGCCAATGCATTCTCTTATATATGCGAGTCGACCATAGGTCGCCTCGCATATATAAGAGAATGCATTGGCTTAACACATTAAAAATTATTTTTTTAGGCTAATGCATTCTCTTATATATGCGAGGCGACCTATGGTCGACTCGCATATATAAGAGAATGCATTGGCACAGGGCATAACTGTAACTATCACAATGTGGTCAAAGAGCCGGTTCCAATGATATCCATATTTGTATGGTTCTATTGAGACAGACCGAAGATATTTTAGGCTGTTGAAGCTTTATTTGGCCGGTTTTGGCCGTTTTGTTGGGTAAAGGGTTAAGGCATTACTGTATATATGAGGAATCTAATGTGTGGTTTAATGTATATTAGTGTTATCAAAGTAATTCATTTGTGGTGAGAGATTGAGGGTCAGCATGGAGGGGGCCTGCTAGGAAGTATTTTTTTGTTTATGAAAATATTTTTGTATATAGGCTGGCATCTCCTTGATATGAGGAATATTATAATTATCTTGTGCTGGAGAGGGGCACCAAAATTGACTAGGATGTTTTTTTATTACAAACTTGCTCCATTCTCATGTGTTGGCACTCACACGAAACATACATTTATCAGTTTATATATGGTCGCAGGTTGTCCATATGTACTGACATAATCATGTCATTTTGTCAATCCAAGAATGGAATAAGTTTAGTTTCTAACAGTGGAACATCTGTGCATATTGAGCACATACCAGTGCAAATACAGGAACAATTCTGTGTTTTGTGGCATGTGTAGTCTGTTTCATTAGGTATAAATAGAGTTACTTCCCATTGACTGGTCCAGTCAACACAGCTCTAAAGTTGTAAATATCTTGGGTTCTGTGGGAAAGTATTAAAGTCTAATTAAGGCTGGTGTGGGGAGGATTTATTGGTATCTGAAAACACACATCTCAGGTTATCTGGTCAGCCAAGGGCAAGTCTGCAAATAGTGTGTCAGTCATTTGCAGAATGAGGTCCCCACAGGGTGAATTTAGTGACGCTATCCCACACAGCAGGCTAGCATCACCAAATTCACCCTCTGGAAACTTCTTTCTGCTTAGGCCTCAACTGCTATGGGAGACCTAGGATCAGATTGAAGTTCCCCAGATAAAGTTGGTGATGTTCACCCATTAGTCACCTCGAATATGCAATTTATCTTCTGCAAATCAGGGGATATAGAATCTGAACAGAATGGAAAAAGTAACTATAAACAATGTTAATTTGATACTATAATACTTCCCAAAAGATGAGACCCAAGCAGAATGAGTTTAGTGATGCTAGCCCGATGTGCGGGATAGCTTCACTAAGTTCACCCTCTGGGGACCTCATTCTGTTAATGACAGACACCCTATTTACAGGCTTGGTACTTCTATGGGAGACCTAGGATTATCTTGAAGTTCCCCAGTTTGTGATTTTCACTCATTAGTCACCTCGATTATGCATTTTAATTTCTACAAATTAGGGGATATAGAAACTGAACAGCAGGGGAAAAGTAACTAAAACAATGTTAATTTGAGACTATAGTTATACCTCCCAGAAGATGAGGCCCAAGCAGAACGAGGTCCTAAATTCACCCTTTGGGGACCTCATTCTGCAAATGACAGACACACTATTTGCAGACTTGATCTGAGAGCACACATCTTAGATTATCTGGTCAGCAAAGGGGGTCAGGTGTTGGCTTCTGAAGACTTTGCTATAAACTCTAATACAGGAAATCGTGTCTGACAGAAATTTAAACAAGAACCCTGGGTCAACACCGGCTGATGAGAGAATTGTTGAGTTTTATTGTAAATCAACACCACAAACATTTTATGGGCCCTGTGCCAATGCATTCTCTTATATATGCGAGTCGACCATAGGTCGCCTCGCATATATAAGAGAATGCATTGGCTTAACACATTAAAAATTATAAAATTGTTAAAGAATGTAAGAAAAAATGGTAAAAAGTGTTAAAAAAAGATTTTTTTTAGGCCAATGCATTCTCTTATATATGCGAGTCGACCTATGGTCGACTCGCATATATAAGAGAATGCATTGGCACAGGGCATAACTATAACCATCACAATGTGGTCAAGGAGCCGGTTCCAATGATATCCATATTTGTATGGTTTTATTGAGACAGACCGAAGATAATTTAGGCTGATGAAGCTTTATTTGGCCGGTTTTGGCCGGTTTGTTGGGTAAAGGGTTAAACAAGAACCCTGGGTCAACACAGGCTGATGAGAGAATTGTTGAGTTTTATTGTAAATCAACACCACAAACATTTTATGGGGCCTGGATAATTGTGAAGTGATTGAGTTTTGTGTGGAATTAATTGACCAGTCCTGGTTTTGCTCTCAACAATGAGGATGTATTATGTGACATATTTTTTCATGCTTGTTTGTGTCTGGGTAATTTTTTACTGTAAACTAACTGACAGGTAGCATTAATATGAGAGTGACCCCTGGTTTAACGGGGCGAGAAGTGTGCCTCCAGGGGGATAAAATTATAGTTGTTCAATAATCTTTTTTTTTTCATTCTGCTGTGTCGGTCAACCTGACCTTTCAACCTATTTATTTGACAAAGAAACGCTCTCATGGTTATGAATCATTACTTTGTGACTTCTCAATTGACAAACAGGTTTTTAACATCCTTTGTGAGAATCGGATGTATGTAATTGAGCAAATGTTGAAATTTAGTTTTTCTTTGTTTGGTGGTGGTGGGGCGCTTGTACAGCAGAAACCATTAGAGAAGTTGAGAGATCAGGAAAATTTAAGTGTTGAATACCCTGAAATTTGAAAATGAAAATACCATGAAATTTGAAAATTTCATGAAGATACTAGAAAAATGTTTTGCGATAAATTGACATTTAAAAATAAATTAAAAACCAATTATTTAATTTAATTAATCTTAGAATTGGAAGTTTGCATTTCTACTTTGGAGGCCAAAATAATTCTTTATTTTTTAGATCTAGAGTGTGTTTGGTAACTTGAATTTAACCCCCCTTCCCCTGTTAACCCTTTACCCAACAAACCGGCCAAAACCGGCCAAAGAAAGCTTCAACAGCCTAAAATATCTTCGGTCTGTCTCAATAGAACCATACAAATATGGATATCATTGGAACCGGCTCCTTGACCACATTGTGATGGTTACAGTTATGCCCTGTGCCAATGCATTCTCTTATATATGCGAGTCGACCATAGGTCGCCTCGCATATATAAGAGAATGCATTGGCCTAAAAAAAATCTTTTTTTAACACTTTTTACCATTTTTTCTTACATTCTTTAACAATTTTATAATTTTTAATGTGTTAAGCCAATGCATTCTCTTATATCGACTCGCATATATAAGAGAATGCATTGGCACAGGGCCGTTCTGTTGGGTAAAGGGTTAAGTAATCCTAGCTGCATCCTTGTGGAGTTTTTTAACACCCCCTCCTCTACCATGAGCTACATCCCTGTCACACTGTTGCTCTATATTTGTTGGAATGTCATCTGTCACCTCAGGTTTCACAAAAATGCAGCAGGAATACTTAACTTTGTGAGTCACTGTACAGAGTTGTGTTATCACATGCATTGGGACCGTCATTAACATTCCGTATGGTAAGTAAGCTGTCCTGTTTTGGCTGAGGTACAAGTTTGTTGCAAATGAACTGCCGATTCTGCATTTAGAGTGTCTATCGGAGACGTGGTACGGTCATGGACGAGACGTTTGATTTCCGTCATTATTAGTCAAATACCATGGCAAGCATCGTGTGTTTCTGTAATTGATATTAATCTCAAGGTCATCCAAGGACTCTGGATGAAATTTACATAAACTTCGTCTCACTTTTATGACTCCCAAACTCAGATTAAAACAACAGTTATACATTATCCCTTATTATGCCCCCCGACTTGAAGTCGGCGGGTATATAGTCGACGTCTCCGTCCGTCCGTACGTCCGTTCGTCCGTACAAACATTTTGCATTATTGTTCAGCAACCGCTGGGCAGATTTAGCTGATATTTGGTATGGTGATAGAGCAGCATGGGGGAACAGCTACATGCATAGCGCGGGTTTCGTCCACCTATTTTCACCAGAGTTATGGCCCTTTTTTGACTGAGAAAATTCAATTTTGTCCGTCCGTACAAACATTTTGCATTATTGTTCAGCAACCGCTGGGCAGATTTAGCTGATATTTGGTATGGTGATAGAGCAGCATGGGGGAACAGCTACATGCATAGCGCGCGTTTCGTCCACCCATTTTCACCAGAGTTATGGCCCTTGTTTTACTTAGAAAATTCAATTTTTCTCTTGTTTTTTGGGTTTCCAGATTATAGCGTGAGCTTTGGTGGTACGATTGCAAATCCCGTATTTTTGTGGATCAGTTATATGAAAATACATGTCAAGTGCGAATTTGGGTATGATCTGATGATTTTTGCCAGAGTTATGGCCCTTTTTTCAACTTAGAAATCCGTCTGTACGTCCGTCCATACAAACATTTTGCATTATTGTTCAGCAACCGCTTGGCAGATTTAGCTGTTATTTGGTATAGTGATAGAGCAGCATGGGGGAACAGCTACATGCATAGCGCGGGTTTTGTCCACCCATTTTCACCAGAGTTATGGCCCTTTTTTTACTTAGAAAATTCAATTTTGTCCGTCCTTACAAACATTTTGCATTATTGTTTGTTCAGCAACTGCTGGGCAGATTTAGCTGATATTTGGTATGGTGATAGAGCAGCATGGGGGAACAGCTACATGCATAGCGCGGGTTTTGTCCACCCATTTTCACCAGAGTTATGGCCCTTTTTTTACTTAGAAAATTCAATTTTGTCCGTCCTTACAAACATTTTGCATTATTGTTCAGCAACCGCTGGGCAGATTTAGCTGATATTTGGTATGGTGATAGAGCAGCATGGGGGAACAGCTACATGCATAGCGCGGGTTTCGTCCACCTATTTTCACCAGAGTTATGGCCCTTTTTTGACTGAGAAAATTCAATTTTGTCCGTCCGTACAAACATTTTGCATTATTGTTCAGCAACCGCTTGGCAGATTTAGCTGTTATTTGGTATAGTGATAGAGCAGCATGGGGGAACAGCTACATGCATAGCGCGGGTTTTGTCCACCCATTTTCACCAGAGTTATGGCCCTTTTTTTACTTAGAAAATTCAATTTTGTCCGTCCTTACAAACATTTTGCATTATTGTTTGTTCAGCAACTGCTGGGCAGATTTAGCTGATATTTGGTATGGTGATAGAGCAGCATGGGGGAACAGCTACATGCATAGCGCGGGTTTTGTCCACCCATTTTCACCCAGAGTTATGGCCCTTTTTTTACTTAGAAAATTCAATTTTGTCCGTCCTTACAAACATTTTGCATTATTGTTTGTTCAGCAACCGCTGGGCAGATTTAGCTGATATTTGGTATGGTGATGAGCAGCATGGGGGAACAGCTACATGCATAGCGCGGGTTTCGTCCACCCATTTTCACCAGAGTTATGGCCTTTTTTTTACTTAGAAAATTCAATTTTGTCCGTCCGTACAAACATTTTGCATTATTGTTCAGCAACCGCTGGGCAGATTTAGCTGATATTTGGTATGGTGATACCGTCCATGCTTAATATGAACAGCTACGGTTGGGGGCAAATGCCACGCGACAGCGTAGCTCTTGTTATACTAAAGCATCATTGATGAGTAGTTATCCCATAGGAAATGTTCAGATTAATAGTTTAAACCCTTTCTATGCTAAAGCAGCATCATTGATGAGTAGTTATCAGATAATAATAGATCATTTGTTGAACTTATAATCTAAGCATTTTCCTCAATTGTAGGAAGGTATGTGTTTTATGCACCCCCCCCCCCCCCCCCCCCCCCAAGCGTGAGAAAATATAAATAATTTTACTCCCAATATTTTGACACCACCCCCCCCCCCCCCCCAATTTCACTAATTTTGGTCCTAAAACCCTACTGATATCACTCACATGACTTGGAAATTATCTCCTTTAATTTAAAATGACAGATTAATCTGTTTCAGAAGCTGTTTTAATTGAAAAAAATGGTTAACCCTTTGAGTGCCAGGGCCGATCTCATTGGCCCAGGGGCCGATCTCATCGGCCCTAAACCTACAAAATAAGTCTGTTAAAGAATAGAAGAATAAATTATTAAGATTGTAAAAAATTGTAAAAAAAAAAATTTAAAACAAATTGTTAGGCCAATGCATTCTCTTATATATGCGAGGCGACCTATGGTCGACTCGCATATATAAGAGAATGCATTGGCACAGGGTATATGGGTTGATACAAAAATCGGACCTGGCACTCAAAGGGTTAATGCAGACAAATATGAAGTTTTTTTTAATACTCGCTGATAGGCATCTGTCTACCACATACATGCATTGGAGTTTCCAGGTCGTGTGTGATGAGACTATGCTAGGTCTACTCTGGGTGGTTAAATTGCATGCTGCTAAATGGAAATTCTAATGCATCGATGTAGTGGACAAATACAGTAACGTATCAGAAACTGATAGTTGCGCCTCTCGTTCTATCCTTATGTGACCACAGCCCGGGCACCCCCCCCCCCCCCCCCCCCCCCTCCAAAATTGTTTCCCATATCCCATTGTACATATCGGCAAAGTTTCATGATTTAATCTGGTCTGTCACGATTTTGCTAAATTTTGACCCTAAGCCACTGGGCTATTTGTGCCATATCAACAAACCATTAACACACCTGTGTTGTTCTGTGTATATATCATTTGATTATTAGTAAAACTAATAAATTGGATGTATAAAAATGTTATTTTTCTTTCTGCAGATGAGATTGAAGATGAGGAGCTGGTGTTTGCTGAGGAACAAATATCCCATGGTCAGCTGACAGTGACGGAGGGTCAAGTGGAGGAAGTGGCGCACCTCATCGAGTCCGTGGAGGTCATCGAGGGTGTAGAGTGTGACAGCAATGTAGACATCATAGTAGAGAATGAAAACCTCCTCGACTGAGAACTGTGCAACGTAGACATCACCATGGAAACGATGACCTCGACTTGAGGACTGTGCAATGTAGACATTACCATGGAAAGCGATGACCTCAACTGAAAGCTGAAGCTAACAGGCTGACCACTGCAGATTCCACTGGCAGCCCCCCCCCCTGATCCCCCTGGTGCCACCCCTGTTGGGAAGCCAGGACTAAGGTGGAATGTGGTTGCTTCTTGGAGGAATCTGAAGTATGGATTTTTCCATACGGTGCCTTTTCATGTTTCTGAATCTAAAGAGAGTGAATGTGTTAGCTGAGTGTCGCATGAATGTATTCATCATCATCATCATCTTCATCATCCAATTTATTCATACAGGAATGCCCTAAGTAATCGACTCCTTAAACACAGCAGAATTATGGGTAACTTTTCAGGATTTAGTCGGAAATATGGCTTGTTGCCAGTCATCGGAAAGCTCTCCCTGAGAGCTTTCCGATGAATGGCAACAAGCTATATTTCCGACTAAATCCTGAAAAGTTACCCATAATTCTGCTGTGTTTAAGGAGTCGATTACTTAGGGCATTACTGTATTATCATCAAAACCATTCACAGAATACTAGCAGATAGGAGCTTCCTGAAATGTTTGAATAACCCTGTGCCAATGCATTCTCTTATATATGCAAGTCTCTCATAGGGAGCCTCGCATATATAAGAGAATGCATTGGCCTAACAATATTTACCTTGACATTGTAAGCCTACAATAAAAATAAGAATCTTTTGAAGGTGTCTAAAGAAACTAAAAAACTGGGTTAATTTGATAATCTTTTCAGGGGAGATGAGGCCAAAGCAGAATGAGGTCCCCAGAGCAGAGAAGGATCCAGGGATGTTTTGATACCTGTTACAGGTTTGGGTGCCCAAACTATAGAGACCCATATGTCCCCAAATTCCATGTAGATAGTATTTATTCAAGTTGGATCTTCCATATTTTCAAGGAATTTTTCTATAATTCAACAAAATGTACTAGTAATGCAAATCATCAGCCCGCAGATGATATATAGTCTATAATATGGAGCCTTTATTTGCACAATCAAGTATCCAGTACTGAATATTTTAACATCCAAATTTATATGGGCACATACTCACAATACAGAACAGGTGTCCCCACAAATTATCTGGATCCTTCCCTGCCCCAGAGGGTGAAATTAATTATGCTAGCCCACTGTGCATGATAACATCACTAAATTCACCCTCTGGGGACTTCATTCTGCAAATGACCAGCACCATATGTCAAGGCCTGAATTGTTCAATGACTTCTGTGAGCCCTGTTTTAGTTGTTGTCATTTTCACAATTGCCTCATTTGATTGTTCGTCAACTTCGTGGCACCCCTGCATCCGGTTATTATGCTACAAAGTTTAACATATTAGAAATGACAAGTGACCTTGCTCTTCATTGGTTCAAACTTGAATTCGTTCAGCAGATGGAGTCCCAATTGACCTCTTATTCATATTCGATACATTTATACCAAAACATCTTCCTTCAAGCACAATTCGCAACAATCAACCAGTAAATATGAATGGATAGTTTTCTAGAATACAGACACTCTACTGTCATAATGCATTAGATGTGACAGGAATGTTATCTTTGGCCAGCATGCTGTCTCCATGAATCACAGATTTATATCTCAGACTGAGATTCATTCATTCAGTAAAATCTGCTTCCTCACCATATGAGTTATGGGTGTAACTGCCTGTGATCCTTATGTTGTGTCTTCTGCCAATTTAGGAAATATAGAGAAACTAACCTACTATATAAAAAAAGAAACTCTAAATAAACTCAAAAAAACTTGTTAATTTGATAATAAAGATACCTTTCAGAGGAGATGAGGCCAAAGCAGATTGAGGTCCCCAGAGGGTGAATTTAATGATGCTAGGCCGCTGTCTATGGAAGCATCACTAAATTCGCCCTCTGGGAACCTCATTCTGCAAATGACCAGCACCATATGTCAAGGCCTGAATTGTTCAATGACTTCTGTGAGCCCTGTTTTAGTTGTTGTCATTTTCACAATTGCCTCATTGATTGTTCGTCAACTTCGTGGCACCCCTGCATCCGGTTATTATGCTACAAAGTTTAACATATTAGAAATGACAAGTGACCTTGCTCTTCATTGGTTCAAACTTGAATTCGTTCAGCAGATGGAGTCCCAATTGACCTCTTATTCATATTCGATACATTTATACCAAAACATCTTCCTTCAAGCACAATTCGCAACAATCAACCAGTAAATATGAATGGATAGTTTTCTAGAATACAGACACTCTACTGTCATAATGCATTAGATGTGACAGGAATGTTATCTTTGGCCAGCATGCTGTCTCCATGAATCACAGATTTATATCTCAGACTGAGATTCATTCATTCAGTAAAATCTGCTTCCTCACCATATGAGTTATGGGTGTAACTGCCTGTGATCCTTATGTTGTGTCTTCTGCCAATTTAGGAAATATAGAGAAACTAACCTACTATATAAAAAAAGAAACTCTAAATAAACTCAAAAAAACTTGTTAATTTGATAATAAAGATACCTTTCAGAGGAGATGAGGCCAAAGCAGATTGAGGTCCCCAGAGGGTGAATTTAATGATGCTAGGCCGCTGTCTATGGAAGCATCACTAAATTCGCCCTCTGGGAACCTCATTCTGCAAATGACCAGCACCATATGTCAAGGCCTGAATTGTTCAATGACTTCTGTGAGCCCTGTTTTAGTTGTTGTCATTTTCACAATTGCCTCATTTGATTGTTCGTCAACTTCATGGCACCCCTGCATCCGGTTATTATGCTACAAAGTTTAACATATTAGAAATGACAAGTGACCTTGCTCTTCATTGGTTCAAACTTGAATTCGTTCAGCAGATGGAGTCCCAATTGACCTCTTATTCATATTCATACATTTATACCAAAACATCTTCCTTCAATCACAATTCGCAACAATCAACCAGTAAATATGAATGGATAGTTTTCTAGAATACAGACACTCTACTGTCATAATGCATTAGATGTGACAGGAATGTTATCTTTGGCCAGCATGCTGTCTCCATGAATCACAGATTTATATCTCAGACTGAGATTCATCCATTCAGTAAAATCTGCTTCCTCACCATATGAGTTATGGGTGTAACTGCCTGTGATCCTTCTGTTGAGTTATGGGTGAACTGGTGTAAGAATCTTGTTGTTGCCTGTCATTCTCAGGTTACGAGATCTCACTTGATGAGGAGGGAGACAGTTCTTTATGATTAGCTCTGATAGTGGTATGTGATGGTTGGCTTGTTTTGACAGCTGAGACCAGCCAGAAGCCACTGACACAGGATACCAGCAGCTGAAGAAGCCTATATTACACTGTGTTTATGTTACCCTGTCCACTCCAGTGCCTTCTGATGGTTACACTGGTGTAAATGCTTTCCACAGACATCAATGCAAACGTTTTAGCATATACGGTTTACAATATAAATCCTAGGTCCAAAATTTTCTTTAAATCTGAAAGATTGACATTTTCGGAAACTTTTTATGCACAAAAATGATATCCGTCGAGCATGGAATTTGCCTTTAAATCTTGTGTTTTCGTAACTAGTGTCAGAATGCACTAAAACAATATTGTCATGTTTTAGACCACACCACAAAATTCAAACTTCACTACAAAGGGTTAATTCCTGTGCCAATGGCTATTTTATCTATGGGAAATCGCAGGGAAGAGATGTGATGAGTTTGCAAAAAACACACAAGGCTATTGACCAATCAGGGCCCAGTGTCTTATTGTATTCTCTCCTATATATTCCCACATCCACTAGATGTCACTCGGAAACACATTTACACCAGAGCCTTCTGATACTCTCATCTAACTCTGTTAGTCCTCTTAACAATTTACCCAACAGAACGGCCCTGTGCCAATGCATTCTCTTATATATGCGAGTCGACCATAGGTCGCCTCGCATATATAAGAGAATGCATTGGCTTAACACATTAAAAATTATAAAATTGTTAAAGAATGTAAGAAAAAATGGTAAAAAGTGTTAAAAAAAGATTTTTTTTAGGCCAATGCATTCTCTTATATATGCGAGGCGACCTCTGGTCGACTCGCATATATAAGAGAATGCATTGGCACAGGGCTAACTGTAACTATCACAATGTGGTCAAGGAGCCGGTTCCAATGATATCCATATTTGTATGGTTCTATTGAGACAGACCGAAGATATTTTAGGCTGTTGAAGCTTTATTTGGCCGGTTTGTTGGGTAAAGGGTTAAGAAATAAAAATCTAAGTGTACAGTAGATTCAGCTTCCCTGTGAAATTTGTCTTTCTGAGCCTCAGGGATGGGGTGGGTCAGGGATGGGGTGGGTCAGGGATGGGGAGCCTCAGGGATGGGGTGGGTCAGGGATGGGGTGGGTCATCTCTGCGGAAGGGGAAAGGGGGGGTCTTCTCCATAATAAATAATATTTTCTAAAGCCAAACAAAATTATTGTTCTGTTTCTCAGATGCCTGCCTCATTAATGATGGTCTATCTCTTTGTAGACATGTGTTATATAGTTACCGGGGTATAAAATATATAAGATATGAATCGAAGACTCCTGTCCGGAAATGCTTCTATCGATTAATTTTGATTATACATTGTATTGCGAATATTTTCTGGTCTAAAAATGTGTGGTTGTTTAGCTAACGAACAATAGTGGTTACTGTTAACAAAGACCAGAAATTTTATTGCATAATTCTATCACAAATAAATGTTAATTAGGCTCATTATCGACTATAACTATGTAATAAAACAATACAAACAATAAATCTGGGACATTTGATATTCGGAACGTAGCTGTGCGAACACCCTAATGATCTATGTAGCTATATGGTATCACCTGAATGGTCTATTCTAAAAATTGAACAATTAAGTGTCCCATTTAATCATCTCATTTTGTAATAAAATATTCGAAATAAAATCAATATTAATTGATAGAAGCCTTTCTGGACAGGGGTCTTCTATTCATATTTATTATTTTATACCCACGCAACTACCGAAAACCGAAATTAAATCTAATAGTGATAATTGATACTATGTGCGGCGATCAGAGAGGATATAACTATCACATAGGTCTAGCTAAGAATAACTGTTTATCAATACAGATTTACCTATCATTAAAACCATAAAGCAACATTAAGACTGTATCATGATCATTTGTTATTCATTTCATCAATTCCATGATTCAAATCACCAATTTGTCAACAAATATTTTTTATATTGTTATGCTGTTTTACAGTTATTTTTTGTTACATTAAATTATTGCTAATACAGTGCAATTTAGTCTCAGATATCCATATCTCCTCCATGTTATTAACTTGTTATATTGGACATCAAATGTGTTTTCATGGTTCCAGACCTTCAGTAACAACTAGTTCATGCCATGAATCTCTTCTTTATAGCTAAGGCCCGTAGTGATCCTATTCCATCAGTACAAAACCTGGGAACTCTTAAAGGTTTTGACAGGGAAGCTTATAAAGTCGAAAAAATAACGCAGGGAATATAGTTCTTAGTTATTATCTGTTTCTTAATAATGTACTTCACTGTAGATGAAGGTCCGAACTCGAAATTTCATGATTTAAGTGACTTTGTGAGCGATTTTGCTTTGCGTCTCTTAAAATTATTGAATTTCTCCTGGGTAAATAATTTGATGTATAGTGCGATATAGGCTCAGAAAAGCATGCAATTTCAAGTTGGGACCTTTACCTATAGTGAAGTAGATTATTATGGAACAAGTAACAACTAAGAACTATATTCCCTGCGTTATGTTTTCGACTTTAAAAGCTTCCCTGTCAAAACTTCAAAAAGTTCCCAGGTTTTGTACGGGTGGAATATAATCTCTACGGGCGTCAGCCAGAGTAGAGATTCATGGCATGATCTAAATTAGACATAATATTATTCTTTGCTCTGTTGAAACAAATTTTGAAGTCCAAATATGACATATAAACTAGAGAGGGTTTGCGCTGCTATTTGCCAATGGCAAAAATATTTCACATTTGACATAAAATATTTTCATTTGGCAAAAATGTTGGCAAGTCACTTTTCATTCCTCAAGAAAGTTTAATAATATTTGTCAACCAATACCAATCATTGCAGCAAACTCTTTCATCAGTAGTATTATTGGTGGTGATTTATAAGGTTATGAAAAGTTAACACTCCTATCAAGATGCAATTAATCTGATATAATTAGTATTGACAGGTGGAGGGTTTGCTAGTATACCTGGAAGTGGTGTTTACACAGCTAATCCTCTTTGTTTTGATGTGCCTTTCTGATGAAGAAACCCTTCTAAAATTTCGTTGTTATGCTGTTGGTTAATTGTTCTATGATAAACCCCAAGTATAGAGGCAAGAATTATTAATAATGAACTGCTTTCCTATCGATAGCAAAGGTCGCTCAAGCAGTAATTGTCAAAATAATCAAAATAAAAGACACAATGCTGTATAAACTAATAGCATTTGGCAATTTCTAACAGCATTTGGCAAAAATTATTTTCATTTGGCAAAATATTTGGCTAAAGTCAATTTTGGGCCAGTGCAGACCCTGAAACTAGACCTTTAAAGACATATTATGGACTTGTTCGGATGAGTGAAACTGATAAGTTAGTACTCGGGTGATATGCCAACTGTGGGAATGTACCATTCTACTAACATCGCCGAAAATCTCAAAGAAATCCACCATGCCACTCCATAGATATCATCGTCTGAACTACGTATAAATGTAAATATTTACATCTCAATTCGGGACGCAACAATCGGCGATAAACTAACGCAAATGATTTCGCCATCGAGAGTCGATGCATCCCGGTGTGTGTCCTGTAAATTGGGATTAATATTCGTAAAAATAACTACTTTGAGCAAGATTATTCTCCATTTCTATTTGATCACCCTACCGGAGTGTTTCATATCACTTTAAGTACCAAAGAATATTATATATTTTTAACAAAATTATTTTTGCTGTCCCTCTAAAAGATTGAAAATATATTAAATAAATGCAAAGAAAATTCAATATCTAACAAAATATCTCTTCCATGTTGCTTTTTATTTCAAACACTAGAATCGATATCAAAAGTAAAATAGGTTACACAAAATTAGCCTGGACCCTAAATACCACTCCTGGTCAAGTGGCCCTGAATAGAGTTATCACCCTGGTTAATTGGCCCTGAATAGAGTTACCACCCCTGATCAAGTGGTCCTGAATAGAGTTACCACCCCTGGTTAAGTGGCCCTGAATAGAGTTATCACCCCTGGTTAATTGGCCCTGAATAGAGTTACCACCACTGATCAAGTGATTCTGAATAGAGTTACCACCCCTGGTTAAGTGGCCATGAATAGAGTTATGGCCCCTGATTAAGTGGCCCTGAATAGAGTTACAACCCCTGGTTACATTATCCTGAATAGAGTTACCACCTCTGGTTAAAGGATCCTGAATAGAGTTACCACCTCTGGTTAACAGATCCCAAATAGAGTTGCCACCCCTGGTTAAATGATCAAGAATAGAGTTACCACCTCTGGTTAACAGATCACAAATAGAGTTACCATCCCTGGTTAAATGATCCTGAATAGAGTTACCACCCCTGGTTAAGTGGCCACGAATAGAGTTACCATCCTTGGTTTACTACCTCTGGTTAAATGATCCTGAATAGAGTTACCACTCCTGGTTAATTGGCCCTGAATAGAGATCACCCTGGTTAAGTGGTCCTGAATAAATTTACCACCCCTGGAAAAGTGGTCCTGAATAGAGTTACCACCCCTGGTTAAGTGACCATGGCCTGCTAATTTGCTATGATGATGGTGGGTCCTGCTGAATTGTTATGATGCTGTTGGTCCTGCTAAATTGCTATGATGTTGGCAGGGCGAAATGATGCTGTTGAGACAAATTACCTTAATTTTTCAAAGGTTGTCATTTTCGTGGTGTTTGGCTAATCTGATTTGAACAAATCGAAGAAAAGCCGTTATGGTTGTGAAACATTCAAAAAGATATATTATAAAAATATTTTATTAAGAAGGAGGTCAAGTGAAACATTTAAAATTTCCATGCAAATCTCCGCAGCAAAAGTTACATATGAAGAAGTGTTCTGGGAACAAGAGCGGCCATATCATTATACTGACATAACATTTAATTATTTACCTAGTTTTGAAAAATCAATATAAAATTCAAATATAAATATACCAACTTTCTAATGGAAAAAAAAACCCCAAGCCGACCCGCCAGATATATATGTATTGTTTTCAATACCGCACAAAGTCATACCCAGAAATATTTCCAACTCTGTAACTTTTGCTGCGGAGAATTGCATGGAAATTCCCATTCAAAATTGGTCACTTGACCTCCGCCTTAATGGCTGTGTTGGCTGTTGCAAACCAGACCATAATAAAGATGACTATTCCTGTTGTTTGAAAAGACCTGCGCAGCCATTAATAAAATATTTTAAAATACGCAGGTTCTTGGATGAAAACAGTGCTATGCTATAATCTCTAAGACATGAATTCACATGTTACTGGCGAGATGCGCAATATTTACAAAGTGCATCTGTATATTTAGATGTAGACACTTCCGCAGACCTTCCCGGTTACGTCTCTGCTCTTTGAACCCCGCTATGCCGTCATAAGTTCAATAGTCCTAACCCCTCCATGCTCTTCTCGCTGTGATGTTAAGCTTCCCATTGTTACAAAGAAGCCCCTAATTTCAATACAAACAAATACCTTCTCGGGTTCAGTTTATTAGCTACAATCTATTCTGGTGTATTGAGAAAGAACCTGATGTCCGGACCCGGCATCGGTGTGATAATAAGCTCAGAAGCCACTCAATGTCACAGGGCATGACCTTCAATCCCTCAGGGTGGAGGTGACAGGAAAAATGTAACCCAATATTGTTAAAACGGCCAATAAATACAGGCTACTTCTGGTGACTCTCAAGTTTCCTTTATAACGAGACAGAGGATGGGCTTCTGGCGAAGATTGCAATGTCCTCTGTCAACATTGAGGCAATTGTTATTCTGATAACTCAAGTTGCATGTTTAATAAATCTGAAGTATTTGCGGAGATAAATTGAACAGACGAACATAAAGGAATATTCTCAACATCTATCCAGATCTATCGAGAATAATTGTGTAAATCAAATTTGACCCTCCACCCATCCACATGTTCCCAGAACAAAAATTTACCCCACCCCAGTAATCTACATGTACATGTATAGGATTAAGTATCACTGTGGCGGTATCAATTTTTGTTCTGGAGGACATGTATCCCCGTTCCCAGCCAGGTACAATCCAAAAGTCAAAGAGTATGTTATTTGATACTACTTTGTTATCTTTAAACTAAAACTGTCAAGTGTAAACGTTCAAAACACACACAAATATATATTTTTTATAAACATAACCTTCCTTTTTCTACAATACTATCGTTGTATACTACCATCATCGAAATCAGTAGAATCCTCCGACATCACAGCAGGCCTAGGTTTTAGTAACGTCCACGCCCATGCATACGGCCCAAATTAGAGTCAATTTCGCTTATGCAATTAACCGAATATGCGCTTAACCGGAATCAAGTAATACCCACACCACCAAAGCGTCATAGTAGCTCTGTCAGTATATATACGAGATATCTCTTGGCGGTATGTGTACATTTATTGAAGTATACAGGAGTGTGGTACATGTCTATGTTCCCTTCCGGTTGAGGGTACGAACACATACTGGCAATTTTGCAGGCAATGCACAATGTTTTGGGATGTACTGTGCAACGATATGAACAATAAACCTCTTATACAATGCACATTCTCTGCATATTACTACATGCATAGTGAGATCAATATGCAATTCATTAAGTTATTATACAGTTCTGGTTATAACACAGACTCAACAGCTATAACGCTGTACTGAGTCTGGAGTATCTGGGGGATCCCTATTACCACAAACAGGCATTACGTCAGTCTCAACCAATCACATCTTAGTATCAACAAAGCGATGTAGCCATTCGGGTGAGTGTTGGAATGTCTACAATCGCAGTTTTGTCACATAACTAAAACTAGCACCAGTTTGAAGTATATATTGTATAATATTTCTATATATCTATTGTTTATATAATTATATATCTCAATATCCGTATGTTATACATGTATTAACTTGGATGAGAGAATAAAGCATTACAGGATAATAATTTTCAGGCGATATTATTCTGTCGTTGCAATAATTTAGCCTTCGCATTTACATAGCAAGAAAAAAACAATCCTACAATAATTCGTAGCATTTCGTCGTTCTTGTAAGCAATACGAAAATAAAATTTAATAAAAAATACTTATCGTATTTAGACCAAGTCTTCTCGGTCCAAAACAGCTTGGGATATCGTTGGGTTGATGCTGTAACAGCTTGGGATATCGTTGGGTTGATGATGTTTTGGACCGAGTCCCATCCCGTTACTCTTCTATAACGGATTCCTCGCTCAGAATCGTGGGCGGGAGTTATCTTGCTTGTATGTCTTTGGATTATGTTAAATGGACACTTTGCGTATATGAACATAGAGGCAGCCTTTCCCAGGCATAATGATATCAAACATGCGTATACCAGAGGTCCGTTGAATGTCAAAGCAACGAGATTTATAAGTAAAGAAAGCCTTATTTTCCACATAATTTATATTTGTCGCGCTATCGGAAAATGAATATGTATAAACAATACATTAAAGGATCGTATCACACTTTACCTTTTTCTATCACGGTAAATGATATATCATTTTGAAGGCAGAGTACTCGCGGACATGTCAGATGATTAACCGCATGCATGAGTTTACGTGAATACACAGTGCAGAGCTGTTTCTCCCTGTTAACCCTTTACCCAACAAACCGGCCAAAACCGGCCAAATAAAGCTTCAACAGCCTAAAATATCTTCGGTCTGTCTCAATAGAACCATACAAATATGGATATCATTGGAACCGGCTCCTTGACCACATTGTGATGGTTACAGTTATGCCCTGTGCCAATGCATTCTCTTATATATGCGAGTCGACCATAGGTCGCCTCGCATATATAAGAGAATGCATTGGCCTAAAAAAAATCTTTTTTTAACACTTTTTACCATTTTTTCTTACATTCTTTAACAATTTTATAATTTTTAATGTATTAAGCCAATGCATTCTCTTATATATGCGAGGCGACCTATGGTCGACTCGCATATATAAGAGAATGCATTGGCACAGGGCCCTTCTGTTGGGTAAAGGGTTAAAGACATATTATGGACTTGTTCGGTTGCATGAACATTATAGGTTAGTACTCCGGCGTTATGCCAACTATGCATGGGAATGTAGCATTCTACTAACATCATCGAAAATCTCAAAGAAATAGACCATACCACTCCATAGATATCATCGTCTGAACAACGCATAATAGTAAATATTTACATCTCGGTTCGGGACGCAGCAATCGGCGATAAACTAAAGCAAATGATTTCGCCATCGAGAGTCATTGCATTTCATTAATAAATAATAATAACGATGTGTTTGCTGGCAATTTGGATTAATATTCGTAAAAAATAACTACTTTGAGCAAGATTATTCTCCATTTCTATTTGATCACCCAACCAGAATGTTTCGTATCACTTTAAGCAACAACGAGCATTAACCTTTCCACGCACAAGTGTCAGTCAGTAGCCGTGTGAATTTTGCCTTAGACCAGAGGAACCTTGTTTGAGTATGAGTGCAGTGCTGACCGATATCTGAAGCCCTAACTTTTGCATATTGTCCCTAGTTTATATATATTGGTGGTTTACATGATATAGCGTAATGTGGTTAATAGCACACATTCCATTGGCACATTTTCCCACACGACAAGGACACTGCATGCATGTGAATGACAGTTGAAAAAAAGCGAAATATACTCAGAATTTTGGCCCCTAGTGTTCCATTTATGGGTTTGTTTGTTTCGGCCTACATTTCCAAGAAAAACGTTTAACACACCTATGTATTAGTGAATATTGTGTACTCAGTGCGTGGGTGCTTTGTGATGCAACGTGCATGACATTGAGAGATACCACAGGCTGATTAACCATTGTACATAACCCTGGGAGTAAGCAGACTGTTCATCTCATCTGTTTGAGCTCACAACACGCATATAGCGTGCATGCAAGTCATGCACTGAACAAGTTACAGGGATACGCTTCGTTTATTCAGATAAATTCAATCAGACTGGGCATACAAAACTACAAAAATAATCGAAAATAAATAAATATCCCAGACAATCAACAATTTGTTTCTCTCTATATATATGTACGTTGATGGTCCATTATGTTATAGGTGCATTGATCGTCCATTATAATGTAGGTGCATTGATCGTCCATTATAATGTAGGTGCATTGATCGTCCATTGTGACATTTCCAGCTTCAGTGCATCACCACAGGTCCACCAGAACAAAGCAAAAATGACCTGTGCAAAATTGTGCGCACCGAAACAACAATTGACCCCTACGGGTCAGAACAAACATTGACCCCACCCCAATAATACTTAATATTATTGTGAGTGGTGTCGAATTTTATTATGGGGACCGGTGTGCAACACCGGAGCCCATACACAGGACCATACACATAACATAACTTTACCCCGCCACAATAATTCTATAGGATTAAGTATTATTGCACCCCAATAATACTGGGATTAAGTGTTATTGTGGGCGCGGTCAAAACATTTTTCTGTGGACCTGTGAGCCCATCATATACAAATGAAATTATTTTGAAACAACAAAACGCCCATTTTCATGCGTTTTGTGTCATTCCGTGATCCAGAATACATTTAAAGGCCCGCTTAATGTTCGAATGTCCAGATAAAATTATACGCAGCATATTCCATATTATATGCAATTTGGAAGAAGAACGAAAAATATATATATTCCACCAGAATACGGAATTGATAGAGATTCTCAGATTCACCCCAAGACTTCCCCCGTTATTTCAGAATGCACAACTAAGAGATAGAGTTATTCCCCTTCCATTTAGAACAATATACTGGCAGTACAGACCAGATCGAACACTCGCCGGTACCTTGACAAAAACAACATGTTCACAGTTTATTCGACTGGATAAATTGATGATATAAATAGTTGGGAACTTCATCTTTCAAACGGTATATACTTAGAGGATCTACAACTCGTCCCCAGTTTGTAGCGGAATTTACAAAACGAGTTCAGTAAATTAGGTCCAGACGTAATTTACTGGACGAGTGTTGTAAATTTCGCTATAAACTGGGGACGAGTTGTAGATTCTATGATCCAAAGCTTAAATCAAAATAAATGGGACGCGAAACTAACAATCTTCTATAAGGCATGCAATGTCGTTTCACGTATCTATGCGTTGTTTGCCCGCGTAAAGAAATAGTCCCAGATAAATAAAGACTCTTTGGCATATTTAATGGCGTATATTTGATGACGTAACTTTTCAAACTCTTCATTCATTATAGTTTTCTTGAAACATATTGGAAGCCGTAGTATTTTGAGACGTAGCTTCTGAAATGTAAACAGATGACAAACCGGAAGTCAAAGGTCACCTGGCACTATTTCCTGTTATTAAACGAACGTTTAATATCACAATTTATAGAATGGATTAGAATGGAATAAGGGTAGGATCATGTAATAAATTGTAATATGGAATATGGTGTATATAATGTGATCTGGGCATTCGAAAATTAAGTGGGGCCCAAAACCTTATACTATAGAACATGACTGGCGAATTTCAGTGGCATCTACAATTCTCAGTATACCCTTTCCTCTGATCGAAACTCCGTGACACCGGAAAACATCGATAAGTTCTCTATCTGGTATCGGGTTGTATTGCAACTGACGTATTCGACAAATGCGGGTTATATATAGCATTGAAGGACCTGGTTGTAGCAAATATACCGGTCTCTCTTTCCAAAGGCTCGCAACGATTTACTAGTCACGCTGGTCGCATAGCCAAATATTCACTGAACGTTTTTGGCCATTAAATACACCAGATGAGCAACACATTAAATTTTTCCTTTTGGAACCGTATCACCGATTACGATATTCGCAAGCGATATTTGGGGAATCCCAAGACATTGAAAACAAATTCACAGCATGTGCATGATCGAAACTCATATTTCCAGATTACATGATTTATGCGACGTTTGTGAGCTGAGTTCGCTTTGCATCGCTTACGATCATAAAGTATTCACAGGGTAGTTAATTCATGTTTATTCGATGTCATACGGTTTTCAGTGATAACGTCAATAGGTGGCATACATTCCACAAGGTAGAGATTTAATTCCAACCTATAACACCCCATATGACACCTACGAAAGCGCATTATGCCCACCCGAAACACCACCGCACCCCAAATATACAAACACACATCTCGTTATAACAACTTGCAAGTCGTTATAACGACTTCCAACAACTCGTAATAACGACTTGTGAAAGTCGTTGTACCGACTGGTAGAAAATTTAAAATTCGTCATAACGACTATAGTTTTTATTATACCCCCCCGCAACGAAGTTAGGGGGGTATACTGGAGTCAGCTTGTCCGTCGTCCGTCCGTCCGTCGTCCGTCCTCCGTGGACACAAATTTGTCCGGAGTTTTTCTCAGTCGTTTTTTGATCAATTTCCGTGAAACTTGGCACAGACATCAACCACCATGGGAACCTGTGCACCTGCGATTATGACGTTTGTCGGACTTTTGTTTTTTTGAGTTATCCCCCCTTTTTCGACTTAGAAAATTTTCGCAACATGTATACTTTTGTCCGAGCTTTTATTCCTACATTTTTCGGTCAATTTTTTTAAAACGTGGCACAGATATTTAGTACCATGGGAACTTGTGCACCTGCGATTATGACGTCTGTTCGACATTTTTTGGTGGAGTTATCCCCCTTTTTCGACTTAGAAACTTTTTTTGCAACATGCATAATTTTGTCCGAGCTTTTATTCCTACATTTTTCGGTCAATGTTTTTTAATCTTGGCACTGAATATTTAGTACCATGGGAACCTGTGCACCTGCGATTATGACATCTGTCCGACATTTTTTGTGTACAGTTATTCCCCTTTTTCGACTTAGAATTTTGTTCGCAACATACATAATTTTGTCCAAGCTTTTATTCCTACATTTTTCGGTCAATAGGTTTAAGATTAGGGTTATGGTTGTACACCTGCAATGGGAACTGTTATTTTATTATTTTAACTAAATGTTTACTGACATGTGAAACATCTTAGTATTTTAAAAACAGGGGGGTATCCGTAGTCCCATTGGGACAGTCACACCTCTAGTTTCTACCAGTCGTTATAACGACTTACAACTCGTTATAACGACTTGTAAGTCGTTAAAACTAGGTGTTGGAAGTCGTTATAACGACTTGCATGAGGTTATAACGAGTTGTTTCGTAGGACCACCACACTACCCCTTGTTATGTCCTTGTGCAATTTGTTGACCGCACACATCGTTTACACGTATACGTCCCTGTGTAATTTGTTGACCGCACAGATCGTTTACACGTATACGTTCCTGTCGTAATTTGTTGACCCCACACACCGTGTATACACGTATACGTTCTTGTGTAATTTGTTGACCACATACATCGCTTACACGTATACATTCATGTGTAACGTGTTTACCGCACACATTGTTTACATGTATACGTTCATATGTAATGTGTTGACCGCACACATCGCTTACACGTATACGTTCATATGTAGTGTGTTGATCGCACACATTGTTTACACGTATACGTTCCTGTGTAATGTGTTGACCGCACACATTGTCTACACATATAAGTTCAAATGTAATGTGTTGACCGCACACATCGTCTACACGTATGCATTCCTGTGTAACGTGTTGACCGCACACATCGTTTAAACGTATACGTTCATATGTAATGTGTTGACCGTACGCATCGTTTACATGTATACGGTCCGGAAACTTTGAACCAATTAAATCGGGGACACAAACTATTTTGTGCAGATACAAGCGTAACAAGCCTACAAGGTCGCGTTTGTGAGAGTTTTATTAATGAGATGGATGGACGACCACGGAAGCTCGTTACTTTGACACTTAACGGACCTCTAATATGTGCATGTTTGATATCACCATGCTTAGGAAAGGCTGCCCCCTAATGCCGCCCCTATGTTCATATACGCAAAGCTTCCATTTGATCTAAACCGAAGACATACAAGAAGGATAACTACCGCCCACGATTATGTGCGTAAAGTCTGTTTTTGAAGAATAACGGGACGGGGCTCAGTCCAAAACAGCATATTCCCAACCGATACCCCATCTGTTGTTGGCCGGGACGACTTTTCTGTACATATTATAGATATCTAATTCCAAGCTATATAGCACTCCCATATGGACACCAGCCACAACACCCTTTATTACGTCCCTGGTTAATTTGCTGACCGCACACATCGTTTACACGTATACGTTCCCGCCGGAAACGCTGAACCAATTAAATCAGGGACACAAACCATTTAGCGCAGATACAAGGTCGCGTTTGTGAGAGTTTTATCAATGAGATGGATGGAATGCTGCCCGCCGACAACCTTATGCCAACCAGATAGAGTCCTCGGCGAGGTGTTATTAAGAACGATTTGCTAAACGTGTATCTCACCGCACCGTACTGTTTACCGAGAGAGATATTTCCATATTTGATGAGCGCTGTGTATTTTGCCATCACTAAACCTAAGTCAAACAAGTCGATGCACTTGAATATCCCCCAAAAATTCCTCCCAGGTTATTGTCCCGCGCGGCAGCGCAGGAATTATGCACTTTTGAAAATCCCGCTTTATAATTCCGGTCGTCTGCATGCATGGTTGTCATTCTCAGTCGTTTTCACGAGCCGGACACTGGAACATATATAGAAGGCTCTCATAGGTCGCTAGTCTATACGAAATTTATTAATCGAGTGCACTAAATTCGATTCGAGCCGAGCTTTAGCGAGCCTATAATCGAATTTAGTTCAGGAGGTTAATACATTTCGTATAGAATTGCGACCAATTTGAGATCCAATTTATCACAGTCATAATCACATTTTAACAAGGAAAAATTATCTCGAAACGGCTGAGGTTAAAAATAATTAATATTGATATCCTCATCACAACCAAAGAGTAAGTAAAGACACATTTAATGAACAATATAGTTCCATGTTAAATGTGTCTTTTAATGTCGACAACTTATTGTTCAACCACCCTTATCACCATTGTCTATCTCACAGTCAACACTAAATAACCCAACACAAATCGAATATAATAATTATATTCTAATTAACATACTAATACATTTCCGGCTTTGCCATTGATGCTAAGCACTTATGTCACTGCGCGTGCCGATAACACACGTGTGTCTTATACTAAAATATGAGACCGGGTTTAGGGGCTAATTATATGATAAATAGTGTATATTTGACACCAATATGGTTATTTTTTTGTAACTCTTACGTCACGGTATTTATTGTAGGGAACATTTACCGTATACAACAGATGTGCTTAGAACAATCCACCCCACCATTTAGGTACACGTATATATATATTACGACAGGAACGTATGTATACGTGTAAACGATGCATGCGGTCAACACATTACACAGGAACGTATACGTGTAAACGATGTGTGCGGTCAACAAATTACACAGGAACGTATACGTGTAAACGATGTGTGCGGTCAACAAATTACGACAGGAACGTATACGTGTAAACGATGTGTGCGGTCAACAAATTACATATGAACGTATACGTGTAGACGATGTGTGCGGTCAACTGATATCAGTGACGGGTGAACTGTCTTATTGTCTAATGCCAGTGCCAAATAACAGAAGAAGAAGACAACGGTACTGTCCGTATGGCCCCGTAGCACAAAACCTCCTGTCACCACGCTCCTGTCACTACGCTCCTGTCACCACGCTCCTGTCACCCCGCTCCTGTCACCACGCTCCTGTCACCCCGCTCATGTCACCACGCTCCTGTCACCACGCCCTTCAGTGGAATGTTTAGGGCGACGGTACTGAGCCTGCAATAAGTCCAGTGTTACTCGTCACTAAACCTAAATCAAACAATTCGGTGCACTGGAATATCCCTTTAAATTCCTCGCGGATTATTGTCACCTCAGTAATTATGGGCTTTACAAATCCTAAAAACCCTGCCGTATAACTGAACACTATTTTGCATTGCCGTGAACCGGATCTTGCAGAATATATAGTATATATTTGATAACTATGTGTCATTTCACAACATACCACACTATTCCAATTTCGATTGGAATGAAGAGCATATTTACCAAACATCTAAAACTATTCACCCCACCATATATAGAATATATCAGTGCATGGCGGGGTGAACTATATGCATGTCCATATAGGCGGCTTTGTAAAAAAGATTACACTGTTAAGATCGACCGTAAATATACGGTCATATATGGGGAGAAATTTAACGGACACATTACATGGTCCGTATCCCAAATATGCGGACATTGGTCCGTTTTCTTGAAACCTGTTCTATTTTACGGATACTAATTCCGTAATTTGTAACGAATACAATCAACACAGATGCGTTTTAAATGACGAGTATGTTGCTATCAGTATGTGGTCATGATTGACAATCACCAGAAAAATCCAAATATTGATTGCGGAATCTGATAATATCGATCTATAAACATGCTTTGTGAAATTTGATACAAGCGAGTATTGTGACACAATATTTAAAAACCGTCGACCCATTGGATATTATAACCTCATTTACTTAACTGTTATGGCATGAACTATATTTAAAATTTCATTGTTTTCAGGTATTAAAGGTGGATTATCTCTTTGTAAACATGTAGTATATAGTTACCGGGGTATAAAATATTAGATTTGAATCGAAGACTCCTGTCCGGAAATGCTTCTATCGATTAATATTAATTTTATTTCGAATATTTTCTGGTCTAAAAAGGTGTGTTTGTTCAGCTAACGAACAATAGTGGTTACTGTTATCATAGACCAGAAATTATATTGTGCAATTTTGTCACAAATAAACGTTAATTATACTCATTATCGCTTATATCTGTGGAACAAAACAATACAAACAATCAATCTGTGACATTTGACATTCGTTGCGTAGCCGTAGGAACAGCCCAGTGCTCTATATCGCAATACGGTCTCATCCGAATGGTCGGTTCTAAAAATAGTAACATAAATGGGCCCGATTTAATATTCGAAATAAAATCAATATTAATTGATAGAAGCTTTTCCGGACATAGGTCTTCAGTTCATATCTATTATTTTATACCCACGCAACTATTTAAAATTTGTTATTTAAAGAGATAATCCATCTTTAAGAACTTCTGTAAAATAGATTATTTTTAAAAGTTCAGTTCATATATCCATGATATCATATCCCAAGATCATGAGAGGAGACTGAATTATCTTGATTTCGTCAATTTAATAATTATTTTCATTTAGAAAGGCGACTCTACCAATAAATAATTTTCTATATTTGAGAATGTTCGTGTCATGCCTGTTGATCAATGAAAATTTGGGCTCATATGAGTTCTCCCGGGGTCATGGGTTCATAACCAATTTAAAGACGACCACCATATCTCTTAACACTGTGGATTCATTCCAGTTGGTTACTCCCTGCTTGAGTGCGATGGACCACACTACGTCATATATATATCAACATTTATTTCCATTGGGCTCGAATATCTGTGACTGCTTTATTCTTCGTTATAATATGTTGCAATATTATACAATTAAAGATGGATTATCTCTTTAAATAACAAATTTTAAATAGTTGCGTGGGTATAAAATAATAGATATGAACTGAAGACCTATGTCCGGAAAAGCTTCTATCAATTAATATTGATTTTATTTCGAATATTAAATCGGGCCCATTTATGTTACTATTTTTAGAACCGACCATTCAGATGAGACCGTATTGCGATATAGAGCACTGGGCTGTTCCTACGGCTACGCAACGAATGTCAAATGTCACAGATTGATTGTTTGTATTGTTTTGTTCCACAGATATAAGCGATAATGAGTATAATTAACGTTTATTTGTGACAAAATTGCACAATATAATTTCTGGTCTATGCTAACAGTAACCACTATTGTTCGTTAGCTGAACAAACACACCTTTTTAGACCAGAAAATATTCGAAATAAAATTAATATTAATCGATAGAAGCATTTCCGGACAGGAGTCTTCGATTCAAATCTAATATTTTATACCCCGGTAACTATATACTACATGTTTACAAAGAGATAATCCACCTTTAAAAATCTAACACAACGTTATTATATGGTATAACACAACGTTATTATATGGTATAACACAACGTTATTATATGGTATATACAAATGAAGTCTCCTCTCAAGGACCAAGACGATAAGGTATTTTGGTGATTGGATTGTTGTAAGATAAGATAAGTTTATTGGCTCTTGAATCATGAAACATTGTAACAGAGTAAGAATAGGTAACATATGTATATGTGTTATATGAGGTTGTAAATAGAATCTAGATGTGACTGTAGAGTATAAATGGATTCAGTAATAAAATAAGTATAAGCAGATTCAGTGTGACATGTCACAGAGTGGGACAAGTTTCGTGAGATCTAGAGCCAACAGGGTTGCACAAAAAGCTGGCATAGCCAATTTGATTCCATTGTGGACCCTGCTGACTTCAGATCACATGACTCCTCGACCACACCATGAAAATTGCTTCCAACTATATATACTATGTAAATGTCAAAAATGATCAATCAAAGGGGGATTTGCTTAATTCAACCTTATTTCAAAAGTATTTATAAATGCTTTCATCGCTTTGTTTGATATATATCCAGATTCTTCCAATAATGTCGGCTCTCCATTGTTTCTCATTACATGAAGGATCTAAATATTTTACAACATTATTCCAGCATTTAATGCCGGAATACATAAAACTCTTCGAACCAAAAGGTCCAACAGAGGGGATATTATATTTGAATTTTCCAGATCTTGTGTCATGGGAAGGATTTGCTAAGGTAAACATAGAATTGAGGTAATTTGGGCCATTATTATCATAGATCTTTTTCATGAGTATCAATTTTCTTTGAATTATCCTATTCTCTACTGGGAACATCTTGAGATGTTGAAAGTGATCTAAATTTATATGACTGAAACTTTCTAGACCAAGAATAAATCTAACCATCCTATTTGTGTGAATTTATAAATGATTCTAGCAGTTCTTGGTACCGAAAGGGACAACAAATAAAATAATATGATCAACCTCTCAAATGTATTGAAATCCATTGTTGTTGTCGTCTCTTAAAGGTGGATTATCTCTTTGTAAACATGTGTTATATAGTTACCGGGGTATAAAATATTAGATCTGAATCGAAGACTCCTGTCCGGAAATGCTTCTATCGATTAATATTAATTTTATTTCGAATATTTTCTGGTCTAAAAAGGTGTGGCTGTTTAGCTAACGAACAATAGTGGTTACTGTTAACAGAGACCAGAATTTGTATTGTGTAATTTTATCACAAATCACAAAACGTTAATTATACTCATTATCGCTTATAACTATTGAATAAAACAATACAACCAATCAATCTGGGACATTTGACGTTCGGTACATAGCCATAGGAACAGCCTAATGCTCTATATCCCTATATGGTATCACCCGAATGGTCTGTTCTAAAAATAGACAAATAAACGGGCCCAATAATATATTCGAAATAAAATCAATATTATTTGATAAAAGCCTTTCAGTTCATATTTATTATTTTATTCCCACGCAACAATTTCAAATTTGTTATTTAAAGAGATAATCCATCTTTAATAATTTCTCTATATACAATGAAGATGATAATAATGTGAAATTCAAGATATTTTGCCAAATAGATCCAGAAAAATTCTTTGTTGAACATCTCTTGTCATTATTTTTTTGCTGGATTTATGAAAAACGCGAGTCTCCCTCTTAAAGGTACTCAATCCAATTTGACGGTCCCCATATCATCAGATTCCAACAACAACATTTTTTTTTGAAATGGTGTTTCAGTTATCAGAATCGATTAATTGCCCAAAAATAATGCTAGCGACAGTCAACTATAGTATAAAATTGCCCAAAACCTGTTATTTATCAACATTTTGTTCAACGAAGTTTTGCCGATTTGTCACATATCTGACACAAAAAAGTTACTTGATTTAAGATTTATCCATCTTCATCCGCAATTTGGTCCGAGAAGTCTTCTCGTCGACTTTTACTGGGCCACCAAAATATTCCAGGTGGTGAAAAATAATAGATTTAAAAAATCGATATCTGATCACTCTGAGCTTTGAAGGATGGATTGGGTTCCTCGACTCGAATCAAATATTTTTTACCTCCGATGACGAATAAATAGTAATTGAGGGGCGCTTAATCGGATTACGCATCTTTAACCCTTTCAGTGCCAAGTCCGATTTTTGTATCATCCGATATACCCTGTGCCAATGCATTCTCTTATATATGAGAGTCACCATGGATCGCCTCGCATATATAAGAGAATGCATTGGCCTAACAATTTTTCATCATAAATTTTGTTATTATTTTTTACCCCTGATGACGAATAAATAGTAATTGAGGGGCGCTTAATCGGATTGAGCACCTTTAAACAAGGAGATGCACTCAAATATGCCTTAAAATTTCCCCTATAGGTCATTGCCCCGTATACAACGCAATAAATGTTGCATGCACTGTTAGAATTCCGCTATTTAAGTCCGTCTGCCTGTGTATAGCATTCTTTATCATTGTCGTGATCCGGACCTTACACAATATATTATATATATTTGGTATATATCTATATATGGGTGGCATTTCGTATGCAAAAATATTCCCATCTATTTCAATTGGAATGAAGGGCACGTCTCATATGCACAGGTGCTTAACACAATTCACCCCGCCACATATCAATATAGATATGTGTGCTCATGTCTATAATTTTCCAGAATAATATTCGTTATATAACATGTTAAGCAGGGAGTAACTATGGGGTTTCAAATATAGGGGGTTGTCGATCACCTTCAAATTATAACGTGTGCCCACCCATTTCAGTGACACCCACATGATCAACTTTGAAATTCTATTTTACCTCCCCCTATAACTGTATACCTCCCCCTATAACTGTATATATTCTGTGAACTTTCACCCCGCCTGCATGTACCTCTATGGGCAGATATCAACAGGATATAACGTAAGAATGTGTTGTTGTTGTTGTTGTTGTTCTACTTCTTCTTCTTCTTCTTCTTCTTCTTCTTCTTGCTTATGTACAGTATTCATTTGTTATAAGTGGGTTCTGGCACATTAAAATCATCTTTGAGTTTTGCATCGCAGAAGCTGATTTATTTCTTTTAGAGTTACTCCCCATGAACTGTTTACGGAGCAGATTAGCACGCCTGGAGGAACGCTCGAAGTTTGGCTAATTCATCGGTTCCCAGCCGCATTAATTCTCGGCATCTTATTTACGCTGATGTCCCTCATTATTCGACGGAGATCTTATATCCTTTGTACTCATATCACTTCCTCTCCGCAGTACACCAACAAATTAACAATTAGCAACACAAAATTAACAATATAACCGTAAACTTCTCAGTCGGAGGCGGGCCCCCATAACCTGGGTGTAATATTATTAAAGGTTGTTTTGTCTTCCTCACACGGACTGAAACACCGCTGGGGATCCATTTGGCGTCCTAATAGCCCAGATTCAGCGCTAGTTGAATAATTGGTTCAAAACAGTTATATAACATGACCGGAACCGCGCCCCTATAGCCCCTTTATATATACAGAGTACAATATGGCCCTTGGGAGTTTCGAAATATTGAGTCAAAAACAGCTCGATGTTGCTTTATACCGGGCTCTTTATATATGGCTGACGGTATTTTATATAGTGTAAACAGTATTTAATCCATATAATTTATAACAAAGTAATTACAATATAATAAATGGTTATGGTATGGAGAGAATTCGACAACAAGTTAATAGCTTATATGTGTCGTCTCCGGTTATGGTATTTTATTTAGAATGAGGATCAAACCAATGACATTAACCCTTTGAGTGCCAGGGGCCGATCTTATCGGCCCTAAACCTACAAAATAAGTCTGTTAAAGAATATAAGAATAAATTATTAAAATTGTAAAAAAAAAATAAAAAAATTGTTAGGCCAATGCATTCTCTTATATATGCGAGGCGACATATGGTCGACTCGCATATATAAGAGAATGCATTGGCACAGGGTATATGGGTTGATACAAAAATCGACCTGGCACTCAAAGGGTTAAATATCTTTTTCCTACAATCAATGGGCCCAAAGGAATTATTTGTGACACCGGTTGCATAACCATATACCTGGTGGCCAAATGATACCCGCGGACATCTATAACAGTAAACATTTAGACAAATACAGGACCAACCTTGTAATCCACCTATACTAACATTTACACTGTTCTTATATTTACGTGCAAGTGTGCATGGACTATGGAATTTATCGTGTATATGACTATTTGTGAGCTCCCTATATGTATCCCAAAAAGGTATACGTGTATATATGATCATATATGCCATCAACGTCGTTTTTCGGTTGATCTATGAGCGTATAGACCGATCAGTAGACGAATAACATACTGTATGTATAATTCCGCGAAGCGGATTATAGTAAGTATGTTATTCGTCTATTGATCGGTCTATACGCTCATAGATCAACCGAAAAACGACGTTGATGGCTTATAATTACAACTTTAACACTTTATTTTCAACTGTCTACTATTAATCAATCTCAGAAAAGTAATTGCCAAAACATGATTTTCCCAATCAAATGCCAGCATTTCGACCAAAACGAAAATAGTTGTAATTATATATATATATATATATATATATATATATATATATCTATGACAAAACATTATATGTCACTTTCAAAGGCATGTCGTTTTCCATTTTTCAATAATTTATGTAAATAACATTGACCTCTTCTTTGACTTATACACGAAAGGGCCGATTATATATGAAATAGGTTACCTTAATTCCTATATTGGAGCCCCGTATCTCAGACGGTAACATAATAATATTATATGACAATACATCATAAGTCCCTTTAATTTGTAATTAATTCCTATAATTTCCCGTGTTTTATGTATAAATGTTCACGAACATGCTCGGCGACACCCTGTGTGGGATTTCTTTGTACCCGGGTATTATCCCCCAACAATCCCGGAGGATAAATGATACCCTGTTTGGAAATTCCACGGCAAACTCAGACAAAACACAGGCTAACAGACCCAGCCGCTGACCGGGTTTTGATAACAGTACTATTTGCAGTTCGATCGCGTCGATGTCACTCGAATGTTTAAAATGACCTGTCTTCTTGACATCTCCGGGTCAGCGTGATTAACAACTCCCGTTACGCATAATAACTAACCACAGATGGTCTGCGGGAAACCATCGGGGTCAATGGAAATATTTTACAAGTCAACGGTGTTAGCCGGACCCCACAGCTCGCTAGATATCGATACCTCGTCATTCAAATGCCATTTTGTTTTATGAATTTGAAGGCGAGAGATCTAACTTTGATTTATTGAGAACAATATATTGACAGCGCAGTAATCATTGTCGATGCAGTGAAGTAGTAACTCGCTAGATATCGATACCTCGTCATTCAAATGCCATTTTTTTTTATGAATTTGAAGGCGAGAGATCTAACGTGATTTGTTGAGAAGAATACATTGACATCGATGTAATCTTGGTCGATGTAGTGAAGTAAGTATCACAATCAAAGCTAGATCATGCCATGAATCTCTACGCTGGCTAATGCCCGTAGAGATCATATTCCACCAGTTCAAAACCTTGGAACTTTTTGAAGTTTTGACAGCGAACCTTATAAAGTCGAATAAATAACGAGGGGAATATATTTCTTTGTTAATGCCTGTTGCTCAATAGTTTATTCATCAGTGGACGAAAGTCCCAGCTCGAGATGACAGTATTTAAGGGAGTTAATGGGCGAGTTTGCTATGCGCCACTTACAATCATGGAATTTATCCAGGGTAATAAATTCAGTATTTATTGTGATATCGGCTCATTAAAGTCACAAATAGAATGCAAGCCAGACGATATGTGACCCGCCATATCAAATCCAGTCGGAAGTCGGGATTTTTTTTACCCTGTGCAGTGGCCTAACAATTTTTTACAATTTTAATAATTTGTTCTTGTATTCTTTAACAATTTTATAATTTCACCCATACAGAGCCCCAGACAAACATGATCAGACGACACTCTTCTATGTGCTTCTATATATGTGTGGGGCTCCCTTCAGGGTAATGGATGTTTTTTTTATGTTATGTCCTAAAAATTGTAAGAAACATTTATTTAAAAAACATGATAAAAAATTGTTAAGCCAATGCATTCTCTTATATATGCGAGGCGACCTATGGTCGACTCGCATATATAAGAGAATGCATTGGCACAAGGTAAACAAAAATCCCGACTTACGTCTGGATTTGATATGGCGGGTCACATATGATAATTATGTAAGACGCTCGTCTCCTCGACAAGAGAAAAATACAAAATTCTTTGAAAATCCATCGTGTCTCGCTCAATACTTCTCGTTATATATGAATGGTTTTAACTCTGTGACCCATTTGTGTGTGTCTTGTGTCTGTGAATGTAAGTCGGCGCAGTGGGTATGTCGGTCAATGGGTATATGGCACAGCTAATCAGCGACAAACTGGTACATTTTCTCAGCCAGACATCATCACATCATCAGAGGTTACCTGTGCATGGTACTCGACGCACTCGCTACCACAGGTCCCCAGAACAAAAATTGACCCCACCCCCAATAATACTTAATCCTATAGGATTAAGTATTATTGGGGGTGGGGTCAATTTTTGTTCTGGGGACCTGTGCTCGCTACCTTTGACGAGAGGCGACCACCAGTCAATGATTTGTGTAATAAGAGATACGAACCACGCTCGTATCTTTAAACTGTGGGTCGCCAATATTCCGGTTAAGTGCTATCCATGCATGTGGACCAAGTCTTCTCGGTCCACAACAGCTTGGGATATCGGTTGGGTTGATGTTGTTTCCTCCCAACCGATATCCCAAGCAAGTCTGAGTTTAGTGTGCCTGTCATTTGCAGCATGAGGTCCACAGAGTGTGAATTTGGTGAAGCTATCCTGCTGTAGCGGACTAGCATAACTAAATTCACCCTCTGGGGACCTCATTCTGCTTAGGCCTCATCCACTATGGGGAGACATCGACTCAGACTGAAGTTCCCAAAATGCTGAATATTGTGATGTATACCCATTGGGAACGTCGATTATGCAATGTGTCGTCTGCCAATTTGGGGATATAGAGAAAATAACTAAGAAAGAAATTGAATCTATGTTAAGAAGTTCCTATAGAAATTTGATAATAAAGAAAACTTTCCATAAAGATGAAGCCTAAGAAGAATGAGTTCCCCAGAGGGTGAATTTAGCTATGCGGGATAGCGTCACTAAATTCACCCTCTGGGGACTTCATTCTGCAAATGACAGGCACACTAAATCCAGACTTGATCCCAAGCTGTTGTGGACCGAGAAGACTTGGTCTATCATGCAGGTTGACATATGCACTGTCGGTCAGTGTAGTGGTGTTGGATGAGTTGCATGCATGGACTGGGACAGCATCCATCCAGCGTGTATCGGGGGCTATATGAAGCAGGGGACAAGCAGTAATTACAGCCCTCTTACACCTTCAAATGCCGCACGTATACACTGTATACAACACCAACATGATAGGGATATGCGAATCGTGGATTTTGCATCGAATCGAATCTCGATATCGAATCTTCTTCCTGATATCGACATCGAATCGAATCTCGAATATTCGCAGGTCCCTACTGAACATGAGTATATGCCTTATTAAGATATATGCTCATGATGGGTTTGTCGCACCAGGGGATATGTGCATGTACACATGCATAATGTTTACATTTGGACAGTCTATGTCTACGCAACTAAAATCGCTGTCGAGACAAAACCAGGTCAGAAACCTACGTCACCTGGTCCAATCAAGTCTCTAACCCAAAGCGGTTTTGATTTTAATTTTGTTTATAAACGTATCTATAAACGTTTGTCTGATTGGATAAACTAGTACATGAGTTTTGTAAATTCACAATACACATTCAAAAATCAGTAATCGTTAAAAACTCATATTTATAACTGAAATTTACAAGGAAAATAAGTATGGATCAAACATACTCAACCATTTACAAGATGTTCGTAAAATGCACATAATCCCCATTACTCGCAAGTACAGTAACTCCTGCAACACAAATCTAGCTCATCCATGCACTGATATTACCCTGCAGAGAGCCCCACACATATATATAGAAGCATATAGAAGAATGTCGTCTGCTCATGTTTGTCTGGGGCTCTGTATGGGTGAAATTATAAAATTGTTAAAGAATACAAGAAAAAATTATTAAAATTGTAAAAAAAATGTTAGGCCAATGCATTCTCTTATATATGCGAGGCGACCTATGGTCGACTCGCATATATAAGAGAATGCATTGGCACAGGGTAGAATGCTAGTAGCTATCCGAACGTCTGAAGCGACGGGTTAGTGATTACATTAGTGGCGTAAGTACAGTAACTCCTGCAACACATATCTAGCTCATCCACTGCATGAATTCCAGACAGCCGTCATCCGAACGTCTGAAGCGACGGTTTAGAGATTACATTGGTGACGTAGGTTCCTGGACGTCTGAAGCGACGGTTTGGAGATTATATTAGTGATGTAGGTACCTGGACGTCTGAAGCGACGGTTTGGAGATTACATTAGTGACGTATGTTCCTGGACGTCTGAAGCGACGGTTTGGAGATTATATTAGTGACGTATGTTCCTGGACGTCTGAAGCGACGGTTTGGAGATTACATTGGTGACGTAGGTTCCTGGATGTCTGAAGCGACGGTTTGGAGATTATATTAGTGACGTAGGTTCCTGGACGTCTGAAGCGACGGTTTGGAGATTATATTAGTGACGTAGGTTCCTGGACGTCTGAAGCGACGGTTTAGTGATTACATTGGTGACGTAGGTTCCTGGACGTCTGAAGCGACGGTTTGGAGATTATATTAGTGACGTAGGTTCCTGGACGTCTGAAGCGACGGTTTGGAGATTATATTAGTGACGTAGGTTCCTGGACGTCTGAAGCGACGGTTTGGAGATTATATTAGTGACGTAGGTTCCTGGACTTCTAAAGCGACGGTTTGGAGATTATATTAGTGACGTAGGTTCCTGGACGTCTGAAGCGACGGTTTGGAGATTTTATTAGTGACGTAGGTTCCTGGACGTCTGAAGCGACGGTTTGGAGATTACGTTAGTGACGTAGGTTCCTGGACTTCTGAAGCGACGGTTTGGAGATTACGTTAGTGACGTAGGTTTCTGGACGTCTGAAGCGACGGTTTGGAGATTACGTTAGTGACGTAGGTTCCTGGACTTCTGAAGCGACGGTTTGGAGATGACGTTGGTGACGTTTCTGGCCCAGTAAACGTTTGATGAGATAACAGCCACCATGAAGTGAAACATTATTATTCCTCGCCTCCGCCCCAATAGAGAAAAAAAAATTCTTATTATGAATGGTTTCAATTCTTTATACTAGTAAATAGCGAGTGCGCAAGTCTTTGACTCCTTTGTATGTGAATGTAGGTCAGTGGGTATATAACACAGCCAATCAGCGACTAGGCTGGTGCATATACTCAGCCAGACGTCATCAGAGGTTACCTGTGGCACTCGAAACACACCCCACCTTTGACAATTAGCTGTGACCTCTAGGAACCTCTAGTCAATGAGTTGTGTAAGAAGAGCTAAGAACCATGCTAGTAGTCTGGTAGGTGGTCGATAATGACGTTTGTCTGCTCACCGATTAGCGCGGTCCCATGCAGGGGAGATTACGGAGTATTACTCTTAATAACAGGATGAAGTACTAATTATATCGTTAGATCTTCTTTTCACTCAATCCTCGCAATATACTTCGCTGTCTATGGTAGAAAAAACTTCCGCTTGAGGCTTACCTACAGCAGACACGACCCACGACAGCACACCCCTGGTTAAGTCGACATGCAATAATCCTATAATGTTGGTGGGTCCTTTTGACGTTGATATGCAAACTCCATGCAGGCCGGTTTACTCCCTTGATGACTCAGTAAGACCGCTGCTACCGGCGACATTTCACCAACATTTGGTGGACTTCCGCGATATGAAGATACATACTAAGCGAACAGAGCAACATGCTATATACCATTGTTAAGCGCACACAATATCGAACAAAATTTTGTATAAATTTTGAACCTTAAGTTTGAAAAGTCCCACTAAAACCGAAGAACCCTATATTCGAAATGGTGTGATTCGGTTCTCCGATTATTTTATCAGCACAAAAGTCTAAACGCACGTGTACGACATTGTCACAACTCGCATGGCTAGTCAAACACAAGAGTTCTAATTTGCAGCAAGTAGCTTGCGAAAATCGTCAACAAAACTACCGCTCTGATTTTCCATTCTGTCATTATGTTTTAGTGTGGGAATTGTTCTCAAAGGACATAGAAAATTTGACTTTGGAGCGATCGGGTTTCGCCATTTTTGCTGGAAAACCCCATACTAAATATAGAAACACAGAGCAGTACCCAGCCGGTGACAGAGTCAGAAAGGAAGTATGACTGGTGCGCTCTGGTAGAGATTGGTAGATATGCTCAATCCTCGCAATATACTTCGCTGTCCGTAGAAAAAACTTCCGCTTGAAGCTTACCTACAGCAGACACGACACTGCACACACAAGTGGGTCCCTTTGACGTAGATATGCTGTTGGAGTGTCACCAATAATCCTATAATGTTGGTGGGTCCTTTTGACGTAGATATGCTGTTGGGGTGTCACCAATAATCATATAATGTTTGGTGGGTCCTTTTGACGTAGATATGCTGTTGGAGTGTCGCCAATAATCCTATAATGTTGGTGGGTCCTTATGACGTAGATATGCTGTTGGAGTGTCACCAATAATCCTATAATGTTGGTGGGTCCTTATGACGTAGACAGGCTGTTGGTGGGTCCGTATGACGTAGACAGGCTGTTGGTGGGTCCGTATGACGTAGATAGGCTGTTGGTGGGTCCTTATGACGTAGATAGGCTGTTGGTGGGTCCTTATGGCGTAGATAGGCTGTTGGTGGGTCCGCATGACGTAGATAGGCTGTTGGTGGGTCCCTATGACGTATATAGGCTGTTGGTGGGTCCGTATGACGTAGACAGGCTGTTGGTGGGTCCGTATGACGTAGATAGGCTGTTGGTGGGTCCTTATGACGTATATAGGCTGTTGGTGGGTCATTATGGCGTAGATATGCTGTTGGTGGGTCCTTATGGCGTAGATAGGCTGTTGGTGGGTCCTTATGACGTATATAGGCTGTTGGTGGGTCCTTATGACGTAGATATGCTGTTGGTGGGTCCTTATGACGTAGATATGCTGTTGGTGGGTCCTTATGACGTAGATAGGCTGTTGGTGGGTCCTTATGACGTATATAGGCTGTTGGTGGGTCCTTATGACGTAGATATGATGTTGGTGGGTCCTTATGACGTAGATATGCTGTTGGTGGGTCCTTATGACGTATATAGGCTGTTGGTGGGTTTCTTATGACGTAGATATGCTGTTGGTGGTTCCTTATGACGTAGATAGGCTGTTGGTGGGTCCTTATGGCGTAGATAGGCTGTTGGTGGGTCCTTATGACGTAGATATGCTGTTGGTGGGTCCTTATGACGTACATATGCTGTTGGTGGGTACTTATGACGTAGATATGCTGTTGGTGGGTCCTTATGACGTAGATATGCTGTTGGTGGGTCCTTGTGGCGTATATAGGCTGTTGGTGGGTCCTTATGACGTAGATATGCTGTTGGATGCATTAAAGGCCCACTTAATTTTCGAATGCCCAGATCACATTATACACAACATATTCCATATTATATAGTATTTGGAAGCTATGGCCTACGAGTGTGTACCATGTGATAGAGATTCCCAGATTCACCCCAAGACTTCCCCTGTTGTCATAATTCACGACTTAGAGTTATTCCCCTTCCATTGGTAGTACAGACCAGATCGAAATTAAGTACATAATACGCGGCAGTACCTTGGCAAAAACAACATGTTCACAGCTTATTCGACTGGATAAATTGATAATAACAATGCTTTGGATTTTCCTCTTTCAAATGGTAAATACCATGGAATAGGTTGTATAAAATGTGATCTGGGGATTCGAAAATTAAGTGAGCCTTTAAGACAAATAAGGGTATTTTTTTTATTACACCACCACTTTGTCCTACCAGCATTATCGCTACATCAGCAGGACCCACTACCGTATCAGAAAATTAGCAGGAACATGTAATTAACCAAATGTGTACTTACCGTATGCGTTGTACTTTACCAAGGTAATTTGTTCCACGTCGATTTGAATGTACTGAGCATTGAACCAAGGGATACGGGAAAAACCCTTGTATCTTCAATCATGCTTGCATTTTCCAACGTTTGTGGTTAGGCTCTAGAATTTAAAATCTTCAAACATTTGGTTGGTGAGACACATGGACCAGCCTAGATGTTTCAACGTGACCTCTCAGAATTATATACAGCTTATTACTGTGATAAAATATATAAACTATGACATTTGATGATTGTGTAATCAATATTACATATCATTTGTACCACGTATATCGTACAATGTATTTTGTTTATATATACATCATCTCCAATAATGGAGGAATAAAATTATCTGTCTGTCTGTATGGGTGGTCAATGTCAATGGACATGCGCCGGGCAAATGTCGGTGAAATGTCTTGAGTTGTTCAACTCTAGATCTAATAACCCGCTCTAGTGAACTCTGTGACTCTGAATCTCTCGTGCGACTTTCTAAACACAAACCACGACCAAGAATATAACCTAGAAATAAAAGCACATAACATAAACAAAAAACAAAGACTTTTACGCTGGCATCGCGGCTCCATTGCGGCCGATCCCTCGGAATTCCATTCATGTTTTAACTCGAGTATTAGCAGGAGTGTGGTTAGGTTGTCCCAGGCATTTCCGTCTTGAACACATGTTTTGTTTCATATGCCTGCTGTGTTTGGCCAATGTCAGGAAGACGAAAGCTCGGAACACCTCGGGCCTCGGAACACCTCGGGACTCGGAACACCTCGGGACTCGGAACACCTCGGGTCTTTTTCGGGAAGCATAGCCACACAAAAACAAACAAACAAACAAACAAATACGAAATAGCGCAAATGGACTATTATACCACTAATAATTGACACTATATACTCGTAATTATACCATTAGTTTTCACGACTATAGCGGGACACATATCAACATATATTACTGAATGGACACACTATGAAATTTCCTGAGTAATTCAGCTCCAAAGTCCATCTGGACACAAATTAGCTCTTGGGCTTGGCGTAGAGCACAGGACACGCATGGGGCAGTTAAGCACATAACATTCAGAATTCCATACATGTTTTCAGTCGCAGAATTGCGGTTGGTTTCCGTTTTATATAGAACTGTCGGTAACAGTTACTGTATATATTGAGCAGAGGCGTAGGAACCGTGGGGGGGGGGGGGGGTAAGGGGGGGGGGGGTAAATACCCAACAATTTCCAGAAAATGGTCAACACTTAAACTGTATTTCTTATTTATTCAACTTAACCAATCACATTCTCCGCCCGCACAGTTTGACATAAAATATATAGTACATGTATACTCTATACCACTGGTTTGTGTTATCATACAAGTACAAACATTTAGGTTAATTTTATCGGGTAATAAATTATAACTCCCTGTATGCATGGTGCTATCCACCGGCCTTTGCTCCTTATAAACCTTCTTGTTAGTACTCTCTCAGAAATCATTGTGTTATCCCACAAACGGTATCTAATTTGTCCAAAGCTCCAAAATAAATCAACACCAAGATTTCCAAGATGAATTCAATATGAAATATTTGAAGGGTAAATACGGAAACCAGACCATCGAATGTAAGCCACGCTTCATCACAGCTATATAGAACTTTGGCACTGCTTAAATGACGAATCTGCCTGCTTTATCGAGGCCATCTTTCAGTTACATGCACTACTACTATGGATTAGGCTCAGGGAAAGCTGGGAATGTGAATATATAATTATGTAAGTATAAACATATATGTCATGTTTTCGTGGAAGACTACTCCATTTGTACACACACGCTTATGAGAGTCAAAAATTATCTCCATACTATTTTGTACAACAGGTGAAAAACTAAAATACCATATTTTCCCTCAATGGGGTTATTTAACGTAATTGCTGTCACAGATGCAACGAAATGCGATCTGAGGGTTTTAACCCTTTGAGTGCCAGGTCAATTTTTGTATCAACCCATATACCCTGTGCCAATGCATTCTCTTATATATGCGAGTCGACCATAGGTCGCCTCGCATATATAAGAGAATGCATTGGCCTAACAATGTTTTTTTTTGTTTTTTTTACAATTTTAATAATTTATTCTTATATTCTTTAACAGACTTATTTTGTAGGTTTAGGGCCGATGAGATCGGCCCCTGGCACTCAACGGGTTAGCTTCCTACGCCCCTGATATGGAGTTCTCATATGGCCGATGTATATCCCATCCTTATTGTCGATTTATATAGTCAATCCTTGTAGGATTCTTTTCTGGGAAACATCGCCACACAAAACATGTCCAGTGTGGCCGCTTCTTACTGTGACCAGTGTGTCAGTGTCTGGCGTTGACCGCGGTGTCAGGTTTTGGCCGGTGTCTGGCTTTGACCAGTGTACCATGCCAATGTCTGGCTTTTGCCGGTGTCCTGCGATTGAGTTTGGCGACGATAGCAAGAACATTTCTATACTTATAGGGGACAGATGAGTCCCAATGGTAATTCTAGGCATATTCGATCGACGTTCACGCCACTGCTGACACAGAAACAAGAAACGTGTATAGATGAAAGCAGATAATATTCTGTATTATACACTACAACTAACAGCAATACTGTGTATGTATGCTTGATTTTGCACCGAATTACTTCGGGTGTATGACACTGACCGCTCTGTGAATCGTAACAGGATGCATAGTGCTTTATAGGGCGTTGACCTTGGTGCTGTTTTGGCAGTTGATAGTTACCAGACACATTCCAGTCAAACATCCTGATGCGTCTCGACCAGACTCCCAGAAGGTAATAACAATCTGGATAGAGAGGTTTATAGGGTGACCAGGCTCGCAATTCAATCGAGATAGAGAGGTTTATAGGGTGACCAGGCTCGCAATTCTCCATTGTTCACAAAGAAATGAGTGCTTAATACAAACGTTTATAGTCAGTATTCAATCAGGTCTATAGGTAAACGCCAATTAAGATTATACCGGACACTCAAGAGGTCAACTTATCTGATTAATCATTCTCTGATGTGTAGATTCTCTGATGTGTAGTTAGGCTTGTTTTGTCCATAACACAATGATGACATATGTAACCCCAGGAAATACCTATCTCTCAACACAACTGAGAGGAAAAGGCAGATGTTCGGTCCACGCCGTCGACCTCGGCTGAACCCTTATACAAGAAAATTGCGCACGTTGAAATATTTAAATGCTATTAAAAGTAGGCTATGTTTATATAGTTGTGTATTCCCCGTATCAAATACCTAACTCGTCACAATGAAACACCTGCTTCCTGCGTTTAGATCGGTTTTGGGAGGCAATCATGTTTGCGGTTTTAATTATGAGGGCACGCGACGTTCGCGTGTGCTTTGTGTATTATAAAGTCAATATATAGGTCTCATCGGTCACTGTCGCTAATCTTGGCAAAATTCTCAAGTGCTATGAACTCCACCCATCCATTTAGCTCGAAGCAACAGGTGGAATCGATGATAAATAATAACAAAGGAATTCCCACCAAACATGAGTGCGCGGCGGTGGTTCAGTTGATAAGGAGCATAGCGCAACATGTTGAATCGATGATAAAGAGTAACAAAGAGGTTCCCACCAAACATAAGTGCGCGGCGGTGGTTCAGTTGGTAAGGAGCATAGCGCAACATGTTGAATCGATGATAAAGATTAAAGGTACTCAATCCGATTCGATGGTCCCCATATCATCAGATTCCAACAACAACAACAACAACAACAACAACAAGTAATTGCCCAAAAATAATGCCAACCACAGTTAACTATGGTATAAAATTGCCAAAAACCTTAATTAAAATTTTGTTCAACGAAATTTTGCCGGTTTGTCAAATATCTGACACAAAAAAGCCACTTGATTTTAGAGTTATCCATCTTCATCCGAAATTTGGACCGAGGCCGTCTTCTCGTCTTCTGTTTACTGGGCCACTTAAAATTATCGGTGGTACAACATAATAGATTTCAAACATCGATATCTGATCACTTTGAGCTCTGATGGGTGGGTTCCTCGACTCGAATCAAATATTTTTTACCCCCGAAGCCAAGGAAATAGTAATTTGCGAGCGATAATTCGGATTATGCATCTTTAACAAAGAATTTCCCATAAAACATGAGTGCACAAGTGGCGGCGGTGGTTCAGTTAGTAAGAAGCGTAGCGTATTATGCCGTCCAGTGATTGCTCCGGTGGTTCAATTAGAACGGTGCATAGCGCATTAGGACGGAGCAAATATAAGAGAGGAGGGGGACAGATGGAGTCGTGAGATGATTCCAGTGGTGGGGAGTATTCAACAAGATTGGGTTGTTGCGTGATAAAGAATGATGCTCGTATATAGTAATGGTCATGCGTCAGGTGCCATGGATCAGTCACAATTGCTGCAAACCGGTAACTTGATTCGTGTATCTGGACGAGTTTGTCAGTTCTTTCCAGTGGTCGGTGGTTTCTATATGTGGAATGGGGTGATTTCCAAGTGAAATTAACCTTCTGTCTGGTATGTCCTCCACCCGTGAAACCGACAACGTCATGATATAGCATAAAGCGGCCTAAACGTCATGATATAGCCTAAAGCGGCCTAAACGTCATGATATAGCCTAAAGCGGCTTAAACGCCATGATATAGCCTAAAGTGGCCTAAACGTCATGATATAGCCTAAAGTGGCCTAAACGTCATGATATAGCCTAAAGCGGCTTAAACGCCATGATATTGCCTAAAGCGGCTTAAACGTCATGATATATAGCATAAAGCGGCCTAAACGTCATGATATAGCCTGAAGCGGCTTAAACGCCATGATATAGCCTAAAGCGGCTTAAACGTCATGATATATAGCCTAAAGCGGCTTAAACGCCATGATATTGCCTAAAGCGGCTTAAACGTCATGATAAATAGCATAAAGCGGCCTAAACGTCATGATATAGCCTGAAGCGGCTTAACCGCCATGATATAGCCTAAAGCGGCTTAAACGTCATGATATATAGCCTAAAGCGGCTTAAACGCCATGATATTGCCTAAAGCGGCTTAAACGTCATGATATATAGCATAAAGCGGCCTAAACGTCATGTTATAGCCTGAAGCGGCTTAAACGCCATGATATAGCCTAAAGCGGCTTAAACGTCATGATATAGCATAAAGCGGCTTAAACGTCATGCTATATAGCATAAAGCGGCTTAAACAACGTTGACGCAGCATTAAAGATCTTACAAGTTCCAGTGCATTCTCTTATATATGCGAGTCTGCCATAGGTCACGAAGCTCCAGTCATGGGAGTGTTAATGGTATATTGCCGATTTATAGCTCTGATGCTATATAGAACAAACTAGTGTTGTTTTGTAAGAAATATATTTCTCCAATCACTGCTCAGGTCTGCCAAAATCCCAACGACATATACAAGTTTATAAGGCAGATATTATAGAACGTATATGTATTTGGATATTATATTGCTGCTTTGGTTACTTTTTACATTGGAATAATTGTTCAAGGCCGTCCGAAGAGATGTCTCTTTGTATCAGACTGTCGGTGTATAGTATATACTATAGCTGATGTGCCCGACTTCGTCCGGGCTATTTTGGGGATTTCTTTCAAAGTGACAACGTTGAACAATACTGAGCGAACAACGTTGAAAAGTATTAGGAGAAAGAAACAAACTATTGTTCGATCGGTCCAGACACATGCTTATTTGAGCGTATATGAGGTCAAGGTCAAGGACACGGTCGCAAGTGAAATTGGACCCGCCCATATTGTTCCAGGGATCAAAGTATGCCTACATATATACCAAATTTGAGTCGGATCGGTCGAGCAGTTTTCGAGTCTATAACACACTTACATACATACATACACACATACATACATACATAATACATACACACATATACATAAATACATATGCATGAGTTCCAAAAATATATAATAGATATATACTGGGTCAAATGGGTCGTTTCGTGAGGAGAAAACAAATTAAATTACATAAAACCTATATATAAGGGACCCACAGAAGTTTGCTATCAAATTCTAACTTCCTTTGACCCTATAAATCAAGCAACGTAAGTGATCTGAGTAAGAATCTAAATTAAAAGCGGCTCGCATTCCTCCAGAAGGTGTTTCTTCAATTTAGGGGTTTGCAAAAGTATTCAAACGATTAGTGTTTCTATATTTGAGGCCGAAGCGGAGACGATCGTCTTAGATTATGAGACCCTGCGAACTTATGAGTGGAATTTGAATATTAATAGTTCACAGACCTGTCAAACTCACAGACCTTCATGGAACAGACATTAATCAAAGCAGTGCCTCAAATGTTGTTCTAAGTGTTTAAGCTCTAGAAAATCGACAGTGCAGTATCCCAGAATGAAATATATACGACGTATGGGGGCCTGTTCTATGTTTGTACTTTGTTTGAAATCGGTCAGATCAGTGATGGGCAATGACCGCTGTCTTCATCGATGCCATTACAGTGCTATACAGGTGGTCAATATTCCATGGGAACCCTCCGGTCCCGTACGTTGTTATTACGCCCTCTTGGGTGCATACTGCGAGGCTGATCTGGCGATGTCAATATTCCATGGGAACTCAACCCTCCAGTCCCTTTGTTACATATTATAGTACTGCCGGTGGTAAATATCAAAATTTGCATCATGGGAGCCCTCCCAAATAACACATGTGCGGTAACACCACTGAATGCCGTCGTCCGCTGATGCAATGAGCGGCACAGCCATTTCCTTTGAGCTGAGAATATTCTTTTCTCAAATTACATACACCATTTGTCATCCGGAAGTTAACATGCCTATATATGTGCATATTATATATATTTCACTAATATTATCTCCATACCTATGTTATGTATATAGGTTTATGAGAAATAAACTGACAAGGGCATATATTCAGAGTGAGAGAACTAATCTGGTAACGAAAAACAATCAAATTCAATTTTTAGAAAAAATTGTTACATTATAGTTCTGCCATTGCAATGGTCAATATTCCATAGGAACCATCCAGTCCCAATGTTACATTATAGCTCGACTGGTTCCATGGCAACAAACATATCTCTGCGGGACCCTTAAAATAATATAATCGACGCCGATGGCAAAACTTCTCTCTCTCTCTCTCTCTCGTCTCCAACTCTTCTCTCTCTCTCTCTCTCTTCTCTCTCTCTCTATCAGTTAATATATGTCTCCCTTTACCCCCCTCCCGCTCTCTCAAATTGTCAAAAACACTCTCATAATTCCTTATAGGAAATCGAAACATTTAGAAACATATGCTTCATATATACTCGTGTCCACAACTACTGATTGGCTCGGAGCTCCCGGATATATTTTCGAATTGTGCCAAATATGCTAGACTGAAAACAAAGACTTAAAATAAAGGACATGGGACGTTTTAATTTGGACTTTTCGAGGTTTGAATTGATGATGTCGCGTCGGATATATATATAGATGTAGATGGTTGGTTCTTAAAATTATATAATTTCATTGTAAAAAAAATTCTAAAAATTGAATTTGATTGTTTTTCGTAACCAGATTAGTACTCTCACTCTGAATATATGCCCTTGCCAGTTTATTTCTCATAAACCTATATACATAACATAGGTATGGAGATAATATTAGTGAAATATAAATAATATGCACATATATAGGCATGTGAACTTCCGGATGACAAATGGTGTATGTAATTTGAGAAAAGAATATTCTCAGCTCAAAGGAAATGGCTGTGCCGCTCATTGCATCAGCGGACGACGGCATTCAGTGGTGTTACAGCACATGTGTTATTTGGGAGACTATAGTATCTCTGGTATCACTCAACATGACCAAGTTGGTGAGAAAGTCTTTAAGTTAATGTAATCAATGAAGTTGAATTGATGCTTGGTCTCAACCCTATGATGCTGGCTTCATTGACCGTATGTTTGAGAGCGAAACTTTATTATCTTGAGGTCTCAATCTCAAATGAGATGGGAATGTCGACTGATAACATTAAGAGAGCCGGGGGCGGTGGTCATTCCCACGATACACGTCTCGTACCTTGTTTGTACAGCAGTCGTTTAGTCATCGTAAAGTTGTTAGTCCGAGATGCCACGAGAGATAACCACGCATGTGGAAAATAAGGGAGATAACTATACACATGGAAAATAAGTCTCGCGTTGTTCTTTTGACGTCTGCGCCGTTTATCGAGATATATAAGTTATAAATGACAGGATTCACGCTTCGTTTTCGTCTGATAATCGTTTCGTTTCGTCTGATAATCTCGTTTCGTTCCGGTTGTGATAGGTTAAATGGGATTGCGATGGACAACTGAGTCAACAAACAAAACCTATGGTCAAGCCGACATTTATTTCTTCTCATCGCCAGACATCACACATTTTTCTCGTTCCTATCCAATTCCATTAATCACAGATTGGGGACACGATATATAAATCGCATTCTCGTTAACATAATTATACGGTCATACTGAACCAAATATTCACAAGGCTGGGTGTCACCATTCTGGTATGCGATATACGGGTTATGTTTAAGAGATATGCAGGATTGAATAAATAACCCTTGTTTTGCCTAAAGGTTAATATGCAATTATAACCTAAAATTTTGAAGACAAATTATATATATAACGCGCATGTATGGTTTAAACTGTTTTGTATTTCATTTTGTCCTAAATGGTAGTCTGGTGCACATGATATATACACACCACTTAGCTGGTACGCAGGATACGTACACCCCACTCTTTCAACTTGTATTAAGGTTTCAATACGTAGCGGAGGGGGTGAAAACCCTCACGCATAGACCAATAACTGCCCCCCCCCCCCGACACCCACCAGGGCGGAGGATACATGGTGGGGGCACAACCATTTCATTCTTCATAGAATGACAAGATATGCCTCATATAAAATACCACCTAACAACATTGTAACAAGAAAACCATAGTCAGAAATGGTAACGCCCTCAAGATCATATCACCAGGCATATATATATATATATATAAGTTATAATATAAAATATATTGGTTTCATGAATACACCACCTCAAAATTCGGTTAAAACAACTAATCCTTCAACTTTAACCAAGATATATATTCCCTGCCTTGTTTGTTCAATGTTATAAAGTTCCCTGTTAGAACGGGTCAGAACATTAAAAAGTTCCCAGGTTTTGTGCTGGTAGAATATGATCTCTACGATGTTAGCTGGAGTATAAATTCATGGATGATTTAGGGTTAAAGAACCCGGTGGGCCTGCTCATCACAATACGCCGAGCATCTGGTCAAGGTTCGCGACCAGTCGAAATATTTCAAGTATGCACACAAACCTCACATTTCTATAATTACAGATATTGTTTAAATAGTGATAAATCCCTGCATATAAACGTATGTTTAACATTGATAAGCCCCAGGCGCAAATTCATTGTGAAAAGTGCTGAAAAAATACGCCCTGTGTTAAAAGGGACAGGAAGTTATTAAAATCTGACCGGCGATGGCGGTAAGTGTGTTAGTGTAATTGCACGACAGTTGGCCTCGGGGGATCATTCGAGTAATGTCCAGAAACCATTTGGATAAATAACGTAATATGAACCTCGCCGCCGCGCAGGAATTTCACACGATTCGTGTGAATAAAGAAAACACCAATACGCGTTGCTTCTCTGCACATAAATAATTAATTTGCAAACAAAATTTGTTTTCAAGGGTCATGCGGCCCCAATTTTGTAAAGAGTTCACTCGTGCAATATTCATCATATTTTGAAACAATGGTTACTATGCGTTGCTGAATGGAGCGTTTTTCATATACAGTACAATTTATCATATACATCATGTATATGATAAATTGTACTGTATATGAAAAACGCATGTAAGGTAATCAAAAGTGATGGGAGCACAAGTTATTTAACGTATATAGATCATTGCTCCTCTCCCTTAATATTCAAACGCTTAATAGTATTTATATATGATATTATGTTTGGACTCAAAACTAGCTTAGTTGGGATGTAGTACATAAAATGGGGTCGAGATTCAGGGTGAGCGTCTGAGGTTGTGAGTGGACAGATATCAGGGAGGGGATGTAGGTCCTATGTATAATGGTACTGAGACATTTGCTCGCCTTGTGTCGTTATGAGTTACATCGCATTACGTGTGTATGCAGCCTTATTCGATATACACATATAATATGTATTGTTTGATTGCTCATTTCCGATTCACCGTTCCTGACCAATTATACGCTTAGTTCTCAAAGGTAGTGTTTAAATGTTGCAATAATAACGAAGGAGAGATTATGGGTTCGAATGATGTATAATATGTATTGTTTCATAGCGTATATAAAACGCAAGCAATTTGAGCTTATATATCTGTTTCTCATTCCTGTTACTCCAAATAGTCATTCTGTTACTCGGAAGTTGTTCCTGGTTCCGTTCCTGTTACTCCAAATAGTCAATCCCTCGTTATAAACAGTTCCGTTTGCCTCTGTTCCCACAATACAATATATGTGCTGATAGAAACGTTGACAAACTACCATCGCATGTTCTCTGATGTCTGGTTATGTTAGTCAACCTATTTAATTATACATACAAACATCGAACTACGGTAAACGACCACAGAACACGACCATTACCGATCACCAGACGACCACAGTCACGTGATCGAAGTCAGACCACCGCGTTACACAACAGTTCAAAGGGTCAAAACTTGCATCATCTACTATTTTGTGTGACGTAATCTATTATGCTATTTAGACATGCGCGCACTTTACTACGTACCATTTATAATACAATCGTTAGTAGAATCCTTATAGGAGAAAATACAAACTGGATCAATACAATTTAATCTTTTTGCACAAAAAATGGCAACAATAATATGTGACCCGCCATATCAAATCCAGTCGTAAGTCGGGATTTTTTTTACCCTGTGCCAATGCATTCTCTTATATATGCGAGTCGACCATTGGCCTAACATTTTTTTATCACTTTTTTTAAACAAATGTTTCTTACAATTTTTAGGATATAAAATAAAAAACATCCATTACCCTGCAGGGAGCCCCACACACACATAGAAGCATATAGAAGAGTGTCGTCTGCTCATGTTTGTCTGGGGCTCTGTATGGGTGAAATTATAAAATTGTTAAAGAATACAAGAAAAAATTATTGTAAAAAAAATTATTGTAAAAAAAAGTTGTAAAAAATTGTTAGGCCAATGCATTCTCTTATATATGCGAGGCGACCTATTGTCGACTCGCATATATAAGAGAATGCATTGGCACAGGGTAAAAAAAAATCCCGACTTACGACTGGATTTGATATGGCGGGTCACATATTAATTAAAAAATTTATATACTAGAGTTGACAGTCGCGTGGTTATCATTATTGTTTGGTATTTACTCGATCATGATAACTAAAGCGTCTTTTAAAGAAATGTTATTGTTGGAATCTGATGATACGGGGACCATCGAATCGGATTGTGTACAATTAAAGTGATGTGAAACACTCCGGTAGGGTGATCAAATAGAAATGGAGAATAATCTTGCTCAAAGTAGTAATTTTTGCAAATATTATATCGAAATTGACAACAAACACCGCCATTCTTATATATTAATGAAATACAGTTACTCTCGATGGCGAAATCGTTTTCGTTAGCTTATCGCAGATAGTTGCGTCCCGAATCAAGTAGTAAATATTTACAATTGTGCGCAGTTCAGACGATGTTTTCTGTGGATTGGTAAGGTAGATTTGTTTGAAATTTTCGGCGATGTTACTAGAATGCTATATTCCTTCAGTTGGCATAGTACCCGAATGCACCCGAATAAGTACATATTATATCTTTAAGCGTCATTATTCCCAACATGAATATATATAGTGCTACATAATCGAACAGGTTTTAATATAGTGACATATTGTCTTCGAAGATATAACAGTTTGGTGGTTCAGTAATATTTTAAGAAAATATCTGGATAATGTACTCAAACTTTTAATGTCTATGTTCAGTTTCTGAGATAGGGATTTACTTTGCTCATCATATTGTTTGATATGGCTTCAAACAACAGCTTCCTCTTTTAAATGATATATAATATGGAATATGTTGCATATAATGTGATCTGGTGATTCGAAAAATTAAGTTGGCCTTTAAGTGTATATGGTACAAATTTTGATTTGACAGAACGAACCGAACTCATGTATCTCTCCTCGTTTCAAGCCATTGTCAATATTTTATGTCATCGAGTAGATCATGCCATGAATCTCTACTATGGCTAACGCCCACATAGGGCGTTAGCCATAGTAGAGATTCATGGCATGATCTAGTCATCGAGGTGACCCAGCTAGGTTCTGCAGCCATCACCGAGGTGACCCAGCTAGGTTCTGCAGCCAGAACGACGTGACTCATGCGCTCGTCCGAGAGTCACACGACAGAATAAAAGCTTCAAATTCTTAATTGAACCAATTATTGCAATTTACCAGGCGAATTCTAAGTTCAGTCCGCACTTGAACGATGTATAATTTCAAGTTAAAAGAAATTCTCAAAATGTTTGATCGTAAGATTTGCTATCGCTTCATGCATTGTGCCCGTAACACCCAGTCCACGTAACACGAGTACTATTAGTAATGTGCTTATAATGTTGATATTGTTCGGACCAGGCAGATGTTTTTAGGTTCGATGTAGGTCAGACGAATCTTTAATGACATCACAATCGGCAGGCTTCAGACTCATGCTTTCAGTTCTAAGCAATGGGCCACTTTATAAGAATATATCGTCTGCTTTGTCGGCTCGCCTTTGATGTCTAACATCTTGACGGGACAAAGAAGTCGAGTGTGATACACACAAAGAATATTACCATAATTACACGCGGGGTCAGGGTCGTGTCCCGCGCCTGACATGTGCCATCCGCAGCAAAAGGTGTATCACCAAATAGTTTATTTTTCGTACTGTTATTACATCGTACCAGACCGACAGGTGCATCCTATATACGGAAGATTATGCGATCATTTCTGAACCTATAAGTCATTTGTTATCTTTGCCGACCACCCGAAGTTTGCCCTTAATGACACGTGCCGGCTGCTAGAAAATGTGTATCACCAAATATTTCTAGCTTTGATATCAACACCGACAGCTGCATTTTGTAATTAAATGACACACTGTAAACATTATTTCACCTGTTGAATGTACAACCATACCACATTAGAGTCATATTTCGGTCGTATCTGGCTCTTTGTTACCCTAAAAGCCGTCTGCCAATTCTCCGGGACGGAAACCCTCTCTCTGTCTAAACAGGCGTAGATTGTTGCTATGCCAAAAAGTAAAAAAAGTGATAAATTCGGGGCGTCGCCCCTCTTTCAAGTCGTTGATATAAGATGCATAGAGAACGTCCCAAACTGAACTTTTATACCATTTAAGGCATGCTGCACCAGCGCAGCTCCCGTCGTGAAAGGGACAACCCTTTCATGACAGGGGCTGTGCTGGTGCAGAATTAAACATCCTGTGTCAGTGCATTATCTTATATATGTGCGAGAGATTGCGAGTCACATGCATGGCAGATCTGGTTATAATCCAGATATTATTTGTGATTCACGCGATGCGAGGGTAACCTGAATTGTGTATCTGGGCAAGTTTGTTAGTTGCTTTTCTGTGATCAGCACTTGGTATCTACCTGCAGTGCATGCATGGAGCGATGAAAATAACCTTATGCGCGGTCTTTTTTGGGGGGACCACGTCCGTCTAGACGGATCGCGATGCTTTACCAAACGCATGGCTATCTATAGGACCCACCAACATCAAACTGTTATATCAGAATCAGCTAACTTGACTTTGATATACACGGTAGCTAATCACAGACTCTGGACATCTGTCTCGTTTATATTAAATTGATATCCGAATGGGATTAAAGAGTATTCGGAGATATAAGACAACAGGGGAGCAGATTGGGGGCTTATTAGTAAGATGTAAACATCCTTGTTGGATTATATTATCACATTCGAGAATCGGCACCGTGCTGTCATGGCGAGCTGGGAGTCAATGAGAGTGTTTGTGTGAAGAGCACCGTGCTGTCGCGGCGAGCGGGAGCCAATGAGACTGTTTGTGTGAATAACTGATTCACTCCGATCACCATAAAACCACGATAAACAAACTATGGATTTCATGTGGTTAGTATAACCGTGGTAAGTTGGGGGGGGGGGGACCCAGAACACATGCACCCAAACAAGATCAAACAGTAAAATAACGAGACAAGTAAGGTGACCCGACTTCGTCCGGGCTTTGACCTTGAATTGTCTATTTTGAAGGCCAAGGTCAAGTGGGGTCACGATTTGACCCGTCCAAAACACTGCCCGAACAAACGTACCCGACAAAAGTACCCCGTCGAAATCCATCCGGTTTTACCCGATTTGACCTTGAATTGATCATTTTGAAGGTCAAGGTCAGGTCGGGGTCACGATTTGACCCGTCCAAAACACCCAGTGGACAAAAGTAACCCTATGTATAAAATTTCGTCGAAATACCATCAAAATTGGCGATTTGACCTTGAATTGACCCGATTTCAAGGTCAAGGTCACGTCGCACGGGCAAATGAATATGCTTATGAGACTCCCCATACGAAAATACACCCACATACCAAGTTTCATCGAAATCCCGTTATATTCGGGGGTTTGACCTTGAAATGACCCGATTTCAAGGTCAAGGTCACGTCGCACGGGCAAATAGACCTATGTCACCCCCCGGCCGAAAATTCCCCCACATGCCAAGTTTCATCGAAATCGGGTCGGCCTTTTTCGAGTCCATTGGAAACAGACAGACAGACAGACACACAGACACACAGACAGACAGATCTTCCAAAATATATAATAGATATATATAATACAATCTATTATTGTCCGGGTCTCACGTTGGCTTGGTGGACTGTTGTCCCGTTTAGCTGAAGGAGTCACTCTCACATAAACACATTTTAAAAGATTCTTTTGGGGGGAAAGTATAACCGTATCTGGAACAATAAAAAGTACCATGGACAATTCATATACCGGGGGGGGGGGGGGACAAAAAGAATTAACAGCACGGGGACAATTCATATACCGGGGGGGGGGGCAAAAAGATTTAACAGCACGGGGACAATTCATATACCGGGGGGGGGGGACAAAAAGAATTAACAGTACGGGGACAATAAGAAGTAACCGTACCGTGGACAATTAATATACCGGGGGGGGGGGGGAGAAGTAACAGTACCGGGAACAACAAAAAGTAACCGTACCGTGGACAATTCATATACCGGGGGGGGGGGGGGCAAAAAGAAGTAACAGTATCAGGAATAATAGGAAGTAACCGTATACGGGGAACAATTCATGTATACCAGGGGGACAATAAGAAGTAACCGCACGGGGGACAATTCATATACCAGGGGGACTTTAAGAAGTAATCGTGTCGGGAACAATTCATATATATCAGGGGACTATAATAAGTCATCGTGTCGGGAACAATAAGAAGTAACTGTATCGGGTGCAATAAAAATAAACTGTACCGGGAACACTGAAAAGTAACCATATACAGGAGAAGAATCTATATACCAGGGAATATATAAGAAGTAATTGTACGGGGAACAATTCATATACCAGAACCAAACACAACCGATAAAATATAATTCAAACTCGGGAGTGTGTTGGCAGAAATATGATATAATATCTCTTGTGTTGGCTTGTGGAATCCGGCTCTTGATAGGGTGTGGAAAATACTTCATGCTAAACCTCACACAAAGAAGAAATAGAGGAACATTAAAGCGCACAGCTTGCAAACTAAGATAACCCCGTCACACTTTTCCTGTTACATCACCGTGCATGTAAGTCTGAGTTTAGTGTGTCTGTCATTTGCATAATGAGGTCCCCAGAGGGCGAATTTAGTGACGCTATTCCGCACAGCGGGCTAGCATCACAAAATTCATCCTCGTAGGACCTCGTTATGCAATGCCTCACCTGCTATGGGAGACATAGACTCAGATTGAAGTTCCCAAATGGTGAATATTGTGATGTACACCCATTGGGAACCTCGATTATGCAATGTGTCGTCTGCCAATTCTGGATTATATAGAGAAACTAAACTAAAAAAGAAATGGAATCTGAGTTTCTATAGAAATTTGATAATGATGAAACTTTCAAGAGAAGATGAGGCCAAAGAAGAATGATGTCTCCAGAAGGTGAATTTAGTGACGCTTTCCCGCATAGCTAAATTCACCTTCCGTGAACATCATTCTGCAAATGACAGACACACTATTTGCATGCCTGCGTGCATGTGTGTCAGTGGGTCAGGAGTATCAATGGAACGTTGTGCAACTCAGTGACATATTTGATTACTTATCGCATGAAAGATAAACATTAAAGAATCGGAGACATAACGAGTGATATACTCCCGTCAGAGGGCGGCCGGAAATGCACGCTGTGCACATTCATGTTTGGCACGTGTCGGTGCATGAAAACGTGAAATTAGACAATGAATTGACATTGTCTCTATGATATCCGTTTAATTTTTTATATATTTTTTCGATATACCGTAACGCCGGTGCCGGTATAACGCAGCACAGTGTGGCTGAACAGTGGCGTAACGAGTATTATGTAATATATGGTGGGACCTAGAAACGAAGGAACGGGGGGGGGGGGGGGGTGATTTATATACCTTGTTTTATTATTTCTGCGGGTGGTTATCAATAATTTGCCATCAGATGAGGTGGCCCCTATTAAGTTGAACATAATTATGCATATGCGGCAGGGAAATAGACAGTTTTCTGGGCAACCATCTCCACATCCTGTGTCATATACCGTTTACAAGATGCAGCGTTGTCAGGTTATGACGTTTTGAAGGTCAATCAAGCTGACGGCAAATTGAAATAAAGAACGTTTATATAATATCAGCCCAGGTTGCGGGCAATATTAAAGCATATACCTTTATGTGTGACGCCTTTGCATTGATTGGTAAAATAATATTCAGGCTTTATTTGCATGGCTGGCTTTGGCTGCCGAATAATTGAAATTGACAGAGGGAATTTTGACAACATTGGTGTCACATTTGATGTAGCTAGGATCTGTTCTATAACACTCCAAGGTCATTCTGGCCCATTAGATTCAAAGAAAAAAGAAGAAGAAAACATTAATCTACAACATCGAAGAGTCAAATGCGTCAACAGATATCAGAGAGCAAATTAAAACTGCCTTGAAAGCAGGTTTTCAACTTTGACAAATGGACCATGTTAACAGTTAGTCATTCTTCTGAATTTATTCGCGAGAATAACCAGGTTAACACGGCCCAAAATGAGGGACATTCCTATCGGCCAACCATCTCCACATCCTGTGTATTGTAAGCCATGATTAATCGTTTTTACTCGACTCACCTAATAGTTTAATCACCTTCAAAAAGATTGCAAATTATGGGTACCCCTGATGAGAGAATGAATTTGAATAACTGTACTCTATTGCGACATGGTAACTCTACCTACCGGGCGTGTGGGGTCGGAATGGGGACAAAACCATCGAAAAGTGATTAGCCCCACACGAGGTGCATACCTGCACGGATTCACGTTTCGCTGACAGGAACGTCACGTTAAGGAGTGAAGATGGTGGATTACCCCCCACACGAGGTGCATACGTGCACGGATTCACGTTTCGCTAACAGGAACGTCATGATATGGGTGAAGGAGGGGTGGATTACCACCCTCCACCCTGACACAACATATTCAACAGTTGTAATTTATAGCCTGAAACAAAACTAGTTGGGAATTTCCAACAGATCCTTGTGCAACTAGGTTCATATTGGACCTAGATATTCATATAGGTTCGTATTGTACCTACATATTCACATAGGTTCTTATTGGACCTACATATTCACATAGGTTCTTATTGGATCTAGATATTCACATATTGGACATATTTGATTCTGAAATAAGCCACACATAGTGGAATTATCAGGTTCTATGGCGCGGACCACAGTAAAAACACATTATAAAGAGCGTTAAGCTGGTAAGTCGATTTAGGTTCATTAAATGCCGCGGAGAATAGATTAAGTGAATGAAATAATAAGGCCGGTATGAACTTATTTGAATTGACATAAGTCCATATGGAACTTAAATTTCTCTGAACGTTTAGGTCCATATATGGCTTATTTCATATCTAAATAATGCCAATATGAGCTTACTTCAGTCCCATGGAATAAGTTCATTATGAGCTTATTTTCCCGAGAAAGGCTGGAATTTCATACTGAAACAATAAATAGGTTGAGACTACTCACTATAGATTTTATGGATATCACTATCTCATGGATACAACTCAATTATTTCAACAGTTAAAGGCCCACTTAGTTTTCGAATGTCCAGATTACGTTATATACAACATATTCCATATAATTATATATTTTGGAAGATCTGTGTGTGTGTCGGTGTGTGTGTGTGTGTGTGTGATCGCGATGGACTCGAAAACGACCGAGCCGATTTCGATGAAACTTGGTATGTGGGGGTATTTTCGGCCGGGGGGTGGCATGGGCCTATCAATTTTCAGATCCGAGGTCAACTTTTCACGTGCCGCGGTCAAATCTGTTTGTACGCTGTGTTACGGGACTTTCATTTGAGTTCGGTGCTTACCAATCGATTCGAAACAGCGCGAATAATAAAATGCCAGTCATAATAATGACACTGTGAGAATCTTTCGTGTTTCCTCTTTCCAACGATATATAATGCGTATGTATCCGTTTTAGTTATCTGCCTCGATTATCAAGAAGAAGTGGTACTATCTTCCATCAGGATAAAAACAATGCGTAACTTCTATGACGTCGTTAGAGTTCATAACGTTAGATCACGTTAACGCTTAACCGGCCAATGCATTTGACTGTTTCAGACGTCTTGGCGATATCTCGGGCACCGATGGTAATTTATCTTTACGTTGAAACTTGATAATTAATGAGCGTGTGTATATGAGGCGCGTTTATATACTTGAGTGGAAATCAAATCGGGTTAAAAGGTCAAATCGGGTAAAACCGGATGGATTTCGACGGGTACTTTTGTCGGGTACTTTTGTTCGGGCAGTGTTTGGACGGGTCAAATCGTGACCCCACTTGACCTTGGCATTCAAAATAGACAATTCAAGGTCAAACCCCGGACGAAGTCGGGTCACCTTCTAGTAATTATATATTTATATATAATACTAGCCGATGAGCCCGACGTTGTCCGGGCTATTCAAAAAACAAATTTCAAATCGATAGCTCTACCCAGCCCGAAATTTCAAGTCGATGGCTCTACCCGTTTCCGAGATCTGGTCTGCGCATGCGCGAAGCTGGCGTCGCACGGGCTCGGCGACCCGATAAAATTAGTATCCGGGGCAAGATACATTCACATAGCAAATTTCAAGTCGATAGCTCCACCCGTTTCCGAGATCTCGTCTGCGCATGCGCGAAGCGGGCGCCGCACGGGCTCGCCAATACGACAACGACGACCGCCTGGTCAAACTACATACACGTACCAAGTTTCGTCCCGATCGGTCGAGAATCGTAGATTTGTATTAATGACAAACAGACAGACAAACAGACAGACAGACAGACATAGGTCTTCACAAAATATATATGAGATTAGATACCATTTGGAAGAGGAACCAAAAATCTATATATTCCACCGGAATAGGGAGCAGCCGTGGCCTATGAGTGCACACCACATGATAGAGATTCTCAGATTCATCCCGAATGCTTTATAATTCACAACTAAGACATAGAGTTATTCCCCTTCCAATGAGAACAATAGACTGGCAGCACAGACCAGATCGAAAGTAGGCACAGAACACACATCCGTACATTGACAAAAACAAAATGTTCACAATTTATTCGACCGGATAAGTTGATAATACAATGTTTTGGAGCTTCCTTTTTCAATTGGTATATAATATCGGCTATGTTGTATATAATATCGGCTATGTTGTATACAATGGGATATGGGCATTCGAATATTAAGTGGGCCTCTAAGAAGTTGTGCATGTAGCCTGAAACAAAAACAAATTGAGATTTTCAAACAGAAAAGTAGGTTGGTTCTACACTCATACATGTTGTTTTTTTTTTTTTAGTATTTTCGAACTAATAATAATAGTAAAATGTCTTTTTATACTAAGAATTGATATTTTCCTATTCTACAGTTGGATAAACTTTATATATGCTTTATTCTCTGATCCAATGTACATAAATGGATATTGAGAAACTTTCTAACCATAAACCACTTCGAAATGGGTTTTTTAATAACTCCCGAAATACACGAACACCCTTCAGCCAATTACCTGCATAAATATAACCCGGTTACTGCACAACCTATGCACTCCAATCATGTATTGGCTGCAGTGGTGTAAATATATCGTGTCTAGACGATGAATTGTATCCCTATGTTTCAATGGCATATTGGGAATCTGGGTTCTGGGTCGATTTCATGACCCTGTGAATGAATTTACCCAGGTAAGTCAGTGCATGCCGAGACGCCGACTGACTAAATATATCAAGCATGATGTACAGGTGGCATAAGGGCATATTAATTCCCAGAGGAAATCGAATGCTATAGCTTGTTTCCAACTGTTTCAATTTTGCGGTAAATTTGGAGATAACGCTCTTTATTTTTAGCATATCATGAATAGACTAAGGAGACGTTCTCTATTGTTTCACACTGAGGCAATTTTGGGACCCGGATGTTATACACAGACAAGGCAGTGCATGGCATGTCGACTGACTTGAAATATTTAATAATCATGTTGACATCAGGCCAAGAATATAATAATCATATAAACGGACATGTATCATTTGGGAGGCCAATAAATATAGGAATTCCGACATACAGGCTTTATGTGGTAGGAGCGAACTTGGCAATGCCATGGTCATTTTCCAGTTTTTAGTTCTTTTAGCACAGAAGTGAGAGAACGCTCTTTATTAATACCATATCAGCAACAGAGGAACGATGAACGCTCTTTATTGTTCAACGCTGAGACACGAAGCTACGAGCGGTGTGTATTTCCGTGAAGGGTAATTCGTGTGTGTGGATGATAGTGCTTACAAAGAAATATAATTTTTTAAATATTCTAACATATCATAAGGAAATATGACCATACATAAACACTCATATTAGCATTCAGGGCAGATCAGGCTGGAAATATTTTGCCACAAAGACGATATAACAGTACTTGTTATATTGATATATATGTGATATTTCTTGCATATGAAGTGTTCATTAGCACTACATGTGCTCATGTTATCCACTTGATGAAGGAAAAAAAAGGAAATTGTCCCTCTCCGGCGTCCTGGTTTAAAAAAGACAGCTTTAGAGCCTTGTGATTTGGTGAAAAAAAATCTGGTGTTATCATGTTATTGCCTCAATAAACCTCCGCTTTTCCATGGGATTTTTCAATTTATGACCCAAACCGAATCTCATCTGCTGTCAGGGTGAATGTCACACTCCACTTAATCAATGGATCTATTTTGATTATATTGTTGACACCCGGGGTATCTAGCGCGCAGGTGGTAACACGTAAAGTGGGGGCACTATATGATCACTCCGGGAGCAGACAAATTAATTGCAAATTACCCTAATGCCGGGTCGTAAAACATATATTTAACCAACAGGTGGGTTCCAGTTTGATACATTGAATTTCAATTTTCTGTCATGGACACATTGTTGGAGGTCTCAAGTCTATGTAAATTTTTGAGAGGTGTCATATATAGGTCGTCGCCACTAGGTCAAACGACGTGTTAATTTGTATTAAATTAAAGCTTGAGCATAACATTAACGCAGATGATTTGGATTTTGTTTCTTTTTTCTTCTTGTGCCAGTGTTCTACAGTAAAAAAATAGGTCCCGCGACAGGGGCGTGGATAGATGGGTCTCCGTTTTTGGGAGGGGGTCAACACATTGTAATTTTAAACTGCACCCCCAACCCCACTTTGGATCAGACCGAAATTTCAAAATCCCTTTGGGTTGCAATTTTCTGGTACCTTAACTTTCCAAATGTATACCCCTATGATTACACTATATGGTTACACAACTTACACCCCTATGTTTACACCCTCCTATTGTTACACACACTGTGGTTACACACAATATGGTTACACTTCCTATGTTTACACCTTCCTATTGTTACACACACTGTAGTAACACACAATATGGTTACACCCCCTATGCTTACATACCATATGATTTCACTATATATATATATATCTTTATTTCCTCCAGCTTTGTTACACCCCATATGTTTACACCCTCCTATGTTTAACACCCCGTGGTTACACCCCTATGGTTTGACATTTCCAGCCATATGGTGTGATTTGAATGATACAGAATACTCGTTAGAATATCAAACTATCATAACAAAATATGGCTCAAGGGGTCGCTCTCACCTCGTGAAGGGGTCGCTCTCACCTCGTGAAGGGGTCGCTCCCACCTCGTGAAGGGGTCGCTCTCACCTCGTGAAGGGGTCGCTCCCACCTCGTGAAGGGGTCGCTCTCACCTCGTGAAGGGGTCGCTCTCACCTCGTGAAGGGGTCGCTCCCACCTCGTGAAGGGGTCGCTCTCACCTCGTGAAGGGGTCGCTCCCACCTCGTGAAGGGGTCGCTCCCACCTCGTGAAGGGGTCGCTCTCACCTCGTGAAGGGGTCGCTCTCACCTCGTGAAGGGGTCGCTCCCACCTCGTGAAGGGGTCGCTCCCACCTCGTGAAGGGGTCGCTCTCACCTCGTGAAGGGGTCGCTCTCACCTCGTGAAGGGATCGCTCTCACCTCGTGAAGGGGTCGCTCTCACCTCGTGAAGGGGTCGCTCCCACCTCGTGAAGGGGTCGCTCTCACCTCGTGAAGGGGTCGCTCTCACCTCGTGGAGGGGTCGCTCTCACCTCGTGAAGGGGTCGCTCTCACCTCGTGAAGGGGTCGCTCTCACCTCGTGAAGGGGTCGCTCTCACCTCGTGAAGGGGTCGCTCCCACCTCGTGGAGGGGTCGCTCTCACCTCGTGAAGGGGTCGCTCTCACCTCGTGAAGGGGTCGCTCTCACCTCGTGGAGGGGTCGCTCTCACCTCGTGAAGGGGTCGCTCTCACCTCGTGAAGGGGTCGCTCCCACCTCGTGAAGGGGTCGCTCTCACCTCGTGAAGGGGTCGCTCCCACCTCGTGAATGGGTCGCTCTCACCTCGTGAAGGGGTCGCTCTCACCCCGTGAAGGGGTCGCTCCCACCTCGTGAAGGGGTCGCTCTCACCTCGTGAAGGGGTCGCTCTCACCCCGTGAAGGGGTCGCTCTCACCTCGTGAAGGGGTCGCTCCCACCTCGTGAAGGGGTCGCTCTCACCTCGTGAAGGGGTCGCTCTCACCTCGTGAAGGGGTCGCTCTCACCTCGTGAAGGGATCGCTCTCACCTCGTGAAGGGGTCGCTCTCACCTCGTGAAGGGGTCGCTATCACCTCGTGAAGGGGTCGCTCTCACCCCGTGAAGGGGTCGCTCCCACCTCGTGAAGGGGTCGCTCTCACCTCGTGAAGGGGTCGCTCTCACCCCGTGAAGGGGTCGCTCTCACCTCGTGAATGGGTCGCTCCCACCTCGTGAAGGGGTCGCTCTCACCTCGTGAAGGGGTCGCTCTCACCTCGTGAAGGGGTCGCTCTCACCTCGTGAAGGGGTCGCTCCCACCTCGTGAATGGGTCGCTCTCACCTCGTGAAGGGGTCGCTCTCACCTCGTGAAGGGGTCGCTCTCACCCCGTGAAGGGGTCGCTCTCACCTCGTGAATGGGTCGCTCCCACCTCGTGAAGGGGTCGCTCTCACCTCGTGAAGGGGTCGCTCTCACCTCGTGAAGGGGTCGCTCTCACCTCGTGAAGGGGTCGCTCCCACCTCGTGAAGGGGTCGCTCCCACCTCGTGAAGGGGTCGCTCTCACCTCGTGAAGGGGTCGCTCTCACCCCGTGAAGGGGTCGCTCTCACCTCGTGAATGGGTCGCTCCCACCTCGTGAAGGGGTCGCTCTCACCTCGTGAAGGGGTCGCTCCCACCTCGTGAAGGGGTCGCTCTCACCTCGTGAAGGGGTCGCTCCCACCTCGTGAAGGGGTCGCTCTCACCTCGTGAAGGGGTCGCTCTCACCCCGTGAAGGGGTCGCTCTCACCTCGTGAATGGGTCGCTCCCACCTCGTGAAGGGGTCGCTCTCACCTCGTGAAGGGGTCGCTCTCACCTCGTGAAGGGGTCGCTCCCACCTCGAGAAGGGGTCGCTCTCACCTCGTGAAGGGGTCGCTCTCACCTCGAGGCAAATGCTCAATCTAAACATTAATTCGAAAGAGATTTCCTTTATGGACTCATTCCAGAATCAAATAAATTTAATATGAACCAATGTCAATATTTAGGACCAATGTGAACCTATTTGGATGGCGCGTGTCTAAGTGAAAACATATTATAAAGAGCGTGAATCTGATGCAAATTTGTTCACATTGGACCTAAACATTAACTTAGGTTCACATTGGACCTAAACATTAACTTAGGTTCACATTGGACTTATTTAATTATGAAATGAGCCCAAAACGAGCTTCTTTTTTTTTATTATTTAATTTTTTTTTTTTAAAGAAAATTTTTGAAAACAAAAAACAAACCAAACGCCATTATAACCTCCGACAGGGTGCCCCGAGTCACCACAGCAAATTTGGTTGAAATCGGTCTAGGGGTCTGGGAGAAAAATCAGAACAGACAGATAGATAGACAGACAGAACCTGCTCTTTTATATATATGTAGATTCAAGTAGAAGAAAGTAATTATACAACAAAAATAACAATGTATAGGAAACGTAATAGTCGTAGACAATGTCAATGGCTTGTTGTCTAATCCCAATTTTCTTTGATACATTACATCTATTGTAGTTATATATAAATATATGAATGCCCATTGAGATATAAAACTGTTTTAATCCAATGTGGAGAAAAAAAAGCGAAATGTAATATACTCAGTTGGGTGTGAAATTATTCAGCTAATTACGTCTCCACCGGATGACCACGTGGGGATGAGAGTAATTCAGAAAATGAAATAACTTCGGATTGATAATGGACGTAACATTCAGAGCGGCGAACATCAAAGAGTTATACCAAGGTCAACTCGATTTTTATGAATGGGACGGGAATGCTGAACAAGCACATTGGCTGGATCAAATTTCACCAAGAATTTCATTCATAACTGCGCAGCGCTGGTCGTAAATGTTCCGATGTATCGGCGTTTCTGATTGGTCGAGCGGAATGATAATGCCACCACGCGATGTGAAGCTCCTGAGACGGGTTTGTCAACAGTTGGTAAGGCCACCCCACAAAGGATACTTGTTTATCACATACTATATAGACTTTAGATAGATTTATTAGCATAAAGACGCTCGTGAGAGTCGTGTGCATGATATATAAATATATATACATGAAAATAACGCAATATATTGTATAAACAATTAAATATATTTTAACACAATACATACATACACCTATACAATAAATATTTCAACCATATAGGTCAGTAGAGTCAAGTTACAGTTGGCGTTATCCCTTTACCCAACAAACCGGCCAAAACCGGCCAAATAAAGCTTCAACAGCCTAAAATATCTTCGGTCTGTCTCAATAGAACCATACACATATGGATATCATTGGAACCGGCTCCTTGGCCACATTGTGATAGTTACAGTTATGCCCTGTGCCAATGCATTCTCTTATATATGCGAGTCGACCATAGGTCGCCTCGCATATATAAGAGAATGCATTGGCCTAAATTTTTTTTTTTTTTAACACTTTTTACCATTTTTTCTTACATTCTTTAACAATTTTATAATTTTTAATGTGTTAAGCCAATGCATTCTCTTATATATGCGAGGCGACCTATGGTCGACTCGCATATATAAGAGAATGCATTGGCACAGGGCCCTTCTGTTGGGTAAAGGGTTAAGAATGAGTAATAATTATTAGCTACAGTTATTAGTTATAGTCTCGACAGCTTCGAACGCAGTGCTCTTATATTTGCTGATCACATTACAAGACTGTTCCTTATCATTTCGCATCATATATATTAATTTCTCCACGGCATTGGCTGCTGAGAACATAATGTTTTTCTCTGATAATTTGTCGAAGAGGCCTTTTCTCAATACATGTAGCTTAGATCGTGCCACGAATATCCACCCTAGCTACGCTCACATATATCATAATACACCAGTATAAAACCTGGGAACGTTTATAACATTGACAAAAAAACACAAGTAATATTTCTTGGTTATTCAAGATATGTTCCATAACAATGTATTTCACAGTAGGTGAAGGTCCCAGCTCGAGATTGCATGATTTATGTGACTTTGGTGAGCCAGTTTTGACTTGCAATCGCTTACAACCATGAATTTTCTCCCAGGTAATCAATTATTTATTGCGATATCGGCTCACAAAAGTTACAAAATCATGCAATCTCGAGCTGTGACCACCCAGTACTGTGAAATAGATTGTTAATGAACACGTATACAAACAAGCATTTCACCTGCTTTTATAATGTTATACACCTCCCTGTCACACTCGTTACAGCTTATACAACGACTAAATCAACTAATGATTTGGTGGGGGAGGGCACACTCCTACGGGACGAAATTTAGTTTGGAAAACGGACGAGCGCCTATATGTGTTAACCCTTTACCCAACAAACCGGCCAAAACCGGCCAAATAAAGCTTCAACAGCCTAAAATATCTTCGGTCTGTCTCAATAGAACCATACACATATGGATATCATTGGAACCGGCTCCTTGATCACATTGTGATAGTTACAGTTAGCCCTGTGCCAATGCATTCTCTTATATATGCGAGTCGACCATAGGTCGCCTCGCATATATAAGAGAATGCATTGGCCTAAAAAAAATCTTTTTTTAACACTTTTTACCATTTTTTCTTACATTCTTTAACAATTTTATAATTTTTAATGTGTTAACCAATGCATTCTCTTATATATGCGAGGCGACCTATGGTCGACTCGCATATATAAGAGAATGCATTGGCACAGGGCCCTTCTGTTGGGTAAAGGGTTAAACAGGTTTGTTTTTGTTCGGTGGCCTAATGTGTCGCTTCATAAACCACTAAGCAAATAACTTGTTTCCCTTTCCTTTCTCTCTATTTTATTGCGTGCATGACTCTTCTCTCGAGAGTTGAAGAAACATTTCCCACCCACTCGAACTTGCTGCAAACTTCAACAACTTTATGTACACAAAGAAGTTTGCGATAAAATTTCTCTTCGTTCATCATGCGAGAACATAAAGAGCTCAACGTGTGCATAACATGAAACATACATCGCTGAAGCGATATTTGAATTTCAAATTAGCTTAAAAGCTTACTAAATATACCACCCTATACTACCTCATATGCACGATTTAAAATACTTGTATTTATCTATATCAAGCCTGGTAACTGGTTCTACAGCTCAAATGATAAATGTGATGTTGGTGGTTCATGTTCGACCTGGTGATATGCGATGTTGTGGCAAAGCAAGTTGCTACAAAAAAGCACCATTGGAATGGTCACGTCCTGTTATTATGTATATACGCCGCTGTAATATAATGACATATATTTATATATCACATGAAACCCTTGTTATATCATTTAAAAAAGCCATTACATATTTCCTTATATCTCTCTAGTGACGAAAATGCGCGTGCTTCCCGGGATACTTGGCATCGCGCCAACAAAATTTCCGCGCTGATTAATACTATTCCGAAAAATCGCGCTGTGACACCAACACCAGACATTTCAAAATGATTTTTTTGTTCATTAAAGTTAAATTCTTGTCCAACTTCGTTGCACTAACGAAAATAGGCACAAAAACCAAGAGGGAACTTGGGGGACTATATATTTCGTCGCCAGCGAGAGCGCGCAGCGCAATATTGTCGTATACGGTTGCGAAGCCTCTCAGGCAACGCCGTGCATGTATGCATTTTTCAGCGTCTTTTAAAATTTGATTCATTAAAAAGGCATATAGCTCTACTTTTTGTCATGTGATATACAAGATCTTCAAATAGTTATGTTGGGATATAAGATTTTATGAAAATTCGTTGGCAATCAACTCGTTTCATAAAAAAATCTTATATGTACCAAAACAACTCGTTGGCGATCCTCTATATACTATTATATTGTGTAGTACGCTATATATGTACATATTATGTCTGAAATAAAGTATAGTATAGCAATAAAACGCACAATAAACCTGCACATTAGAGGAGACGGGACACAAGGGACACGCACCCCCCCCCACTGTTTCACCAATGATGGGTATTATACCTTATAAGTTGTAGCTAATAGTATTATAATACTATCAAACTCTGAATCTAGTTCGCCTCCCATTTTTACTGCCAAAACCACATAAAGTGCTTCAAATTGATGTAATTTTTTTCAAAACGTTCTATGGGGAGCATACCCCACGACCCCCCTAGCGTAATCGTGCTCGATGTATACCGCGCGGCACTAGCTGAGCTACTGATTCGGTACATGTCCGACGTTACCCCCCCCCCCAGATTACCCCCACCACACGGCCACGTGGGAAGAAAACCTAGATTATCAACCACAGCCTCCAAATAAAATTGTGCCCCTCCCAACTTTTTCGAAGCTTCCACCGCCACTGCTGCAAATAAACATATGCATACCATCTCGAGTTGGTGCACTTAGTTCACATTATATATACACTATAGTCTTCTGAGCTAACTCGCTTGAAAAGTAAACAGATCGGCATGTTGAAAAATAAGGATTACCTCCCCTACACTGCCTGGGCGGCCGTCTGCGTCTGTCGCAATTCATTCGCTTCTGCATGCGATCGAGGTGCGAAAGATAAACAACAAGAATCAACACACGAGGTATATGAAGTTATACTATAGCAACATAATAACCACACCCTGATAAAAGGTCCACTTCATATTTTTGAATGCCCAGATCATATTATACACAACATATTACATAATATATACCATTAATTGGAAGAAGAACCAACGATATATATTTTCCACCGGAATACGGAACAGCTGTGGCCTGGGAGTATCCACCAAGTGATATAGATTCTCAGTTCATTCAAAGACTTTCCCCGTAATTTACCCCAAAATGCATCATAATTTACAACTAAGAGATAGAGTTATTGCCCTTCCATGGAAAATAATAGACTGGCACTGTCTGGCAGTACAGACCAGATCGAAATTAAACAAAGAACACACGTCGGTACCTTGATAAAACAACATGTTCACAGTTTATTCGACCAGATAAGTTGATAAAATAATCTATCCAGTTATTACACAATGTTTTGGAGCTTCCTCTTTCAAATAGTATATGATATGGAATATGTTGTAAATATAACGTGATCTGTGGATTTGAAAATTGAGTGGGCCTTTAAGTAGTCCCGCATGCCAATGAGATCTGTTGCTGGGTTCTGCTGTTTAGCCATGATGCTGATCGAACAAATTTATGTTGTTAAGGGGTGTGCTAATCGTTAAAATAAACAGGCATTACGTTGAAGGGAAGCCATGAAGAATATATGGCATCGGATACCAGTAAAAAATAAACGTTATATGTGTGTTTTTCATAAACTTTACACCAACACCACCAATACCATAGTTTATGTGCAATTGTGTCGCGATATGACCTTTAAACGGACAATTGAAAACGGAAACGATTCACTTGAACTTTCAGATTATGAAGAGATATGGATGGATGTGTATAGTTTTTCGTCGAAACACATTCCGTCTTCGGGACACTTCGTCGAAACACATTCCATCTTCATGACACTTCGTCTAAAGCATTACGTCTTCATGACACTTCGTCTAAAGCTTTACGTCTTCATGACACTTCGTCTAAATACATTACGTCTTCGTGACACTTCATCTAAATTATTACGTCTTCATGACACTTCGTCTAAAACATTACGTCTTCATGACACTTCGTCTAAAATAATTACGTCTTCATGACACTTCGTCTAAATACATTACGTCTTCGTGACACTTCGTCTAAATTAGTACGTCTTCATGACACTTCATCTAAAACATTACGTCTTCATGACACTTCGTCTAAATAATTACGTCTTCATGACACTTCGTCTAAACGCATTCCGTCTTCATGACACTTCGTCTAAATGCATTACGTCTTCGGAACACTTCGTCTAAAAACATTAAGTCTTCGGGAGACTTCGTCTAAACACATTCCGTCTTCATGACACTAAGTCTAAAGACATTACGTCTTCGGAACACTTCGTCTAAAAACATTAAGTCTTCACGACACTTCGTCTAAAGACATTCCGTCTTCATGACACTTCGTCTAAATACATTACGTCTTCGGAACACTTCGTCTAAACACATTAAGTCTTCGGGACACTTCGTCTAAATACATTCCGTCTTTATGACACTAAGTCTAAAAAAATAACGTCTTCGGAACACTTCGTCTAAAAACATTAAGTCTTCGGGACAATTCGTCTAAACACATTCCATCTTTAGGATATTTCGTCTAGAAACATTCCGCTTCAGGACACTTCGTCTAAACACATTCCGTCCTCATGACATTTCATACACTTCATCTAAATCATTCCGTCTTCAGGACAAATCGTCTAAACACATTCCGTCTTCAGGATACTTCGTCTAAATACATTCCGTCTTCAGGATACTTCGTCTAACAACATTCCGTCGTCAGGACACTTCGTTTAAACACATTCTGCCTTCAGGACACTTCCTTTAAACACACTCCGATTTCAGGACACTTCATATAAACACATGCCGTCTTCGGGACACTTCGTCTAAATACATTCCGTCTTCAGGACGCTTCGTCTAAACACATTCCGTCTTCAGGACACTCCGTCTAAGAACATTATAGTCAATACGACTTGGTCTAAGACACATTCCGTCTTCATGACACTAAGTCTAAATATAAGAGACATGATCAGTGGAAACAGATGCCCGTCACCCCAGATGAGCACCAGTCATCGCACCCCTTTATCGGCACAAGATATTCACACAAACCGTCACTTTTATCAAAACATGACTCGACCTGACTCTCGTCTACATTTCGTCTAATGACCAATTGTCGTATGGACAAAGTTAACAACTTTCTCACTATATATGAACTATACTACTGATAAGAATTAGAATATATATAGCTTATAGTAGATGTCTTCTTTTTTTTGGACAGTCCAAAAACCTTTTCGCAGAATTGACGACTATATACGAGACCGTTTGTGAAAAAAATTGTGCCTTTCAAACTTCTTTCCACTCTCATTAAAGTGATACAGTTCTGTTTGCCGTGATTATTTTGCACTTAATTATGTTGTTATCAGGTGCGTGGTTGGTGCATGGCTTCACGAAACCGTAATCGTATAACTTGATGACGGATATAGCAAAATGACAATTGATAGAAATAACACAAATTCTAGTGACGAAGCGCCATATCCGTAATTCTTATCAGGAGTATAGCTCATTATGCGCAAGGTGTCCATAGACGAAATGTGTTAGGCGAAATATCGAAGAGACCCCACGCATGCGACCTATATATGTCACACGTGGAAGTGAATGAGTCGTGGTCGCCAGAGGGTGGTAGTACAAGAATGCTGTTTCACAGTCCCAGATGGTGAGTATTATATTATACCCCCTCACCTACAAGCACGACACCTCTCGCTATTATATTTAATCTTATTGATGTAACTAAACACGAGATTGTTTACAGATACGGTGAGTCCCGGGATGTGTATCAAGGTCATTAATTCAAATCGCCCTTATCGACGCTTTTGATAGATAGATAGATAGATAGATAGATTTATTCAGCAAAAGACGCCCCATTATAGGGACAGGTTGCCATGTATAATTATATTAACAGTGTATCATGTGACATCATACAATATATTGACATTACATACATTGAATAATAGTGATAATATATATATATATTCATTAATTGCGTATATTTTTATCTGTATAGTGAGTTATCATACATGATTCAACACACGTAATTTGTCTAGTTTAGCTGTGATCTGGCCTCGAATAACCGCTTGACTACGTTGCAGATTTGTGAGCATATCCGAGCTGTGCCATTGGCTAATCTATGTGTGAGTTGGTCCAATCTACTCATCAATCGAAAATTGATAAAATTGTCACCCATAATTTAATGAGTTCATTTTTGATGAAATCAGAAGACACCCAGGACGCAACCTTGTGAATTCGCTTTTATGACCATTAGAAAGCGTGTTATATCTCAAGCCCTCTTTAACCGATCGGCATGTAACTTTGCGTGTCGTATTCTAAGACATGGAACCGGACATGGTAAAATTTTGAACGCAATCAGACACGAAGGTCATATATTTTTAAACGTGCCAAAATCGTGACAGAATTACGGACAGACACGCACACACAAACATGCAGTTGGCTTTTATATAGATAGATGTTGTTTTGTTATTCCGTCAGCTGAGTATTTTACACCACTTTAACCCTTTACCCAACAAACCGGCCAAAAACGCACAAATAAAGCTTCAATAGCCTAAATTATCTTGGGTCTGTCTCAATAAAACCATACAAATATGGATATCATTGGAACCGGCTCATTGACCACATTGTGATGGTTACAGTTATGCCCTGTGCCAATGCATTCTCTTATATATGCGAGTCGACCATAGGTCGCCTCGCATATATAAGCGAATGCATTGGCCTAAAACAATTTTTTTTTTTTACCATTTTTGATTACATTCTTTAACAATTTTATAATTTGTAATGTGTTAAGCCAATGCATTCTCTTATATATGCGAGGCGACCTATGGTCGACTCGCATATACAAGAGAATGCATTGGCACAGGGCCGTTCTGTTGGGTAAAGGGTTAACTGATACACCAATAACATAGTTCCTATTTGGTGCGGCATGCGATGCTATATCTATAGAAATCCGTGTTATGCAGATATCTGACTCCATGGAGTCGAGAGTCCAGAGCTCAGCAGACACCTGTATCATTGGCTTGCATACCTCACGAAGTTTGCTGTTCGATTTCGTATGTGGTAAGTAAGGGTTAGAGCACAACAATGGTTCTTTACCAGAATCAATCGAGTCGAAGACGAAAACTATTGGCATGCTCTGACCGACTCAGCGCACAATGGACCACACACATATCGACATGAGAAGTACAGTCTCTGTATTTCCTCAAGAAACGGTGCTACTATATAGCACAATGCTTTTACTACTAAAATACCCGTATATGATTGATTCTTGCGAGATAACTTCATGCAATTTACAGTCAAATTTAGATAGCATCGTTACTAGTGAAACTATAAATGTGACCCGCCATATCAAATCCAGTCGTAAGTCGGGATTTTTTTTACCCTGTGCCAATGCAATCTCTTATATATGCGAGTCGACCATAGGTCGCCTCGCATATATAAGTGAATGCATTGGCCTAACAATGTTTTATCATTTTTTTTTAAATAAATGTTTCGTACAATTTTTAGGACATAAAATAAAAAACATCCATTACCCTGCAGGGAGCCCCACACAAAAAATAGAAGCATATAGAAGAGTGTCGTCTGCTCATGTTTGTCTGGGGCTCTGTATGGGTGAAATTATAAAATTGTTAAAGAATACAAGAAAAAAATATTAAAATTGTAAAAAATTGTTAGGCCAATGCATTCTCTTATATATGCGAGGCGACCTATGATAGTTTTTACTTGCCATGTAGTTATAGCTGTGTTACAGATGCATTTTATAAGCAGTTTTGAATTCGGTTTCTGGCACTTTGTACATAGCTTTCTACAAACTCCATACAGCGCCCTCTACGCTATCGCTGCGATATATCACTGCCACAATGAATCATTTAAATAGATTTATCGTCTGCAAAGTACATTCATAATGAATGTACTTTGCAGACGATAAATCTATTTTTACATATCGTCGCGGAACTGTATTTAGATCTATTTACTACTATTTAGTCACCTATTATCTTGTTTTGACCACCAAATTTTGTTTCAAGTTTGCAATAATGGTAATTCTTTCGGTATTGATAAGAATTTGAACTGAGCCAGACATAGACAATTTTAATCCTAAAACATAGGAACTAAAAACACGTAAGAATTCCTTACCAATTAATGTCATATATCTCAGCGGAGCGATGGGAGATAACTCTGCCTGGAGTTTGAGCTTTCTATATACCGAAATGCCTGCAACAGAATGCGAGTGTGTGGACGCACCCTTACGTGTAGCCTTTTCTGTTATATGGCGAGGAAGGAAGCGGGCGCAATTGTGCATGAGTTAAATACTATCATAAGAAACTGAAATTTTCTTCGGCTATGTTGGATCTTAGTTGACATATAGAGGATCTACAACTCGTCCCCAGTTTATAGCGGAATTTACAAAACTCTTCCAGTAAATTAGGTCTGGACAGAGCCTTTGGCGAGGTCAGACCTAATTTGCTGGACGAGTTTTGTAAATTCCGCTATAAACTGGGGACGAGTTGTAGATTCTATTTATTACATGACCCAAAACATAGACAAAACATACTTAAATCAACAAATGAGCAGCGAAACTAACATCGGCTTCTATAAGACATGCAATGACGTTTCACGTAACTATGCGTTGTTTGCCCGCGTAAAGAAATAGTCCCATGCAGATAAATAAAGACTCGTTGGTGTTTTTAATGGCGTATATTTAATGACATAACTTTCAAAACTCTTCAGTCTTTATATTTTGTTGGAAAAATATTGGAAGCCATAGTATTTTGAGACATACCGTATACAGAATGTAAACAGACGACAAAGTGGAAGCCAAAGGTCACCTGGCACTATTTCCTCTTATTAAACGAACGTTTAATATCACAATTTATAGAATAGGTTTATTGAATGGAATAAGGGTAGGATCATGTAATAAAGTCCAATATAGTCAGAGGGTCACGCTACGTCCTCCATATTGTTTTCTGGGATGCTTAATTTTGCATCGAATAATGTTGTGGTGAACAGGGTCGTGGCTTTCGTGGGCGTAATTTTTCAACTCTTGTCTTGTTTCGTCCTTGCAATACGATTAAAGGTTCATTTAATTTTCACCGATTATTTTTTTTATAGTGCCTTGAATTACGGTTTTAATAACAATCTATGACATAAAATATGATTAAAATACTATAATTAATCATCATTTGGATCGCCTGTGTCTCAGAAGGTGCCCATTCATAGAGTAGTAGATAATAGCTGAAATCATAGAAACATTTCCCCCGTTTCGCTCCCAGAATGCCACATAATTCTCCTTTTATTGAAAATAATAGAGTGCAGAACAGTACAGATGTAACTTAAGCACAGAACACACGTCGGTACCTCAACAAAACAACATGTTTACAGTTTATTACACCGAATGAGTTGATAATGTTTTGGAGCTTCTTCTTTCAAATGGTATATATATTATGGCATATATTTTATATAACGTGATCTGGGGGTTAGAAAATTAAGTGGGCCTTAAGGATTTGTTTAATTTGAAATTGGGTAACTTGTTTGGACTACATAGCAATTGTAAGAAAGTTATAATATATAAACAAAATCATCAAAATAGTCTGAAAAGGATTCTTCTTCTTTCTTTTATTCAGATTCATTGGATTTCGGATGAGTTCAAGACCAGGTAATATTCTCGTCTTCACTCGGATTCAGTTTTGTGATCATCGGATTATTCAAAAAATTAAATTGATGAATTTCCGCTCAAATGACTGAACGATCTGTCGTTCCCGTTACCAAGAAAATTGTAAACCAGCTAATTTCAATCAAATTTGAACTTTTTTTTCTTCAATCATATCGATCATTTTCCGGTATACAATAACACTCATCCACAACCCTAACCCTAACCAACCATAACCCTAACCCTAACCCTAACCATAACCCTAACCAACCCTAACCCTAACCCTAACCCTAACACTCATCCACAACCTTTCAACGCAGTGTTCTATTGCTAATACTTTCACTGAATACTAATACTATATCAGTACTAACATTATTTCTCCTAATTCAACTATTTGGTTAGGCTGACTAACAACTGTATAGGTGATATTCATACTACATGTGCTTCTTCTACTGCTTTAGACATTAATGATATACTATATCATGCCATGAATCTCTACTAGGGCTAACGCCCGTAGAGATCATATTCCACCAGTACAAAACATGGGAACTTTTTGAAGTTTTGACAGGGTACCTTATAAAGTCGAAAAAATAACGCGGAGAATATATTTCTTAGTTATTATCTGTTCCTTGATAATATACTTCACTGTAGTTGAAGGTCCCAACTCGAAATTGCATGTTTTTCTGCAAATTTTTTCCGACTCCCCCCTGATCTATGGAGGAATGTGTTTTAGCACCTGCGTTGTGTGAGTTGCAACATGCATATATATAGTCAGAATATAGATGATTAAACCCAATATTTCACACCCAATATTTCAGATCATTATACATTTCTTTTGAACATAAGCTGGAGTATTTTGTTCTGCATGTAAACAATATTTTTTGACGCAAGACATTCTGATCATGTATATACAGGAGCAGAATTTTCCCATATAATTTTGATCTGCGTACGTGCGCTTATCTGTGAGACATCTAACAATTACATCTGTATATATTCTAAGTATTATTTCACTTACATTTTTGAGCTGATATCACAATAAACATTGAATTAATTACCCAGGAGAAATTCCATGATTGTAAGCGACGCAAAGCAAAATCGCCCACAAAGTCACTTAAATCGTGAAATTTCGAGTTGGGACCTTCACCTACAGTGAAGTACATTATCAAGGAATAGATACTAACTGAGAAATATATATTCCCTGCGTTATTTTTTCAAATTTATAAGGTTCCCAGGTTTTCACCTGCATGGTGGAATATGATCTCTACGGGCGTTAGCAAGAGTAGAGATTCATGGCATGATCTAATGATATACCAGAAACTGATTGGTACTTCAATAGAGGATCACATCATCATACCTGTTCATACAGGCTAACAAACTCCAGGTAGAGTTATCTCCCATCGCTCTGCTGAGATACCACTGCCATGAGGACATTTGGTAAGAATTTCTTACGTGTTCTTAGTTCTTGTGTTTTAGGATTAAAATTGTCTATATCAGGCTCAGTTCATATTGTTCTTATCAATAACGAAAGAATTATCATTATTGAAAACTTTGGTGGTCAAAATAAGATAATAGGTGACTAAATATAGTTCCGACGATATGTAAAATTAGATGTATCGGTCCGCCAAGTACCATCCTTGTGGCAGTGCTATATCGCAATGATAACGTAGAGGGCGCTGCATGGAGTTTAACAGGCTACAGGATTCCCCGAAGACAACGGAGGAAACCATTACGGCCAACGCAGCCAATGGCCCTCAATCCATGTCAAGGTCAAACATTGGGTCCCGAGTCAAAGGTTCCGAGTCCAGACACACATACCAGACGAACTGACCTGTCTGCATGACTTCGAGTGTGGTAATCTCGGTTAATTAAAATATGTATGCTAGATTAGATAATTGTGGGAAAGTATATAGTGTCCTTCGTGACATTTCGAACAAACGCCATAATATTTTATTGCGATAATTTCGCTCTGAGTCACATTTACTCTTCGAAATGAATGGCATCCACTTCATTCACAAGCGGTGAGTCACTTTGCAATCGGAAAGAGTTATTACGTTACAATGAGGAAGTTTAGCGAGTTGCACCATTGGTGACATTGGTGAATGGTAAGCTTATGAACGATTGAAGGGTTGTTAGATGCGAGCGGGACACAGCACAACACGTAATCAATATTGTCGTGGGATTAAAATGGAATACAATTGGGGTCACTTCCAATTGGCGCTTCTGGCGCGCACCAAAAGCCACAAAATGCGCGCCAAAGTGACTAAAGCGACAAAACATGCGATAATGTCACATGTTTTGGCGCGTGCCGAAAGCGACACAAGTGCCAAAATGTACGCCGCAATGCCGCATGTTTCGTCGCTTCTCGCGCTTTCGGTGCGCGACTAATGACGCATGTTTTGTCGCTTTCGGCGCGCGTCAGAAACGCCATTACGAAGTGGCCTAATAATATTCCATAGATATCGGCTGTATATATATATATATACCACCATTTGGTCTCACAGAACATTAACCCTTTCATGACGGGGTTTCATAAATAAATAAATATTGTTAGGCCAATGTATTCCCTTATAATATATATGCGAGGCTTCCTATGCGAGACTAGCATATATAAGAGAATGCATTGGCACGTGGTTTTCGAAACATTTCAGGAAGCTCCAGTCATGGAAGGGTAAAAACCAACATCAACCCAATAAATAGAATGGACCAACATAATTAAATACAAATGGACATCGGCAAAGATCGGTAAAAATCGGTAAAGATCGGCTAAGAAATACAATTTGATTCTACTATATAAACTTGTTATTATACATGTTGTATATACATTGTGGGTTTTTTCTTGTACGAGTCCAGGTTGTGGTGAAAAGTTATATTATACTTCCAATATGACTTTTCACCACAACCTGGACGAGTAAAAGAAAACACATATACTGTGCACAATATTGTATAATGACATTTATATTATCCATCTGTATGTTTATCAAAAAGACGTCACCCGAAGTCCCGATAACGTTTATAGGTAATATTGGACTGATTCCTGGAACCGCCACCTCCTCTTCAGTTACGTATCCTGATATATCAGGTTACGTATCCTGATATATCAGGTTATTATCCTGATATATCAGGTTACGTATCCTGATATATCAGGTTATTATCCTGATATATCAGGTTATGTATCCTGATATATCAGGTTATTATCCTGATATATTAGGTTACGTATCCTGATATATCAGGTTATTATCCTGAAATATCAGGTTATGTATCCTGATATATCAGGTTATGTATCCTGATATATCAGGTTACGTATCCTGATATATCACGTTATTATCCTGATATATCAGGTTATGTATCCTGATATATCAGGTTATTATCCTGATATATCAGGTTACGTATCCTGATATATCACGTTATTATCCTGATATATCAGGTTACGTATCCTGATATATCACGTTATTATCCTGATATATGTTATTATCCTGATATATCAGGTTATTATCCAGATATATTAGGTTACGTGTCCTGATATATCAGGTTATTATCCTGATATATCAGGTTATGTATCCTGATATATCAGGTTATTATCCTGACATATCAGGTTATTATCCTGATATATCAGGTTATGTAACCTGATATATATAGAATATGTAGCTAGTGTCGTCGCTTAAATTGTTTATGTCCGTGAGGGGGATTTGAGCATCTATTGGGTGAGGCTCTGCCGAGTCCAATAGATGCCAAATCCCCCGAGCGGACATAAACAGTTTAAGCCACGACATTAGCTACAAATTTTATTTATCCATCGCACAAAACTTGACTTTTGTGAGGTAAATCTGTCATTTTCCTCAGTTTTACATTCGTTACTTCGATGACACCATTACATTTATTAGGTCAAGCAAACCAATTAGCATTCATGACGTGGGAAAACCGGAGTGCAGCTTAGAGCGAAATAGTTCGTTGGCATTTTTACATTTATTATAAGCAGACCTTGTTCTGGTGATTTATAGATGTTTTAGAGCTAAAACATATATCGTTTTACGAATTATTTTAGTGAATTATACACGATAAAAACGTTCTGAAATCACAATGACGTCATTAAGGCCGGTTGACGTCCCTAGTTACCTGCGCAATTTGCATATCAAATTACGTCATAAAAGTAGTACTAACCTAACAAAGCTACGTTGACCTACCAAAGCTACATTGACGTAATAAACGTAACGTTTATTAGGCAGGCTTTATGTAGTCAATAGACGTAGTGAGCGGTGGATAATTCAGGTTATGTATCCTGATATATCAGGTTATTATCCTGATATATCAGGTTACGTATCCTGATATATCAGGTTATTATCCTGATATATCAGGTTATTATCCTGATATATCAGGTTATTATCCTGATATATCAGGTTACGTGTCCTGATATATCAGGTTATTATCCTGATATATCAGGTTATGTATCCTGATATATCAGGTTATTATCCTGATATATCAGGTTATGTATCCTGATATATCAGGTTGTCTCGACCAATCTAGAATGTCGTCTCATTGGTGGAGGCTTGTGGTTGGTTCCATATGAAGTTTGGTGACGATGAGTGATGTGGCATGTAGGCGATTAACCACACACCCTCACCAAACTTCATATGAATCTTCAGGGTGACCTCTAGGTGGGAACCATCTATTTTTCCCGATATTCGTCAGAAAACATGGCCGCCATCAGCCATCTTGGATTTCAAATTTGGATCCATTGGCACGCCCAGCAGCCCAAATTTATCGGAAAAAATATTTTAAAACTTTATACAGGCGTGTTTTGGGTCACCTCTGGGGGTAAAAAATGTTTCCGAATTTCATTGAAAGCATTTCCGCCATTTTGGATTATAAACTGTGTATGATTAAATCCTTTGGCACACAATACAGACCACATCCTTTATATAGTCCTTACTAAACTTCATATGGATCTTCTGGAAGATGGGAGCCATCAAAAATGTAATTGAAAAACATGGCCGCTAGCGGCCATCTTGGATGGGAGGTATCCAATTATTAGGAAATTCATGAAAAAAAACATGGCCGCCAACAGGATTTCATTCGCACACCATGCATCCCTCATTTATTGGTGAAATGTTTGAAATGAAAATAATTTCATCTACAGAATACAAGCCCATTGCGTACATTACTGTAACTGTTTGACTTTCCTTCTTCTATAGGAGTCCTTTATTATTCTATTGTCTGCTCAGCATGAAATTAACACCTCCCAAAGTTGAGCTACATTGTCATTGACACTTTCATTTGAACTTAGTATCTAATCATTTCCCAAGGGAACTACTCATCAATGAGTATTTAGTATAGAAAGGGTTAATAATGGACTGCACGGTCATCGCTCAGTGGATGGTTCGGTTCTTGCTAACACTTCCATGACTGGAGCTTCTTGAAATTTTGCAAAACCCCTGTGCCAATGAACTCTTTTATAAATGCGAGTCTCCTACTGGGAGCCTCGCATATATAAGAGAATACATTGGCCTAACAATATTGACCAAGAATCCAACCAAGCACAAACCTCCGCTAATGAGACGACACTCTGGATTGGTCGAGACATAACCTGATATATCGGGATTATAACCTAATATATCAGGATACGTAACCTGATATATCAGGATAATAACCTGATATATCAGGATACATAACCTGATATATCAGGATACGTAACCTGATATATCAGGATACGTAACCTGATATATCAGGATAATAACCTGATATATCAAGATAATAACCTGATATATCAGGATAATAACCTGATATATCAGGATACTAACTGAAGAGGAGGTGGCGGTCCCTGGTCGCCGTAGATTCCAATGTGACTTTCTCACTTTCGGGACTGCTGTGATGTCAGGTAGTATATTCTTGACACTTTCGGGACTGCTGTGATGTCAGGTAGTATATTCTTGACACTTTCGGGACTGCTGTGATGTCAGGTAGTATATTCTTGACACTTTCGGGACTGCTGTGATGTCAGGTAGTATATTCTTGACACTTTCGGGACTGCTGTGATGTCAGGTAGTATATTCTTACACTTTCGGGACTGCTGTGATGTCAGGTAGTATATTTTTTACACTTTCGGGGTCCAGTATATGACTTTTTCCCGGATTATCATGTGATGGCTTTTTTTTGCCTAATCAAAACTAGTTTTGGTAAAGGGATGGGTAATAAATCATTTTAATACATGATCCTAACCTTACATTCCGTACGTTACGTCTCAAAATACTATGGCTTCCAATATGTTTTCCAAAAACAAAAACGATACTGAATGAAGAGTTTTCAAAGTTATGTCATTAAATATACGCCATTAAATTCGCCAAAGAGTCTTTATTTAGCTGGGACTATTTCTTTACGCGAGCAAACTACTCATATAGTTACGTAAAACATCATCGGCTTATAGAATCCGACGTTAATTTCGCGTCCCAATTGTTGATTTAAGTGTCTTTTGTCGAGGATCATGTAATAAATAGAATCTACAACTCGTCCCCAGTTTATAGTGGAATTTAAAACAACTCATCCTGTAAATTAGACCTAATTTACTGGACTCGTTTTGTAAATTTCGCCATAAACTGGGGACTCGTTGAAGATCTATATCTATAGATCAATATCTGTAGATCTAGATGTACTTTATAAATATTAAATTATTGTAAATGGTTATTTTAATATTAGGTACATTTTATATAAATATTATATTATTACAGATGTTATATGGATATTATATATATATATTTATCTAAATATTGGGAAACATTTTGATACGTAATAAATTTCATTCATATTCGTATAAATGCGCTTAAGTCGTTTCTGCGTGCTAATATTTTCAATGCTCAAAGGTTTTGAAAAAAAAATTCAAAGCTATTGGGAACCGCTAATATGCTGGTGCAGACGAAGTTAAACTATTTTCACCCAGACTATAATGAACAGCTATAAACGGATTCAATTGTCTGGAGCAAATAGCGGGAAATCCATTCACTTTATCCCACAACAATTCACGCGAGACACATGTATTCAACGGAATCCCAGCCATTGAATACATATTATTGTATACCGCTAATGGAATACAAGTCAGAACTATTTTTGTTGACGTTGTCCCAAGAAAGATGACTTACATTACGTCAACTATCCGCTTCCGGCGATTCTCCGATAATTGCTGCTTTGTTATTCATTAGACTTAATTCACAATAAAGGTATTTATAGTAGCAACGAATGTGACAGTCATGGATTGAACTTATATGATACGACCGTGTAGAATAAATACAGAACACAACTTAATCTCGAATCTTTTATTGAACTTCCGGTTTGTTGTCTGTTTAATTCCGTACGCTACGTCTAAAAATACTATGGTTTCCAGTATTTTTCCAACAAACTCTAATGAATGAACAGTTTGAAAAGTTATTTCATTAAATTTACGCCATTAAATACATCAAAGAGTCTTTATTTATCTGGAACTATTTCTTCACGAGGACAAACAACGTATAGTTACGTGTAACGTCATCGCATGTCTTATAGAAGCCGGTGTTTGTTCCACGTTCCATTTAATTGTTGACTTAATTATGCTTTATCGAGGTTTTTGGGTCAAGTAAGAAGTATAGTCTACAACTCGTCCCCAGTTTATAGCGGAATTTACAAAACTTGTCCAGTAAATTAGGTCTGGACCGAGATAAAGAAACAGGCTGATATAAATCGGTCATATCGACACCCCCGAGCATGATTACAATCAGATCATGCCATGGATCTCTATTCAGGCTAATTCCCGCAGAGATCATATTCCACCAGTTGAAAGCATGGGAACGTTTTGAAGTTTTGACTGGGAACCTTATGAAGTCGAAAAAATAACGCGGGTATTACTCGTTGCTTATTAATGTACTTCACCGTTGGTAAATGCCCAACTTTTGATTTTCTATATTTTAAAGATGTAACGTCTATTCGCAAACTTTGCACGTTACCGTTATTGGCATTGTTGTTGTTGGTGTTGTTGTTTTATTAAGATTGTGTAATATGTTAGATATAAAGATTATGATGATGATGACGACGACGATGATGATATTTATTATCATTATGAAGATGATTCTGATGTCATAATTAATTTGATGATAATGTAGATCATGCCATGAATCTCTGCTGTGGCTAACGCCCGTATAGAGATCATAATCCACCAGTACAAAACCTTGGAACTTTTTGAAATTTTGACAGGGAACCTTATAATGTCGAAAAAATAACAAATTTAATATATTTATTTGTTATTACCTCTTTCTTAATAATGTACTTCACTGTAAGTGAAGGTCCCAACTCGAAATTTCACGATTGAAGTGACTTTGTGAGCGATTTTACTTTGCGTTTCTTACAATTATGTAATTTTTCTTGGGCAATTATTTGACAGTTTATTGCGATATTGGCCCTCAAAAGTCACAGAAAAACAAGCAATTTCCAGTTGGGATCTTCGCATATAGTGACGTATCCTATTAGGGAACAGATAATAACTAAGAAATATATTCCCCGTGTTATTTTTTCGACTTTATAAGGTTCCCTGTCAAAATTTCAAAACGTTTCCAGGTTTTGTACTGGTGGAATATGATCTCTACGGACGTTAGCCAGAGTAGAGATTCGTGGAATGATCTAATGATGCTGATGATGATAAAAATGATCATAAACTTGCGCCATGGCAACCGGGAGATCATTTTATATTTTGTACATAATGCATTATGTTCCTTCTCTCTATCGTCTGTGTATATACTTTCCATTTCTCAATATCTTGATTAGAGAATAAAGCATTATATAGGTGATGGTCCCAACTCTAAATTGCACAATTTAAGTGACTTTGTGAGCGATGATGGTTTGCTGTGGCTTAATCTTTATATTTTTGTTCAATGATTTCTGTTTTGGTTACTATGTTCAATGATTCCATATCAACAACGTTGCGATATTCATAGGGAATACCATTGAAATAGTAATTGTCCCGTTTCGGGTTATATTAGTGCTGTCGACTATGTTCTTGTTCTCAGGGAAGAGTTGTGATCGCAGGCTGGATCTGCCTTCAATGCATATATTAATATTACATGTCCTATGATAATTATGTACCTGTTAAATGTTCTTTTGACATGTATTAGTATTTAAATTTGTATATCTCACATACCATATTTATTAGTTTATTGATATTAAAGAATTGAATTGAGATTCGCCAGCAGTCAGACATCTCCGTCGCCGCATGTCGTCATGACATTAGAGTTGCGTGACATTCCGCGCCAATTTTTCGCCGGTCAAACTTCGAATCCTGAAACAACAAACTGTGGACACATGATAGCCTCGATTGACCACCAGCGAGATGAAAGCGTGTTTCACGTGCATTTTACCTTGACACTAAGTAGCCGCCACGAACAGTAAACAAAAATACTATCCGGTTCTGTTTTCTTGTCGCCTTCAGAATCTAATTTTAATTTATTAAAAGTCCCTTTGAAACCGAATCCATGTTTCAAAATAATGAGTTAAATCACCTCATTCGACTAACCTCTCGGTGTCACATTTCGCTATCAATTAAGAAAGTCTTTAGGACACGTTCATACACTCACAAATTTGCCAGGCATTCTTTTGCATGCATTACTTCGGTATAGGAAGCTCCATTGTGCCAGACATGGAATGCAAAAATGCTTATAATATTTATACATATGTACCACGGCTAACTCTATGATAAGTAAAAGCTATATAGTTCCACTAGTAGAGCGATGCTAACAAAAAAATTCTGTAATTATAATATGCACATATCTCGCAATAATCATCATACAGGTATTTTAATGCATTGTGTTAGTAACACCGTTACATGTGGAACTACCGAAACTTTACTTCTCATGTCGTTCGTTTGGCTGCTGTTATTATATGGGCATCGTATAGTGTTTTCTGTAATAAAATGCATGCAAACAATGTCTTGCAAACTTGCCAGTGTTTGAACGCAAACTTATAGTGTGCGAAGAGACTTACCTGTGTAGGTATAAAAGAGTTCAATAATGTTTTCTTGTCCTTGGCTTTCTTCACTATAAATTGAGTATCCCATGCAGTACGTTATAAAAGTGTGCATTGGAATGGTCTATTATCCATGTTCAGCATTTATAAGCATACGACAGATATTGCAAGAAAAGAAATTACTTTATTGAAGTTCAACGAAGAATTATTTAGAGAGCAGGGTGTTAATGTAAAATATTAGATCGACGGGGGTTAAATCGATGGGGCATATATCTGGGTGATTGGCGATATCTGGATGATTGGCGATAGTAGTTCACGCGTGATAAGCATTGATTGATAATTGACTCGATTCAGCACCAGTTTCTCGAATGTTCTAAAGTATGCTCGAACGTAAACAAGATTTTAGCGCTCATTCTACGTTTAGCTTCTTATGTGCACGTTTGGGCGCCCACCCTCCCACCCACATGTAGTAACGTAGGTCATTCAATTATATATTGGCTTCTGAAAAAGTTGATCATAAATACATACGAGAATATAGGCTAAAAAATTTCGTTTCATTGTCTGATACATGTTTATAGTATGCCATAATAGTATAGATCTTTTATGATTATTTAATGATAACATTATATAGGATGTGCACAGTGCATGTGAAGCCAGCGTTATCCTGAATTTCTAGATTAAATCTTCGTTATACAATTCGTAGTTGTTATTCTATAAATTATTTATGTTTGTTCGAGTGAAACGAGTTAAAACATAAGGATTCTTATTAATTGGTGGGAAATGTTCAGATAATAAGTTCAACAAACGAACGAGAACCACGAGAACTACTCGTCAATGAGTATTTAGTAAATAAAGGGTTAAAATTGTACCACTCCTGCACTTACATCCAAATCGACACATGTCTGAATGATATAGTTTGTAACTTACGGAATACTATGCGTATATATCATATAGTATAAGTATGACGTATCGCCATGTGATGCCCCGGTTCCATATTCCCGATTTTCTGTCCCGAATTAGTATATTCGGCACCAATTCGGGACCAGACCAAATCGGCAGCATTCGAGAGAATTCTGGACGAGTTTTATTCCAAAAGCCGCTGAACTGATGACAGAATTTAATCGTCCCGAACATTGCCGAGTATTCCAGAATGCTTCGGAATTTCTTCCCGAATGATAAAGAATTATCCCGAACTGATACCGAAATTTCGTGCGAGTAGCTGCCGAATTACCCAGATTACTACCGACTTGTTGCCGAATACCCCGAATCAATGCCGAACTGGTACCGAATTGATGCCGAATAAATACCGAATTGGTATTCAATTGCTGCCGAACGTCCCGAATCGATGCCGAAATTTGCAGATACACCGGACCTCAGTATAAAAGCAGCCACACATGGCGAATTCGGGAATAAGCTACCGAATACTGCCGACTACTCCAGAATATCCACCCGAATATTGCCGAATACTGCCGACTACTCCCGAATAGGTGCCGAATTGCTCCCGAATTTCTCCCGATGATTGACAAATCGGGAGCGATTCGGCTTGGTTCCCGATAGTTTTGAACATTTCAAAACTGTCGGGAGCGGGCCCAGAATGGTCCCGAATCGACCCCGATAGCACCGATATCCCCGATCATGTTCGGGGGTAAAAATTCACTGTACCGACTCGTCCCGAACTTACTCCACGATTTTAGCAAAATTATGATTCGGGAGTCATTCGGGAACATTCGGGGTGGAAAATCGGGGATATGGAACCGGGGCTTGATCAACCAATAAATACCCAATCCGGGCGAGGCGCTTCCATGCCAGTAGCTAAACGGGTTAACAAGCCGACAACACACGTGCTCACTGGAAATTGCATCTTTGCAGTGGTATGTTTCGGAAAATAAGAATTATTTGTAATCTAGACGTAAAATTGAAGCAAGTATTTTCTTCCCCTTGTGTCGTTCCTTGTATCACAAGGTATCATAATATGCCAGCAAATTGTCCACCATGAAATACGCATGTACCAGTATATACACGCTAGTCATTAACTCATCAGTTTTCACTCGTTTGGTAAGCGATAAGAGTCAAGCGCAACTTCACAGAAAAAATATTGTGCCCGAAATCAGTGGGGTGGCACGAAATCAGTAGGGTGGCACAAATTTATTACACTTGCTCTTCGTATTCTCGTGGTATATGTACTATTTCATCTACTTTTTCATCGTTTTCTGATGAAACTGTTCATTTATTATTCATTAAAACTCCCTTTGATACTGCATCCCTAATGAGTTAAATCAGCTGATTTACCTGATCGCGCGGTGTCCCATTTCCCTATTAATGTCGTAATCACCTGATTTACCTGACCGCGCGGTGTCCCATTTCCCTATTAATGTCGTAATCACCTGATTTACCTGACCGCGCGGTGTCCCATTTCCCTATTAACCCTTTACCCAACAAACCGGCCAAAACCGGCCAAATAAAGCTTCAACAGCCTAAAATATCTTCGGTCTGTCTAAATAGAACCATACAAATATGGATATCATTGGAACCGGCTCATTGACCACATTGTGATGGTTACAGTTATGCCCTGTGCCAATGCATTCTCTTATATATGCGAGTCGACCATAGGTCGCCTCGCATATATAAGAGAATGCATTGGCCTAAAAAAAAATCTTTTTTTAACACTTTTTACCATTTTTTCTTACATTCTTTAACAATTTTATAATTTTTAATGTGTTAAGCCAATGCATTCTCTTATATATGCGAGGCGACCTATGGTCGACTCGCATATATAAGAGAATGCATTGGCACAGGGCCCTTCTGTTGGGTAAAGGGTTAACGTCGTTCTAGTGCCCCATGCAGGGAACTTATACGTGTGTATAGTTACAATGAGTTCAACAATATATGTTCTGGTTCTTGGCCTATTACCATTTTTGTAAATGAAACAGTTGTTTTAAAACTATTTTTTCTCCGAGCCAACGTAACAACCTTCAATAAATATTCAGGATTCTAAACCTTCATTTACAACAACTTTGGTCCACTCAATATAATCGAAATGTAGCACATAAATTAGAATTACCAGTGAAACGTCGAGCGTGACATATGGCCCCGACGCCCAGGTGACAGGGAGCAATACCATTTGTATGGATGGATAATTTTTTTTATTATAGGCCCAACAGTGAATTATAGAAAAAAACGCGTTTAGCTAAATATCGATATCACCCAGAAGGGGATATAGAAGAATATACTTTCACACTAGCTTGCGCGTGCCACCGATTCACTTGCAAGTACCAATACTGTTTCCGGTTTGTACTATTGAAGAAGGTCAAAGTGAAAGAACCCATTGTAATATTCTAAATTATATTATATTCACTGATACAGTTATAATTTAAATCTATTTTATGTTGAAATTCGACATATTTATGGCGTAAATAAAGGGAAGAATACGGGAACTATATTTGTATATTCTGCGGATGGTGAAGTAGCATTGTGAGAACAGGCATCGATCAGCTGATGGCTTCAAAAATTATGCATCGATTGAAGACGATTGTGATATCATTTAACGTCGTAAGTGGTGAATTTCTTTGGAAATGCGTATAATAAAAAGAATATCTAGTGGTTTTTTTAGTGGATACCGAAAAATACGTCATTCGTGACCGCGACAAATGTTTATTTTCGCTCGCGGCAAGCCGCTCGCGAAAATAAACATTTGTCTCGCTCACTCATGACATATTTTTCGGTATCCACTCAAAAACACTAGATATCCTCTATTTATTTTCTAAACCCAAAAGTGGGTATCCTCTTTCGATGAAAGTGGGCTGTCAATACACCAAAGCACAACCAAAATCCAATGATCCTTGCCCAAATTACAAGCCGAAATGTTCATAAGGATCAAAATTAAGAAAATCCCAAGTCAAACAAGGGCCATAACTATGGCAAACATGAATAGACGAAACCTGTATAGTATATAAGTCGGTATCCCCCCCCGAGCTGTGCTACACCGTGCCAAATGACAATGAAATCCGATAAGTAACACTCGAGTTATAGAAGTTGATATGTTCAAAATTGCTTTTTGACTTGAAAATCAAGAAAAGTCGCACTGGAAGACGTGTGCCAAATTTCACAAAAAATTTCCGAGAAAAGAACAAATCAAGTGCTTGCACATATTAACTGCTTTGCTGCGTTCCATATATAAAAATGTCAGACCAACTTGCATCCACACTCTATGGAACGCAACAAAATCAACATCCATTACTTATATTTACACTAAACCGAGTCAACTGGAAGATTAAAAGAGTTTTAAGTGCCCATTTCCAACGTTATTAACGTGGCTCGGTGCAAGTTGCGTCTACACAAAAATGGATACAAGTTGGGGTCAGCGCGCGACGTCATGTGACGTAATATCGATCAACCAACGTCCTACATTCATGTTCCGCAGTATACGTACGAATGGATGCGTGGGTGTAAATATAATAGTTTGGAAAAGAAGTTTTCTTTGTGAATGAAAGAGTTAAATTTCAAAAAGAATGCAGAGACTACACATAATGAAACAGATCATACATCGCCCCTCTGACCCCTGTGTCTCCGGACGGGATCGGCGATAATTTAAACAACATTTCGGTGACTCACGTCGTCAAATTTCCAATAAATTTTCCTTAAAGTATGTATCACATATACGTTAAACGTTTCAAAATGCATTCATAACTATATCGCTGCGTACATCTTACATAATCAGGTATCTGAACCCCATGCGTCTTTGTCGGTATAGATGCATGGCTGGTGAATCTGACAATGGGCCTGTCTTCGAGGTCAGGAACCAGAATGTCGAATGTGTGCGAAGGTTATAAAACTAATAACAGTGTATTTTTCATTCTTTCTATACGCTCGGGCACATTTACACACGTATTACGGTTACATCGCTATACGTGTCCGTTTGCAATTCATTAACCCTTTACCCAACAGAAGGGCCCTGTGCCAATGCATTCTCTTATATATGCGAGTCGACCATAGGTCGCCTCGCATATATAAGAGAATGCATTGGCTTAACACATTACAAATTATAAAATTGTTAAAGAATGTAAGAAAAAATGGTAAAAAGTGTTAAAAACAGATATTTTTTAGGCCAATGCATTCTCTTATATATGCGAGGCGACCTATGGTCGACTCGCATATATAAGAGAATGCATTGGCACAGGGCATAACTGTAACTATCACAATGTGGTCAATGAGCCGGTTCCATGCAATGATATCCATATTTGTATGGTTTTATTGAGACAGACCAAAGATAATTTAGGCTGTTGCAGCTTTATTTGGCCGTTTTTGGCCGGTTTGTTGGGTAAAGGGTTAAGGGTCAGACGATTTGCCAAAATATTTCAAAATGGATTTTCTCAAAATTTGTCAGGAATGTCTTTGTGAAATTTGCTACAAGCGATTATCGTGACACAATATTTAAGAACTATCGACCCATTTGGTATATATTATAACCTCATTTACTTTACTTGTATGGCATGAAATCTATATTTCAGAAACATTTCACTGTTTTAGGCACCAAGAACTTTTATAAAATAGAATTCTTTCAAAAGTGCAGTTCATATATCCATGATCTCATATCTGAAGATCATGAGAGGAGACTTAATTATTCTTAATTTGTGGAATTTAATGATTATATTCACTTAGAAATGCAACTATACCCATGATTAAATAGGACAACAAAGAAAATAATAATTTGAACCTCTCAAATGTATTAAAATCCATCGCTTTTATTTGTCGTCTCTTGATAATTGCTCAGATTATATATACAATTAAGCTGATGATTTGTGAAACTCAAGGTTTTTCGACAGATATAGACCCAGAGAAATTCTTGGTTGAAAATCTCTTTTTTCTAAACATGCGTCTCCCTTTAACCGGGTAAATGGGTGTCCAGACGAACCCATTGTATGTTTTGCGTTGTAATTGGAATACACTTAATAACACCAATACCTGCCTTATTACAACAACGCCTTGTTATATGTGACCCGCCATATCAAATCCAGTCGTAAGTCGGGATTTTTTTTACCCTGTGTCAATGCATTCTCTTATATATGCGAGTCGACCATAGGTCGCCTCGCATATATAAGAGAATGCATTGGCCTAACAATTTTTTACAATTTTAATAATTTTTTCTTGTATTCTTTAACAATTTTATAATTTCACCCATACAGAGCCCCAGACAAACATGAGCAGACGACACTCTTCTATATGCTTCTATATATGTGTGGGGCTCCCTGCAGGGTAATGGGTGTTTTTTATTTTATGTCCTAAAAATTGTAAGAAACATTTATTTAAAAAAAATGATAAAAAATTGTTAGGCCAATGCATTCTCTTATATATGCGAGGCGACCTATGGTCGACTCGCATATATAAGAGAATGCATTGGCACAGGGTAAAAATATCCCGACTTACGACTGGATTTGATATGGCGGGTCACATATTTATTACCTACATTTAATACTTAATTTTTAACAAATGAAACTGGGAATTTTATAAAATGGATTGAATTACTGATGCATGTCATGTTGTGGTGGATTCCAAAATTTTCGTATTTTTACCCTCAAAACGAACCCCAGGACATTGACGCACTCCAAAATTATCTTCCAAAATGTGAACATGTCCAATTTAGTATTTAGTTGTGTTCCCATCCAAAAATAGGTGTAACTGTTATTTAGGCAGGTGGATTCCATTTTCACTGGATTGATTCACGAAAAAGCCTATTGTACCCCAAAATTAATGCCCGTCTCATCAACTCGAAACCACGTGATTCCCCACCGTGGTGACGCATACGCTAATCTGATGCGTTTTACGCAGGTATGTATGCCCGTGCAGCGTTAGCTATGACCTGATAACAACATAATTACTGCGAGTGTCAAACATGCGCACGAATGTCTCACAAACAGACTCGTAATCGTCAATCTGCGAAAAGGTTTTTGGACCGTCCGATAAAATTACGACTACAAATAGCTGTTCGTAATAATTATCTGTCGTTGTTCATTGTGCGAAAGGTGTCTTTTTGCAAAACCCTGTGCAATGTATTCTCTTATATATGCGAGTCGACCATAGTTTGACCTAACAAATTTTATGTTTTTTTTTATAATTGTTAAAGAATGTAAGAAAAAATGAAAAATAATTTTATAGAATGTAAGAGAAATGAATTTTTTTTTAATAGAATGTAAGAAAAATAATATTAAAAATTGTTAAAGAATGAAAGAAAAAATTATAAAAAATGATTACAATTCTAGTGACGTAGTACCCTATTCGTAATAATTATCCGTCGTCGTTCATTATGCGAAAGGTGTCTAATGAGACGTGAAACACAAATTCTAGTGACGTAGTACTCTATTCGTAATAATTATCCGTCGTCGTTCATAATGTGAAAGGTGTCTAGGGTACTATGTCTTTTGTCACGCACCGAAAGTAAATAAAACCCACAACATTCACCAATCAATTAAACAATGTACGATCAACATAAAAAAATGGGTGCAAATAAAGTGCCGCTAACATAAAAATCACATTATTGGCATCAAGGTGTATCGACCAATTTATTTTCTTAACAACACAAGAGCTTCAACGACATAATCACTAATCGATAAGAGAAGAAAATTAATCCCCGTGGACATATAAGCATCGATCCGATTACCTGAGTGGAATGTGGTTACCTTGGTTTTGAACGTCAATGTCCACAACATGTAATTAAGGACCCGACACCCGATCAGCTGTACTCACACACATCGATTATATACCTTATCGCATCTAGATTCTTCTAATCCCGGCCATCTGTAGCACAGCATTGTCTGAAAAAGTCAGCGTCATTACACGCATTGCTTCATTCCAACCTTATTCTTTTGTATGATTGAAAAATCGAAGATGCTTTTGCCAATTGCGAACCAAAGTATGAACCATGATGTACGCAGTATAAATATGATAGTTTATCGTACACACATGTCCACTGGACAGGTGTCAGATTAGTATAGTAATTAATATTTAATCTGGGCCGGATTATATATATTTTTATATCTAACCAGATGCGAAACGGGTGGTTTATGCAGTATATATAATAACGTCATATATGTATACTGAATACTGAATTCTGGCATTGCTGGATTTATTGTCCCATTGAATTATGAACTGGCTGGCACGCTACTGGAAACTATGTTCCCTCACTATATTTAGAGTTTCTTTAGTCTTAGAGCGATTGTATTGAGACCTTGTGGTCTAATTCGTCATCTCCATTTTATACATCCGAGTTCAAACTTGGTTTAAACATCCATTGATGGTTCAACCCAACCGGTTCTTATGGGGCGTTTGTTGTCGTTCAGTGGCTAGCTGATTCGGTTAGATGAGCATTCAATCAAACTACACCGCTATCAGGCGCATCACACGCAGACCTACACAATAGTCATTGCCACGGCCTCAATTAACGCGAAAAAGTTCACGCTTATAACAACTCTCGTATGAAAATTAATCAACTATGACAAACTAACACCAAAGCCGACACTCTCATCGTATAGAAACACACTTAATCGAGATTATTTACAGGTGCACCCAATGAACTGACTCTATAACAGTTCTATAAACCGTGGTCTCATGTCTAGCCTCCCTAAACCTTGTTTAACTGGAGCGGTATGGTTTAGTTGCCGGTTTAAGGTTATAGTACGCAATAAATGATCGACAAAACATCTTATCCCCACACACTTTACATGTGTGACCGCTTCTCGCTTATAAATTTCCTATAAAAATATGCTCATTGTCGTAATTATTGGTTTTCGCTGTCGATAGAACGCGGCGATCCGCTTTAGACAAGTTCGAATATTTAGCTCGACCATATAGAGACACCACCGCTAAACCATGGGACTGGTTGGACCAAGTCAAGTTTAAACCAGAAATGATGAATGCGTCACTTAGAAACGCGGTCTCGGATTTAAACCACAAACGCCGGTTTAAACCTAGAAGTTTACGCAAACCAGGTTAAAACTGAGATGCAGAATCCGGCCTAGATGTTTATCAGTGGAAACCTCGAAAGAATTTTTTAAATAAAAATTGTGAAAAAATAACTCCATTATAGCATCCACCGGAGTACCCCGAGTCACCACGCCAGGTTTGATTGAAATCGGTCCATTGCTATGGGAGAAAAATGGCTGACATGTATATATATATACATGTAGATGCACCGCAGAACATACATTCTTTTCACCTTTAATTGTGAAAATTATGACAAGTGTTATAATTATGGATGAATTTCCAACATCATGGCGCAGATAGAAACTTCTGTACATTGTGATTTTACAAGAAAACAGTAGTTTGAATATAGACAATTTAACACTGAGAGAACGCGCGGGTATCAAAATTAGGATGAAAAAGAATGTTCATTGCAGCAAGCGACCGGCTCAGTCGCTGACTGGTATAAAAAAAAGGCTTTCTTTGTTAGAACTTTCCTCCTCTATGCATGGCTATAAAGTAACAAATCAAAACATTACAATTCACTCAATTATACATCGGGAAAGCGTCAACGAAATTTCTTGACAATGAGCTATGCATGACAACCCAGTCTGGACAAGGCTATAAATCAGATCTTACCGATAACAATATCGATAACAATATCGATAAGCTTCATTAAGCCACTAATTATTTTCACGTAAAAAATGTTTTCAATGACACAGGAACAGCTTGACCACATAACATTTATTTTTTAGGGCGGAAGTGATGTGTTTATTGTGATGCACCAAGACCATAGTCGTCGGTTTGTTTCGTCTGTTATGTCGTCTCTGTGAAGTTAATGATACCCATACATCAAAATGGCCGACATGACAAGAAAGAATCCAAAGTTACCGGCTTGTTGAAATTGTTTGTACCACGCTGTTCTCTCGCTTGCATGTCGGCACCTTAGTCGGAAACGGATACATTTAGTTTTTTCATAATAAAATTTATTATCAGCTATGCTGGACTTGATGAATTGCGAGTTAAAAATTCGACTGTACACACTAAATAAAGACCACCATGAAGTCGGAAAATGTAAGCACAACCCCATTTACCTGTAAACACAACCCATTTACCTGTAAACACACCCCATTTACCTGCTAGCTTTGTATGACTCACATGATTATGTAAGTAAAGGTGGATATATTTCTTTATTGCCTCCATCTGGGGAGAGTATATTATATACAACATTATTTACAAACACAGATAACATGAATGTCACAAGCATGTGGTTGGACAAATTATACCAATATGTGATATTATTATTTACAAAAAAAAACAACAGAAAACAATCAAATTTAAATAAAAAGGGAAAAATAGGGGGGGGGGGGCATCAAAATAAAAAAAATTTTTTTTTTTTTTTTTTTTTTTTTAATAAAAACAATCATTTTACTGAGACACAGATACTCATAAATGTCACAAGCATATGGCTGAACAAATTACACTAATGTGATATTATATTCGTTGAAAATAGAAACAAATTAAGGAAATGAAAGGGTAAAAAACTGCGGTTTCTTGATTACATTGAGTTATTGAAATACATTGATAACTAACACATATATCCTACATAATGTTTTATACCTATATGTACAACTAAATATCGCATCCGTATGCTCGTTGCGGAAAATGTAAACTCAACCCCATTTACCTGCTAGCTTTGTATGACTCACATGGTTATGTAAGTAAAGGTGGATGCCTAATGACACTTGAGTCCACGATAAGAGGTACCATGTCTCGCCCATAGGAAGCTGATAACACTACGATAAGAGGTACCATGTCTTGCCCATATGAAGCTGATAACACTACGATAAGAGGTACCATGTCTTACCCATAGGAAGCTGATAACACTACGATACGAGGTACCATGTCTCGTCCATATGAAGCTGATAACACTACGATAAGAGGTACCATGTCTTACCCATATGAAGCTGATAACACTACGATAAGAGGTACCATGTCTTACCCATAGGAAGCTGATAACACTACGATAAGAGGTACCATGTCTTACCCATAGGAAGCTGATAACACTACGATAAGAGGTACCATGTCTTACCCATAGGAAGCTGACAACACTACGATAAGAGGTACCATGTCTCGCCCATAGGAAGCTGATAACACTACGATAAGAGGTACCATGTCTCGCCCATAGGAAGCTGATAACACTACGATAAGAGGTACCATGTCTCGCCCATAGGAAGCTGATAACACTACGATAAGAGGTACCATGTCTTACCCATAGGAAGCTGATAACACTACGATACGAGGTACCATGTCTCGCCCATATGAAGCTGATAACACTACGATAAGAGGTACCATGTCTCGCCCATATGAAGCTGATAACACTACGATAAGAGGTACCATGTCTTACCCATATGAAGCTGACATTAGCTGCTGTATACATGGTTATGTAAGTAAAGGTGGATGCCTAATGACACTTGAGTCCACGATAAGAGGTACCATGTCTCGCCCATAGGAAGCTGATAACACTACGATAAGAGGTACCATGTCTTGCCCATATGAAGCTGATAACACTACGATAAGAGGTACCATGTCTTGTCCATAGGAAGCTGATAAAACTACGATAAGAGGTACCATGTCTTACCCATAGGAAGCTGATAACACTACGATAAGAGGTACCATGTCTCGTCCATATGAAGCTGATAACACTACGATAAGAGGTACCATGTCTTACCCATAGGAAGCTGATAACACCACGATAAGAGGTACCATGTCTTACCCATAGGAAGCTGATAACACTACGATAAGAGGTACCATGTCTTACCCATAGGAAGCTGATAACACCACGATAAGAGGTACCATGTCTTGCCCATATGAAGCTGATAACACCACGATAAGAGGTACCATGTCTTGCCCATAGGAAGCTGATAACACTACGATAAGAGGTACCATGTCTTGCCCATAGGAAGCTGATAACACTACGATAAGAGGTACCATGTCTCGCCCATAGGAAGCTGATAACACTACGATAAGAGGTACCATGTCTTGCCCATAGGAAGCTGATAACACTACGATAAGAGGTACCATGTCTCGCCCATAGGAAGCTGATAACACTACGATAAGAGGTACCATGTCTTACCCATAGGAAGCTGATAACACTACGATAAGAGGTACCATGTCTTACCCATATGAAGCTGATAACTCTACGATAAGAGGTACCATGTCTCGCCCATAGGAAGCTGATAACACTACGATAAGAGGTACCATGTCTTGCCCATAGGAAGCTGATAACACTACGATAAGAGGTACCATGTCTCGCCCATAGGAAGCTGATAACACTACGATAAGAGGTACCATGTCTCGCCCATAGGAAGCTGATAACACTACGATAAGAGGTACCATGTCTTGCCCATATGAAGCTGATAATACTACGATAAGAGGTACCATGTCTCGCCCATATGAAGCTGATAACACTACGATAAGAGGTACCATGTCTCGCCCATAGGAAGCTGATAACACTACGATAAGAGGTACCATGTCTCGCCCATATGAAGCTGATAACACTACGATAAGAGGTACCATGTCTCGCCCATAGGAAGCTGATAACACTACGATAAGAGGTACCATGTCTCGCCCATAGGAAGCTGATAACACTACGATAAGAGGTACCATGTCTCGCCCATAGGAAGCTGATAACACTACGATAAGAGGTACCATGTCTCGCCCATATGAAGCTGATAACACTACGATAAGAGGTACCATGTCTCGCCCATAGGAAGCTGATAACACTACGATAAGAGGTACCATGTCTCGTCCATATGAAGCTGATAACACAACGATAAGAGGTACCATGTCTCGCCCATATGAAGCTGATAACACTACGATAAGAGGTACCATGTTTCGCCCATAGGAAGCTGATAACACTACGATAAGAGGTACCATGTCTTACCCATAGGAAGCTGATAACACTACGATAAGAGGTACCATGTCTTACCCATAGGAAGCTGATAACACTACGATAAGAGGTACCATGTCTTACCCATAGGAAGCTGATAACACTACGATAAGAGGTACCATGTCTTACCCATAGGAAGCTGATAACACTACGATAAGAGGTACCATGTCTCGCCCATAGGAAGCTGATAACACTACGATAAGAGGTACCATGTCTTACCCATAGGAAGCTGATAACACTACGATACGAGGTACCATGTCTCGCCCATATGAAGCTGATAACACTACGATAAGAGGTACCATGTCTCGCCCATATGAAGCTGATAACACTACGATAAGAGGTACCATGTCTTACCCATATGAAGCTGACATTAGCTGCTGTATACATGGTTATGTAAGTAAAGGTGGATGCCTAATGACACTTGAGTCCACGATAAGAGGTACCATGTCTCGCCCATAGGAAGCTGATAACACTACGATAAGAGGTACCATGTCTTGCCCATATGAAGCTGATAACACTACGATAAGAGGTACCATGTCTTGTCCATAGGAAGCTGATAAAACTACGATAAGAGGTACCATGTCTTACCCATAGGAAGCTGATAACACTACGATAAGAGGTACCATGTCTCGTCCATATGAAGCTGATAACACTACGATAAGAGGTACCATGTCTTACCCATAGGAAGCTGATAACACCACGATAAGAGGTACCATGTCTTACCCATAGGAAGCTGATAACACTACGATAAGAGGTACCATGTCTTACCCATAGGAAGCTGATAACACCACGATAAGAGGTACCATGTCTTGCCCATATGAAGCTGATAACACCACGATAAGAGGTACCATGTCTTGCCCATAGGAAGCTGATAACACTACGATAAGAGGTACCATGTCTTGCCCATAGGAAGCTGATAACACTACGATAAGAGGTACCATGTCTCGCCCATAGGAAGCTGATAACACTACGATAAGAGGTACCATGTCTTGCCCATAGGAAGCTGATAACACTACGATAAGAGGTACCATGTCTCGCCCATAGGAAGCTGATAACACTACGATAAGAGGTACCATGTCTTACCCATAGGAAGCTGATAACACTACGATAAGAGGTACCATGTCTTACCCATATGAAGCTGATAACTCTACGATAAGAGGTACCATGTCTCGCCCATAGGAAGCTGATAACACTACGATAAGAGGTACCATGTCTTGCCCATAGGAAGCTGATAACACTACGATAAGAGGTACCATGTCTCGCCCATAGGAAGCTGATAACACTACGATAAGAGGTACCATGTCTCGCCCATAGGAAGCTGATAACACTACGATAAGAGGTACCATGTCTTGCCCATATGAAGCTGATAATACTACGATAAGAGGTACCATGTCTCGCCCATATGAAGCTGATAACACTACGATAAGAGGTACCATGTCTCGCCCATAGGAAGCTGATAACACTACGATAAGAGGTACCATGTCTCGCCCATATGAAGCTGATAACACTACGATAAGAGGTACCATGTCTCGCCCATAGGAAGCTGATAACACTACGATAAGAGGTACCATGTCTCGCCCATAGGAAGCTGATAACACTACGATAAGAGGTACCATGTCTCGCCCATAGGAAGCTGATAACACTACGATAAGAGGTACCATGTCTCGCCCATATGAAGCTGATAACACTACGATAAGAGGTACCATGTCTCGCCCATAGGAAGCTGATAACACTACGATAAGAGGTACCATGTCTCGTCCATATGAAGCTGATAACACAACGATAAGAGGTACCATGTCTCGCCCATATGAAGCTGATAACACTACGATAAGAGGTACCATGTTTCGCCCATAGGAAGCTGATAACACTACGATAAGAGGTACCATGTCTTGCCCATAGGAAGCTGATAACACTACGATAAGAGGTACCATGTCTCGCCCATAGGAAGCTGATAACACTACGATAAGAGGTACCATGTCTCGCCCATAGGAAGCTGATAACACTACGATAAGAGGTACCATGTCTTGTCCATAGGAAGCTGATAACACTACGATAAGAGGTACCATGTCTCGCCCATATGAAGCTGATAGCACTACGATAAGAGGTACCATGTCTTGCCCATAGGAAGCTGATAACACTACGATAAGAGGTACCATGTCTTGCCCATAGGAAGCTGATAACACTACGATAAGAGGTACCATGTCTTGCCTATAGAAGCTGATAACACTACGATAAGAGGTACCATGTCTCGCCCATAGGAAGCTGATAACACTACGATAAGAGGTACCATGTCTTACCCACTGGAAGCTGATAACACTACGATAAGAGGTACCATGTCTTGTCCATAGGAAGCTGATAACACTACGATAAGAGGTACCATGTCTTGTCCATAGGAAGCTGATAACACTACGATAAGAGGTACCATGTCTTGCCCATAGGAAGCTGATAACACTACGATAAGAGGTACCATGTCTTACCCACTGGAAGCTGATAACACTACGGTAAGAGGTACCATGTCTTGTCCATAGGAAGCTGATAACACTACGATAAGAGGTACCATGTCTTGCCCATAGGAAGCTGATAACACTACGATAAGAGGTACCATGTCTTGCCCATAGGAAGCTGATAACACTACGATAAGAGGTACCATGTCTTGCCTATAGAAGCTGATAACACTACGATAAGAGGTACCATGTCTCGCCCATAGGAAGCTGATAACACTACGATAAGAGGTACCATGTCTTACCCACTGGAAGCTGATAACACTACGATAAGAGGTACCATGTCTTGTCCATAGGAAGCTGATAACACTACGATAAGAGGTACCATGTCTTGTCCATAGGAAGCTGATAACACTACGATAAGAGGTACCATGTCTTACCCACTGGAAGCTGATAACACTACGGTAAGAGGTACCATGTCTTGTCCATAGGAAGCTGATAACACTACGATGAGAGGTACCATGTCTTGTCCATAGGAAGCTGATAACACTACGATAAGAGGTACCATGTCTTGCCCATAGGAAGCTGATAACACTACGATAAGAGGTACCATGTCTTACCCATATGAAGCGGATAACACTACGATAAGAGGTACCATGTCTTGCCCATATGAAGCCGATAACACTACGATAAGAGGTACCATGTCTCGCCCATATGAAGCTGATAACACTACGATAAGAGGTACCATGTCTTGCCCATATGAAGCTGATAACACTACGATAAGAGGTACCATGTCTTACCCATATGAAGCTGATAACACTACGATAAGAGGTACCATGTCTCGCCCATAGGAAGCTGATAACACTACGATAAGAGGTACCATGTCTTGTCCATAGGAAGCTGATAACACTACGATAAGAGGTACCATGTCTTGTCCATAGGAAGCTGATAACACTACGATAAGAGGTACCATGTCTTGCCCATAGGAAGCTGATAACACTACGATAAGAGGTACCATGTCTTACCCATATGAAGCTGATAACACTACGATAAGAGGTACCATGTCTTGCCCATATGAAGCTGATAACACTACGATAAGAGGTACCATGTCTTGCCCATATGAAGCCGATAACACTACGATAAGAGGTACCATGTCTTGTCCATAGGAAGCTGATAACACTACGATAAGAGGTACCATGTCTTGCCCATAGGAAGCTGATAACACTACGATAAGAGGTACCATGTCTTGTCCATAGGAAGCTGATAACACTACGATAAGAGGTACCATGTCTTGCCCATAGGAAGCTGATAACACTACGATAAGAGGTACCATGTCTTGTCCATAGGAAGCTGATAACACTACGATAAGAGGTACCATGTCTTGTCCATAGGAAGCTGATAACACTACGATAAGAGGTACCATGTCTTGTCCATAGGAAGCTGATAACACTACGATAAGAGGTACCATGTCTTGTCCATATGAAGCTGATAACACTACGATAAGAGGTACCATGTCTTGCCCATATGAAGCTGATAACACTACGATAAGAGGTACCATGTCTTGCCCATAGGAAGCTGATAACACTACGATAAGAGGTACCATGTCTTGCCCATATGAAGCTGATAACACTACGATAAGAGGTACAATGTCTTGCCCATAGGAAGCTGATAACACTACGATAAGAGGTACCATGTCTTGTCCATAGGAAGCTGATAACACTACGATAAGAGGTACCATGTCTTGCCCATAGGAAGCTGATAACACTACGATAAGAGGTACCATGTCTCGCCCATAGGAAGCTGATAACACTACGATAAGAGGTACCATGTCTTGCCCATAGGAAGCTGATAACACTACGATAAGAGGTACCATGTCTCGCCCATATGAAGCTGATAACACTACGATAAGAGGTACCATGTCTCGCCCATATGAAGCCGATAACACTACGATAAGAGGTACCATGTCTTGTCCATAGGAAGCTGATAACACTACGATAAGAGGTACCATGTCTCGCCCATAGGAAGCTGATAACACTACGATAAGAGGTACCATGTCTCGCCCATAGGAAGCTGATAACACTACGATAAGAGGTATCATGTCTTACCCATAGGAAGCTGATAACACTACGATAAGAGGTACCATGTCTTACCCATAGGAAGCTGATAACACTACGATAAGAGGTACCATGTCTTACCCATAGGAAGCTGATAACACTACGATAAGAGGTACCATGTCTTGTCCATAGGAAGCTGATAACACTACGATAAGAGGTACCATGTCTTGTCCTTAGGAAGCTGATAACACTACGATAAGAGGTACCATGTCTCGCCCATAGGAAGCTGATAACACTACGATAAGAGGTACCATGTCTCGCCCATAGGAAGCTGATAACACTACGATAAGAGGTACCATGTCTTACCCATAGGAAGCTGATAACACTACGATAAGAGGTACCATGTCTTACCCATAGGAAGCTGATAACACTACGATAAGAGGTACCATGTCTTGCCCACTAGAAGCTGATAACACTACGATAAGAGGTACCATGTCTCGCCCATAGGAAGCTGATAACACTACGATAAGAGGTACCATGTCTCGCCCATATGAAGCTGATAACACTACGATAAGAGGTACCATGTCTCGCCCATAGGAAGCTGATAACACTACGATAAGAGGTACCATGTCTCGCCCATAGGAAGCTGACAACACTACGATAAGAGGTACCATGTCTCGCCCATAGGAAGCTGATAACACTACGATAAGAGGTACCATGTCTCGCCCATAGGAAGCTGATAACACTACGATAAGAGGTACCATGTCTCGCCCATAGGAAGCTGATAACACTACGATAAGAGGTACCATGTCTCGCCCATAGGAAGCTGATAACACTACGATAAGAGGTACCATGTCTTGCCCATATGAAGCTGATAACACTACGATAAGAGGTACCATGTCTTGCCCACCGGAAGCTGATAACACTACGATAAGAGGTACCATGTCTCGCCCATATGAAGCTGATAACACTACGATAAGAGGTACCATGTCTTACCCATAGGAAGCTGATAACACTACGATAAGAGGTACCATGTCTCGCCCATATGAAGCTGATAACACTACGATAAGAGGTACCATGTCTTGCCCATATGAAGCTGATAACACTACGATAAGAGGTACCATGTCTCGCCCATATGAAGCTGATAACACTACGATAAGAGGTACCATGTCTTGCCCATATGAAGCTGATAACACTACGATAAGAGGTACCATGTCTCGCCCATAGGAAGCTGATAACACTACGATAAGAGGTACCATGTCTTACCCATAGGAAGCTGATAACAGTACGATAAGAGGTACCATGTCTTGTCCATATGAAGCTGATAACACTACGATAAGAGGTACCATGTCTTGCCCATAGGAAGCTGATAACACTACGATAAGAGGTACCATGTCTTACCCATAGGAAGCTGATAACACTACGATAAGAGGTACCATGTCTTACCCATAGGAAGCTGATAACAGTACGATAAGAGGTACCATGTCTTGTCCATATGAAGCTGATAACACTACGATAAGAGGTACCATGTCTTGCCCATAGGAAGCTGATAACACTACGATAAGAGGTACCATGTCTCGCCCATAGGAAGCTGATAACAGTACGATAAGAGGTACCATGTCTTGTCCATATGAAGCTGATAACACTACGATAAGAGGTACCATGTCTTGCCCATAGGAAGCTGATAACACTACGATAAGAGGTACCATGTCTCGCCCATAGGAAGCTGATAACACTACGATAAGAGGTACCATGTCTTACCCATAGGAAGCTGATAACACTACGATAAGAGGTACCATGTCTTACCCATAGGAAGCTGATAACACTACGATAAGAGGTACCATGTCTCGCCCATATGAAGCTGATAACACTACGATAAGAGGTACCATGTCTCGCCCATAGGAAGCTGATAACACTACGATAAGAGGTACCATGTCTCGCCCATAGGAAGCCGATAACACTACGATAAGAGGTACCATGTCTTGCCCATAGGAAGCTGATAACACTACGATAAGAGGTACAATGTCTCGCCCATAGGAAGCTGATAACACTACGATAAGAGGTACCATGTCTTACCCACTGGAAGCTGATAACACTACGATAAGAGGTACCATGTCTTACCCACTGGAAGCTGATAACACTACGATAAGAGGTACCATGTCTCGCCCATAGGAAGCTGATAACACTACGATAAGAGGTACCATGTCTCGCCCATAGGAAGCTGATAACACTACGATAAGAGGTACCATGTCTCGCCCATAGGAAGCTGATAACACTACGATAAGAGGTACCATGTCTTACCCATAGGAAGCTGATAACACTACGATAAGAGGTACCATGTCTCGCCCATAGGAAGCTGATAACACTACGATAAGAGGTACCATGTCTCGCCCATAGGAAGCTGATAACACTACGATAAGAGGTACCATGTCTCGCCCATATGAAGCTGATAACACTACGATAAGAGGTACTATGTCTTGCCCATAGGAAGCTGATAACACTACGATAAGAGGTACCATGTCTTGCCCATAGGAAGCTGACATTAGCTGCTATATAGGCAGTTTCAGAATCAGTAAGAAACAGTGTTCGTGCTGGACCGAAAAATCTTGTGGCCAAAAGTTTAGCCAAATGAAAATTTTATTAGCCAAATGAAAAAAATATTTTTTGGCCAACTTAAAAAAACTTTGGCCAGATTAAATCCTCATTTTCTCGGCGCTTCACGATTATTGACCAAAATATTTGTATTATACTTTATTTGTTACTCAGAATAAAAACATAATTAAAACAACACAAAACATCATTTAAAACAATATTATACGAACATATGCATGCGTTATATCGCACAGACAGATCAATTCATGTCAAGCATTCAAACAAAATACGGCGGGATTCCACATCCGACCATATGCAAAAAGCCCAGTGAAAATCAGTCAGAAATTTGTCATCACGGAGACGATGGACTGTACTGCTTTGGCGATGGCTGTTACTTTAATTTCCTTCATGTTTGTACTCTCCTTCAACATTTGTTCAGAAGTACTATGGGAGTTGTTACCTGAAACGAAATTCGCAAACATGAAACTATATAACATATTAATATAATTATAATCACATACATCCACTAAACCAATTGTAATAAATCTATGTCGCTGACACCATGACGGTTGCTAACTATTGCCTATTATAGTAAGGTGATAACTGTTGAATATCTATTGTATTCAAAGTTTCAAACCGTTTATGATGTGAAGCCAGGTTGTTATTGGGCACATAATGTAACTATTGAGTTAAGAACTGCTCGCCTGTACATCCAATTAACCCTTTACCCAACAAACCGGCCAAAACCGGCCAAATAAAGCTTCAACAGCCTAAATTATCTTCGGTCTGTCTCAATAAAACCATACAAATATGGATATCATTGGAACCGGCTCCTTGATCACATTGTGATGGTTACAGTTATGCCCTGTGCCAATGCATTCTCTTATATATGCGAGTCGACCATAGGTCGCCTCGCATATATAAGAGAATGCATTGGCCTAAAAAAATTCTTTTTTAACACTTTTTACCATTTTTTCTTACATTCTTTAACAATTTTATAATTTTTAATGTGTTAAGCCAATGCATTCTCTTATATATGCGAGGCGACCTATGGTCGACTCGCATATATAAGAGAATGCATTGGCACAGGGCCGTTCTGTTGGGTAAAGGGTTAACACAGTGTGCAAGCCTGTACTCGAGGATTTGCCTTTCTTCGGAGAAATGCTACTTTCTTCGGATTTGCATCACGCTTGACCAAACATACTGATAACATATGTACAAAATCTGTTAATAACGGGATTAAATGTCGACAAGTGAATAAGTCAACCACGCGACTAACCAATGATCTAAATTTGTTATTCGGACCAAAACAACTATTTCAAATGGCTATGTATACAAATAAACGCCATATTTCTCAGATTTCCCGTATAGGGGATAAAATGTACTCATACTCAAAGCACCTTAACTATATCCAGGAACAAATTACTTCTCAGTACAACACTATATACCCCCTCTATTGTGTATAAAGCTTGGTTGGGGTTGACGATAGGAACTTAGTAAAAATTGCAAACGAATTGGTCTGCTATAGTAGCTATCCTGTCTGTACTACTTTAGTCGCTGTGTGTACTTCTGTTTGCAGACAAGCCAAATAGCACTGTACTACTTTAGTCGCTTTGATATTTTCAAATTGGGTTATGAAGAAAGTTGAAATAAAGTAAGCAAGAAAGCCCCACGTCCTCCGGTATATTGATTAAGTGGTCCTGCTAATCGGCCATGATGCTAGTGGGACCACTAGCATTGTCTGAATATGATATGATTCTGGAAGGACAAACTGATGCCGTTACGAAAAAGAACCGTTATTTTTTTCTAAAGTTGTCATTTTCGCAGTGTTTGGCCAATACGAGCAATTTGAGAAAAAAAGCCATTGTATGTATGAACCATATATATTTGGAATATATATAGTTTTGGTTCTTCTTCCAAGTAGCATATAATACTGAAAATATGATCTGTATTCGAAAATTAAGTGGGTCTCTAACGGTGGCTTTAAACCACATGGTGTCAATTTTGATATAGTGCGTTGTAAATACCATATTTACTAAAAAAAAGAATCTCCAACGATTTATGTTGGGATATAAGATTTTATAAAACTAGTTTGATAAATTTGATTCACAACGAGTCGTAGACGAGTTGTGAATAAAATTCATCAAACGATAAAATCTTATATCCCAACATAACGAACTGAAGATCTTGTAAAACTAGAGCCGTATGACTTTTTAACAAATCAAAATCCTTAACAGAACCTGCAAAATGCACACATTTACATCGTTGGCTGAGACGCTTCACAACCGTATACGACAGTATTGCGCTCTCGAGCTGCCGACGGAAAATATAGTCCCCCAGTTTGCTTCTTTGTTTTTGTGTGTATTTTCGTTAGTGCAACAAAGTTGGACAATAATTTAACTTTAATTAACAAAGCAATCATTTTGCATTGTCTGGTGTTGTTGTCATGTGCGGCTTTACGAAATAGTATTCATTAGCCTAATTCAATGTAAAGTCATTTTGTTGGCGCCGCGCCAAGTTAGCGGGTAGCACGCGCCTATTCGTCACTAGTGAGAGAAATATGTAATGGCTTTTCTAATGATATAATAGGAGTTTTAATTATGTAATATAAGTAGATAAGTATATATCGTATACAACATTCCAACTCGAGCGATGGCAGGCAATTTGTATCGACGGGTAACAAACACCGAGCTGCGTATATTATGTATCACGTGACCCCCGCCACCTCGACGAGGATCCGAACTATGCGTAAATCCCATTGAAGAGTTCGAACTCCATTCACACGGTTTTTACTAGGAAGTTCACGATGACAGATCATCCTGACAAGATTTACCTTTCAACGAACTGAATTGTAAACCCTTCACATCATATCCGATCACCGAGCCTATAATTATACAGCCTATAGACAAATACAAATAAACTGAAAACACACAGAAATGCTAGCGTTCATTTCCTTTCACTGACCGACACAAATCTCATATATATTTTGAAGACCTCTGTTTGTTTGTTTGTCTGTCTGTCTGTATGTTTGTCTGTCATTTATACAAATCTACGATTCTCGACCGATCGGGACGAAACTTGGTACGTGTGTGTAGTTTGACCAGGCGGTGGACGTTGTCGTATTGGCGAGCCCGTGTGGCGCCCGCTTCGCGCATGCGCAGACGAGATATCGGAAACGGGTGGAGCTATCGACTTGAAATTTGCTATGTGAATGTATCTTGCCCCGGATACGAATTTTATCGGGTCGCCGAGCCCGTGCGACGCCAGCTTCGCGCATGCGCAGACCAGATCTCGGAAACGGGTGGAGCTATCGACTTGAAATTTGGTTTTTGAATAGCCCGGACAACGTCGGGCTCATCGGCTAGTCTAATATATATTTTGGGACTTCTGTTTGTCTGTTAGCTATGGCCGGGAAAACTGCAGGACGGATTTCGACCAAACTTCCTATCTAAGGGTAAAAACACAGATGAAGTGTCGTCGCATTGCTTTTGAGAAGCTCCGAGCACTCATTCTCCATTCCCACTGCCACCGTCTTGGAATTGTGGGGTTAATCGCGTGATAGTTAAAGAGCGTTCGTATCCGCAGTTTCGTTGATAAAGAGCGTGTCTGTGTCCAGACATGAGCGTGTTGTGATTATGTTCACTGGGCTAGCGCTTCGTAAAAATAACCCTCCGCATCTTAATAGAGGAGAAAAACCGTACGCCATTCAGAACAGTTCACTGTTGTGTTTATTATATTTTCTATACTATAGTGTGTTGCAACTACAGTTAACTATTGTCTATATATTCGCATGGTGTTTATATTCATGTAAACCGATGTATTTGGGAGCGGGGCCTGCTGTATAAGTTGTAAAAACTTATTCCCCAATACCGTTGTGAATGAACTTTTAATAAAATATGTCTAAATTAACGCCATGCATGCACATGTGAATGCGACTCGCAATTTAACCCTTTACCCAACAAACCGGCCAAAACCGGCCAAATAAAGCTTCAATAGCCTAAAATATCTTCGGTCTGTCTCAATAAAACCATACAAATATGGATATCATTGGAACCGACTCCTTGACCACATTGTGATAGCTACAGTTATGCCCTGTGCCAATGCATTCTCTTATATATGCGAGTCGACCATAGGTCGCCTCGCATATATAAGAGAATGCATTGGCCTAAAAAAAATCTGTTTTTAACACTTTTTACCATTTTTTCTTACATTCTTTAACAATTTTATAATTTTTAATGTGTTAAGCCAATGCATTCTCTTATATATGCGAGGCGACCTATGGTCGACTCGCATATATAAGAGAATGCATTGGCACAGGGCTGTTCTGTTGGGTAAAGGGTTAAAACAGGTATAAAACAGTATAAAACACATACGTTACAGGAAGTTCACGACGAGGTTTCTCCGTAAGACAGATCCTCCTGTCAAACTTTGACCAAATGACAAGCGACAAGAAAAACTATTAATGTTTAAAAAGTTCTTTTGCTATGTTAATCGGTTACTAAACAAACCTTAGCTACATCTTGTACGGAACGCCCAGACTTCATTATGGTTTGAGATATGTATATATAGAAACCCATGCATAACCCGAGTAGCATGTGTATGTGCATGGTTCAGTGTTAAAGCAAAGTTGAATGAAAGTTGTGATGTTGGAGGGTCCTGCTGATTTAGTTATGAATATCTGAAACAGGGTCCCTACTGAACATTTTATTCAGCGTCAAAGGGGTCTGTGGTCCCTGTAGAAAGGGGTTTGCGGAAATTTTGATCTTAGACAGTTCAGCGACGGCGACATTGTTTTTTTTTTTTTAGATTGAGCTCCTGGATTTTTTTGATTTATTTAATTAAATTTGTTTATATCAAATTATTGAAAAACTAACGCAGTTATAACATCCGCTGGGGTACCCCGATGCATCAAACCAAATGTTGATGAAATCGGTCCAGGTGTCTTGGAAAAAATCATAACAGACATACATACAGACTGACAAACCGACAGACAGACATATGCTGTTCTCTTAAATATATATACATATGTTGGTTGGTCTGTTTCGCTATATGGTGTTGGTAGAGCCTGCTGATTTAGCAATATGATGTTGGTTTAGCAGTAGTATACGTATGGGGCGATTGCCCACTCGACTTCCGGTCGACTCCAACACGTCACTTCCGGTATGCCGGTAACGTAGGGCAGTACCACCAACACATCCGCCCACTTCCGGTCGATTATTTGCACACTACACTTCCGGTCGACTCCAATGCGTCGCTTCCGGTATGCCGGTCAGTATCACCGACACATCCACCCACTTCCGTCGTTTATGTCAACACTTCCGGTCGGACGAACGGGCAGGTCTACAGTCAAAGCCGAATCGTAAACGATTCGATCGAGGTGGACTCGTTCAGCGAACAGTGTCTGTCACGAGATTTAGGAAAGCCTTCAGTCGCCAAACTCCATGCAGAGTTCAGCCTCCAACGCAGGACTTATCATAACGAAGGGACCGAACTCTGTTTCCTCTGAACTTTCGTGTTTACATTTTATTAAATATCTGTTTTTAGCAAACACATGTTTACACAAATATGTTATAAACATATGTAGCTATATGTATAACGGGGTTAGTGGGAGGGAGACAATATATCCATCAATGTAAACACAAATGAGTTCAAACAAACCAATATTATCACTGGTTATTTTTTTTTTGTGTGCATACATATATTATATTGCAATAAACCTATATCATATTATTCACTTAACTTATTGCAGTTGGGATATATGTATGGTCATACAAACAAACAAAATGACACAAAAACAGGTTGATATCAGGAATAAAATGTATTTGGATCAAAATTACAAGGTGTTATTCACAGGAACAGATGAAACACAATTCTATCTGAACAAAAAGACCCGGATAGTGATTACAAGAGGACATCCTTATATTACTTTGGTGCACAAAAGGAAAAAAATGTGTTTTGATGTGGTCTTATGGCGGAAACTTTGCAATATAAAAATTCCTGATTGTATTCTGCAGTCGTATATAAATGAAGAAACAGGATAGACTATTTTTTATTTTAGTTTTGAACATCATTCAGTAAACTGCAAAAAAGGCTATTGTTATAAATATGGATCTTGTTGAACAAAATTCCTTATTTATTAAAACACTCAACGAGTTGAAAGATCATCATGTCAATTTGATCTTCAACAGTTATATTCAGCACAAACGGATTAGTTTTGAGGAACAGGACTGTGCAGTAAAGTTAGATTCAACTGATGTATGCAACCAGCTAATACAGATATTCTATGAAAAATACACTGCATATTCTGTTATTCTAACATTTATCAACACACATTTTTTTGCGGAACTCAGTGACAACTCAGCTGTTACTGTTATGCACCAGATGTTGGATGAAGACTGGCAGTCAAGCACATTCAACGAACAATGGAAATGTGAAATAGTTCACCAGTTATACAACAAAATTGAAAAAATATTAACAGAACAATGACAGAACAACACGATAAAAAGAATTTTTTGGAGAGTTATTACTATGATGTTGAAAAACCAGCATCATTCTCTGGTTTAGATAAACTCTATCAAGTATTGAAAGGAAACGGACAATATTCATACAGCAGATCATACCTTGCCAAGTGGTTACAAAAACAAGATCCACATACTTTACATGGACAAGTGAAAAGAAAGTTCAAAACACTTAAAATGATTGTTTCGGGAGTTGACGATTTGTGGGAAATGGATTTATTATCTGTGCAAAACCTTAAAAAATCTAACAATGGTATACAATATCTCCTTGTTGTAATTGATGTGTTTTCTAAATTCCTGTTTGTGCGGCCAATAAAGCGTAAAACCGCACAAAATGTCAATGAAGCACTAAAGGATATACTGGTAGTAACAAAACGAACGCCCAAGCATGTCAGATCAGATGCTGGTCTAGAATTCAGCAACAGACTGGTTAAATCTCTCTTTTCTCATTATAATATTCACTACTACCCCACCTCAAACGAAATGCATGCATCAGTAGCTGAGAGAGTCAATAAAACTCTCAAGAAAATATTATTCCAATATTTTGACAAATACAGGACTTATAAATATGTGGATATTCTGCAAAAGTTAATCAAAGGTTATAATCACACCCCCCACAGATCATTGAATTATATATCACCTAGCCAAGTCAACAAAAACAATGAATCAAGTATATGGGCGTTCCAATATCTACACACTAATACTATATATAAAACAAAGGTGCGTTTCAAATTAAAAATTGGAGACCTTGTCCGGGTGTCATTCTTGAAAAATAAATTCCGCAGATCATATCAACAACAGTGGTCTACTGAAGTGTTTAAAGTTAAAACAAGATTCACAAAACAAGCACTACCACTCTATAAACTTGAAGATCTTGCGGGGGAGAGGGTCAAAGGTTGGTGGTATCAAGATGAGATAAAATTGGTTATAAAGAGTGAAAAATCATTGTGGTTGGTTGAGAAGATTATAAAAACCAGAAGGAGGAATGGTCGAAAAGAATATTTAGTCAAATACGAAGGGTTTCCAGATAAATTCAATGAGTGGCGACAAAGCCTTGATATAAAAACTATTACAAAAAAATGACGGATAGATATGTTTACTGCAGCAGCAATGGTTTCGAAGATTACTTCCCGGAAAACACATCTTATCAATTCAGAGTTCGGATGAACAAAACACTACAGCTTAGTGTGGATTGGTCACTCGGACTTATTGCATTTGCATATTTATCAACTGATACAGATTTGTCAGCCAAATTAGCAAAGAGCCTTCTCATCCATGTTTCATTAATAGAAAGTTCAATTTTTAATGGTGTTGAGAGACCAATATTAAGACGAATAGATCCGGTTATATATGAAACATATTGGACTGCTGGTGGAGGCTATGTACCATATGTTCCGATTCGCACAGAAGTGGTTTCTGAGTTTGAGATCAATATAACGGATGATAATCTCCAACCTGCTTTATTCATTACGGATCCTGTGTCTGTTGTGCTTCATTTTAAACCACCGCTGTAATTATGAATACCTCAATCTATATTCCAGACGCCAAAAAATGGCTGGAATATATAACCAGTACCAACAAAGCTGTCAATCAGTCTCAAGCTACGGTGCCGCCAATAACGGTTGTGTCAACAAATCAAGAAGTTGTCAATCGTGTCAAAGACGAACTTGCGAGAGAGGCATCCAAATATCAAACTGACACTGGGAAACATAAAAAAAAGGTGTGCAGACGAAAAAGACGTACAAAACAAACACGAAGACCTGAATATAAGAAACAAACACACAAGAAACAGTCAACTGTGAGAAAAAAACGTGTCAGAGATATATTTTCGGATTAATTATGGCGATGATAAACAAAGATCTATTCCAGGAGGGAATGCCAGAAGAGTTGTCATTGTTTGGTGTACCTGCAACGCAAACCGCAGTTGAACAATTATATTATCAAGAAGTTAGACCGATTTCGCAGGTTGTGCAAAATTCTCCGATTGATTTCAACGTGTGCTCACAGAATTCTTTAGATTATATTGATCTGCACAACACTAAACTGTATATCAAACTTAATCTTACCAAAACAGGTTCAGCCAAAATACCATCCACAGAAAAGATTGGGCCTGTTAACCTATTTCTTCAGTCCTTATGGTCTCAAATTGATGTTTCGTTCAACTCCAACACTATTACTCCGACAAACACAAATTATGCGTACAGTGCAATGATGCAGACTCTGTTGTATGGCAATCAGGCTGCTGCGGACACATATTTGCAAACACAAATGTTTTACAAAGACACAGCCGGAGAAATGGATAATGCTGAGTTGAGAGGTGGAAACCTAGGATTCTATGAGCGATCAAAGCTCACACAATCCGGAAACACAGTTGAACTGACAGGCTGTTTATTTAATGATTTGTTCAGAATGAAAAAATATCTACTTAATGGAATAAATGTTCAACTAAGACTGTATAGAAACAAAAGTAGTTTCTGTTTGATGTCAAAGGAAATTAATCCCGACTATAATGTCAAAATACAAGATATTGTACTGCATGTGGCTCGAGTTCGTTTGAACCCTGCATTGTTGTATGCACACGCAGAACTCTTAAAAAGTGCAAATGCCAAATATCTTTTTAAACGTAGTGATGTCAAAACAAATTCAATATCAACCGGTTTAACCCGGTTTACTTGGGATAATTTATTTCAAGCAAACCGGCCGCTTAAAGTTGCTATAGGATTAGTTTCATCTGATGCAGTATCGGGGGATTACAAGTTAAATCCCTACAATTTCAAACATTCAAATGTTACTAAGGTGGCCCTTTTTGCAGATGGTCAACCTGTAGATTCAAGTCCACTGAATCTCAATTTCACAGCGACCACTGCGAAAAATGGTTATATTCCTGCTTATACAAATTTTTTGAAGAACACAGGCAACTGGATGAAAAACAAAGGCAGTTTGATAGAACCTTCAGACTATTCAAATGGCTACTGTTTATATGTGTTTGATTTAGAACCATATATGGATCGAAATAAATTTATTCCTCTACTGAAAACATCTAATATAAGACTAGATATTCAGTTTTCTTCGCCATTAACTGAAACAACCTCATGTATTGTATATGCTGAATTTTCGGGATACTTTGAGGTGACTCAAAACCGAGATATTATACACACACAGTAGCAACACAATGCAAACCTATATTGATGAAAACTCCTTGAAGTTTCAATCACCAACAAATATTGCTGTTGTGGGATGTACCAGTAGTGGAAAAACATTCCTCGTCAAAAGGATATTAGAGAATTCAAAAACTATGTTCTCTCAACCTGTGCAAGCAACCTACCTGTGTTATAATACTTGGCAGCCTCTATACGAGACACTGTCAAAGAATATTGTTTTCTATAAAGGAATACCTTCTAATGAGACAATAGACAAATGGTTGCAACAAACTGAAGGTCACAAATTATTAATTCTAGATGATCTGATGTCACAGGTTTGCAACAATCTTGATGTGTTGAATTTATTTACAGTCAAATGTCATCATTGTAATGTATCTAATATATTTATTTCACAGAACTTGTTTGCTCAAGGCCGATCTATGAGAACAATTTCCCTTAATACACATTACTTTCTTTTGTTTGAGAATCGCAGGTGTGTGCAGCAGGTACTCTCATTGGCCAGACAGGCATTTCCTGATAAATATAATTTTTTTCTCGATGCATATTATTCTGCAACTAAATCTCGTTATGGGTATATATTACTTGACTTTCATCCAAAGTCAGACAGACGTTTGCAATTGAGAAGCAAAATATTTCCATCTGAAAACGCTATTATTTACGCGTCAAAGGAATGAAGATTGGAAAATATTTCAACTTCCTCACTTCATTGCTGAGAAGTAAAGTGGATCACAGAAAACTTATTCTACAAAGTTCACCAAAAGATGCTATCAAATTTCTGGCAGAATGTGTACTCAATATTATTCGTGGAAATATTTCTGTATCACGTGACAGTGAACGAAAATTATATAAATACAGAGCAATCTTAAGAGAAATTGTTCAAAAGAATGTGCCTTTGACAGTGCGCAGACAAAAACTAACTCAAGTTATACATCTGTTGACAATAGTGATCAGAGCTGTTTTACGCTTATTTACAGAATGTCAAGGAAATTGATACTTATTCCGGAAGAAGAACATGTTAGTATGTGTCAAAAGCTGAACAATGATAAACAAAGTGTTGATATTTCTATGTCACAAATAGAAAAGAGTGACTACTACAAACAAAACTGTCAGCCGGTTTGTTCAGAAACTATATCCAATGAGTGTACCAAAGACAGCAAATCACAAATAGAAAACAGTGACTACTACAAACAAAACTGTCAGCCAGATTGTTCAGAGGCTATATCCAATGAGTGTATCAAAGACTGCAAACCAACTGCCAAAATATCCAAAATAAAAAAACAAAAAATCAAATGGCTCACTTTGTGAATGTATTGATGGTATGCAAACTACTATTTATATATACATATAACACATACATATATATATCTATATATTCTTTCCCTTTTTTTGTAAATATTTATATGTAGTTACTTTTCGTTTGTTTGTATTAAACTGTTTTGTAAATAGATTCATGTTTAGTTCAACAAATTCCCAATGATATTTATATCAAACAAAAATCAGGGGGGTTGTTACAAACAATATTTGCATAAATGTTTATATATATTTAATGTTGGTATATGCAAATTAGCAGCTGTTAACTTACTGAGCTGTGCCACTCTTATACAAGCTGAAGTTTGCTATATATTGATATTGTCTATGTAAACAATATTTGTGTCTGTTGGGTATATTTTAGCTTATAGTTACACCAAATGGTTCACTATATATTTATTCTGAATAAGCACAAAGACTGCTTGATAACTATCACAGGATTATTTTTGTGTAAACCACGTTATGCAGAACCAAGAGGCACAAAATGTTTCAACTCCCAGATTTGATTGTGACAAATGTAATAGAACTTATGCAAATCATAGCTCGTTGAGGAAACACAAGATTATGCATGATGAGGATTATATATGTGATTTGTGCAACAAAGAGTTTAAGACAAATGAAACTTTGAGTAGACATCTCAGGAATATTCACAAAAGAGAGCCAAGAAAAAGGCAGAAAGTTGAATCGATTCAGAGCTCAAATAGAACAACAACACAAACGCCAAAAGTTGAAACGATTCAGAGCTCAAATAGAACAATACAACCACCAAATATCATTAATCAAGTTATTAATGATAGTATATCAGCAGAGGGACAATCGAATGACTCTAGTGACAGTGAACTGGAAAATGAAACTTCAGCGTTGAATAAGATTGTGACTGTGGTGAAAATTAAACCAGCAAACAGGCCGGAAACAGATGATATGATTGTGTTTTTCGCTAACAACAGAAAAAAGATTTTGACCATTCTGGAGGAAAAAATGCAGCGATATAATGGAATGAAATGGCATCTCAGTCTGTGCATTTCAATGTTCAAGCCAAGCGATGAGCAGGGTGGAGAGGATAGTGTTATAGAGACACACTTTCGAACGCAACTATTCAAGTGTGTGACCAGTGATCAATTGGACATTGCCGATATTAATACTGGGTTTCACAAAATGTTCGAATCATTCAACACCTTTATACATAGGGGCAGTGGTTGGAGAATAAGGAGAATACAGCATTTGGATATCAGTATGGCAATGTATAAACCTTTGTCAGCCAGCAGCTATATAGCAACGCCAAGCGAGCTAACTCATTCACGATCGATAATCAATGTAGTAAACAATGATGAATACTGCTTCGTGTGGGCTGTTTTGGCTAGTGTGCACCGAAAAATGAACAATCCGAACCGTGTGAGCACTTATTTGCCATACAAAGACAGCCTTCGGTTGAACGGATTGACTTTTCCAATGAAAATAGAAGATATCACAAAGTTTGAGCGGATGAACAATATATCTGTGAGCGTATTTGGCTATGAGGACAAACAGGTGTTCCCTTTAAGGATAACTAATATATATCCTCCAAACGAGCCTCATGCAGACCTGCTATTGTTTCACAATGAAGATAAAACACATTATACATGTATAAAAGATTTGGATAGACTCTTAACAAGATTCAAAAGGCAAACATCACACAAGAACTATTTTTTCTGTAGATTTTGTCTGTGTTCATTTCGAACTTGGACGGACAGGGATGCACATATGCAGGAGTGTCAAGCTTTCGGCTTTCAAAAAACCTGTTATCCTGCAGAAAAGGATAAAATTGTGCGATTCAATGAATACAACAAAAAATTTGTAATCCCATTCTGCATCTATGCTGACCTGGAAACGACTGTTGAGCAAATTAGCAAATGCGACCCAAACCCTGACATTTCCTCCAGCACACCATATGCAAATCTCAATCCACTCAGTTTTGGAATCAAACGTGTTTGCAAGGTGGATGAGACCTATACAAAACCTACATTTATCTATAGCTCAGACACTGGTGTTATAGACTATTTTCTAGAAAAACTATTTGAGGAGGTTGAGGAAATTGAAAGTATTTTAGAGGAAACAGCTGATATGATCATCACGGAAAAGCAGCAGCTGGACTTTGAAGCAGCAACGGAATGTTATAATTGCAATAGAAAGTTTAACGAAAACAGAAGGAAATGCCGCCACCACTGCCATGTCAGCGGGCTCTACAACGGACCCAGTTGCGATGGCTGTAATTTGCATCTCAAAGCGCCTTTATTTATTCCCGTGATTATGCACAATCTTCGTGGATTTGATTCGCATCTTATATGTCAAGCTATGGGAAAGTTCGGCGAACCTATTACATGTATACCCAATAATATGGAAAAATATCTGTCTTTCAGTATAGGAAAATTACGCTTTATCGACTCTTATCAATTTTTGAACGCATCGCTGGAGACGCTGGTAGAAAACTTGAAAGACTTTGACAACTATAATTTTCCTTATCTAAATGATGAGGGATTCACACCTGAACAATGCAATTTGCTCAAGAGGAAAGGTGTATACTTCTATGAGTATGTCACATCAGTAAATGTGTTTGGTGAAACGAAACTTCCGGAAAAGGACAAATTTTACAACAAAATGACAGAAAGTAATATTACTGATTCAGAATATCAACATGCCCACAATGTTTGGACCAAATTCAATATGAAAAATCTGGGCGACTACCATGATCTTTATTTAAAAAGTGATGTCTGTTTGTTAGCCTGTGTATTTGAACAGTTTCGAGATATCTGCTATCAGTACTATGGTCTGGATACCCACCATTTCTATTCTGCTCCAGGTTATAGTTGGAGTGCAATGCTCTTAAAAACTGATGCCGAATTTGAGCTTATAACTGATCCTGATCAGTACATTTTCTTCGAAAAGGGAATAAGAGGCGGAATTTCCTGCATAACACAGCGATTTGCAGAGGCCAATAATAAATATATAGGCGAAAGTTATGATACAACACAAGAAACATCCTATGTCGCATCATACGATGCTAATAATTTATACGGGTGGAGTCAATGTCAACCAATGCCATATCGCTCATTTCAATTCTTGACTCAAGAGGAAATAAGCAATTTGGACATCAGTTCAATAGCTTTTGATGACAAACATGGATATGTGCTAGAAGTTGATCTAGAGTACCCAGAACATCTACATGATACGCACAACTGCTATCCACTGGCTGTTGAGCGACGCCGTTGTGACTTTGATGAAATTTCGCAATATAGTCAGCAGCTATGGCGTTTGCATAATGGAGATGCCAAATTCCATACCACAGAAAAACTAGTGTTAACATTATATGATAAACAACATTATATTATTCACTACAAAAATCTGCAACAGTGTCTGGAGTTGGGACTCAAGTTGAAAAAAATTCACAGAGTGTTACGTTTTGAACAAAAACGTATTCTCAAACCATATATCGACTTTAACACACAAAAGCGAGCCGAAGCTAAAAATGCCACTGAAAAATTTATATTCAAACTCTTGAATGTGTCGATATATGGAAAGGCTCTCGAAAATGTTCGAGGAAGGGTGAATATTTCATTAATAAATAATGAACACAAATTGAGAAAATATATATCAAAACCATCATTCAAACGTTTTGAGATTTTTAATAATGACTTGGTTGGAGTTGAATGCAGCAAAGTGAAACTCGTTTTGAACAAACCAGTCTATCTCGGATTCGCAATTCTGGAATTATCAAAGTATTTGATGTATGATTTTCACTACAACTATATTAAAAAACTGTATGGTGAGAATGCAAAATTATTATTCACCGACACAGACTCTTTGACCTATCATGTGAAGTGTGAGGATATTTATAATGATATGTTACAAAACAAAGAACTGTTTGACACCAGCAACTATGATAAAGACCACTTTTTATACAGCAGTGACAACAAGGCCCAAGTTGGGTTAATGAAAGATGAATCTTATGGTATACCAATAAAGAGCTTTTGTGGACTTCGCTCTAAAGTATATGCATATTGCTATGGCGATACTGAGAAAAGAAGAGCGAAGGGAATTGTTAGAGGTGATCAAAAACTGAAATTTGTTGACTATTACAATTGTTTGTTTGGAAATACAGACAAGACAATGTGTAGGTTCAACAGAATTTTGAGCAAGAAACACCAACTTTTTTGCACACATATAAATAAACGCGCCCTGAGTGCATTTGATGACAAGCGATATATTGCAGATAATGGCATCACCACACTCAGCTTTGGCCATTATGCTATTCAGTATAATACCCAAAGTTAGTGGAAGTGAATTATTAATATTAGAGGCCTTTGGTTTCAAATTCTGCACACTTAGTCATCCACATGCACACAGCGCACTGTAAACTTCATCATTGATCTATATAGTTTGTGGAGGAAAAATATTAATTTGCAAACAATATGTATTATATTGTATTCTAATATACGCAACCACCTTTATCAGTGAACTGATGTCATTCCTTGCATATATAGGTCAATAGTCATATATTATATGTTGAACAGATATTGAAATATACTGAAAATAAAGGGAGACTGTACCTAAAACCGGCTATTTATCTTAGGGAGGCTCATATCTTGCTATATGGTGTTTGAAATTGATCAACTAAGCACATTGGTGCATACTTTGTTTTCATTCCCGACTCAAATTGAATATATATTGATTCAATTTGAGTCAGGAATGAAAACAAAGTACATCAATGTGCTTAGTTGCTAAATTTCGTTCACCATATAGTAAGAAATGTGTCTCCCTAAGATGAATATCTGGATTTAGTTACAGTGGGCCCTTTTAACAGCAGTTATACAAATATATATATAAAATATATAAAAATATATAAATAAAGAGCAAAACATTTGTACTAGAGCTGTACTTTATACTGATTAAATATGTCCTGACTGATATAACGCTTAGTTGAAAAGACTAAAATTTAGCAAAATCTCTTTATTAACCAAGACTTGTTTCTTTCTTTTTTTTTTTGTGAACAATACCATGCACGGTTTATAAGTCACTTTTTTTTATTTCTTTCTTTTTTTTTTGTTGCAATTTTCTGAAACAAAATTGAGACTATATTACAACTTGACATATTGTTTAAATTTTTTTTTTTTTTTTAATTTTTTTTTTTTTGCGGTTTGCAGTTTGATAGTAATAAATCAGTCAGGATATCTTTAACCACAACACGTCTGTATATCCATATGAGGTAGACTGATAAATTTGAAAAGAAAACAGTTATTAGCTGTTCCAACCTACAAATAAATAAATAGGAATAAAGTAGTTAACATCGTTCCATTTATAAAAAAATGGGTTATATATCACAATTCAAGTGACTAAAACAAGAAATACAAACAACATTATTTACAGTGATTGATCAACAAAGTTGAACAAACTATAGTGCATATTTACATGAGGTAGACTGACAAACATCTCAAAATGCTGTTAAATATCTCTTAGATTCCTAGTTATTCGATTGTATGACTGTGAATAGACAAAAGGAGTGCTAAATTTGTAGGGAGTTCATATTGCTAAGAGAACAGTTTTTTTTTTTATTATTTTAACTGTTCAAACCTACAAATGGACTATATATCACAATCCAAATGGCTGTTTTAGTTAAACTATGTCAGGTGCAACAGCATACAAACACCTATTTTCCAACACCAAATATTAAGTTTGGTTTCTGACTACATTTTAAGAAATCTGACTTAGAAGCCTATTTGTTTGTGCACTCAATTTGCTGAGTTCAGAATAATAAGAACATCAAGTTTTCAACTATTATCTGTTTAATCCCACAGATGAATAAATAGGAATAAAGAAGATAATAGTGTCAACCCAGTTGTAAGAGGACTTACATATCAAATGTCAAATGTCAGATTTCGAGTGAACAAATGTATAGTATAATGACTGCTAACGTATGTGCAGAATATACATGTTTGCAAAAAATATTGTGCGTTTTGGGATTCGCAAAATAATTTCCTCATCAAGCCTTGAAATAGGGTGTCCGTCATTTGCAGAATGAGGTCCATAGAGGGCGAATTTAGTGATACTACCCCGTATAGCAAGCTAGCATCACCAAATTCACTCTCTGGGAAACCTCATTCTACTGAGACATAGTGGGCTAGCATCACCAAATTCACCCTCTGATAAACATCATTCTGCAAATGACAGACATCCTATTTCAAGGATTGTTCCTCATACTCTGAATGTATATAAATATCAGTGAACAGTTCATAATAGATGAGGAATAATGGTCAATTCTGATCAGTCAAATTGAGAGTTTGCCATAATTATTTAACAATATGTTTAAACACTGTGTTCCCTTTGTAGAACGTAAATTTATAAAAATGTTTATAAAAAATAAACGTAACTAGTAAACAAACAAAAATAAAAGAAAAACAAATCAACAGTATTTACAGTGTTTGTTCATATATATTTTGCAAATTGTGTCGCTAGTATTTTTCATTTGTTTTGAAATTAAGGTACCTTTAAGAACAAAATGTGCTTTGTCACCAATGTACACAGAAATATTGTTGCTATTTCACATGAAAGTAATACCACCAAAGAAAATTAAGGCACCTTTAAGCACAAAATGTGCTTTGTAACCAAGGTATACAGAAATATTGTTGCTATTTGACATGAAAGTAATAACACCTAAGATTGTGTTTGGTTTGACAGACAAACTCCTTGTAAATAAATATGCCTTCATATATTTGTGTTAAACATAAAATAAATCAATATTCGGCTGGTAATGAACTGTTGTTTTCCTTGATTAAATATTAAAAGTCCTATCAATTCCATGCCATAGTATTACAATATGTTTTATTGGACACTTATTGTGAGTTTAAGTAGACAATATACCAGCAACCAGGTGTGAAATATAACCAGAAACCTTCTAACAATAGACATGTTGTAGGTGATTTGACACATTTAACCCTTTCATTATACCAACATTGATGGTGCAGCATTAGCAATACTGTGTCAATGCATTCTCCTATATATATATGTATCTTCCAGTGAGATATGCCCAATATATAAGAAAATATATTGGCACAGAATTTCCAAAAAAAACAAAACAAAAAAAAATTAGACAGTTCAGTGAAATACAGAAGTTTACTGTTTGTAAAGAACTGCAATATTACTGTTTGTAAACTACAAGATTTAAAGGTGTTCAATCCTATATTACTATTTGTTTGGCTTTGAGGGGGTAAAAAATATTTGATTTGAGTCGAGGAACCTACCAATTAACACTCAGGGTGAACAGCTATGGATATTTGAATTTTCATTAATTCTATTTTTTCTGTCCCAGAACACAGACAAATTTGCGTTATTATTACCACTTGATTTTAGAGTTACCCATCCTTGTCTGTTTGAATAGTGTTTTGGTGTTCACATTTCGAGCAAATTACGAAGGTAAGGTTTCATCTCGAGAAAATAACAAATTTAAAAAAAACAATATCTAATGACTGCAAGCTTTGTTTGATAGGTTCCTCAACTCAAATCAAATATTTTTTACCCTCAAAGCCAAATAAATAGTAATATAGGACCCACTGTTCGGTTTGTTGATGTTGGAGTCTGTTGAGATGGGGAACCCTCTGATCGGATTGAATACCTTTAATAAGTTATTAGTTTGGTGAAATAAAAAGTTGTTAATAAAGCTGAAAAGACTCATTCTCGCCAATAAAAAAGTGCTGAAAGGGAAATCAGGTTTTGAAAATGTACCGAATGGTACACATGGGGGTTGAAAACTCATTCTAAATCACTTTTAGTTTTCATGTCTGACTACATACATACGTTAGTGCTGATCACAAACCCCTGTGTACCATTCGGCACATTTTCAAAACCTGGAATACCTTCAGCACTTGTGTTAGAAAAAAAAATAAAAAATTTGTACAGTCTGACACACAAAAGATTTCTAACAGCTGAATAGCCCTAAATAAGTTAATCTATAATCGCACTGACCAAAAATATTCTATATAGATTAACACTAGGATTTCAAATATGAACTAAACAAGTTGTTCACCTCCTACTAGTATCTTAACATCATTCCTTTGGAGTTACTGTTTTAGTATTTTGTTTTTTTTAATATAGCTAAATGGGGGTTAAGCCATATACTAAAATAGTTGGTATTGCCAAGTTTCACACCCCATTTGTCAGTCATAATTTTGCGTGTGCTCTTACTGTTTGTTTTTTTTTATTAACACAGAGTTTTATAGTTATAGTCTGTTTAGGCACTAAGACAAAAGCAAAATATGCGAATTACTGTTTGCGTAGGTACAAAGACCATGGACATGTTAGGACACAACATGAATTTATGATAGACCTGTTATAAAAGCCCATATGGTATTCCATTTACTAGTCATTCAGTTTTCAACTTCAAATATGGCGGATAATATTGCACCAGCAACAACTGAGTCATACGAGAAAAAGTTTGATCACTTTGCACTCAAGATCACTTTGTTTCGAGGAAAACCCTATTTGCACATATTTAACAATGATCCTGACCTTGTTCAGGAAGAGGAGCCTTATATTTCTTTGAACTTAAAGGAAGCCGAAAAGCTGGAAAGGCAGAGAAGTGATTTGGAAAAAAACATGACAAAGGTGAATATCATGCCAATCACCAGTGTCTATAGGGCATTGGTGAACAGCGCCAGAGCATTTAAAGTTGTCAAAATATACAATGACAAAGGAAAAGTGAAAGTAAATCTGCAGCAGGAGGTGACAAAACCCGGGGAAACACCGCGATATGGGAAAGTGGCGTTCGACAAGGACTCGTTCCTAGTATTCCAGCGGATTCCATTTCTAATGAAAATGAAATCGATGATTCCATCAGAACAGGAAACTATTAAAAACGTAAGTAAACAATATTTTTTTTTTTTGCAACACTATAGTCAAAGCATATTTCCTAAACAGTAGAGAAAATTATATTGCTGTGAAATCTCAAGTGTTAATTTATAGTGAATATTTAAAATTTGGCATATACCAGACCCAATTAATTTGTTTTTAACTCAAGATCGATAGTATGTTAGTCTGTTAGGCTGCTGTCTTAACCTTGTTGATCTCCTGAGTTTGGGCTGTTGATTTACTGCTGGATGAATTAGTCTATATAGAAAGTCAACAGCGCGTATAAACCACTGATAGTTTTGAATAAATATCCTGAATCTTCTCAACGCAGCGATAAATAGACACAGAACAATGCCTGCAAATAAGTGAAAAAATAAATTAGGTCTGGTATATGATGGAAATTGACAATAGCAAACAGGTTCAGTTCACAGGTATATTCAGGCTGAATATTAATCATTTTTTATTGTTGATCCGACTCTATTGGTTGGAACTTGAAACATGGTCACACTTTCATCGTCCAACATTTTTGTTACATTGTATCGATTCCGTTTCCTCTTGATGCACCATATCAATAGGACGATTACAGCAGCACACACTGCTATGATAGCACATATCAAGATTATCCACTTTCCTGAAGATTAAATATTGAGAGTTAGCTTGCACGAAAAAGAAATAAGATTACAACAGCTGTGTATAATTGGCAAATTTAGATACTTTTAATATAGTTATAATTTAGAATATGCCAATATCATAAACATCTACTTTGATTACATACCTTGAAGAATATACTTTTCAACAAATGAAAAAGCCAGGGCACAAAATAAATATAAAAACAAACAAAAACTGACATTTCCTTATGCAGTAATGCCCTAATTAATCACCTGCATAGCCACATCAGAATTATAGTTGACATTTTAAGGATTTAGTGGAAAAAATGGATGGTTGCCATTCTCTTTTGAGCTTTCTGATAAATGTCAACAAACCATATTTCCGACTAAACCTGAAAACGCTAACCGTAGTTCTGCTGTGGTTATGGAGTTGATTAATTAGGACATTACTGTACATGAACAAGTGATATAGTAGTTCATATAAATGTACCTTGAAGAGCATTTGCAGCATCTGGCATAAAGGCATCAGTTGAGTTTGGGTTACTGATAAAGCTGGTGCCTGGTATTGATGACCTTGGTTTGTGTGTGGTTGTACGCTTTGTGTCACTATATGTCTTGACAGTTGACATCATATTATAATCTGGGCCAGTTTCCACTGCTGACAGTTGCTACAAAATAATAGCATAAATAATAATATGAATAGTAAATTAAAAGTATATAAATTTATTTGCAGGAAATGAAAGCAGTATCAAAACAGTTGAGAGAAGGGGCAATTGATATTTTAGAATTGGAGAGCACCAACTTAAAAGTATCCCACAAAAGGAAAAAGATGACACTAGAGGCAGGATGTCCAAAAAAAGCAAAGAGAGATACAGCAGAAGCAGGAAGCTCAAAAGATGTCATGAACTTTGACTGCTTCATTGTTGATGAGGCTGCGGTTGACCAGTAAGTATACATTTTTTTTTTAAAGTAAAAACATTTTTTATAAATCAATTAGTAATTATCCCACAAAAAAAAAAACAAAAACAAAAAAACAAAAACAAAACAGATTCATAATTATTGGTAAGACTCATATTTAATATTAGCACCCCATATGGGGGAAACAGGGCATGGTGTATTGACCATGGTAAACACACTATTATTTAAATAACTTATATTTTGTTGAAGTTTGTAATTGCTGTTTTTTATTTATTAATACTTTGTGTTGCTTCGATGTTTTATTTATTATACGATGGAATGCAGCAGGTGTATGAAACAAACAATACATGTGCTTAGTGACACACACACGCCTCTGTTGATATTTACAATAAATACAATTTGCAATTTGTTTGAACATTCAGTGAGATATACGAGGACAGTGATGAACCAACCGACAATGGTGACACAACAGAGTTCAGTGAAGAGACTGAATAGGACAGAGTTTAAAGGTAATGCAGTATATCATTTTCCCAGACAATAACTTGTTTAATTTTTGTCAGCAGGTCTGGGTGAAACAGCAATTTAATCGTTCAGTCTATAAGGCCATTTGCACTACAATTATCTTTTTCACAATCTACACAACATGGTCTTAAAGTTTTATCTTAAATATGGCACAATATTATTTGCGATGCAGGTGGAAACTTACCGAACAATAATCAGTATTGCCGTCAACAACGACATTCAAATCGCAAACAGGGCATATTGGTGTGCTGGCATCGTCGATCGCCAGGGTGATAACAGACTCAAGAAATTTACAATCTTGAATGTCTAGTTTGTTCAGACCGATGAGTCTCAATTTGGTGATACTCCATTCGATGTTGCTGGTCACTACAACAGATTTGCCTGTTGCAAAACACACTATCTCGGTTGCGCCTGCGTCTGTGGTTCTGTGGCAGCTGGTCGAGTCGATGAGCTCGTTGAGCGTTATGGCTCCAACAGCCGCAATTGTCATAAAAAATGACAGCATGAAGAACATTTTGGTAGTTATTGAACACTTCAGCATCAAAAAAATAAACAAAACCTGATCACGTGCGTTTATAATGTTGTTGATCTCACGTGACTGAAACCCCGCGAAAAAAAAATCGATTTCAACCTCGTCGCCAAAGTTAAAGTTTAGTATATTGTGCGATTGCCGTTGTTTGTCGATATTACGTGGCTGGTAAATATACTTAAAGACAAATATTGGAATAAATAGTGGAAATAGGGCTGAAATATAAGAGGAGTGGTGTCAATAAATTTGTGATATATATTAGAGAGTTCTATACGCCAGCATTGCTAAATAAACTAGTTCTCTATTTGTATTCTATTTTTAGCTTGACTGGTACTGCGACTGTGGACACGTGAAGCTCACCCAGCGTCTTCTCCATAAAAGCTTACACAGCGTCATAAGAGCGGGGAAAACGTCACGATAAAAACGTAGAAGAACAACAACAGATTGTTGTTAATATTAGATATAATAAACTGATCAAACAACTATATTTTGTCTTAGTGATTTATAGATAATATACTGCATGGAAATAGATCAAATTTATAGATATATTGTTTGTTTGTTTTTGTTTTGTTTTTGTTTTTAAATATTTAGAATATATGGGTTTAGTAATTTTGCATTATTTTATTGATAGCTTAGATAATGCATTGGTAATTAAAAAACAATTCTCTGAAAATAAAACAATAGTTAAAAAAAAAAAAAAAAAAAAAAAATCTGCATGCAAAATTTTCGCTGGTGACTACTTTTTGAATTTTTGATTGATAATATTAATCAAAACAAACAAAAACAAACAAACAATATATATGATCAAGTATGCTCATTTATAGAAGATAAAAGTATACAAAACAACCTGGGTGTTATATAATACCGTAAAACCCAAAGTAATTGCCCACTTAACAACAACAGAACCATAGGTAGTTTTTCAGGATTTAGTCCGAAATATGATTTGTTTCCATCCATATGAAAACCGAGAGCTTTCCGATGAATGGCAACAATCCATATTTTCGACTAAAACCTGAAAAATTACCAATAAATCTGATGTGGTTAAGCGTACAATTACTTTTGGGGATTACTGTAGGAGCTTAGAATGCAGCTATTGGAAAATGATGAGTCCCACTATATACACATATGATAGATGCTCAAAACTGCATTTGAGAGTTTAGCGTACTCTGAGTGGCTTTGCCTCCATTCCCTTGTTTGTCCAGTTATAACGCAAGTGGTATGCCCTTCATATATTGTAGAACTCGCGCCCACCCAACTGAGCTGTCGGAAGTGTCGTTGACTGCCATTAACCAGCCTATACTAAAATGTTGATATACATTTAAAACTGTTAAGATAAAGTTGAGTTCTATGCCAAGATCATTCTAAATCTCACCTCGTTTGAACCGTTTACGTTTCGGCATTGACTGGAGACCTTCCCGTACTACGTATGCCTTTACTGCATACCTGCCCATTCGTTGACTGGAAGTGTTGCCATATTCGGCCGGAAGTGGGTGGATATCCCGATGGTGCTTTCGTACGTTGCCGATATACATAAACACAACAGTTCAGAGTAAACAGAGTAGCTCTGCATAGAGTTTGGCGGGTGACCGGCTTTCCCAAATCTCACGACAGACACTGTTCGCTGAACGAGTCCACCTCAAACGAATCGTTAACGGTTCGTTCGGTTTTGACTCTAGACCTGTCCGACCGGAAGTGCTGTCATAATCGACCAGAAGTGGGCGGGTTCGCTGAACGAGTCCACCTCGATCGAATCGTTTACGATTCGGCTTTGACTGTAGACCTGCCCGTTCACCCCCCCCCCCGGAAGTGTTCACATAAACGACGGAAGCGGGTGGATGTGTCGTTGATACTGCCCTACGTTACCGGCATACCGGAAGTGACGTGTTGGAGTCGACCGGAAGTCGAGTGGGCAATCGCCCCATACGTATACTACTTTTAGCGTGTTGATTCAGCTATATGATGCTGGTATACATGGCCTGCTGATTTAACTATATATGATGTTGGTGGGGTCTCCTGATTATTGTTTATTGAGCTCCAAGTATGAAGAGCATATATACATATCAGTTACTGGGGTCATTGAGGTGAATATAGAGGAAAACCAGCACCTCGCGCGCACAGTTTAATTGCATTCTTGTTCCTCGTAGTACTGATAACATCCCGCAAATGTCATTTGAATGTCATCTTTCAACTTCCGGGGCGAATTAGTTGACAGCCAACATACAGAAATGCAGCAGATGCGATGATGAGCTGCTCCCATAACTCAGTCGGGATATGACAACCAAGCTGGGTACTGCCTAGTAACAGCGCATTTAAGTGGTCGTTTGGGAGGGCATCCGGGTAACCAAATAGTTGGATATCGAAGCTATCGATAACCATACACTAGTAATTATATCGGAGTCTGTGCATGGTGGCAGATCTGCACGAGTCAGTAATATGTCCAATTTCATTGTTATATATGTGGCCACACAGCATGCATCGGGCATTGTTCTCGAACAGCAATCTATTTAGAAGTCTAGCAAGATTTTTCAGTTCCAATTAAACTCCTGTTAGGATGTGCAACAAGAAGACGCCACACACTCCAGACTGCGAGAGGCTGGTTATGAATGAGGAGAAGATTAGCAGAGCGACCATTGGCACGCACTGCTGAAGTCCATGCATCACAATAGTGAGCTCTTATGGTCGAGTTGCTTCTTTGGGAATGACCCAGAAGATAAGAATTCTTGAAGATAAGAAGACAGATTGTACACTTCTAGAACATCGATGATGTCTTGTATTCACATTGAATAAATGGTGCATATAGAGGTTGTTCATGAAAATTCGCAAAGGAAAGTCTCGAGTCACAGGCAAGTGGATAAGTTCACCGAGGAAGAGAAGTTTTCTCAAATGTAGTTGGTGACTCATCGGTAAGACTCACAGGAGACTGAGTGAGAGGTTTGTGCTCGCCCTTGTTGGAAGATTCTGCATGTGCTATATACATGTACACGTAAACCCTTTTCAATTGTGCAGAGAGCGTTCAATATAGGAGTTCAGCGCCATAAAGAGCCTTTGGAAGCACAACCGTGTGTAGGAGATTATTCATTGTGAGAGGGGTGCACACACTTAAGGATTTCCAACCAGCGATAGAAAAGAACTACACTATTTAATAGATGGCCCGTGTCTTAGCCAGTCAAGAAGATTAGTATTCCCAGTATTGTCTATAGAACCGAATATAGCTTGAGGAAATGGAAAATGCTTTTAACAAATTCGAGAAAATCAGTTATGAAAAACCTGTAGAATGATCAGATGTATCTTATCAACGGCTACCTGTTCTCCAGGTTGAAAGAAGAACAGGTATAGCAACTACCTGTCAGGAGCAGCCTGATAAATCTGCCATAACCGATATACTCCTTATTATTTTTTGTCAAATCCCCTGTCACGTCCTAATAACACATACATGCAAATTTTATGGAGCACATGCAACGAATCGTCAAAAATGAACGTGTATACATGTACTAAGTAAATATGCTTCACCATTTAACACAAACTGTTATCCGCACGTGGCAGGGGATAGGTATTATTCATGTCTGTCATGGCGACCAACATGTAGCATGTCCCCAGGCTACAATGAACGTTATCCCTTTCGTTACTAAATGAATTCTCGCAGTCGGTTAAAAAGTGTACATCGGAATGGTCTATTATTGATTTGGAGGGATGTTGATGTGATAAAAGCAGGCGACAGATAAATAAAAGCGTAGAAGTAGCCCTATTTGTTGAGAGAAATGTTTAAATACTAAGTTAAACAAACGACCTATATACTAGTATATGGTCGTTTGTTGAACTTTTTATCTGTATATTTCCTATATAGGATAACTACTCATCAATGATGCTTTAGTATAGCAAGGGTTATGTGGACATCTACTGTGCCCACACAGTGTCACAAAACGGTGAACACTACCCGTATATACGTACATGACCGTGTAGATAAACACGAAAGATGAGTAAGTACATGTATTACGATTCTGTTCCATCGTCATCGAATAAGAGTTTGACGTCATACGATATTCTCCTGGGGTCAAGTGACAACATATGCGCAGATACGAAGTTGCTCGCTTATTGGAGAAACGAAAGCATTTTAAAGTTTATCTATATGTATAAAATACAATGACTGTCTATAACTCTCACAATTTCGCGCGTTTATAACAATTAATCCATATATTACGTCGGAGTGAAATCCAATCTGTACCACGTCCTATGTTGTATACACATACCTTAGAAGACGACACAGTGGACACACCATATGTGATGATGATGATGTTGAAGATGATGACGCTGATGATGATGATGGTGAAGATGATGACGCTGGTGATGGCAGTGATGATGATGATGATGCTGATGGTGATGATTATTGTGATTATGATGATGATGCTGATGATGATGATGCTGATGATGATGATTATTGTGATTATGATGATGATGCTGATGATGATGATGCTGATGATGATGATGATGTTGAAGATGATGACACTGTTGATGGCAGTGATGATGATGATGATGATGATGCTGATGGTGATGATTATTGTGATTATGATGATGATGCTGATGATGATGATGATGCTGATGATGATGATGATGATGCTGCTGGTGATGGTGATGGTGATGATGGTGATGTTTATGATGGCGGTGATGATGATGCTGCTGCTGATGATGATGATGATGATGATGGTGAGGATGATAATGATGTTGAAGATGATGACGCTGATGATAATACGATGTTGTCGAGGATGTTGATGATGGTGATGGTGGTGATGATTGTGATGATGATGATGATGATGGTGGTGATGTGATGATGACGATGATGATGATGATGATGAGGACGATGGTGATAGTGATGATGATGATGATGGTGATGGTGGTGATGATTGTGATGATGATGATGATGATGATGATGGTGGTGATGTGATGATGATGATGATGATGATGAGGATGATAATCATGTTGAAGATGATGACGCTGATGATGATGATGATGGTGATGGCGATGCTTCTGATGATAATATGATGTTGACGAGGCTGTTGATGATGATGATATGATGGTGATTGTGATGATGATGAAGATATGATGGTGACGATGATGATGATTATGATGATATGATGTTGACGAGGATGTTGATGACGATGATGATGATATGATGTTGATGATGATGATATGATGGCGATGATGATAATGATGATGATGGTATGATGTTGACGAGGATGTTGATGACGACGACAACGATGATGATGATGATGATGATATGATGGTGATGGTGACGACGATGATGATGATGATGATGATATGATGGTGACGATGATGACGATGATGATGATGATGGTATGATGTTGACGAGGATGTTGATGACGACGATGATGGTGATGATGATGATGATGATGATGGTGATGATGATGATGATATGATGGTGACGGTGATGACGACGGTGATGATGATGATATGATGGTGACGATGATGATAATGACGACGATGATGATGATGATGATATGATGGTGACGATGATGATGATATGATGTTGACGAGGATGTTGATGACGATGATGATGATGATAATGATGATGACATGATGGTGACGATGATCATGATGATCATGATGTTGAAGATGATGACGCTGGTGATGATGATGCTGATGGTGATGCTGATGGTGATAATATGATGTTGGCGAGGATGTTGATGGTGATACGAATGTGGTGGTGACGACGATGATGATGTTGAAAATGATGATGCTACTGATGATAATATGATGTTGATGAGGATTTTGATGGCGATGATGATATGGTGGTGATGGTGATGACGATAATAATGATAATGATGATGGTGATGATAATGATTATGTTAATTGTTGATTGTGACGATGATGCTGCTAGTGATGACGATGAGGTTGATGATGACGATGATATGATGGTGATGATAAGGATTATGTTAATTGTTGATTGTGACGACGATGCTGCTAGTGATGACGATGAGGATGGTGATGACGATGATATGATGGTGATGATAAGGATTATGTTAATTGTTGTCGATGGTGAGGATGATGCAGGTAGTGATGATGGTGATGGCGGTGCTGCTGAGGATGGTGAGGTTTGTTGATGATGATGATGGTGGTGGTGCTGACGCTGGTGATGACGATGCTGCTGATGATGAATACGATGGTGATGTTTGTTGATGATGAGGGTGGTGGTGGTGGCGCTGGTGATGACGATGCTGCTGATGATGAATACGATGGTGATGTTGATGAGGAGGGTGGTGGTGGTGCTGACGCTGGTGATGACGATGCTGCTGATAATGATGATGGTTGTCGTGCTGACGCTGGTGATGACGATGCTGCTGATGATGATGATGGTGATGACGGTGCTGCTGAGGATGGTGAAGTTTGTTGATAATGATGATGGTGGTCGTGCTGACGCTGGTGATGACGATGCTGCTGATGATGAATTCGATGGTGATGTTTGTTGATGATGAGGATGGTGGTGGCGCTGACGCTGGTGATGACGATGCTGCTGATGATGAATACGATGGTGATGTTTGTTGATGATGATGATGGTGGTGGCGCTGACGCTGGTGATGACGATGCTGCTGATGATGAATACGATGGTGATGTTTGTTGATGATGAGGATGGTGGTCGTGCTGACGCTGGTGATGACGATGCTGCTGATGATGATGATGGTGATGACGGTGCTGCTGAGGATGGTGAAGTTTGTTGATAATGATGATGGTGGTCGTGATGGTGGTGATTGTGATGATGGTGATGACGATGATATGATGATGATGGTGATGACGATGATATGATGGTGATGGTGGTGATGGTGATGACGATGATATGATGATGATTATGATGATGATATGACGCTGATGACGATGATTTGATGATGATGATGATGACGATGATGGTGATGACGATGATATGATGATGATGGTGATGACGATGATATGATGGTGATGGTGGTGATGGTGATGACGATGATATGATGGTGATTGTGATGATGATGATGACGATGATGATGATGGTGATGACGATTATATGATGATGATGGTGGTGATGACGATGATATGGTGGTGATGATGATGATGATGATGATGATGATGATGATGATGATGACGATGATGATGATGTGATGACGATGATATGATGGTGATGACGATGATATGATGATGACGATGATGATGATGGTGATGACGATGATATGATGGTGATTATGGTGATGATGATATGATGGTGATGATGATGATGATGATGGTGGTGATGGTGATGATGATGATGGTGATGGTGATGATGATGATGATGATGATATGATGGTGATGACGATGATATGATGATGATGGTGGTGATGATGATATGATGATGATTGTGGTGATGATGATATGATGGTGATGATGATATGATGATGATGGTGATGATGATGATGATGATGATGATGATGATATGATGGTGATGACGATGATATGATGATGATGGTGGTGATGGTGATGATGATGATGATGGTGATGGTGATGATGATGATATGATGGTGATGACGATGATATGATGATGATGGTGGTGATGATGGTGATGACGATGATATGGTGGTGATGATGATGATGACGATGATGATGATGATATGATGATGATGATGATGATGATATGATGATGATGATGATGATATGACGATGATATGATGGTGATTGTGATGGTGATTGTGGTGATGATGATGGTGATGATGATGATATGATGGTGATGGTAATGATGACGATGGTGATGATGGTGATGACGATGATATGATGATGATGACGATGATATGATGGAGATGACGATGATATGATGGTGATGACGATGATATGATGATGATGACGATGATATGATGGTGATTGTGGTGATGATGATATGATGGTGATGACGATGATATGATGGTGATTGTGATGCTGCTGAGGATGAACAGGATGATGACTATGTTTATTGATGTTGATGAGGATGATGATAGTGATGATGATAGTGATGATGGTGATGCTATCGGTGATGAGGATGATGATGCTATCGGTGATGACGATGATATGATGATGATGGTGGTGATGGTGATGACGATGATATGATGGTGATTGTGGTGATGATGATGGTGATGACGATGATATGATGGTGATGACGATGATATGATGGTGATGCCGATGATGATGATGCTATCGGTGATGAGGATGATGATAGTGATGACGATGATGATGATGGTGATGACGATGATATGATATGATGGTGATGGTGATGATGATGACGGTGCTGCTGAGGATGAATAGGATGTCAATGATTATGGTGATGACGATGATATGATGGTGATGACGATTATATGATGATGATGGTGGTGGTGATGACGATGCTGCTGAGGATGAATAGGATGTCAATGATTATGGTGATGACGATGATGATGATGGTCAGGGATGGGGTAATTGTAATTTGTAATTGTAATTGATTGTAATTAATTACATTTTTTCAAGTAATTGCATGTAATTGGTAATTGAGTTTATTCTCAATTACATGTAATTGCAATTGTAATTGGTTAGGATGTAATTGTAATTGTAATTAGGGTCTAATTTCAATTACTTCAAAATCACAGGTACTTGTTTCTTCTCAAAGTTTTCTTTCATGATTCATCCAATGGTTTCTTCAAATGTTTTTTTCCAAATTTCAAAGTGTAAGACTGGTGACTGGCTATCACTGTCACAACACTGAGTTTTTATCCACTGTGTCTCAATGGTGATTCTGTTGACACCTCCTGTTTGTTTGCTTAAGCATTGGTTAACCTTTAAGGTAGAAGGCTTGTTTTGATAAATACAATGAGAAACCAACTTCAAATAATTGACAATAGATCACTATAATATATCACTCTTATGATCATGTTTCATTATCTCCATCTGGTATGGTATATATGCTATGGTAGAAATTCATACCAACCATTGCTAATGCTATCAACATGTCGACAAAAAATCTGGCAGCATTTTAATTGGCAGAAAGACACATCGTGTCCTATGAAAGCGAAGTGAGAACTTTGCCCAACTACAATATCCAGTTCCAAAAAAGTTACCTCCAATTTTGTGACACATCTGAAGGTAAGTTTCCATTTCTATGTATTAGTTTTGTTTAATTCCATTGACATATAACTTCAGTCATATGGTGGTATTGGTATATGCATTGTTTCTCATCATATTCAGGATCATCATTTTCGCAGTCGGACCTCCAGAGAGCTTGGATCGCCACCTCTCAGGATGAACTCGCCACCGCTAATCCCAATTAGTATCACCAGCATGCTGGAAGCCCTGCATGTCACGCCTTGCTTGAGCTGGTCATTCCACGCTCACAAAGGCGGATACCAGCTGACTCTGGATTTCCAGTCCGGCCCGGTAAAGCCCTTTTCAGGGCTCCCTACCGGACAGGAAAATACCAGATCAGCACGGAAACCAAGACAACAGATGAACAAGAAAAAGAAGAAAACACCATCAATGAAAAAGAGAGATGCCAAGAGACTCGCAGCATGGAAAGCGAAAAAATCGACGGAAATCTCACCAGTCGACACCGCCCATACAGCTGAGATCCCGGCCCAGTCTGCCCAGGGGATGGAATCACCACCATCACCACCACCATCACGGCCAGACGTGGATACTGAAAACGAAGACGAGGACCCCTCTGACTTCGTTCCGAAGACTCCGGAATATCCCGAGTCGGAGCCTTCGACCCCAAGCAAAGAAGAAACCGCCGGATCCGTGAGAGGAAGCTACTCAGACTCAGACTGGGAAGACGAAGTTAAGTCTCCACGCACAGCCGAAGAAATAGAGGAGACCGAACAAATGTTACGGGAATTTTTCGGCGACACCGAAAACTCCTCAGATGAAGACGAGCCCTCACATACATCACCATCTTGTGCTCCACCATCTAAAAAGAAACGAAAAGAAAGCAAGAAAAAGAAAAAGAAAAAGAAAAAAAATCCAACAGTAGCTAAGAACCCAACCTCACCTGACCCTCCTGAGCCTAGACCTAGACTGGTTCCCAATACCAAGAAAACCCAAAGACAGGGCGTAAGGGCGACCTCCGGGTGAGCTCACACCGTCCTCGTGCCGCCCTTCGGGCGGGCAGACAAATCCTGTTCCTGCTGCATTGTTTCTTGTCCCTTCTAATTTGCAACTGAATGACAAAGTGGGAACACATATCTGCCTCAATAATCCCCCAATTAGCACTGTCTAGTGGAGGCATTGTGTTACCAGTAAGCTGGTGACCACAAAGGCTAATTAAGTTTATGACTAATTAACAATCAGAGTGTTGATTATCTCATTGTCCTTTACAATTGGCCTGGCTGTGTGTCTGACTTACTGATATAGTCTTATTCCCTTAATAATTAAATGATGGATACATGTGTGTTACTAAAATACTCCATTATTTTCATTTTATAGCGAAAGCATCATGATGTCTATGAATCCACAGTCACACAAGCACCATCAGCATGTGATCCACAATTTTCCTACTAGGATCTTTCAGTATGCAAAAACATCGGTCAAGAATGCCAAAGCATTGAAGATAGTTAGCAAAGTTCATAAATCTCTGATATCATTCTAATTTCTAGAAGATCAACCCGACTCGGCTGTCAATCCTTAGAAAATATTCGGCTGTCAATCCTTAGAAAATATTCGGCTGTCAATCCTTAGAAAATACTCGCCTGTCAATCCTTAGAAAATATAAATATAAGCTAGACAGAAGAACACTTGATAAACTATACAAGGCCTATATTCTACCAATATTAGATTACACTGATGTCGTATGGGAAAACGCCCCTGATTATCTTCTGAAGAAACTGGACCGAATTCACATCGATGCCGCCAGAATTGTAACTGGTCTCACACGTTCATGCTCAAATAGTTCCGTCCTGTGTGAAGCAGGCTGGCCTACACTAAAAAACCGCAGAGAGAAACATAAATTACAAACACTATTCACAATCATAAATAATAAAGCCCCAGACTACCTTACTGGTTTACTACCGCCACGTTCATACCAGATGTCAAGGTATGCCATGCGATGTCCGGATAGGTTCTACTCATATTATTGTTCTACAGAACACTATAAAAAATCCTTCCTTCCCTCGACCGTGACCGAGTGGAACAAACTCCCTAAGTATGTAACTGCAGCTGAAAATCTGCAAGATTTCAAAGAAAACTTAAATATTGTTGACCCAGTCACGAAACCACCCAAATACTTTGAATCAGGAAACCGGAAAACTAATATTCTACACTGTAGGATACGTAACTCATGTAGCGATCTTCGACTAGACATGCACGAAAACTATATTGCCGATAGTCCAAATTGTCAGTGTGGATACGCATACGAAAGTGGCATGCAGTTCTTTCTTTTCTGTCCATTATATGACGAACAGAGACATGTACTTTACTGTAAACTGGAGAAACATAATTTCCGAATATCAAACTGGAACCAACTGCTACGGGGAATTCCTGACGAAACCTTTCAAAGAAACATAAAATTATTTCGCATTGTTCAGTCATTCATAGCTGCGACAACACGCTTTAAACAAGATTAATCGCCCGAAAATATACCATCAGATATATAAATTAACATATTAAGTAAAACAAATAGACGTCCTGGCCCGTCCTCATTTCATGTGTATCCAGAGAGACGGTTGACAATTAACACACTCAGTCCACACTCTTACCATTATAACCTTTATCTTATTTATTTTCAGTTACTCTATGTATTACACCACAATTGTAAACACTCTGTCATCTTGTAAACAAATACTGTAATTTCAACTTTGTATCGGGAGAGGGGTGTCCTTTAAGTTTCTGTAACTTGTACCCCAATCCCTTTGTAAATTGAATAATTCACAATAAAATATGTTTAAAGTAAAATCAACCCGACTACAAGCTGCCAATGCAACACGCTGGAATTGCCAGCTATAAATCATGATTCGCTCAGTTCTACGAACACCTATACTGGACTCAGTACATTGGCTGCTCTGTACAAGTGTGCTTCACTGTGTATTTCATCTTGCTTGTATTAAATTTATGTTTTGTTATCAAATAGAGTTTATATAAATAAAAAGTGGTCCTACTTCAATGATGTGCTGAAATGTAATTGTAATTGAATTACATTTCAAAGTAATTGTAATTGTAATTAATTACATTGTGAAATAGATGTAATGGGAATTGTAATTGTAATTGAAAAATGTTGAAGTAATTGTAATTGTAATTAATTACATTCACAAGTAATTGCCCCAAGCCTGATGATGGTGATGACGATGATATGATGGTGATTGTGATGATGATGATGGCGATGATGATGATGGTGATGACGATAATATGATGGTGATGGTGATGATGACGATGATGATGATGGTGATGGTGATGACGAGGATATGATGGTGATGATGACGGTGCTGCTGAGGATGAATAGGATGTCAATTAGTATGGTGATGACGATGATATGATGGTGATGACGATGATATGATGGTGATGACGAGGATATGATGGTGATGACGAGGATAAGATGGTGATGATGACGGTGCTGCTGAGGATGAATAGGATGTCAATTATTATGGTGATGACGATGATATGATGGTGATGACGATTATATGATGGTGATTGTGGTGATGATGATATGATGGTGATGATGATATGATGGTGATATGATGGTGATTGTGGTGATGGTGATATTATGGTGATGGTGATATGATGGTGATTGTGGTGATGGTGATATGATGGTGATGATGATATGATGGTGATTGTGGTGATGATGATATGATGGTGATGGTGATGACGATGATATGATGGTGATGACGATGATATGATGGTGATTGTAGTGATGGTGATATGATGGTGATTGTGATGACGATGATATGATGGTGATTGTGATGACGATGATATGATGATGATTGTAGTGATGATGATATGATGGTGATTGTGGTGATGATGATATGATGGTGATTGTGGTGATGATAATATGATGATGATATGATGGTGATTGTGGTGATGATGATATGATGGTGATTGTGATGACGATGATATGATATGATGGTGATTGTGATGACGATGATATTATGGTGATTGTGGTGATGATGATATGATGGTGATTGTGATGACGATGATATGATGGTGATTGTGGTGATGATGATATTATGGTGATTGTGGTGATGATGATATGATGGTGATTGTGATGACGGTGATATGATGATGATTGTGATGACGATGATATGATGGTGATTGTGATGACGATGATATTATGGTGATTGTGGTGATGATGATATGATGGTGATTGTGATGACGATGATATGATGATGATTGTGGTGATGATGATATGATGGTGATTGTGATGACGATGATATGATGGTGATTGTGATGACGATGATATGATGATGATTGTGGTGATGATGATATGATGGTGATTGTGGTGATGATGATATGATGGTGATTGTGGTGATGATGATATGATGGTGATTGTGGTGATGATGATATGATGGTGATTGTGGTGACGATGATATGATGGTGATTGTGGTGATGATGATATGATGGTGATTGTGGTGATGATGATATGATGGTGATTGTGGTGATGATGATATGATGGTGATTGTGGTGACGATGATATGATGGTGATTGTGGTGACGATGATATGATGATGATTGTGATGACGATGATATGATGGTGATTGTGGTGATGATGATATGATGGTGATTGTGGTGATGATGATATGATGGTGATTGTGATGACGATGATATGATGGTGATTGTGGTGACGATGATATGATGGTGATTGTGGTGATGATGATATGATGGTGATTGTGGTGACGATGATATGATGGTGATTGTGGTGATGATGATATGATGGTGATTGTGGTGATGATGATATGATGGTGATTGTGGTGATGATGATATGATGATGATTGTGGTGATGATGATATGATGATGATGGTGATGACGATGATATGATGGAGATTGTGGTGACGATAATATGATGGTGATTGTGGTGATGATGATATGATGGTGATTGTGATGACGATGATATGATGATGATTGTGATGATGATATGATGGTGATTGTGATGACGATGATATGATGATGATTGTGGTGATGATGATATGATGATGATGGTGATGACGATGATATGATGGTGATTGTGATGATGATGATGGCGATGATGATGATGGTGATGACGATAATATGATGGTGATGGTGATGATGACGATGATGATGATGGTGATGGTGATGACGAGGATATGATGGTGATGATGACGGTGCTGCTGAGGATGAATAGGATGTCAATTATTATGGTGATGACGATGATATGATGGTGATGACGATGATATGATGGTGATGACGAGGATATGATGGTGATGACGAGGATAAGATGGTGATGATGACGGTGCTGCTGAGGATGAATAGGATGTCAATTATTATGGTGATGACGATGATATGATGGTGATGACGATGATATGAAGGTGATTGTGATGACGATGATATGATGATGATATGATGGTGATTGTGGTGATGATGATATGATGGTGATGGTGATATGATGGTGATTGTGGTGATGATGATATGATGATGATATGATGATGATATGATGGTGATTGTGATGACGATGATATGATGGTGATTGTGGTGACGATGATATGATGATGATTGTGGTGATGATGATATGATGGTGATTGTGGTGATGATGATATGATGATGATATGATGATGATATGATGATGATATGATGATGATATGATGGTGGTTGTGGTGATGATGATATGATGATGATATGATGATGATATGATGATGATATGATGATGATATGATGGTGATTGTGATGACGATGATATGATGGTGATTGTGGTGACGATTATATGATGGTGATGACGATGATATGATGGTGATTGTGGTGATGATGATATGATGGTGATTGTGGTGATGATATGATGATGATGATGCTGCTGAGGATGAACAGAATGGTGACGATGTTTATTGATAGTGATGACGATGACGATGATGATGTTGAAATGGTGATGAGGTTGATGATGACGTTGAAGATGAACATGATGTTGATGGCTGTAATGATGATGCTGATGAGGTTGAACACGATGTTGATGATGATTTTCGACAAGGACGATGGAGAAGATGTTGATGAGGAAGATGATGATGGTGGATGATAATGATGATGTTGATAATGATGATGATGATGATTTTGAGGACGACTATACTTGTGATGCTGATGCTGATGATGATGATGATGATGATGATGACGATGGTGATGATGAGTAGGACGGTTGTACACACAAAGATCTCCGTATTCGACAGCTAAATGTCACTATATATACACTGTTAATATGTTTATGTAACCCTGTATTTTGTACACAATAATACTATTGAGTTTTCATCATTATAGCACCAATAACCTTGGTTTGTTAATTAATTATATTCTTTTCTATAGCCACGAAGAGAAATACCTGTGATCGCCCCGATGTACTCGACCGGTCCCTGATATATAACCCTAATACATACAGAGATTCCTTGGGGGCATATGACACAATATTGGAGCACATCAATTAATATTACGTGAATGACATATGCAATGACGCATGTGATGGTATGTGTACTGACATAAGAAGGTGACTTTCATCCAGACTACACATACATGCATAAAGATATCTGTTGACACAAAGAGATGCATGATATATTGTATAAGGATGTATTATCAATTACACAGAGGTCATCCGAAATAGATATTCGGCTCAGTGGGTACGCAACATGGCCCATTCCGTCTCACAATGACTATCTGAATAGATCGAAGGATATTATGTGGATCATGCCATGAATATATACTCTAGCTAACGCCTGTAGAGATCGTATTAAAGTTTTGACAGGGAACATTATAAAGTCGACAAAATAACGCGGGGAATATATTTCTTTGTTATTATCTGTTCCTTAATAATGTACTTCACTGTAGGTGAATGTCCCAATTCAAAATTGCTGGCTTTTCCGTGGTATTTGTGAGCCGATATCGCAATAAACAATGAATTAATCAATTAACCAGGAGAAATTCCATAATTGTAAGCGACGCAAAATCGCTCACAAATTTATTTAAATCGTGAAAGTTCGAGTTGGGACCTTCACCAAAAGTGAAATACATTGTTAAGGAACACATAATAACTAAGAAATATATTCCCCGCATTATTTTTTCGACTTTATAAGGTTCCCTGTCAAAAGTTCCCAGGTTTTGTACTGGTGTAATATGATCTCTACGGGCGTTAAGCAGAGTAGAGATTCATGGCATGGTGTAATATGATCTCTACGGGCGTTAAGCAGAGTAGAGATTCATGGCATGATCTATATATTATCAATCCTGAAAATAGTCTGTCTGTCATTTGCAGAATGAGGTCCCCAGAGGTCCACGACCGGCTAGCGTCACCAAATTCACACTCTATGACATACTTCTTCCGAGGCATCAACGTTACTGATATGGGAGGCATATAGGATCAGATTGAAGTTCCCCAGTTGAAATTCGTGATATTCACCCATTATATGAGGTCTAAGCAGAATGAGATCACCAGAGGTTGAATTTAGTGTCACTAGCCCGCTGCTGTAGATCTATTACAAGGCTTGCATACACCCAAATATATGGAGGACATGCATGAGACATAACGTACCCTACAATAGTTAACCCTTTCACGACGGGAGCTGCGTTCGTGCCGCATTAAATGTTGTTTTCTCACTTTGCCGACGAGTCTGCAAATCAGCAGAGGACAAATCATTAAAACCACCAAAAAGAGGAATAGCGGTAATAGTTTATTGTTAACCTCCTCAATTTAGGAGAGCATATATACAAATGACAAATATATACATGTTATATAAATGTGCATGCAAATGTTATACTAATCACAATATTAATCTTACAGTGTTTACGCCGTGTCACACGCATGCGGTCAGGTTCTGACATTTTCAAGTTTCAAGTGTTAGTGAGGTATGGTGAAAATATAATATAGAATTTAGAAATGGGAAGGCATACATAGAGGTGCCCGAATGCCAGTTGCCCTTTTAAAACCTGATTAGCAATATCACATGCGTGTGATCGAGCGAAATAAAATTTCCAAATAAAATATTTACTGGACATCAAAGTTGAGTATTGGAACTTGAGAATGTGTGTCGTCATATTAACTTCTCGGGTGAAGTTAGACAAAGGTTTCAGACAACGAATTCAGAAAGTAGCATATATCTCATGAAAATGGCCTATTTAAGAAACTGAAAATAAATTTGCAATATCACATGCATGTGATCGAGCGAAATAAAACTTAAAACTAAAATATTTACTGGACATCAACGTGCCCGAATGCCAGTTGCCTCATTGAACTGATGGATTATTGACACCTCGTGCAGGTACTCCCGGATCGAGATGCTCCCCATTAACCCTTTACCCAACAAAACGGGCAAAAAACGCCCAAATAAAGCTTCAACGGCCTAAAATATCTTTGGTCTGTCTCAAGAACACCATACAACAAAGATGGATATCATTGGAACCGGTTCATTGACCACATTGTGATGGTTACAGTTATGCCCTGTGCCAATGTATTCTCTTATATATGCGAGTCGACCATAGGTCACCTCGCATATATAAGAGAATGCATTGGCCTAAAAAAATTCTTTTTTTAACACTTTACCATTTTTTCTTACATTCTTTAACAATTTTATAATCTTTTCTTACATTTTGTAACAATTTTTATAATACTTTTTTACATTCTTTGACAATTTTATGATTTTTAATATGTGTTAAGCCAATGCATTCTCTTATATATGCGAGGCGACCTATGGTCGACTCGCATATATAAGAGAATGCATTGGCACATGGCCGTTCTGTTGGGTAAAGGGCTAAAGATCATGTGCCAGTGCATTATCTTATATGTGCGAGTCTCCCATTGGTCTAACAATAGTTACATTGACCATGTAAGTCAGTGCATTTTCTTACATATGCGAGTATCCCTATAAGAGAATGAACTGGAACATGATCTTTAATGCTGCACCAGCGCAGCCTCCGTCAAGAAATTGTTATAGAGCGTATAGTATTTCCTAGACCATTAACCGTAAATAATAAAGAGCGTTTTATAAAATATATTTTATGTTATATAATCGTCGTATTATTAGTTTAATGTCATTTTTCAGGTCTTCGAGGAAATAGCACATATCCAAAATATCGTGTTTATTTAGATGGCGTGAACCTGTGAAGTTTCGCGACGTCGGTAATGTCGTGTGTGTGACTTAATGTGGTCAACACTGATTTAACTATAATATGTTTTTCTCCCTATGTTGTGGAGTTCAGTGGGTCAAGCGTCATTGGGAATATCTCAAGATGGTTTACTTCTTCCGGTATTTAAGAATTAACTCTAAAACGTGAAAACTGTTACTCATTCTTTAACCTTTTATTTAGGAAATTCCGGAGATGGTGGGATTTTACCCACAAGACAATTATATCGTGCAACCCTCATTTCCAATATGTGACCCGCCATATCAAATCCAGTCGTAAGTCGGGATTTTTTTTACCCTGTGCCAATGCATTCTTATATATATACGAGTCGACCATTGGTCGCCTCGCATATATAAGAGAATGCATTGGCCTAACAATTTTTTATCATTTAAAACAAAAAAAAATGTTTCTTACAATTTTTAGGACATAAAATAAAAAACATCCATTACCCTGCAGTGAGCCCCACACATATATAGAAGCATATAGAAGAGTGTCGTCTGCTCATGTTTGTCTGGGGCTCTGTATAGGTGAAATTATAAAATTGTTAAAGAATACAAGAAAACATTATTAAAATTGTAAAAAATTGTTAGGCCAATGCATTCTCTTATATATGCGAGGCGACCTATGAGAGAATGCATTGGCTCAGGGTAAAAAAAAATCCCGACTTACGACTGGATTTGATATGGCGGGTCGCATATGATCATCCTTATTAGTTCACTACTTTTGTATGACTATATCTTACATATTACATTTGGTCTAGAAATAACAAGTTTACAATATCTTGCCCATCTTACCAAAATTGTCAAATAGTGTATTCACTTTTCAGCGCGATCTTAAAGATACATAATCCGAATTAACGCTCCTAAATTACTATTTCTTTGGCTTCGGGAGTAACAAATATTTGATTCGAGTCGAGGAACTCACCCATCAATTAAAGCTCAGAGTTATCAGATATCGATTTATGAAATCTGTTATTTTTCACCACCTGGAATATTTGGCGGCCTAGCAAATATCGACGAGCCAACCGACATACTCTCCATATGACCACGCGTCGATAAAAGTTGACCACATGTCAATAAAATTAATGTTGAACACAAATTGGCGAGTGTATATACATTAAGGGTACGTTCATACACTGGCAAGTTTGCACGGTATGGTTTGCATGCATTTTGTCGTAGAAAACGATATGGTGCCAAAATATGAACGGAAACAAGCATATAAAATGCATCTGTACCACAGCTAACTACGTGCGAAGTAAAATCTATTTAGTTCCATCTGTAGCGATGCTACCGGAATTTGCCTGTAAATAGCATGCAATTATCTCGCAAGAATAAATCATACAGGTATTAATAAATCATACAGGTAGTTGAAGGCAAATTTTACTGCTCATGTCTTTCGCTTTGGTAAAGGTGCATGTTATGTGAATGTTTCCGTTTATATTCTGGCACCATGTGGTTTTCTATGACGAAATGCCCACAAAACCATACCGTGCAAACTTGCCAGCGTATGAACGTACCCCAAGTGTCTATGAACTGCACTGTGGTCTTGGGAGAAATTACCATAATTATCGCGCAGCCATTATTAAAGTGATGTGAAACAATCCGGTTGGGTGATCAAATAAAATGGAGAATAACCTTGCTCAAAGTAGTTATTTTTACGAATATTAAAACAAATTTCCAGCGCACACACTGTCATTTTTATATAGTAATTAATTTCAATGACTCTCGACGGCGAAATAATTTGCGTTAGTTTATCGCCGATTGCTGCGTCCCGAATCGAGATGTAAATATTTACAATAATGCGTAGTTCAGAGGATGATATCTATGGAGTGGTATGGTCGATTTCTTTGAGATTTTCAACGATGTTAGTAGAATTCTACATTGCCACAGTTGGCATAGCACCCGAGTACTAACTTATCAGTTTCACGCACCAAACAAGTCCATAATATGTCTTTAATCATATCGTGAATCAGCTGCATGTATATATATATAGCATCTATATTACAATATCCTAAGTAGAATATAAAGCTCCGGCGCATGGGGTCGTCAAATAGAAATGGAGAATAATCTTGCTCAAAGTTGTTATTTTTTATGAATATTATCCAAAATAATTGAATGCGCAATGACCCTTAGTGACGAAATCGTTTGTGTTAGTTTATCGCCGATAGTGGCGTCCCGAATCGATATGTAAATATTTACAATTGAGCGTAGTTCAGACGACGTTTTCTACGGAGTTCTTTGAAATTTTCGGCGATGTTAGTAGAATGCTATATTCACCAGGTTGGCATTGCACCTGAGTGTACTAACTTATCACTTTCACGCACTCGAACAAGTCCCTAATATTGTCTTTAACTCTATATATATATACACACCACTGATTGTGGCGAATTGGGGAAAAATAAATTTGGATGCACCGAGTTGAGACCTTGGCGGAAACCATTTTATATACTTTATTATCCCAGCCAATCTACATGGTACGGAGGAAACCATTTTATATAATTTATTCTCCCGGCCAATCTACATGGTACGGAGGAAACCATTTTATATACTTTATTCTCCCAGCCAATCTACATGTTACGGAGGAAACCATTTTATATACTTTATTCTCCCAGCCAATCTACATGTTACGGAGGAAACCATTTTATACACTTTATTCTCCCAGCCAATCTGCATGTTACGGAGGAAACCATTTTATATACTTTATTCTCCCAACCAATGTTCATGGTACTGAGGAAACCATTTTATATACTTTATTCTCCCAACCAATGTACATGGTACGGAGAAAAGTATTTTATATACTTTATTCTCCCAGCCAATGTAGTTGGCACGGAGGAAACCATTTTATATACTTTATATACTTTATTCTCCCAGCCAATGTACATGGTACGAAGGAAACAATTTTATATATACTTCAAATACTTTATTCTACCGGCCAATCTACATGGTACGGAGGAAACCATTTTATATACTTTATTCTCCCAGCCAATGTAGTTGGTACGGAGAAAAGTATTTTATATACTTTATTCTCCCAGTCAATGTACATGGTACGGAGGAAACCATTTTATATACTTTATATACTTTATTCTCCCAGCCAATGTACATGGTAGGGAGGAAACAATTTTATATATACTTCAAATACTTTATTCTACCGGCCAATCTACATGGTACGGAGGAAACCATTTTATATACTTTATTCTCCCAGCCAATGTAGTTGGTACGGAGAAAAGTATTTTATATACTTTATTCTCCCAGTCAATGTACATGGTACGGAGGAAACCATTTTATATACTTTATATACTTTATTCTCCCAGCCAATGTACATGGTAGGGAGGAAACAATTTTATATATACTTCAAATACTTTATTCTACCGGCCAATCTACATGGTACGGAGGAAACCATTTTATATACTGTATTCTCCCAACCAATGTTCATGGTACGGAGAAAAGTATTTTATATACTTTATTCTCCCAGCCAATGTAGTTGGCACGGAGGAAACCATTTTATATACTTTATATACTTTATTCTCCCAGCCAATGTACATGGTACGGAGGAAACAATTTTATATATACTTCAAATACTTTATTCTACCGGCCAATCTACATGGTACGGAGGAAACCATTTTATATACTTTATTCTCCCAGCCAATGTTCATGGTACGGAGAAAAGTATTTTATATACTTTATTCTCCCAGCCAATGTTCATGATACGGAGAAAAGTATCTTATATACTTTATTCTCCCAGTCAATGTACATGGTACGGAGGAAACAATTTTATATACTTTAAATACTTTATTATACCGGCCAATCTACATGGTACTGAGGAAACCATTTTATATACTTTATTCGCTCAGCCAATGTTCATGGTACGGATAAAAGTATTTTATATAATTTATTCTCCCAGTCAATGTACAGGGTGCGGAGGAAACCATTTTATATACTTTATATACTTTATTCTCCCAGCCAATGTAGTTGGTACGGAGGAAACATTATATATGCTTTACATACTTTATTCTCCCAGCCAATGTACATGGTACGGAGGAAACCATTTTATATACTTCAAATACTTTATTCTACCGGCCAATCTACATGATACGGAGGAAACCATTTTATATACTTTATTCTCCCAGCCAATGTTCATGGTACGGAGAAAAGTATTTTATATAATTTATTCTCCCAGTCAATGTACAGGGTACGGGGGAAACCATTTTATATACTTTATATACTTTATTCTCCCAGCCAATGTAGTTGGTACGGAGGAAACATTATATATGCTTTATATACTTTATTCTAACATTACGGAGATAACGGAATACACAAAACAATACCTACCCCGTGTCAAGTGCAGATGGACGATGGTTAACGTATATAATTGGTAAATTAATCATATTCAAGTTAATGTTGCCATCAAGACGTGACACGGGGTTTGTCAAATAAGAATAGACAATGTGTTATGGCAGTTTACAGACTGCCGCCCTGTGAGGTGGAAGCTACCCGATTTAACCTTGAGAACATGCAGGTAGCTACGGAAGTTTGAATCTCTTTGATAATTTTGCACGTTTTCTTTAAAACAGATGGTCGTGTGCTCCTTAAAATCATTTTCAATTTACCAAGACTGTATGTACTTTTCGAAAAGACTGGAAAAAGTTATTGCCTCAAATCGGAGAAGATTGGGTAACCAATCAGGTAGTGTATTTCATCGCCGATTGCATTCAAATTGCACAAGGTACATACACGCTGCTCTCTTTGAACGTTATTCCAACTTCCTAATTCTACTGGAAGTTTATGATTTCTGGTTCTGAATCTAGCATTTTGATCACAAAAATTTAGATAGTTTTCGAAACCATCAATATCATAAAGCAGCCGACATTGTTCAACACTCTCATATTCTCACAATATTTCTCCTCCGCTGATGTTTGCACATGTATGGCGTGATCGGTCGTATATTAATGCGAATATATAAGGTTGATTATAAGGGCAACTCTGCACAAAATTAATGAACGAACCCCGATCCATTTGGATATCGCTTTCCCCTTTTCGGTTATGAGCATACCGCAGGTCATAGGAATAATATATGATGACTTTGATTTACTTTCAACATATTTTATTGTAAATTCATTTATTTTTACAACGGATTTGGGTAACACGTTTTTACAATTTGCAGATGTCCTCGTTCCAAACTACACTGGTTTACATTGATGGCAGAAAAATAAACATGACTCAGTTGCATTTGGTCTTGAAAACAAATGAGTACATGGCGCATGGTGTATTATGCTTTGTGTGTTTCACCAGGATATGATGATAGAGCCACGCAGAAAGCTCAACAATTTATACAGACGGACACAAGGGACTCACTTATATGAGTTACATTTTGTTTGTTTGTTGTTTTTTAATTTTATTTAATTGTTTGTCCTTGTGCAATGTCATATAAAATGCGATGCATGCATACATCATTGGTCTATTTTTTGGTTAATAAACTATTCTGTTATATGTACCCACACCAAAATTGCGGGGGCGGGTGTAAGAAGTTTGCGTGCACTGCACTGTGGCCTTGGATGAAACCATCAACATCATTATACATTAAATACTTTTATTTCTGCAGCGTCATTGGACTCATGTCTCGTTGCTATCTTTCTGCTCCGCAGATTTTCATACATGGCTTTATGTTAATGGGAATACATATTAAGGTTAACCAATTACCACTCCACGTTTGACTGTTGATGTTTCGTACAATGTAGACGATGCATAAAATGTTCAATTTGAATGCAGTAAGCCTTGTGTAAACAATCTTTAACAAACGCCACCACAATTTTCATCGAGCTCCTTTATATATATACGTGGGGTGCGTTTTGTCGTGCATATGTTGATCACACAATCTTCACGCGCACGCCATGCCTATTATGTATATAAATATATTTATATGGATTTAGTCAATGAATTGGGTCCACTTTTGTCTTTCAGCTCATATACAATTGAGGTGAATTCAATACAATGTAACTTGTCAATATATTCACGGCTGTAAACTAAGGCGATGAACGGGGTATATTGTATTCTAGGTCACAAGACGAATGAGAATGTAGTTCCTAGATGGCCCAGATGATCAGTTACATGTAGCAATTTGAATCGACAGTCGTGTGCATGTATTTACGATACCCGTTATCACGTTATCAGTGTGGCTGGGTATAGGCGATAGATTTATGACGTCACGGAACATGGCATGCAGTGAAAGTTTAAATATATATATATAGTATATCAACTAGCTGAAACAGGCTCCCTGTTGTGCGTTAGGGGTCTGCATTTTGATCGTTTAAGCAGTTTGATTAAAACACAATTATAGTTTTATTTTTTAACAATTTGTTTCGTTTTTTTTTTATATTGAGCTTCTTGTTCAATTTAACAAACATTTTTGTCTCTCTTTTTTTAAATTTTGAAAAAAAACGCCGTTTTAACTTCCGCCAGGGTACACCGAGTCACCACAACAAATTTGGTTGAAATCGGTCCAGGGGTCTGGGATAAAAATCCAGACAGACAGACGGACGGAAGGACAGACATACCTTACTCTTTTATACATATTAGGCGAATGCGCCGAATCATCATAATTTAAATGCATATATATTAAACAGTATAGACGTGGTGGAGGCGATTATATCGGTTACTGTTGTTGTTGTTGTTGTTCATGGAAGTCCTTTGTGGCAACTGGAGATTTATTTAACTTTTCGAGGTATTAGGAAATTAAAACATTGTGAAAGTGCCGCATGTAAAGGTCATAAAGGTCGAAAAGTTGGTGTTCATACGTTTATTATTCACGGGTTAGCAACTTGCAACTGATGAAGATCTTATTGACTTTGTCTGTTTTCCTTCTATGGTGATTTCATTTACAAATTATAATTTTTAACTTTTGGGTTTTATTAATTTAGATACTTTGGTGCGTACGTTCAAACTTATTTTCCAAATTCTGTAAAACCGCTCCGGGCCACTGCTCTCTGTTCTAAATTTATGACAATTGAACGAGGAATCAGGTATCTGCACAAAATAGGGTCACTTTTCCATAATGTTTTCCCCTATTTCCATAATTATGCTTTGCAGATTCCCTCTTCTTTCTCTTGTCATCGGATCATCCATACATTTGGTACCAACTTCACTTTGTGATAAAAATGAAAATGACTAATTGGTTTTATGCCATTTTTTTCAGCTTATCCTAATTTGACATATCAAAAAGCTTTCGAGCCTCCGCCAGCATTTCATTATGACGTTTTACTGTCATCCCGGGATGCTAGGTGTGATTTTCGCTAACCATACATGATGTGTTACCTGGCCAGACACCCACTTATCACTTATTGGTTACCTATACAAAAGTATTGGAAACTTGGTATTTGATATCTGACCATTAAACATTTTATAAGTGCGCTCATATAGGTTCTTCTCGTGTGTTTTTAGATAAGAGTGCAATGTTAACAGGGACGTTGCGACGAGAGTTGGTGTGTTGTGTGTGGGGGGGGGGGGGTCACAGTTTGGGGGGGGGGGGTCACAGTTTTCAAACAGTTGGACATTTCTCGCCTGGTACAACATTAGTTGGAAACAATTCACACCAAACATAATGTCGCAAACTGTAGTTTAACTCTTCCATGAACTGGAGCTTCCTGAAATTTTGCGAAATCCCTGAGCCAATGAATTATATTATATATGCAAATCACCCATATGGAGCCTCGCATATATAAGAGAATGAATTGGCCTAATAATATTTACCTTGACCCATTAAGCCAATGCATTCTCTTATAGATTCAAGGCTCCCTATGTGAGACTAGCATATATAAGACAATGCACTGGCACATGATATTTAATGCTGCTCCAGCGCTGCTCCCGTCATGAAACCACATTATTGCTGCGACCCCTCACGAAAGGGTTATTGTTCCAACTAGTAATCGGTGGAGAATTTGTTGTGTTCAACAAACGGTCACACATTGTCCTAATTTTGGTCAAAACTTTTGACTAAAATGTTCCTGCATCAGTGGGAAATTGTAGGGGGAGATAGTTTGGAAATATGCAACCTAAGTGGAGGGCATATCAAGGTGTGGGGGTTGCATGGATAAAATCTTGGACTTGAATGTTTGCTCTGGTTGAAGTGGTGTGCATTAGTTTTATAGATGCTGCTTCCGTTGTTAGGGAAAAGTTTTTGGATTACGTGCTCACGACGGGGGAATCACGTGGTTTCGAGGTTGGTGAGTAACACGCATTCAAAATTTGCAACCGCACAAAAACATAATATATGTAAAACTTTCACAAAACATATAGCATTTTGACTGTCACGAACATATGCTAGTCTATTTTAAAAACAAGTTGATACCTTATTTGTTCGGAAATACTCAGTAGTTTTCTATAACGTTCTGACCAAAGTGTCAAGTCGGAGGTCCATGCATACACATAAGTCCATGCATCTAGGAGAATCCTTCGACTGACAACTTTGGTCAGAATGTTAGAGCAAACAACTGTGAGTTTGGACACAAGTGAGGTTTTTTGAAAACAGTATAGCATAGCTCGTAGCTGCCAAATTACTATGTGATATATCATTATCCTATAGTTTATTACCCTTTTCCTCGTTTCTGGTCGCGTTTGAAGTCGCCTCATTGGCCTCAGCCATTTTGAATGCGTGATACTCACAAACTCGAAACCACCGTGGTGCTAGCAAATCCGCCCGGCAGATCTCTGTCAAATCGTACGAAATATTTATACATGCTTTACGACGATTTGCGACGATTTATCTAATTGGTACACCGTGTATGTATGTGACACCTCTTGATAATTGACATTAGAAGCTGGTCTCCCAATATGTGGCAAATAGCAATCGGTTCACCGTTGATAGAGTTTTATATTACACAATTAGCCCCTAAACCCGGCCTCAGACGCACGTGCATTATCGGCACGCACAGTAACATAAAAGCTTTGTACAATGATGTCGATGTCAATGCCGGAATTTTAATATTGTGTTAATTATAATACAATTATGATATTCAATTTGTATTGGGCTATTTAGTGTTGACTCTGAGGTAAACACGGATGATAAGGGTGGTTGAACAAGTTTGTTAACATGAACAGACACAATTAAAATGGAACTCTGTTGAAGGTGTCAACTTCTTTCTATAGTGTATGGATGAAACGCGATACCATACTATCGTTTAAAATGGGCGCCAAATGATCGTATAGGTTACAGTACACCAATTATCCATAGGCGACAGTGTTAATGTCCGGGGCTATGCTCGATTCCTTGTCAATGCTGGAACTTTCTAACCTAGTCAATTTTGAAGAATGACTCTTCGGACCCAATATGACCCGAAACAATTAATAGTTTCCGTTTCCGTCTTTAAATGTACCGCTTTTGATACTGCCCTAATTCCGCACAAAAAATCATCACAAAATTTTCAAACATACCCCCATTAAATGCCAGGTTAATTATTTCACCCACTCTGGATCAATATTCATCTAGGTATAATATTTCCATGATGGCTTTGATTTTTTCTTGTTTTTGCATTAATTTTATCCCAATCATAATCAACCATTCAGCTGCCAGATGTGATTTTATGCTGACTTGAGTGTGACAGCACAACAAGGGGGATAATTTTTTTATATTTGGTGTACTATAACCTATAAGTTAATGTACATATAATAGGGAATTGATGTTGATTATATTGCGTTCCTTGGAGTATGCACGGATGCATGCAAGTTGGTCCGGCATGTCTATGTGGATCCATTACACAAAATGTCAGACCAATTTGCATTCATACCCTATATGAACGCAGGAAAATTTCTTAAGATGTGATAAGGCCTTTTTGGAACCGAGAGTAACAATTTACTGTATGTGACCCTCTTGTGGAACCACGATTGTGTGACGAGGCTTGTATAACCATGATTGTGTGACGAGGCTTGTATAACCATGATTGTGTGACGAGGCTTGTATAACCATGATTGTGTGACGAGGCTTGTATAACCATGATTGTGTGACGAGGCTTGTATAACCATGATTGTGTGACAAGGCTTGTATAACCATGATTGTGTGACAAGGCTTGTATAACCATGATTGTGTGACGAGGCTTGTATAACCATGATTGTGTGACAAGGCTTGTATAACCATGATTGTGTGACAAGGCTTGTGGAACAATCAGTGTGTGGCCAGGCTTGTGGAACAATAAGTGTGTGGTCAGGCTTGTGGAACCATATATGGGTGTGTGAGCATGCAGGCTTGTGGAACCATGTATGGGTGTGGGAGCATGCAGGCTTGTGGAACCATGTATGGGTGTAGGAGCACATGCAGGCTTGTGGAACCATGTATGGGTGTGGGAGCATGCAGGCTTGTGGAACCATGTATGGGTGTGGGAGCAATCAGGCTTGTGGAAACATGTATGATGTGTGAGCATGCAGGCTTGTTGAACCATGCGTGTGTGGCCACTGCTTGTGGAACCATGTATGAGTGTGTTAGCATGCAGGCTTGTGGAACCATGCATGGGTGTGGGAGCATGCAGGCTTGTGGAATCATGTATGGTGTGTGAGCATTCAGGCTTGTTAAACCATGCGTGTGTGGTCATGCTTGTGGAACCATGTATGTGTGTTAGCATGCATGCTTGTGGAACCATGTATGTGTGTGTGAACATGCAGGCTTGTGGAACCATGTATGGGTGTGTTAGCATGCAGGCTTGTGGAACCATGTATGTGTGTGTGAACATGCAGGCTTGTGGAACCATGTATGGGTGTGTTAGCATGCAGGCTTGTGGAACCATGTATGTGTGTGTGAACATGCAGGCTTGTTGAACCAGGAGTGTGTGGTCATGCTTGTGGAACCATGTATGGGTGTGTGAGCATGCAGGCTTGTGAAACCTTGTATAGGGGTGTTAGCACGCATGCTTGTTGGACCGTGAGTGTGTGGTCATGCTTGTGGAACCATGTGTGGGTGTGTTAGCATGCAGGCTTGTGGAACCATGTATGGATGTGTGAACATGCAGGCTTGTGGAACGATGAGTGTGTCTTCAGGCTTGTGGAACGATGAGTATGTGGACAGACTATTGTGGAACCATGAGTGTGTGATCAGACTTGTGGAATCATGAGTGTGTGGTCAGACTTGTGGAACCATGTATGGGTGTGTGAACACGCAGGCTTTTGAAACCACGAATGTGTTGTCAGGCTTGTGGAACGATGAGTGTGTGGTCAGGCCAGTGAAACCATGAGTGTGTACATGTGTGACCAGACTTGATGTTCCATAGACGATTACCCGGTCCATGTTGAAACATTGGGCTGTATTAAAACTCTTTGTTTTTTTAATAAAAGTATACAGTTTATTTACACTGGGTATATATTAGAATATTCATATATACAAGTATATATTAACAATTTCATGATGTGTGAATAAATGGAAATATACATATGGGTGTTTATGACATGCTGCTTTTTTCTCAATACAAATGATGTTTCAATTCGTTGTGGCATCAGAACAAAGCCTGCAAATAGTGGGTCTGTCATTTGAAGAATGAGGTCACCAAAGGGTGAATTTAGCGTCACCAAATTCACCCTCTGAGAACCTCGTTTTGCTTAGGCCTCAACTGTTATGGGAGACCTGGGATCAGATTGAAGTTCGCCAGTTGTATAATTGTTTTTTTTTACCCTGTGCCAATGCATTCTCTTATATATGCGAGTCGACCATAGGTCGCCTCACATATATAAGAGAATGCATTGGCCTAACAATTTTTTACAATTTTAATAATTTTTTCTTGTATTCTTTAACAATTTTATAATTTCACCCATACAGAGCCCCAGACAAAAACATGAGCAGACGACACTCTTCTATATGCTTCTATGTATGTGTGGGGCTCCCTGCAGGGTAATGGATGTTATTTTATTTGTTAGGCCATTATTAGTCTTCTCGATTATACATTTTATCTTTTACAAATTTGGGAATATAGAAACTTCCTAGAAGGGAAAAATTAACTAAAAACAATATTAATGTGAGACTATAGATAATTCCCAGAAGATGAGGCTAAGCAGAATGAGATCCACAGAGTGTGAATTGGTGATGATACAGCCCGCTGTGCGTGGTAGCATCACTAAATTCACCCTCTGGGGACCTCATTCTGCAAATGACAGTCACAATATTTGCAGGCTTCAATCAGAACACATTCTCGTTTGAATATTTAACTTAAAGTGACTCAATGCCTTCGAAGTGGGTTTATGTGAAAATGACATAAATTTATAAAAGTCTGTGAAACAACTATCACCAATAGGTGCATATAAAAATAGATTTACTTTTCGTTATTAACCCTTTACCCAACAAACCGGCCAAAACCGGCCATATAAAGCTTCAACAGCCTAAAATATCTTCGGTCTGTCTCAATAGAACCATACAAATATGGATATCATTGGAACCGGCTCCTTGACCACATTGTGATAGTTACAGTTATGCCCTGTGCCAATGCATTCTCTTATATATGCGAGTCGACCATATATAAGAGAATGCATTGGCCTAAAAAAAATCTTTTTTTAACACTTTTACCATTTTTTCTTAAGCCAATGCATTCTCTTATATATGCGAGACGACCTATGGTCGACTCGCATATATAAGAGAATGCATTGGCACAGGGCCCTTCTGTTGGGTAAAGGGTTAATAACTGTCAAATAACGTGATTTCGCAGATCGAAACCAATAATTAGATAACTTTGTAATACAAAATTGACATTAAATATTGAAAAAGTCAAAGCATTGAAAAATATTTTGAAAATAATATTTATAGACTAAAATATTTGAAATTACTACGTGATTAGCGATTTATGTTGACAAATTTAATCACTGTAACAGTTTTTATTTATACAACACTGGTTTCAACACACGAAATTTCAAATAATTAATATAAAAGAAAGTGTACCTTTTTCTCCATGTTCTACTTAGTGGTCATGTTTCACAGACTTACATTTTTTTGTTTGCAAATTTACCCGCTGCGAAGGTTTTTGGGTCCCTTTCTTAGTTAACTTAGTTAAAAAAAAACAAAGCAAATTCTCCGTGACAATTACTGGTCAACCTGGTCAATTATAACTCAAAGTATGCAGGAACATCCCCGTCTATTCACCCCCCCCCCCCCCAAACAATGAAACATCAAAACTGATACGACGAAAATAATTATAAAGTTGATAGTGAACAATACTCTTTATGAAACTGCATCATTTGAAACTGATTGTAAATATGTTATCCACTGAATTCGTTTATCATATTATTTTCCAGAATTGAAATGGAAGCTTTTCTCATTCAAATAGGGTTCTTGAAACTTGAAAAATCTATTACTGCATTTTCGACGACTCGGTCATTTCCGCTTCGCCGAGGAAATAAATAGAAACAATATTCGCGCAATACTATACGATATATGTATTCCAGTACCATAACTTGATCATGCATAAAATAGTAATAAATAGAAATAAATAGTTCATGTTTAACAGACGGGTCTCTCATCCAACATACGTATTACCAACAATATGCACATGGTCAATCATGTGATTCAATAAAACGGCAGATATGGCTTCTATTTATGGAAGATGTTATTTCCTCAGCGAAGCGGAAACTGGCCGAGTCGTTGAACTGATTCTGTGCTCGACCTATATTAACATTAAAAACAGAGGACTGCAAACAGGGAACACTTGCTGAAATTAGATTGAACTTTGGAAATCCAACACTAGCTATACATGTATGCGCTGCATAAATACAATATACAACTTTTGAAGTCAGCTCGGCATAACGAAACATTTTTGCTGCTAGTTTGATATCTTTCAAAATGATGTCGAGGTCAGTGGTTACACTACTTTAACCCTTTACCCAACAAACCGGCCAAAACCGGCCAAATAAAGCTTCAACAGCCTAAAATATCTTCGGTCTGTCTCAATAGAACCATACAAATATGGGTATCATTGGAACCGGCTCCTTGACCACATTGTGATAGTTACAGTTATGCCCTGTGCCAATGCATTCTCTTATATATGCGAGTCGACCATAGGTCGCCTCGCATATATAAGAGAATGCATTGGCCTAAAAAAAATCTTTTTTAACACTTTTTACCATTTTTTCTTACATTCTTTAACAATTTTATAATTTTTAATGTGTTAAGCCAATGCATTCTCTTATATATGCGAGGCGACCTATGGTCGACTCGCATATATAAGAGAATGCATTGGCACAGGGCCATTCTGTTGGGTAAAGGGTTAAAAGGACTGACAGAGTGTGTCAACAAGATAAGACGAGATGAGTGTAAACGAAAACTTATACATGTAAATGCATCTCGGCAATGACAGATGTTTCTGATTAATTGCTACGATAAACATATAAATTACAGGTAATGGTCCTCACGTTTACCTATACAAATGTATGACTGGTAATGGTCTTCGCGTTAACCACGCAGCTATATATGACTCAAACTATATCATGATGCATGCATGTATACCATTAAATGTACACACGCGATTCGATGGTCCCCAATATCATCAGATTCAAACAACAACATTTTTTTTAAATGCCGCTTCAGTTATCAGAATCGAATAAATGCCCAAAAATAATGCTAACCACAGTCAACTATAGTAAAAAAACGTGTTATTTATCAACATTTTTTTCAACGAAATATGGCCCGATTGTCAAATATATCTAACACCAAAAGCCACTTGAATTGAGAGTTATCCATGTTCAGATAATAAGTTTAACCATTTCTATACTAAAGCATCATTGATGAGAAGTTATCCCATATCAAATGTTCAGATAATAAGTGTATACCTTTCTATACTAAAGCATCATTGATGAGTAGTTATCCCATGGGAAGTGTTCAGATAATAAGTTTAACCCTCTCTATAATGAAGCATCATTGATCAGTAGTTATTCGATAGGAAATGTCCCAAATAATAAGTGTAACGCTTTCTACACTAAAGCATCATTGGTGAGTAGTAATCCGATAGGAAACGTCCCGATAATAAGTTTAACCCTCTCTATAATAAAGCATCATTGATCAGTAGTTATTCGATAGGAAATGTCCCAAATAATAAGTGTAACGCTTTCTACACTAAAGCATCATTGGTGAGTAGTTATCCCATAGTAAATGTTCAGTTAATAAGTTTAACCCTCTCTATACTAAAGCATCATTGATGAGTAGTTATCCCACATGAAATGTTCAGATAATAAGTTTAACCCTCTCTATACTAAAGCATCATTGATTAGTAGTTATCCCATATCAAATGTTTAGATAATAAGTTTAACCCTTTCTATACTAAAGCATCAATGATGAGTAGTTATCCCATGGGAAGTGTTCAGATAATAAGTTTAAACCTTTCTATACTAAATCATCAATGATGAGTAGTTATCCCATAGGAAATGTTCAGATAATAAGTTTAACCCTTTCTATACGAAATCATCAATGATGAGTAGTTATCCCATAGGAAATGTTCAGCAATAAGTTTAACCCTTTCTATACTAAATCATCAATGATTAGTAGTTATCTCACAGTAAATGTTCAGCTAATAAGTTTAACCATCTCTATACTAAAGCATCATTGATGAGTAGTTATCCCACATGAAATGTTCAGGTAATAAGTTTAACCCTCTCTATACTAAAGCATCATTGATGAGTATAGTTATCCCATATGAAATGTTCAGGTAATAAGTTTAACCCTTTCTATACTAAAGCATCATTGATGAGTAGTTATCCCATAGGAAATGTTCAGATAATAAGTTAACCCTTTCTATACTAAAGCATCATTGATGAGTATAGTTATCCCGTAGGAAATGTTCAGATAATAAGTCTAACCCTTTCTATACTAAAGCATCATTGATGAGTAGTTAGCCCATAGGAAATGTTCAGATAATAAGTTTAACCCTCTCTATACTAAAGCATCATTGATGAGTAGTTATACTATAGGAAATGTTCAGCTAATAAGTTTAACCCTTTCTATTTAACGCATCATTGATGAGTAGTTATCCCATAGGAAATGTTCAGATAATAAGTTTAACCCTCTCAATACTAAAGCATCATTGATGAGTAGTTATCCCATAGGAAATGTTCAGATAATAAGTTTAACCCTCTAAATACTAAAGCATCATTGATGAGTAGTTATCCCATAGGAAATGTTCAGTAATAAGTTTAACCCTCTCTATATTAAAGCATCATTGATGAGTAGTTATCCCATAGGAAATGTTCAGTAATAAGTTTAACCCTCTCTATATTAAAGCATCATTGATGAGTAGTTATCCCATAGGAAATGTTCAGTAATAAGTTTAACCCTCTCTATACTAAAGCATCATTGATGAGTAGTTATCCCATATGAAATGTTCAGGTAATAAGTTTAACCCTTTCTATACTAAAGCCTCATTGATGAGTAGTTATCCCATAGGAAATGTTCAGTAATAAGTTTAACCCTTTCTATACTAAAGCATCATTGATGAGTAGTTATCCCACATGAAATGTTCAGGTAATAAGTTTAACCCTTTCTATACTAAAGCCTCATTGATGAGTAGTTATCCCTTAGGAAATGTTCAGATAATAAGTTAGTTGAACATATTATCTGAACATTTCCCACCAATAAATAGGACTCATCTTGTATTATTTGTCGTCTGGCTTACTTTTCAAGAACACACCTCCAGATGAATAATAGACAATTCCAGACTTTTAGAACTGAATGGCAGAAACCATTCGGTATAGAAAGGGTTGATAACGTGAACACCGACCATTTGTTTAAGAACCTGTTGGATACGATGGTAATACATGCCATTCTTTGAGTGACGTCATCACCTATATATTTTTAGATGACGAAAAAAATCTTTGAATAGCCGCTTATGTGATATATACATGAATATATTATGCGACTTGAATATGAATGAGAATATTGTTAGAAAAGATATGTATGGGATTAGCCCTCTCGTGTGATGCATTGGGTAGGCTTTGTAAAATTGAACCGAAACCCACAATAACATTAGTTTATTTTCAGTGTTGTTCCAGAAATATTTACTTTTGTGGTGTAAATCTTTTGACATGCCAGTGATCTTTAACAAACTAGGGGCATCTTAAAGTTACCTCTCCTTTTGAAAACATAAACATTTGGGCTACCAGAGGGATAATCTCATACTATGCGAAATAATGCCGTTAGAAATACATGATGAGTCCAATGATTTTTTTTTTTTTTGCGAAATAATTATGACAAAATATTGCCAAATTGTCGATGACGTTAATTTCCGGAAGACAATCTCTGGACGAATGTGCGCTGGTTTTCAAAAATGAAAACGAAACATGGCGTCACTTCCGGTAGGAACACAAAATCATTCCTGAACGAAATGCTATTTACATTCCGGTTAAATCGTCCGAAACGGAATTCTGTTTATATTTTCTGTAATTCTCTTTGGTTACAATACCGTACACGTCTACTCGTGGAATACCGGATATACCCATATTATGGCGGGTACATGCCGGGTCTAATGAACGTATTTCCTTTCTGGGTCATCATGGTAGTCATCACGTTTCATATACTTTATGACGCTGAATAACATGTCTATCAGCAAACACACGTACCCGAAAATGTTGAACAGTAACATGGAAATAAGGACGCCGTGAACGTCCTTCGTCAACCATTGTGCCGAAACGACGACCCCCGACGTGGCGTACGCCCAAAACAGAAACATTGTTACGACATGTATCAGCTGAGGAACTTTTTGATGCGCTGGAATGTTCGCGGAGCCGCAGGTGAGGCCGGCAATACCTGTAATTATATACGGTAAACCACCACCTACCCAGAAAAACAAAGCCAGGTAGGAGAAGAAAGTAGGTCCATGGTGCTTAATATCAATCCATACGAAAGTGAGAATTATCGTAAGTATTCCGAAAAATATCTCCAGAAGTCGCAGAACGATCCATCGTTTCTGGGTCACAGCTACCACCGCCATCTTAGAGAAAGGCGCACTGACAGCGAACCAACAATATAACTGAGTCAACAGAGCAATTTAATATTCACATTCTTGATACGCTCCGCAAACCATGTATAGATGTTTATGTGCACTGCTGTATACCTGTCCGGTAATTATAGCCGAGTGTGGGATATTTTTACCTACGCCTCAATCATAATGTTACGTTGATGTATTAGCGTCCGTGTGTTGCATAATAACGCTGTAAGTATGTACGTCAATCCTACGAAGTATCCTGAACTCCTGAACTCTTAAAGAAGGAGTATGTAATATATCAGAAAGAAAAAAACGCCGGTCATAAAACACACCTTTGTGGACAGCGCACTTAAACTGCAGTGAATAGTTATCGTTAATACTCCAGGTATGCGTTGTGAAGATATGAATGAGCACGTTCGATTGAAACTACTTATATCGGCAAGGAACGCTGTGCGTAAATGGAATTATTGAGCGGAGTTCCAATTCCAAACAATCCTGTCGATGGTATGACACATCTGACTGTTTTGTGTGTGAGCAATCATAAACGAACTCCGCTGAATACTACCATCACTCCACGATGACACAGACTCTACCCGATCAATATAATGGCAATTCCGTGTAGCAGAGTAAGCAGACCGTGTGTCTGTTATTGTCACAGATGGTTTGGGATCCACCCATTGCTATTGAAAGCTAAATACCGATTAATTGTCGTCTGCTACTACGAGATGCTACTATATACGAGCCTCTATCTATGACACGCTACTATAAGAGGCAATTTTATGGCACAAACCGTAAGAACAAAGCTAATATAGATTCTACATCATGCCATGAATCTCTTCTCTGGCTAACTCCCCGTTATATAGGATCATGCGAGATTTATATAGCACTCGAACAGGTAGACCATTGGGACCAAACTCGAATGAAAGACATTTCGCTCCTAAATTAGAGAGAGAGAGAGAGAGAGAGAGAGAGAGAGAGAGAGAGAGAGAGAGAGAGAGAGAGAGAGAGAGAGAGATGGAGAGAGAGAGAGAGAGAGAGAGAGAGAGATGTTATGGCATTTCAGGTAATATTTCCGATAAAGGTACAGTTCGTATTACCGAAGTTCATGGAACATAGTTCATATATATAGAGCCCCTGCCCCGAGACATATATAGCATTTGTGCACGTAGACCATCGGGTTCAAACTCGAATGAAAGACATTTTTTGCCTATAAATGAAGCGACACCTTGACTTGTGGTTCGGTACAAGGAATGTTTTGGTATTTCAGAAGGCACCTGGTAATATTTCCGATACAGGTATAGTTCGTATTTCCCTATAATTCATGTACATATCTAACACATAGCCTCCCGCGACAAACACATGTACATGTATAGCATTTGTACAGGTATAGAACATCGGCCCAAATTCGATTCTAAGACGTTTCAGCACCAAAACTTGTTGTTCAGTAGTTTGGCGCATGCATATGGATGTTTCAACACCCGATTACTGTTAGGCGCTTCATGCGGCACCTAATAAAGTTACTATAATTTATGCCAACGAAATTTAATGGTGTGTGAGAATGCTTCATTTTAATATATATTTAGGTAAAATGTGATAGATAGTAATTAATGTCTGATTACACACTGCGTTAATGAGTTAATGATGATGTCACTTCTTTATACATATTTTATTTTCAGCATGTTATCCTTTATGTCATGGAATGCCACTGGCATCTTTTCATCCTCCTCCTACTTATCTAGATTTCTCGATAGGCAGGGAGTGGACGTTTGTGGCATCTCAGAACATTGGCTGAAGGAATCCAATATATCGTTCATGGACCATATATCACAATACTATAACTCCTACACTGTATGTGACGCAACACCCGGCCCTCCTGATAAAAAGGGTCGACCAAAAGCCGGAGTAGCTATTTTTTGGCATAAGCAGTGGAATGATAATGTATCAATTATCGACACTGAAGATGATAGAATTATTGGAATTCAACTATACATTAATCAATGGACATTTTACTACATATTCCAAGTATATCTTCCTTCCAGCAATTACTCTGACGATTTTTTCTCAAAGTATATTGAGAAAGTGTCAAATTTATTTGACTATTATAGTTCGTTGGGAACTGTAATCGTTATGGGGGACTTTAACGTAAATTCCTTTCGCCCAAATTACAGAGGCACGCTATTGACAAATATGTTTATGGACAAAGGTGTTTGCTCTCCAATTGAAAAATCGTTCAAAACTACCACGGTAAAAACATTCGTACCACCGACATATCCTGATTCCGGTTCAATTATAGACCATTTCCTTATTCATAAAGCAATGAGCCACAAAATACAAACAGTTGATATTTTACAAGATGATAGCATCGACGTATCAACGCATCGTCCCATTGTATTATGTATGAATGACGAAGTACTTCAGCCTCAGGCCTCCCATGTACAGTGCTCGTCAAAATTAAAATGGTCAGCTCTGAATTCAAATCCGACACTCGCTCGTACGTTTGCGACAAACGTGGGTAAAAATTGCCCTACTGTTGAAATAGATAGTGTATCTTCGATTGATAACTATTATAATTCCTTAGTTTCTGCTCTCAGTAATGCAGCCTCAGAAGTTGTTCCTAAATCAAAATTCCGTAGTCATATTAAACCATATTGGAACAAATCGTTAAAATCCGCCCACTTTAATATGCGCGAGTGTCGCAGATGCTGGTTGGCAGAAGGCAAACCTCATTACGAAGGTTCAAATTCATATCGCCATTATAAAGAAGCAAAACGCTCTTTTCGACGTACACATCGCAAAATTTCAGAACAATTTATGCGGGACCGTGATGCCGAAATCGACAAGTGCGCAGAAATAGATCAGAATACATTCTATCGATTGGTCAATTACAAACGCAGAGAACGTAACACGCTATCGCCGTCACATTTCGTGCACAACGGTGAAACTCTCCGTACTAACCAGTCTATATCTAATGCATGGGCATCATACTATGGAAACCTATTCATACCACTACAAAATGAGCAGTTTGACGCTAATCATCTTAAATCGGTTAATTCATATGTATCGTCTATTAAAAAAGACAAATATACCGACCTTGATAAAATTCTCTGCTGTCCAGTTAGTGAATCAGAGTTGACCGATATTATACCTAAACTCAACAGGAATAAAGCAGCGGGACATGACTCGATAACAAATGAACACATTGTTTATAGCGCACCGTGCATAGTTTGTAAATTGTGCCACCTTTTCAGTAAGATGTTAGAATTTTCATATGTTCCTAACAATGCCAAGAAAGGAGTGATGATATCTCTATATAAAGGCGGTAAAAAGTCAAAACAAGCATTTGACAGCTACAGACCAATTACAATCATGCCTGCTTTATATAAACTATATGAAAAAGTGATACTCATGCGCTTGCAATCATACACGCCAAACAATATAGCCATCAACCCACTCCAACATGGTTTTCAGAGCGGAGTAAGCTGTATGGCAACTTCGTACTTATTACAGGAGTGCATTTCCTACACTAAAGAGACGCACAGTAAATTATTCGCCTGTTTTCTAGACGTCTCAAAAGCGTTTGATTCCGTCTGGTTAAATGGTCTTTTGTACAAATTGCATAAAAGAGGATTCAATGGTATTATATGGCACACTTTCAAAGCACTCCTGACGGGTATCGAATGTTGCGTACGGTATAGAAATACTTTCTCAGACTGGTTTGGCATCTTTCAAGGAGCTAGACAAGGCTCTATCCTCTCACCTCTATTTTATATGATGTATGTAGACGACCTCATATACGAGTTGGAAAATTCTTTATGTGGCCTCCACATGCATGATATAAAGTGCACTTCGCCAGTACAGGCGGATGACATGGTACTTCTATCACTTTCAGAGTCAGGCCTACGTACTTTGTATAATATTTGTCTAGAATATAGCTTGAAATGGAGATACCTTTATAACTCATCCAAGACATTCATCATTGTTTTCAACGAAACGCAACGTGAATTCATTAAATCACAGAGATCGTGGCAATTTGGCAACAGTGTAATACATGAAGTCGAATCTGGAACACACTTGGGAATCCCTATTGAGAAATTCAGCTTTAACTCAAAACTTGCAAACAAAATTTGCACAAAACTCAAAGGCACATATCTATCGCTGACCAATGCAGGATTATACGCAGGCGGTATCACCCCATACAGTTGTTTCAGTATCTACAAGTCCATCGTCCTCCCTAAGGCTCTGTACGGTAGTGAACTGTTCTGGAATATATCTAATGTTTCTCATGCATACACGGAGAGAGCACATAGATTTTGCCTAAAACATATTCAAGGATTCCCACAACAAACCAGAACTTGCATCGTACAGGGGCTTCTGGGGTGCGGTGGGCTTGAATCCTATATTGATAAAAGGAAATTAAGCTTACTAGCAACATTATGTAGACTAAATACAAATAAGACCGCTAAATCCGTGTTCCTAGTGCGGCTTCATAGTCATGTTCTTGGAATTTCTCACCCACAATCCTTCATGGCAGATATTTCTACAGTTCTAAAGAGGTATAACTTATATGAGTACCTAGAACGCTATACGCTCGAAAGCACGTTTCCCACCAAATCATACTGGAAGAATATCGTAAAAACTGAGATTAACACTATAAATGCACTTGAGTGGAGAAAGAGTCTTGAATCAAATAGTGATCTGGCACAATATGGACTTACACAAACCAAACTCAATTCCTCGTTACTGTGGCAAACATGCAGGCTTTATCCAGATGAAAAATTTACATTTCTTATGATTGCTAGACTTATCGCTCACACCGCATATAAAGATAACGGGCTTTGTCTACTATGTAATACGCAATATCAATGCATTATAGAACATACCATAATAAACTGCACTTCCATATCGAATACAAGGAATAATATTTGGTACGATATCATTAACACGTTCGGAATAGATGCTTTTATGTATATGGACGAGTTGACAGGGGCAAAGCAGTTATCCATATTTCTGGGGAATATACCATCTTCTTTAGTAGAAATGGGAAATTGTTCATTACCATTTGCAGTACACTTTTTCGCCAAATCAAGTCTCAAGCTATGGTATTGCTTGGCCTTGTTAAGAAATTGATTGACAATTACATCTTATTAAACATGAGCAATATATAATAAATATAGCTTCCAAGTGACTGTATTCGACAAGGCATATTGAAATACTTTTAAATATGTTTATATGTTAAAGAGTGTGGATGCGTGTGCGACAGAAACTCGAGCATGAGTGCGAGAGAGAGAGAGAGAGAGAGAGAGAGAGAGAGAGAGAGAGAGAGAGAGAGAGAGAGAGAGAGAGAGAGAGAGAGAGCAAAAGAAAGAGGGAGAGATATCACAGAGATAGAGATAGAGAGAGAGAGAGATCGAATGAGAAGGGAGAAACTGAGAGAGAGGGTGCATATGTTGGTATGGGTGGACTTGTGTACGTGTGCCTAAATGCATAATACACGAATGAGTAGCGACTGTATGTTATTCCATTCCTTGTGATGTAACTTTGTTTTGTATAAACTTGTACTTGTATATATGTTGACATATTTGTGTCCATGTTTCTGTGTGTATATGTTCTGTATTCAATAACTCTTCACATATGGAGGACAATTAAAGATATATATTACAACTTGATGGCACTGACGTAGTTCAGGAACAAAGAGATCTGATAGACTCCTATAAGATAAATAGCTGCTGTAAACATTTGTACAGGTAGAATATCGGCCACAGATGCGAATTATACATAATCCGCATTTGTGGCCGACGTTCTACCTGTACTTGTACACAAAATATGAACGGTTTTCTACCGGGGACTTCATATAATTTGTAACACCCGTCTTCGAGTGGTCTCTCTAGAATCTCAGAAATCATGAAGTAAGACCCTTTACCCAACAAACCGGCCAAAACCGGCCAAATAAAGCTTCAACAGCCTAAAATATCTTCGGTCTGTCTCAATAGAACCATACAAATATGGATATCATTGTAACTGGCTCCTTGACCACATTGTGATAGTTACAGTTATGCCCTGTGCCAATGCATTCTCTTATATATGCGAGTCGACCATAGGTCGCCTCGCATATATAAGAGAATGCATTGGCCTAAACAAAATCTTTTTTTAACACTTTTTACCATTTTTTCTTACATTCTTTAACAATTTTATAATTTTTAATGTGTTAAGCCAATGCATTCTCTTATATATGCGAGGCGACCTATGGTCGACTCGCATATATAAGAGAATGCATTGGCACAGGGGCGTTCTGTTGGGTAAAGGGTTAAATATACAGCTTCTGCAATGATACCTCACTAAGGCGATATATGCATTTTGTAACATTTATGACGGTGTTATAAAATGCCTAGTGGTGGAAAAATGTACCCGTTTTATGCAGTATCTAGAATTATAGACATTTGGCACATGCATGAAGCGAATCCTAGTCTTGTAATTTGGTGGCATGGGTGTTTCAACTGTGAACACGCGACTACTGTTAGTCACTTTAAATGCAGGTATACCTATAGAGTAATATTCGTACCAACGGAATTTAATGAAGAGTGAGAATGATTCACTTGAATTTTTAATTAGGTAGAAGGTGATCTATAGATACGAAGTACATGTATATTTATAATGCCTGCATGCATGATTTCAAATTTTTAGTTTTAGTGAGTTGCGGATGTAACAACAATATCGTCTAAAACTCTGTCTGAAATATAAAATAATGAACGGTATACATGACACATAATGGTGGCAACTCTCGTGGGAAACAACGGACACAGCGAAGTACATGCCAAAATTTCACGAAAACTAAGTGCAGAAAGTTACGAAAACAAGGCGCTAAAACGTCATGAAATCAAGCTGCTATAAAATGTCACGAAAACCGGACGACAAGTTTTATAAACCACGTATACAGAACTTGTGAGATGCCTCATGTAAACCAGGTGCCAAAACTTCATAAAAACCAGGCACGAAAACCATGCTGCATGTGCCGAAACACCACGAAACCCAGGTGATGACATTTTATGAAAACCAGACGCCGAATCGTCACAAAAACAAATTGCCAAAACGTCACGAAAACCAGGTGCCGACACTTCACGAAAACCAGGGGCCGACATTTCATAAAAACCAGGCGCCAAATCGTCACGAAAACCAGGTGCACCCGTACACGTCACTAAAACAGGGTGCCACCGTACACGTCACGAAAACCAGGTGCCACCGTACACTTCACGAAAACCAGGTGCCATCGTACACGTCACGAAAACAGGGCTCGAGATAGTTTGGAAGACGTATTATTATACGGAAATTGCTATAGTCGCTTAACGTAAACCAGACACCGAAAAAAACAGGTGCCGAAACTTCACGAAAACTGGGGCCGAAACTTCAAGAAAACGAGAGGCCGAAACTTCACGAAACGGACGGGAAAAGTTTTGAAGACAACGTATATACGAAAAGGGACAGGCGCCGAAACTATATATAAATACAGGCACCGGAACGTCACGTAAATTAGGGCTGAAACTTCATGAAAACGAGAGGCCGAAACTTCATGAAAACCAGGGGCCGAAACTTCATGGCCGAAAATCGGACGCAACACGTTTTGCAGATCACGTATACAGAAACGGCCTTGCATGTGCCGAAACATCATGAAAACCAGGTACAAAACATCAGAAAACAGAAATACACACAGAGTACGCGTATACCATTGTGATTGTGGCCTCCATGTTCTTTGGCGTTGGGCTCCACATAGCTGCATGCCCATGACCCGTAAAGAATTGGGAAACAATGGTCTCGTACTCGGTGACGTGAGTTACCTTGTCGGAGCTACACTGTCTTCGGTTCGACGCTATTGATTTCATTGGCCTTATATATACTCGCGATATGTGCGGGCATTGTGCGTCACGTGAGAACATGACAGCCGCTGAAACAATACCTGGAATACACTTTAAAGTTGCATGCTTCATCGATCTGACACCATAAGGCGACTATTTGAACGTTTTCCATTCCAGAAAATAATTAGAACGACTGAACCAACATTATATGTGACCCGCCATATCAAATTCAGTCGTAAGTCGGAATTTTTTACCCTGTGCCAATGCATTCTCGTATATATGCGAGTCGACCATAGGTCGCCTCGCATATATAAGAGAATGCATTGGCCTAACATTTTTTTATCATTTTTTTTAAATAAATGTTTCTGACAATTTTTAGGACATAAATTAAAAAACATCCATTACCCTGCAGGGAGCCCCACACATATATAGAAGCATATAGCAGAGTGTCGTCTGCTCATGTTTGTCTGGGGCTCTGTATGGTGAAATTATAAAATTGTTAAAGAATACAAGAAAAAATTATTAAAATTGTAAAAAATTGTTAGGCCAATGCATTCTCTTATATATGCGAGGCGACCTATGGTCGACTCGCATATATAAGAGAATGCATTGGCACATGGTAAACAAATCCCGACTTACGACTGGGTTTGATATGGCGGGTCACATATATAGCCACAGGGGCGCGATGTTAAAACGAGTAAATTATCATTTTAAAAATATCAGTTTAAAACGAGCGCGCCACTTTAAAAAATACATTAACCCTTTACCCAACAGAACGGCCCTGTGCCAATGCATTCTCTTATATATGCGAGTCGACCATAGGTCGCCTCGCATATATAAGAGAATGCATTGGCTTAATACATTAAAAATTATAAAATTGTTAAAGAATGTAAGAAAAAATGGTAAAAAGTGTTAAAAAAGAATGTGGTCAATGAACCGGTTCCAATGATATCCATATTTGTATGGTTTTATTGAGACAGACCGAAGATATTTTAGGCTGTTGAAGCTTTATTTGGGCGTTTTTGGCCGCTTTGTTGGGTAAAGGGTTAATGAACAATACATAAGTACGTATTGTTTTATCGATACACCTTTTAAAGTGGTGCGCTCGCTTTAAACTGATATATATTTTAATTTATATTTTACTCGTTTTAACGATCGACACGCCCCTGTGAATATAGCCCATGCACACATGTGAAGTTTTAGTGGTTATAGACACCGACTTCAAAATAGACATGCAGTTTTATCAGGTTTAAAACAAATTGTTCGGGTGCACGAATACCCACATAATACTTGAGTAATACAGTAGCCTATACAATATTTACCTTGACATTGCATGCTGCGGTGCATTTTCTTATATATATGCGAGGCTCCATCAGTTTACAGAATTTGTGTCACATTGAGCATGTTTTATAATTTAATTCTAGATGAAATGACTTCCTTCTAAGGATGTTCCCATGGTGGTTAGGTTGTGTATAAGATCACCGCAGTCTGCGATAGACGAGGTCGGCGCGAGTTATAACCCCGACATGGGCGAAATAGGGACAGATATTCAAGCTTAACCCTTTACCCAACAGAACGGCCCTGTGCCAATGCATTCTCTTATATATGCGAGTCGACCATAGGTCGCCTCGCATATATAAGAGAATGCATTGGCTTTACACATTAAAAATTATAAAATTGTTAAAGAATGTAAGAAAGAAAAAATGGTCAATGCATTCTCTTATATATGCGAGGCGACCTATGGTCGACTCGCATATATAAGAGAATGCATTGGCACAGGGCATAACTGTAACCATCACAATGTGGTCAATGAGCCGGTTCCAATGATGTCCATATTTGTATGGTTTTATTGAGACAGACCCAAGATAATTTAGGCTGTTGCAGCTTTATTTGGCCGTTTTTGGCCGGTTTGTTGGGTAAAGGGTTAATCTGAGTTGAGCGTCATCTTATCGATACATGGTCATTCTTATCGATACATGGCCATTCTGATCGATACATGGCCATTTCGATAAGAAATGAGAATTTATTCACGCTCACTGAAGCAAGAACATTTGAAGAAATGAACACTCACTGAGTCCGGGCCTCAATAAATCTGATATACATATATTTATATAATGAAATAAATGTATCCCCCGAATTCAAAACTGGATTCGACTTTTCCTAAAGGAATTGCCTGTGAATATCTTCATATTGCGCTGGGTTAGAAACTACACCCTGCGGCAAATTTTGACACCCGTCTTGTGCTGATATGTACGTCGTGATATGTATTATGCAGACGTCTATCTAGTCATGGTTCATCAATATAATCAAAAGGTAAATATAACATGTTACATGGGTCATTGACAAGGCTCTACTGCCTGCGGTTGTTTTTGGCGGCCAATTTGCTCCCATGACCCAGACAGAAGTATACTATTGGTATTGCGCGATTCCTTACGTAAGGTATCAAGTCAGTGACCGTAAAGTGCACACGTCTTTTATTCAGTCCATCGCGGACACTAAAGTGAATAAAATGCCGCATCGGGCCATATACGTCCCCCGGCACAACATCATCATTTCGGATTAGCAGTCGGACCTCCAGAGAGCTCCGGAATACATTGAGCCGGAGCCTTCAACTGCAAATCCTACACCACCGGCCTCCGAACAAGCAACAGATGCCACCAGCCTATGGATTGAAAGGATTGAAAACGACAGAAAAGAAACTGCTAAATTAATCGCCGACTCAGAAGTAGAAAGGAAGAAAGCAGAAGAGACTAGAATAAAAGCAATGGCAGCCTTTGATAAAATATATCCACCGAAAAGTAAAAACAAGAAAAGAAAAAAGCTAAAAGCAACCAGCAAAAACTAAACATCTCAACCTCACTTTGCCTCCGGTCAGCCTCCGCATCTGAACAGCATCAACAATCGATCTTCAACGAAGATATCAAGAAAGGGTGAAGGGAATTGCACAATGCGTTCCGACCATCCTACCCGGCCTGCGGACGGAAACTATACACAACAACAACGGATTATTTAGAAATTCAAATGTTGATTCTGGTAACAACCATTGAATCAAATTTTTCTTGTATTCTTTAACAATTTTATAATTTCACCCATACAGAGCCCCAGACAAATATGAGCAGAGGACACTCTTCTATATGCTTCTATATATGTGTGGGGCTCCCTGCAGGGTAATGGGTGGTTTTTTTTATTTTATGTCCTAAAAATTGTAAGAAACATTTATTTAAAAAAAATGTTAGGCCAATGCATTCTCTTATATATGCGAGGCGGCCTATGTTCGACTCGCATATATAAGAGAATGCATTGGCACAGGGTAAAAATATCGAACTTGACATGTATTTTCCTGTGATAAATGCGCATACCAAAGTTGAAAGCTACCGAACAACCAAAACTAAAGTTATTATCCGGAAACCATGTGAGGTGGACGCACGATCGGCCATACACCGGTGAGTTCTATGATCCCCCTGAAAATCATTGTAATCAGGAACGCTCGTTAATATGTGTCACCATCGGACTACGAAAGTTCAAACGCTCTCTATTTGAGGACATTTTCTGGTCTTTGCTTAACCCTTTACCCAACAAACCGGCCAAAACCGGCCAAATAAAGATTCAACAGCCTAAAATATCTTCGGTCTGTCTCAATAGAACCATACACATATGGATATCATTGGAACCGGCTCCTTGACCACATTGTGATAGTTACAGTTATGCCCTGTGCCAATGCATTCTCTTATATATGCGAGTCGACCATAGGTCGCCTCGCATATATAAGAGAATGCATTGGCCTAAAAAAAATCTTTTTTTAACACTTTTTACCATTTTTTCTTACATTCTTTAACAATTTTATAATTTTTAATGTGTTAAGCCAATGCATTCTCTTATATATGCGAGGCGACCTATGGTCGACTCGCATATATAAGAGAATGCATTGGCACAGGGCCCTTCTGTTGGGTAAAGGGTTAATCAAACCCTAGTAAAACTACATCTGTCGGATTTAGATATCTGCATGGTGTAACCTCAGTTCGATATTTTCTAGCTTAGAAAACGATATAAATCAACAATATTTTATGGTGCCAAACCCGATGGTGCATTTGAACTACAGACATTCGTAACTGACATAGCGGTAATTGCTGCTGAATATGCACATACTTGGGTTTAAGGCGTTTTTTAAATGTCAGTACACACCGACTTGGTACCGAAAAAAGACAATTTATCTAAAAAATATGATAAACTGGTGCATATCGCTTTTAACCCTTTAAAAATTGTGGCCTCGCTGGTGCAGCATTAAATCATGTGTTATAGCATTCTCTTATATATGCGGGTTTCGATCTGGCTAACAACGTCGAGGTAAATATAGTTAGGCCAATGCATTTTCTTATGGGAGACTCGCATATATAAGAGAATGCATTGGCACATGGTTTCCGCAAAATTACAGGCAGTCCAGTCATGGGAGGGTTAATCTAACATTATTATATGGAGCTCCCCACAGACGTGCGCAGACGACACTCAGCAATACAAGCTGCCACCTGTATGGGGCTCCCTACAGGAAGCTCCAATAATGAGAAGGTTAGGTGTCGAATATACTGTACCTGTGGTTTAACGCGACATCGTAACACATTAAACACTTGCATCTGTTCACCATGTCAATCATATCTGTATGAACCCACGCATGACATCCATGGTTGACGGCCAGAATGGAGATATAATATTCTAAGCTAACAATTAGTACAGAGCAAGACGGTATAGTAATATGTACATATCCATTATCACCACTATCACTATCACCATCGTCATCACCAACATCATCATCATCATCTTCATCATCATAATCATCATCATCATCATCATCATAATCATCGTCATCATCATCATCATAATCATCATCATCATCATCATAATCATCGTCATCATCATAATCATCATAATCATCGTCATCATCATCATAATCATCATCATCGTCGCTGTCACCATTATCACCACCATCGTCTGCATCATCGTCATCATCATCATAATCATCATCATCGTCGCTGTCACCATTATCACCACCATCGTCTGCATCATCGTCATCATCATCGCTGCCAACTATATCACCCGACCATCATCAACGCGAACATCGTCATCAACATCGTCATCGTCACCACCACCACCATCATCATCACCACCATCGTCATCATCATCACCATCACCATCATCACCATCATCACCATCACCATCATCATCATCATCACCACCATCGTCATCATCATCATCATCATCATCATCATCGTCACCAAGAACATCATCATCATCATCATCACCACCACCATCGTTATCATCATCACCATCATCATCATCATCATCATCATCGTCACCAAGAACATCATCATCATCATCATCACCACCATCGTCATCATCATCACCATCATCATCGTCAACAAGAACATCATCATCATCATCATCATCATCTTCATCATCGTCACCAAGCACATCATCATCATCATCACCACCACCATCGTCGTCATCACCATCACCATCATCATTATCACCATCACCATCATCACCATCATCATCATCACCATCATCATCATCATCACCACCACCATCGTCATCATCATTATCACCATCATCATCATCATCATCACCATCATCACCATCATCATCACCATCATCATCATCATTATCACCATCATCATCATCATCATCACCATCATCATCATCATTATCACCATTATCATCGTCACCACCATCACCATCATCATCATCATCATCATCACCACCATCACCATCATCATCATCACCACCACCATCGTCATCATCATCACCATCATCATCACCATCATCATCATCATTATCACCATCATCATCATCATCACCATCATCATCGTCACCATCATCATCATCACCACCACCACCACCACCATCATCATCATCATCACCACCATCGTCATCATCATCACCATCATCATCACCATCATCATCATCATCATCACAATCATCATCATCATCATCATTATCACATCATCATCATCATCATCACCATCATCATCGTCACCATCAACATCACCACAATCATCATCACCATCATCGTCTCCACCACCACCATCATCATCACCACCACCACCATCATCATAATCATCATCATCATCATCATCACCATCAACATCATCATCAACACCATCGTCATCATCATCATCACCACCACCAACACTATCACAATATCATAGAAGTGACAAGTAATTGGTTGCTTGCTTAATAAAACCCACCATTATTGCAATTGATATACACCTGGCGGGAAAGGTCATGAGATGTTACGGCTCCAAAGCTACACGTTTTGAGATTTTGGCCCGACCAGTCAAGCAGCACCTTTAATCAATAATTTGATAATAGAGGCACGCTTTCCGTAGCGGGATCGCCGCCGACATGCTTTGTTACAAGTTTCGTAATGATGAAAGTTTGTATGCGAAATGGTCACGTGAGTTTCACTTGAGTCGTTGACAATGACACAACACGTTACAAGTTACACGTACGTTTGGCTGAACCTGGCTATTAACGCACAACCACAGGACGAATTATACATGCTACCGGGCCCCTTCGTCACGCACAGGGAGAAAGACACCCGAAAGGCCATGTACTTACGGTCGTTCAACCTTTTCTACAGCTATATAATAAATCACCATACCAATTGTAATAACATCTTTATGTATTCTCATTTAAAAAGCATTTTATGTAACATGTATCTGGTGGATAAATAAACAATGTTTAAACCAACAATAAGCGTGGGAGTAACTGTTGTAATGTTTTATTATGTCTTTGCTGTTTATCACAGAACAAAAGTACATTAGTAGACATTAGTAAACATAATATATATTAATAACTTAATGAATTAGTTGGTTTTATATACATACATATTTACACGCTAAGTCCACCTATGCGTGTATAGACATGATATAAACAATGCATAATGTCATGCTATGCTATTGATATATATGCCGTATACTCTGTCCAATGTCTTAAGTTGCGACGGGCAGAACACGTTTGAACTTTATGCCTACACAATACCGAAGCACTTATAGGTGAGAGAATCTCGGTCATCTTGTGTACATCTTCTGGTATGAGACATACATGTATAGGAACCTACCCAGAGACGCTGTAGACGAAGATAGTCAAATTTAGCGCTTATTATTCCTTCTCAAATTTATGCCGATGCAGGTATGCAATCACAAAATGTACATCGTGGTTTCCTGTACATATGCGCTCGTGAAAGGTCGCCGCCCATCGCAAACGATGGTGGTCTCACGGTTTCCTGCCCGATTCCTTCGACCCACTGCCTGATCCGTATGGATACAACTGAGCTCCATGATTCACGCTGTCATAGGCCAATTTGGTTCGAAATGGCCCAAAAAAAAAATTGCAACGGGAGCGACATGAGCATCGAATTTATAGTATGATCATCTGCTAATTGATTAGGTGATACAACTTAATGGGTAACAAAGGCGCTCATGGCAATGCACTATCAAACAATGTAATAACACAGTAATGAGGATTAACACTAATGAAACCTCTGTCTGTCATATAAGGCTGAATGGTAGATTGTAGGTAGTGACAAGTAGGTCAAGTAACAATGGTGGGATTAAAGAAGTCTAGACACTGTATTTGAAGGTATCGAAGGTATAGAATGTTAGTTGTTAAATAAAACAAACTATTCATGGATTGTGAGACCAGAAAATTTGAATAAAATTTGGCCAAAGTTATGTTTATTTTGCCCAAAAAAAAATCAGAATTGGCCAAAAAATGGCCAAAAGATGTTTCGGCCAAGCCTGAACATGCACTGCTGGGCTCACTTCCCAAGTTTACAAGGGAATTGAAACATCTTCGAAGATTGATCAACAAGATCACATACAGTGACATACCCTCATAACCTCGTTGATGCAGTGTTCCATTCGACGTGCACATGGGAACGAGATTCGCCACGCACGAATGCACTGTTCACTTTCAATGCATGCTCTGCACTCAATTTCACCGAGAAACATGTTCTATAAAGATGTCCTTTTTATCTTCTATATAGCTTAATATACATTTATATGGAATCCCTCGATCGCGGCCACTTGGTTGTGTTATGTATATTAACGAATGCAGTGGGTGTGTGTTATTAAATTCTCACTAATTGTACCACAACGACAACAGCGCTTTAAACCCAAATAACACACAACTATACATGCATTTCGTATTTACATATCTTTCTGATAATTTATACCAATAAAAAGCTGTGTAAATTCTGATTTATTTTCACAAAATCTGCCGAGAATTTGAATCTAACCCACGCAGCTCATTAAGTCAGCCCAATATAAGATTTCCAAGCACTTAATAACGATAACATGATCGATATAAATAACTGGCTTCAGATGCAATTCGGCTGAACTTTAAAAAGCACGCCCAGTTATTATGCCGACCGCGTTTAGTGGTTATGTCAACAATTTGTAAAGTCGTGCTCGTGTTATGGTCTGTGTTATTGAGATATGAAACGGGTGATCCAATTGACAGTTGACTACTCACCGAACAGGATACAGTGTAACACGGAAGGACTATGCAAATATAGCAGAATTGAATGTAGTGGTTGTGTGTTATTGAATGTAGTGGTTGTGTGTTATTGGGGGATACGTTGTGGTCGTTGTGATCGTTGTGGTACAGTACGTGAACCGCGAATCGGTTCTCACACAAATATGACCACAGCGCCGTATCCCCCCAATAACACACAGGCACCCACTACATTAATTTCTTATATTGGTATAGCCTTTTGATGATTTATTCCCGAAAAAAATTAAAGGTCACCTGACACTAGTACCTGTTATTAAACGAACGTTTAATGTCACAATTTATAGAATGGGTTTATTGAATGGAATAATGGTAGAATCTTGTAATACAATCATATCTCGTTTATCTGGTAATCTATACAATGTCATGTTATCGCTGCCATGAATTGATCATTCGATTGGAGAGGTCATATCGCTAGATCAAACGCAAGCTCCTTGTAGAGTTCAGTCCCCTGCTACGCAGGACTTACCGTCATCCACATCTACAAATGTGAAGAAATCACACATTTATTTATTTGAGACTGTTGTATAGGTTACAATTCATATTTTATTCATTCTGCATTATTCTGAGAAACTGAACTGTCCATATTCATTTGAAAATTGTCTAGGTCAAGCCAGAATGAATGTATACCTGACAAAAAATGACACATGCCGGCAGCGGTTAGACATATCGTAGCGAGGGGACTGAACTCTGTTTTGCAGCATGGATTAAACGAGCCACCGCATCCGTCGAGTTTGATCCAGCGATCTGACCTCTTCAACGAGACGTGATGCGATTATACAGATTTATTATATGACAAAAAAATTATTTAGATAGCACAATTTATCATATGACTCAATCATTATTTACTTTGGAAAGTATGTCATAAATCAATTTCATATGAACTACTAGTTCATATCACCTTCCGATAATTTGATTGGTTTGTTGACAAAAAGTGTGTTCTAATTGGCTGAATGGCAGCCGGGGCAGAGCCGTATCTCAAACTAAATGCAGGTCAAATTCGTGCGCGTCAACCAACGCGATGCCGAAATTCTCGCAATTATAATCATAAAATATATAGTTTTGGACATTGTTACACGATAAATAGAATATGCAATTCGTATTTATCTAATAAACATACGATATAATGTCACAAACTGAGAACAGAATAGCGCACTATATCTTCGCGTGCATATTATTGCTGCCAGTTCACCAGGTGTAATTGGGCTTCCGGTGCAATGAAGTGACGTCACATTAACCTTTTGCTGCCGATATCATATAGCTATTTAGTTATTTGTGTGCGTTTTGGACATCATAATCAATTTATATGTGTCATATAATAAATAGAATATGTAATTCGTGTTTCTCTCATATGATATTTATGAAACTCGTCAAGAATTTTCAGTTTTCTCTCACCGGAGGCTCGAGAAAACTGAAAATTCTTAGACTCGTTTCATAAATATCATATGAGAGAAACACTCATTTCATATCCTTTATTTATGTCATGAATTATGAAATGAAACCCCATGTATATAGACCACTAGTAACAAATCAGGAACTATTTTTGTATAACAAATCAGGAACTTTTTGTATAACAAATCATGAACTATTTTGTATACGGACAATACGGACATGCGCAATATGCGAGATATAGGAGGGTGGTATGACATCGGGTCAAACTGCAGCTGATCCGATGGTCGGGAAATGAACGCTTTACTTTCGTGGTATTTAGGGAAGAATAACGATAGTCATATAGAGAGTATCACAGTGAAGTGATCTGAGCTCCATATCACGCTGAGCTGAGATAGTATAACGATAGTCATATAGAGATTATCACTATACGGTGAAGTGATCTGAGATCCATATCACGCCGAGCTGAGATAGTATAACGATAGTCATATAGAGATTATCACTATACAGTGAAGTGATCTGAGCTCCATATCACGCTGAGCTGAGATAGTATCATCCCGGAGATTATCACTATACAGTGAAGTGATCTGAGCTCCATATCACGCTGAGCTGAGATAGTATCATATAGAGATTATCACTATACAGTGAAGTGATCTGAGCTCCATATCATATAGAGATTATCACTATACAATGAAGTGATCAGAGCTCCATATCATATAGAGATTATCACTATACAGTGAAGTGATCAGAGCTCCATGTCACGCTGAGCTGAGATAGTATCATCCCGGAGATTATCACTATACAGTGAAGTGATCAGAGCTCCATATCACGCTGAGCTGAGATAGTATCATCCCGGAGATTATCACTATACAGTGAAGTGATCAGAGCTCCATATCACGCTGAGCTGAGATAGTATCATCCCGGAGATTATCACTATACAGTGAAGTGATCTGAGCTCCATATCACGCTAAGCTGAGATAGTATCATCCCGGAGATTATCACTATACAGTGAAGTGATCAGAGCTCCATATCACGCTGAGCTGAGATAGTATCATCCCGGAGATTATCACTATACAGTGAAGTGATCAGAGCTCCATATCACGCTGAGCTGAGATAGTATCATCCCGGAGATTATCACTATACAGTGAAGTGATCAGAGCTCCATATCACGCTGAGCTGAGATAGTATCATCCCGGAGATTATCACTATACAGTGAAGTGATCTGAGCTCCATATCACGCTGAGCTGAGATAGTATCCTCCCGGAGATTATCACTATACAGTGAAGTGATCTGAGCTCCATATCACGCTGAGCTGAGATAGTATCATCCCGGAGATTATCACTATACAGTGAAGTGATCTGAGCTCCATATCACGCTGAGCTGAGATAGTATCATCCCGGATCAGACGAGCTGCCGCAGCCTGGGAGTCTCATCCGTGATCTCACCTTCTCAACGAGACGTGATGTGGAGACTCAGATCACTTCACTGTAGTGATAATATGTATATTATATGACCAATTGAACTGAAATCTTACAACCAACCTTTGAAAACGAATCGCAACAATTTAATCAAGTTATCAAGAACAACAATTTCAAGAAGAAATGTCTCAAGGAAAATAGTTTCGGAGCCTCGTTCTGATTCAGACATGCATGATAAGGAATCGGATCACGATACTATCATGATCCGATTTATCGGAAAACCATCACCAAACAATATATAGTGGTATTTAGTGAAAACTTATCAGTAAACATTTAGTTAAAATAATAAAATAACAGTTCCCATTGCAGGTGCACAACCCAACCCTAATCTTAAACCTATTGACCGAAAAATGTAGGAATAAAAGCTCGCACCAAATTATGTATGTTGCGAAAATGTTCTAAGTCGAAAAAGGGGGATAACTCCACCAAAAAATGTCGGACAGACGTCATAATCGCAGGTGCACAGGTTCCCATGGTACTAAATATATGTGCCACGTTTAAAAAAAATTGACCTAAACATGTAGGAATAAAAGCTCGGACAAAATTATACATGTTGCGAACATTTTCTAAGTCGAAAAGGGGGGATAACTCCACCAAAAAAAAAGTCCGACAGACATCATAATAGCAGGTGCATAGGTTCCCATGGTGGTTGATGTCTGTGCCAAGATTCACGGAAAATGATCATAAAACGACTGAGAAAAACTCCTGACAAATTTGTGCCCACGGACGGACGGACGGACGGACAGACGGACAAGCTGATTCCACTATACCCCCCCCCCACAACTTCGTTGCGGGGGTATAATAATGACAGTCATATTATTTTTTTTAAATGGTATCGGAAGCTGGGTGCCTTGGTGTTGATATATCGACGCAACAATCACCAAACGATAGTGGTATCTGGTAAAAGTAATGATGGTCATTATAATAAATGGGCGTACTGGGAGCCCAGAAATAAGGTCGCGCATTCATACGATATTAAATCATATATATATAGTTCGTACTGATTTCTGGCTCCTCACCACGGGAAACACAGTTTTATATTGATTTCCTGGCGCTATACTAACACCTGAGTTTAATATTGAGAGCCGTCATGGAAGCTCTCGATGTTCAACACGCTGTGAAACCGAGTAGAAATCGATACGGGTGACGAGTAATGATAGTTATTAGTATATATACCTGTATAAAAGTCTAATTATCAGGATAAATACAGGTAGTTATTAGTATACATGTATAAAAGTCTAATTATCAGGATAAATACAGGTAGTTATTAGTATACATGTATAAAAGTCTAATTATCAGGATAAATACAGGTAGTTATTAGTATACATGTATAAAAGTCTAATTCTCAGGATAAATACAGGTAGTTATTAGTATACATGTATAAAAGTCTAATTCTCAGGATAAATACAGGTAGTTATTAGTATACATGTATAAAAGTCTAATTCTCAGGATAAATACAGGTAGTTATTAGTATACATGTATAAAAGTCTAATTCTCAGGATAAATACAGGTAGTTATTAGTATACATGTATAAAAGTCTAATTCTCAGGATAAATACAGGTAGTTATTAGTATACCTGTATAAAAGTCTAATTCTCAGGATAAATACAGGTAGTTATTAGTATACCTGTATAAAAGTCTAATTCTCAGGATAAATACAGGTAGTTATTAGTATACATGTATAAAAGTCTAATTCTCAGGATAAATACAGGTAGTTATTAGTATACATGTATAAAAGTCTAATTCTCAGGATAAATACAGGTAGTTATTAGTATACCTGTATAAAAGTCTAATTCTCAGGATAAATACAGGTAGTTATTAGTATACCTGTATAAAAGTCTAATTCTCAGTATAAATACAGGTAGTTATTAGTATACATGTATAAAAGTCTAATTCTCAGGATAAATACAGGTATAGTTATTAGTATACCTGTATAAAAGTCTAATTCTCAGGATAAATACAGGTATAGTTATTAGTATACCTGTATAAAAGTCTAATTCTCAGTATAAATACAGGTAGTTATTAGTATACATGTATAAAAGTCTAATTCTCAGGATAAATACAGGTATAGTTATTAGTATACCTGTATAAAAGTCTAATTCTCAGGATAAATACAGGTAGTTATTAGTATACCTGTATAAAAGTCTAATTCTCAGGATAAATACAGGTAGTTATTAGTATACATGTATAAAGGTCTAATTCTCAGGATAAATACAGGTATAGTTATTAGTATACCTGTATAAAAGTCTAATTCTCAGTATAAATACAGGTATAGTTATTAGTATACCTGTATAAAAGTCTAATTCTCAGTATAAATACAGGTAGTTATTAGTATACATGTATAAAAGTCTAATTCTCAGGATAAATACAGGTATAGTTATTAGTATACCTGTATAAAAGTCTAATTCTCAGGATAAATACAGGTAGTTATTAGTATACCTGTATAAAAGTCTAATTCTCAGGATAAATACAGGTAGTTATTAGTATACATGTATAAAGGTCTAATTCTCAGGATAAATACAGGTAGTTATTAGTATACCTGTATAAAAGTCTAATTCTCAGGATAAATACAGGTAGTTATTAGTATACGTGTATAAAGGTCTAATTCTCAGGATAAATACAGGTATAGTTATTAGCAAACGTGTATAAAAGTCTAATTCTCAGTATAAATACAGGTAGTTATTAGTATACATGTATAAAGGTCTAATTCTCAGGATAAATACAGGTATAGTTATTAGTATACGTGTATAAAAGTCTAATTCTCAGGATAAATACAGGTAGTTATTAGTATACCTGTATAAAAGTCTAATTCTCAGGATAAATACAGGTAGTTATTAGTATACATGTATAAAAGTCTAATTCTCAGGATAAATACAGGTATAGTTATTAGTATACCTGTATAAAAGTCTAATTCTCAGTATAAATACAGGTAGTTATTAGTATACATGTATAAAAGTCTAATTCTCAGGATAAATACAGGTATAGTTATTAGTATACCTGTATAAAAGTCTAATTCTCAGGATAAATACAGGTAGTTATTACTATACCTGTATAAAAGTCTAATTCTCAGGATAAATACAGGTAGTTATTAGTATACCTGTATAAAAGTCTAATTCTCAGGATAAATACAGGTAGTTATTAGTATACCTGTATAAAAGTCTAATTCTCATATAAATACAGGTATAGTTATTAGTATACGTGTATAAAAGTCTAATTCTCAGTATAAATACAGGTAGTTATTAGTATACATGTATAAAGGTATAATTCTCAGGATAAATACAGGTATAGTTATTAGTATACGTGTATAAAGGTCTAATTCTCAGGATAAATACAGGTATAGTTATTAGCAAACGTGTATAAAAGTCTAATTCTCAGTATAAATACAGGTAGTTATTAGTATACATGTATAAAGGTCTAATTCTCAGGATAAATACAGGTATAGTTATTAGTATACGTGTATAAAAGTCTAATTCTCAGGATAAATACAGGTAGTTATTAGTATACCTGTATAAAAGTCTAATTCTCAGGATAAATACAGGTAGTTATTAGTATACCTGTATAAAAGTCTAATTCTCAGGATAAATACAGGTAGTTATTAGTATACGTGTATAAAAGTCTAATTCTCAGGATAAATACAGGTAGTTATTAGTATACGTGTATAAAAGTCTAATTCTCAGGATAAATACAGGTAGTTATTAGTATACGTGTATAAAAGTCTAATTCTCAGGATAAATACAGGTAGTTATTAGTATACCTGTATAAAAGTCTAATTCTCAGGATAAATACAGGTAGTTATTAGTATACGTGTATAAAAGTCTAATTCTCAGGATAAATACAGGTAGTTATTAGTATACGTGTATAAAAGTCTAATTCTCAGGATAAATACAGGTAGTTATTAGTATACCTGTATAAAAGTCTAATTCTCAGGATAAATACAGGTAGTTATTAGTATACCTGTATAAAAGTCTAATTCTCAGGATAAATACAGGTAGTTATTAGTATACCTGTATAAAAGTCTAATTCTCAGGATAAATACAGGTAGTTATTAGTATACGTGTATAAAAGTCTAATTCTCAGGATAAATACAGGTAGTTATTAGTTTACCTGTATAAAAGTCTAATTCTCAGGATAAATACAGATAGTTATTGATTTTCGGTTTACGGAGCCAAACGACTGTTCTTGTGAACGATATGCATTTGTCAAATCTAACATGTATACGATGTAATGGTGGAACAGCTTCTGTCTCCATATCCCTTTTACTTTAAACATATTTTATTGTAAATTCGAAGCTACAAAACGACTGTGGTACAAATTACAACTTACACCCCCCCCCCCTCCCCCCTCCCCCCCCCCCAAACAAATGTGTGATTACAATATTTTGATGATAGTATTTACAGCCAGATAAAGCTAAGGTAAGCTAAGTGTGTACATGGTGATGTTTCCTGTTGTTTTTGCTAAATCGTGTCACGAATCTCCCTATACGCTCGCGCTATATTTCACGAGAAACTAACACCCGATCTCCTAACCACCCGCAACGAGAGGCTATTTAATAAAATATTGACAAGCACAACCCAAACAACTCTTCAGGCACTCAATCAATTCAATTTTAATAGTAACTCTGGTCATCATAGTAGACATTACAGAGACAATTAATATGACACAATTACGTATCATCAATACATCATGTACATGTATACATACACAGAAAATAATTAGGATAAATAATACATCGATGTCGCGTTTAATGGATGTGTACTTGTTTACTCATCATATAGTCAGATAATATATTTACTAATATACCGTATGGTATATGGCGTGTATCAACGAATTTATATTTACTAAAGGTACACGAGTACCTACAAATGTGAACGCGTATATGTGCGTATATGTGCACTGGCATACTTCGTCCACTCTGGACTGAAAAAGAAAGGTGTTTGGCAACCAAGTGACGAACTGGTTGATCGAGTACAACAAAAAAGGATCAAACTCCTATCAACTTGACACCATTCTGGTTTGATGCTGGCCGATGACGTAATATCAACCCACATAATTACATTGCCATTTATATACATCCATATATGTATATGTTGCTACTTATTTTGTTCCATATTATCTGTAAATTTTCTTGTCCTGTTATTCTATGTTAACCCTTTACCCAACAAACCGGCCAAAAACGGCAAAATATAGCTGCAACAGCCTAAATTATCTTGGGTCTGTCTCAATAAAACCATACAAATATGGATATCATTGGAACCGGCTCATTGACCACATTGTGATGGTTACAGTTATGCCCTGTGCCAATGCATTCTCTTATATATGCGAGTCGACCATATGTCGCCTCGCATATATAAGAGAATGCATTGGCCTAAAAAAAATCCTTTTTTAACACTTTTTACCATTTTTTCTTACATTCTTTAACAATTTTATAATTTTTAATGTGTTAAGCCAATGCATTCTCTTATATATGCGAGGCGACCTATGGTCGACTCGCATATATAAGAGAATGCATTGGCACAGGGCCGTTCTGTTGGGTAAAGGGTTAATGTAAATTAGACCATGCACGGTGTAACGTACAAATAAACCTGATTGATTGATTGAGTGATCTGGCCGTGTCAATGGAGCTATAGCGATGGGGATATCGGATTGTTGCAGTGTGTAACTTTTATGACCGCGTTTATTGATTTTATTGCGGGAACACAATGCATATTATAACAGCTAACTTTGCTGATGACGTATGTCTTAGATGGAATGTAGAATAAAGGTCGTATTGCGAAGTATTGGGCGTGTCCGATTAGTATTTTGGTCCGCATTTTGAGGCTTTCTGGTGAATGACAACCTGTCGCAGTTTTTAGTAATTATTTTAAGGATTATTTGTTTGTTTTAACGGTATATTTTATATTATAATTTATACATATACCTAATAATATGATCTTGAGGGTGTTACCATTTCTGACTATGGTTTTCTTGTTCAAGGCAGTGCAGGTGTACGGATACACCAACGGATATATACCTCAAGACATCTCCGACAACTATAGTCACTGGTAACAGTTCATCAAGCTCCCATCACCCATACGAGTACATTAGATTGTTTGAGAGAGTGTTCCGGTTTGTGACAGGTCTGGCACTGGCAGACGATTGTTCGACATCCAATCAGAGTCCAGGTCCGGCAGATCATTGTTTATTATCCAATCAGATTCCAAGGTCGCTTGGATGGTATATGGAAGTGTGTGCTTCTTCCTCGTTCGTGGCACAGTACCATATAATATATATGATATGGAGGGGAATTCGACTTGACAACAAGTAGACAGTGCTGGTCATACATGTATGTCTATTCAATTGACGTCATCGAGGTCCTTGTGCTAATTTGTGTAGTGTTAAACATGTCCCAAATTATAGTCACCAACTTTGCCACTTCCCTTACCAAGCAAAGGAAAATTGAAAATATTTGCATTCACGTACAGTAATGCCCTAAGTAATCGACCCTTAACCACAGCAGAAGTATGGGTAACTTTTCAGAATTTAGTCGGAAATACGGCTTGTTGCCATTCATCGGAGAGCTCACTGAACTCAACAAGCCATATTTCCGACTAAATCCTGAAAAATTACCCATAATTCTGCTGTGGTTAAGAGGTCGATTACTTAGGGCATTACTGTAGCCGTACGGGCGACTGAATTCTTAGAAGGGGGCTGATACTTATATATATATGTCATATATACATGCATATAGATTCAATTGAAGTCATCAAGGTCATTGTGCCGATTTGTATATTGTTAATCCATATACAAGTAGCTGATTTGCATAGTGTTAATCCATATACACGTATAGCTCATCGCCAACGAGTACCAAAGCTCATAATTAACAACTCTCCAGTATCATCATCATCATCGTCGTCGTCGTCGTCATCATCATCATCATCATCATCATCATCATCAACGACCACAGACCGATATTATCTCTACCGCTTTTGGGCGATGGAAGCAAGCATTCAAGACGTGTTAGAACTTCCTCTTTTTACCTGGCACATACTCAATTATATTAATAGGTCCTTATGTCCGATATAATTGTGTTCTGGTATTACACAGCTCAGTGGATTAATATGAAGGGCGTGCACCTTTAAACGTCTGTTAAATTCGACAAGTATATATATGGTGAACGTGTTTGCAATATATCGAACAGTTGACGCTCAACTTCATCCATTAATAGCAACTTAAAGCCATATGCCGAATTGTGCTCCAAAATACACATAATATTATTCACTTTTGAATGTTCCCGGTATCGAAATAGGTCAATAAATATCTGAACGACCTTTCTACGAGCAAAATGCAACCCAAAAATAAAAAATACAACTATGAACACGGTGTTTGGGTCACATGTGCAAACAAAACAACAGCCAATTGCATGACATGGAACAGAAAACATCCGTGTTATAGTATTTTGTCCTGATATATATATGGTAGAATTGAAGAGCGGTTGTCGGTCTGACTTCTGGCAAAAACTCGAAAACTACTGGAAAGTGGCTGTTACTTTGGCAAGTGTTTTTTTTTCTAGAGCATATGATGCCGGTATATCAATAGTTCGTGTATTTATCATATGTCCCTCCAAATTTGGAGGTTGAAATGAGTCATCTCAGTTTCACGCCCATGGCGATTTGAAACCTGAAATAATGGTCGCTCTTGTTACATCCTGGGATCAAATCAAGTTTGAATTTAGTGTGCCTGTCATTTGCAGAATGAGGTCCCCAGGGGGTGAATTTAGTGATGCTATCTCGCATAGCGGGCTAGCATCACCAACTTCACCATCCGGGGACCTCTTTCTGCTTAGGCCTCATCATCTCTGGAAAGTTCCTTTATTATCAAATTTCTATAAAATCTTCTTCACATATAGATTCTATTTCTTATTTAGTTTAGTTTTTCTGTATCCCCAAATTGGCAGACGACACATTGCATAATCGAGGTTCCCAATGGGTGTACAGCACAATATTCACCATTTGGGAACTTCAATCTGAGTCTATGTCTCCCATAGCAGATGAGGCCACACAGAATGAGGTCCCCAGGGGGTAATTTGGTGATGCTAGCCCGCTATGCGGGATAGCGTTACTAAATTCGCCCTCTGTGGACCTCATTCTGAAAATGGCAGGCACACTAAGCTCAATCTTGTATCAAAATATGTCAATAATTGTGCGGGTTCTTCTCCTTCTTCTGGTTACAACAGTTACTGTCGGTCATTTATTGACCCATTATTAGTCGTTGAGTTGAGTGAAAATTTTGTGTGTATTTTAATACTATTGATAAAAGAGTAATTTTCGCATTAAAAACATTTAAAACTATAAGATAAGATCAATTTTAATGCAAAATACACCCAATGGGCAGTTACACATATAATAAATACAAAATATATCAACATAAAGAATAATTTAACATGAGTAATCACGTACAATATGCATATATATACTTTCTCATTAATTTACTGTCATAAAATCTCACGTATAGTTGCTAGCGTTTGTTAGATATATATACATTAATTGTCTCGAATGGTGAAGAAAGACCGGGTCATGTCGCATATAACGTTAACGGTTGCAATTTGTTCATTCTGCATATAATAAATCTGAACTTCTCATGATTTGTCATTTCTAAGAAACGAGGGAACGTTGCAATTATGTCCTTCACACAAGCCTTGAAATAGGGTGTCTGTCATTTGCAGAGTGAGGTCCCCAGAGGGTGAATTTAGTGATGCTACCCCGCATAGCGGGCTAGCATAACCAAATTCACCCTCTGGGAACCTCATTCTGCTGAGGTGTAAGCAGAATGAGGTCCCTAGAGGGTGAATTTGGTGATGCTAGCCCGCTATACGGGGTAGCATCACTAAATTCACCCTCTGGGGACCTCATTCTGCAAATGACAGACACCCTATTTCAAGGCTTGCCTTCACATAAGTTTCATGAATATTTTCGTATAATATATTACAGCCAGATATGTCTAACGTTCCATATATAACATGCAGCAGTTCAGTCACCGAGATGTTTAACAACCTTCATTGACAAAACTTCTTTCTTAGAAAAGACAAATTATGAGTTCAGATTTATTATGCAGAATGAACTAATTGCAACCGTTACATTTATATGGGACATATAAGGATAAGCATATATAGGATATAGAGGATCTCCAATGAGTTATGTTGGGATATAAGATTTTATGAAACGAGTTTTATAAATTTGATTCACAACGAGTCATAGACGAGTTGTAAATCTAATTTATCAAACGAGTTTCATAAAATCTTATATCCCAACATAACGAGTTGAAGATCTTGTATATCACATGAACAAAAAAATGGAGCTTTATGTCCTTTTAACAAATCAAAATCTTTAAAAAAAAAGCTGAAAAATGCAATTATTTCTGCAATGTCTGGTATTGGTGTCAAGCGCGGCTTTTCTAAATAGTATTAATCCGCGCGGCAATTTAATTGGCGTGATGCCAAGTACCCCGGTAAGCACCGGTTATTACCCACTAGTGAGAGATAAGATAATATCTAATGGAGTTTTCAATGACATTATTGGGGTTTCATGCGATATAAGGATATTTCCTATATGTACAATCTCAGTTGTTTACTTGTTGGCGTTGTAGAGAAGGGTGAGAGGCTTTATATAGCATCAGAAGATACAGAATCTTGTGTTAATTTATTCCACTGAGTGACAGTTCTGAGGTAGAAAGAGTATTTGTATATCTGACCCGCCATATCAAATCCAGTCGTAAGTCGGGATTTTTTTACCCTGTGCCAATGCATTCTCTTAGGTCGCCTCGCATATATAAGAGAATGCATTGGCCTAACAATTTTTTACAATTTTAATAATGTTTTCTTGTATTCTTTAACAATTTAATAATTTCACCCATACAGAGCCCCAGACAAACATGAGCAGACGACACTCTTCTATATGCTTCTATATATGTGTGGGGCTCCCTGCAGGGTAATGGATGTTTTTTATTTTATGTCCTAAAAATTGTAAGAAACATTTATTTAAAAAAAATGATAAAAAATTGTTAGGCCAATGCATTCTCTTATATATGCGAGACGACCTATGGTCGACTCGCATATATAAGAGAATGCATTGGCACAGGGTAAAAAAATCCCGACTTACGACTGGATTTGATATGGCGGGTCACATATCTGTATCGTGTGGAATTGGATTTTGGGATGAATATACATCATTCGAATCAGAAAAGACGAGGTCGTTATTAATTTGGTAAAGAATATTGAGTCTGGATTTAAAGGGATACTGTACCCAAAATGTTGTTGTTGGTTTCTATAGTCTCCGAGTCGGAGAATAAGGTAAAAAAAATTCCATTATTTGAAACTCTGTTGAGTACGAAGTTGTGTCACGGATGGCAAATTTACCGGAATGCAAAATTACAAATTGTCGTTGTCGAGTAATTTTTGTACAGTTTTCAACCAAATGTATCAAATAAAAGTTATATTATATGCATTCTAGTCCCATATACTCATTTAAGTTATTGTATCGTCACTAGTCAGTGAGTGGCTTGAGTTTTCTCCCCGTATCATCATAATGTTTTAAACGATCGCGTGTGCTATCCGTTTACCAATCCAGTATCCCTCAATTAATTTGATTACGTCTTGTATACGAAAATTCGTAATTTACTTTACGCCATTTTATGGCTCCAGTCATAAATGAAATTTATATCAAATTATTAACTTTGATTTTAAGATAGCCTATTAACCTGAGCGTTTACATAATACATCTTCGACTCAAATTACTTATGTTTCTATATATTATCGATATTAGATCGTTGTCATCACCGGAAATTTATTGAAAATGGCGTACAGTACCCCTTTAAGTCGACTTTGTTGTAAGCTTTCTCAATGAAGGTTGTTAAGCATCTCGGTGACTGAACTGGTGCGTATTAATTGTTATGGAATGTTAGACATATCTGGCTATAAGCGGCGTTATACCGTTTCTATTTTGTATATTTGTCCTTTGTGACATGGGTCCCATATTGTTCCATATCATTGCCTCTTGTACAGAAGACTTACACAATTCGGTGGAGGATTTTTATATCAAGATGATTAGATGAATGGCTTGCACAATGACATGAGATTCCATAAGTTCGCGTCGCCAACTCTTCTTCGTCCGTGCGTTGATCAAACGATCGTGTGAAACAAGGTGAATAACTCTATATTGATAAGTCGGTCAGCCATACCCGAGATCAAGAATCGGGTGGATTCTATGCATTGTTATCTCCCTTCGCCCACGAAGCAGCCACGTATCGCCTGACTTCATGGATGTGTGGGTGGAAAGCACAAAGCCTCGCGCTTTCTGCTTTCTCATTTTTGGGCACCAATTCGACAATTTATAACCGCTTGATCGCACGGAACTATATTTTAGCCCACGGGTTTACGCTGACTATAACCATTTCCTTCATTTATATACATATCTAAGATTTATATCATATTGTGCTCAGCATACTCTATATACCACGCACATTTCTTCTGGAAGGTAAATTCATTTCATATATGGAAATAGCTGACAAAGGTTCATTTTGATCTTCGACAGACGCGGCCCATATGTGCGCTTCGCGCGCATTGTAATCGTTTAATAAACAGTTTGATTTAAAAAACAAATTATTTGTTTTATATATTGAGCTCCTTGCTCAAATTAAGAAACATTAGTTTTTATTTTATTTTTTTAATAAATTTTTTTTTTTAATCACAATTTTGAACAAATAACGCCGTTATAACCTACACCAGGATAACCCGAATCACCATACCAAATTTGGTTGAAATCGGTCCAGGGATCTTGGAGAAAACTCCGGAGTCCGGACAGACATACAGATCCTACTCTTTTGTATATATAAATAAAGCATATCATGTCATAGCATTATCAGTAGCGACGAGTTTGGTAACTTTGGAAGTGTAAAATGAAATGAAGTTACCACTTTGTTACGCTGTCTTGCCTTTCGATATAATGTTTCAAGCTACTCATTTCTATACTAAATACGTATTGGCGAGCATAATTCCCATAAGAAATGCTCAGATACATGTAATAATTTAACCCTTTACCCAACAAACCGGCCAAAACCGGCCAAATAAAGCTTCAACAGCCTAAAATATCTTGGGTCTGTCTCAATAAAACCATACAAATATGGATATCATTGGAACCGGCTCATTGACCACATTGTGATGGTTATAGTTATGCCCTGTGCCAATGCATTCTCTTATATATGCGAGTCGACCATAGGTCGCCTCGCATATATTAGAGAATGCATTGGCCTAAAAAAAAACTTTTTTTAACACTTTTTACCATTTTTTCTTACATTCTTTAACAATTTTATAATTTTTAATGTGTTAAGCCAATGCATTCTCTTATATATGCGAGGCGACCTATGGTCGACTCGAATATATAAGAGAATGCATTGGCACAGGGCCGTTCTATTGGGTAAAGGGTTAATCAATTTGTTGAACTAATTATCTGAACATCCCATAAATTAATATGAATCCTTCTGTAGTTGCATTATCTATATTCCGCTGTCCGTTGTTTGCTTATATATCCTACTCCTCCCTCCAAATGATTAATGGGCCATTACAATAGATATATATAATGTTTCTGTGAACTGCCAATGATCTATGTGTAAATAGTGTAAACAATTGTTTCATGCCCCATGTAAAAATGGCTAAGAATAAAGCATTTATTCATTCTTTCAATTTAGTAAAACAAATGGTCAACTGATGAATTGTTGCCAACTAATGGGTTACCATGGTTACGGTTGACAATGTTCCGACAAACAAACAACTGACCATGATCTTGTAAAGATAAGAGGGGGGGGGGGGCAAATAACAACTTTTTGAATATATTTGGATAGAGATTGTCATGCAATATCCGGACCAAAAGTGGTTATGAAATATGAAGTTGTTTGGGAAATAAAGCTGGGTATTTAACTGGCTAGGTAAATTGTCACTTTTGCAGTAAATTAATTGTATGCATTCCTTACTCGTATTTAAATTCGCGCAGTACTATTTTTCGCTCAGTTTTGAATTCGCGCACTTTAAATTCGCGCACAGTGCTGCGAAAATTCAAAACTGACAAAATTATTTTCGTAAATGTTTTGTATCTGATGGGAGTTTCAGTTCATAGTCGTTCATTATATAATATACGTGTGCATGTACATTAAATGCCACATTTTACGAAACTGTACATCGAGTAGAGCATAGCTGCATCATCATTTTGTTTTCAAAATGTTTGTTTGTGAATGCTCTAAATAATCATTCTGGTATTTAAATATTTAAATGTACATGATTGAAATTAACTCGAATGAAATAACACCATAACCATGTAGGCTGCTGAGAAAATCAACACGTGTATGTGTGTAATAATTGGTTGGGTTGAAATAATTAATTCAGACTGTATATGAACATGCACGGTATCACTCCAGCTAGGGCTGTGGATATGGTGATGTGCTTTTGCACATTGCGCACGTAATTACTGGAATGAGTATATGTCTTACAATCATTGAAACATCGACGATTTTACCATGATTCATCACTTTACATGTGAATAATGGTGCTGAGATATAGGTTGTCTACATGCACATATAATGATCTATTCAATACAACGTTCTACAATGTACATGTAACTCATTAACATATCAATCCTATATTCCTTATGGTTTGGTGTAAACTTTGGAGTCGTACTATTTTACGCTCAGTCTTAAATTTGCGCACCGATGGCAGCGCGAAATATAGTACTGCGCGAATTTAAATACGAATAAGGTATCTAGTTTATGTATCTTTTAACTCAATATCAATAATGAATATAAAAACAAAGTTTAAATATTTTTTCATGTTCTTCTAAATGGTGTGCTGGTTATGTTTTTAAGGAATTATATATCTTTTAGCAAAAACTTGTCGTTGAAAACAAGTGAAAATTACATCAGAAAATTGATAACGCCAAGTGTTTTTTGGATATAACTTGAGAGAAAATGAATAACATTCACATAGGTGTTTTTATTAAAATTTTCGCCACTTAAGCATGTACAATGCATACCGATATAACTGAAAAATAACGGCAGGGACATCAACTGATATTTATGTACAGGCCACCGCGCGTGCACCATTGCCTGTTATATAAATGTCCTATATATACCAGATTATTAACATCACTCGAGAATAACAAAACTAGCGCCCAATTCAGTTCGAAAAATATATACTTCACAGCAGTGGATGAACAGAAGTACTTATTTGTACGTGTATTTGTAGTACTTATATATACTGGAGGTTTATACAGTCAGTACAGTGGGCGACAACAAGCCATATTTCCGACTAAATCCTGGAAAGTTACCCATAATTCTGCTGTGATTAAGAAGTCGATTAATTAGAGCATTACTGTACGAAGAGGCAGAAATTAGCCGTTTCTAAATTCACACGTCCTTCATTGCATTCAAGAGTTGAGAGTCACTGCCCCCGTACACTATATATATGGTACTGAACATGAAGACATTCAAGTCATACCATTTAGAACAATTTGGAAAAATAAAGAGCGTTCCTTGTTATTATATTCCTTATGTGATATATATGAAGAGCGTAGGTCCCATTTATGTACCAACATTTTAAAACATCCGGAAAATTGCTACGGTTGTGACAAGTTTTATTCCAGAGTTTATCTTTTAAAGTTTCATGTATGTATATAAATATATTATTTTATCTTATCTCTCTTCCGAAATGATATTTAAACATAATCTGGAGATTCAAATTGTCCAATTCAAATATGAAATGTCAATGACGAACAAGGGTAATTTTAGTGATATGATGCCATTTAGCCTCCCATGCATATGACATACATGGTTGCGCGAGCGATATTTTAAAACACCTACGCTCAGAAAATCTAAACTGTGGTATAAAAGAAAAACATGGATGAATAGATATTCTATGGCATGCAACATTCTCGGACTCGCCAACGCACCTAACCCGGATTTACAAGGTAAGTGATCGGTTAGCAATATGTGACCCGCCATATCAAATCCAGTCGCAATTCGGGATTGTTTTTACCCTGTGCCAATGGATTCTCTTATATATGCGAGTCGACCATAGGTCGCCTCGCATATATAAGAGAATGCATTGGCCTAACAATTTTTTACAATTTTAATAATTTTTTCTTGTATTCTTTAACAATTTTATAATTTCAACCATACAGAGCCCCAGACAAACATGAGCAGAGCAGACAATCTGTTATATGCTTCTATATATGTGTGGGGCTCCCTGCAGGGTAATGGATGTTTTTTTATTTAATGTCCTAAAAATTGTAAGAAACATTTATTTTAAAAAATTTATTAAAATTGTACAAAATTGTTAGGCCAATGCATTCTCTTATATATGCGAGGCGACCTATGGTCGACTCGCATATATAAGAGAATGCATTGGCACAGGGTAAAAAACAATCCCGACTTACGACTGGATTTGATATGGCGGGTCACATATGTACAAGACTCATCGCTAAATGTTCGTTAAACTGGTTCCTTATAGAAACAGCGTTGCATAAACGGCAGATCCAACCAACTCATCAAACTGATATTTGATTAACAGGACAATCGCATTGATATTAATGGCCAGCATTGGACGTTTATATTTCTATATTTTTTTCTATTGTGACCAAAAAAGTAAGAAAAAACAAACATTTCCAATTTTTTTTATCAAATTTGTTTTGGGTTTTACCAACATGTTGAGCATTAATTTCAAAATACACGAACTCTTAGGATATATGTGTGTAATGTGTGAAGAGTGACTATATATATCGTGTATACGTATAGTAACATAACACATGAAGTAGACGACTGTATTGAAGAAAATGATTAGCTGATCATCATAGTCTGGTATAAATAACAAAGTTCCCTCTACCTTTTCTGACTATTGTTAGACAATTTAGAGAATGTATCATAATCCATGCGTACTATGTTCACGCCAAAAAAACACTGATTCTCAAACAAAATTGCTTAACCCTTTACCCAACAAAACGGCAAAAAATGCCCAAATAAAGCTTCAACAGCCTAAAATATCTTCGGTCTGTCTCAATAACACCATACAAATATGGATATCATTGGAACCGGTTCATCGACCACATTCTGATAGTTACAGTTATGCCCTGTGCCAATGCATTCTCTTATATATGCGAGTCGACCATAGGTCGCCTCGCATATATAAGAGAATGCATTGGCCTAAAAAAAAATCTTTTTTTAACACTTTTTGCCATTTTTTCTTACATTCTTTAACAATTTTATAATTTTTTCTGACATTTTTTAACAATTTTTATAATATTGTTCTACATTCTTTGACAATTTTATCATTTTTAATATGTGTTAAGCCAATGCATTCTCTTATATATGCGAGGCGACCTATGGTCGACTCGCATATATAAGAGAATGCATTGGCACAGGGCCGTTATGTTGGGTAAATGGTTAATAATTAATTGTGTTGTTTGTAATGGACTAACGGTACGTTCATACACTGACAAGTTTTCACAGCAATTTTTGCATGTATTTTCTCATAGAAACCCCTATATATATGGTGCCATATTATGGACGGCAACATTCATATAAAATACATATTGTGACCCGCTATATCAAATCCAGTCGGAAGTCGGGATTTTTTTTACCCTGTGCCAATGCATTCTCTTATATATGCGAGTCGACCATAGGTCGCCTCGCATATATAAGAGAATGCATTGGCTTAACAATTTTTTATCATGTTTTTTTTAATAAATGTTTCTTACAATTTTTAGGACATAAAATAAAAAAACATCCATTACCCTGTAGGGAGCCCCACACATATATAGAAGCACATAGAAGAGATTCGTCTGCTCATGTTTGTCTGGGGCTCTGTGTGGGTGAAATTATAAAATTGTTAAAGAATACAAGAACAAATTATTAAAATTGTAAAAAATTGTTAGGCCAATGCATTCTCTTATATATGCGAGGCGACCTATGGTCGACTCGCATATATAAGAGAATGCATTGGCACAGGGTAAAAAATATCCCGACTTCCGACTGGATTTGATATGACGGGTCATATATACCAAAGCTAACGACATGAGAAGTAAAATTTAGGTAGTTCCACGTGTAATGGTACACCTAACACATTGCCTTAAATTACCTGTATGGCGTATGCTTAAAGTGATGTGAAGCACTCCGGTAGGGTGATCAAATAGAAATAGAGAATAATCTTCCTTAAAGTTGTTAGTTTTACAAATATTAATCCAAACTGATAAGACACACCGTCACTATTGTTATTTAATTAAATTCAGTGACTCTCGATGGCGAAATCGTTTTCGTTATTTTATCGCCGATAGTTGCGTCCCGAAACGAGAAGTAAATATTTACAATTGAGCGTAGTTCAGATGATGTTTTCTGTGGAGTGGTACGGTCGATTTGCTTGAGAATTTCGACGACGTAGTAGAATGCTACATTCCTCCAGTTGGCACAGTGCCTGAATACTAACTTAACAGTTTAACGCACCGAACAAGTATATAACATGTCTTTAATTCTTTCGAGACAATTGCATGCTATTTACATGCTATTTACATGCTATTTACATGCTATTTACAGGCAATTTTCGATAGCATCGCTACTATATAAACTACATAGTTTTTACTTCATATATAGTTAACTCTGGTACAAATGAATTTTATAAGCATTTTTGCGTTAGGTTCTTGTCATATTGTAGCTTTCTGTACCAAAACGCATCTTGAAAAGTTTACTGACTATATCTTCTTTAATATTGAAATTAGATTATATTTCGTATATAAAGAAACAAGTTTGAAATTTGAAGCTGAGATGTGCAACTTTTAACTTCAACTTCAGAATTGTGTCCTTAATGTCGGACGAAGGACAATTTTAGTAACAGAATACCAGTTAGTCTCCCACATGATGTACGCGATTACGCGAATGATATTAAAAACGCCTACGCTATAAAATCTCAACTGTAATATAAAACATGCATGGATGAATAGAAATTCTTTTGCATGCAGCCTTCTCGGACTCGCCAACGCAGATAAACCTCATTTCGAAGGTAAGTGTAAATATCTTTCTCAACATTCATTTGAAATTAGGAGTCAGTTCCCCAAAAGATGAGTGAAATCCAGTGACACTCATTGGTATAACCATTGAAATGTTATTTTCTCAATCCAGAATGTTTAAGAGGAAAGATAAAATAATTTTTACACAATATAAAACTTTCTTTCTTTTTTTCCAATTATACACAAAACCATTTAAAAATGGGCAAAAATGCCCCACAATAGCCTTTTCGGAAAAAGAGCTATAATCATGGGGCCATAATTTAATTTTCACCAATGTATTTTGAAAATCCTTCACAATTTGTTTGCACCAGGATACTTATAAGGTTATGAGAAAGGCAGACCATATGGATAAGAATTTATTGCGTTGCATGATCTCAAATTTGGCATTGCAACACGCGAGTTCTGTGTCAGAGACAAATTTGACTAAGTCCATACAATGGAACACACATTTTGTTAGAGAATATTTTTTTCTTCTTAATCATAGATGCATAAATTAATAATGTTTTGTGTATAATCTAGTGAGGAAATTACTAAAACAGCGAAAAAGCCTTCCTTTTGCTCTAGTTTTTTAAATAATTGACCACAAAATACTGAATTTAGCTCATTCTCAGAAATTGATGCTCTGAAATCAGGTAAACTCCCGTTTTTTTTAAGGCAAATAACTCGAAAGATACTTAACGAATCTGAGAATGGTTTTCTGTTTTGGAATCAGGAAAGTAAGGTCGACAAAATAGATATGAAACTGGACTTGTGTGAAATTAAAGTGGTGTTTTTGTATACATCCCTAAAAATCCAAAAAAAATTATGAAACTGGACTTGTGAATTTAAAGTGTTTTTATATACACCACTAAAAATCAAAAAATTTATGATTTGACCAAAATGTTCCCAAATTTATTTCACGAAATTAACCAATTTCCCCTTTGTTGATTTTTGTTAATGTTTAGTATGTTGTTTATGGAGGGTTTATGTACCTGTTTCTATTTCAGCAAAATAAAATTCTTTGCAATTAGTTCCGGGTAAAACCATAAATGCACTGGACTATTACAAAAGCCGCTGTTATTTTCACGTCCTATTTATTGATTTAAGTATGTATTTTTGGAGGCTTTGGATAAAGTAATAAATAGAATCGACAACTCGTCCCCAGTTTGTAGCGAAATTTACAAAACTCGTCCAGTAAAATCGTTTTGTATATTTCGCAATAAACTTGATACTCGTAGATCCTACTATTGTCCGAATGTATCACACGAACCAATGGTAGTTTGTGTGTCTAATCGGATGGGACGCCTTTAAACGGACATAGCTCATTTGAGCTCATGGAGGATAAAATCCTGAAGTTAATAATAATAATGGTGCTTATATAGCGCTTATCTCCATCATTAACCCATGTTAATATTAAAGGTCGATATGTTAATATTAAAGGTCGATATGTTAATATTAAAGGTCGATATGTTAATATTATAGGTAGATATGTTAATATTAAAGGTCGATATGTTAATATTAAAGGTAGATATGTTAATATTAAAGGTCGATATGTTAATATTAAAGGTCGATATGTTAATATTAAAGGTCGATATGTTAATATTAAAGGTCGATAGGAGCTTATCTCCATTAGTAACCTATGTTAATATTAAAGGTCGATATGTTAATATTAAAGGTCGATATGTTAATATTAAAGGTCGATATGTTAATATTAAAGGTCGATAGGAAAACATTTATCTCCATTATTAACCTATGTTAATATTATAGGTCGATATGTTAATATTAAAGGTCGATATGTTAATATTAAAGGTCGATAGGAAAATATTAGCGCTTATCTCCATTAGTAACCTATGTTGATATTAAAGGTCGATAGGAAAATATTAGCGCTTATCTCCATTAGTAACCTATGTTAATATTAAAGGTCGATAGAACTCCATTAGTAACCCATGTTAATATTAAAGGTCGATATGTTAATATTAAAGGTCGATATGTTAATATTAAAGGTCGATATGTTAATATTAAAGGTCGATATGTTAATATTAAAGGTCGATATGTTAATATTAAAGGTCGATATGTTAATATTAAAGGTCGATATGTTAATATTAAAGGTCGATAGGAGCTTATCTCCATTAGTAACCTATGTTAATATTAAAGGTCGATATGTTAATATTAAAGGTCGATATGTTAATATTAAAGGTCGATATGTTAATATTAAAGGTCGATAGGAAAATATTTATCTCCATTATTAACCTATGTTAATATTATAGGTCGATATGTTAATATTAAAGGTCGATATGTTAATATTAAAGGTCGATATGTTAATATTAAAGGTCGATATGTTAATATTAAAGGTCGATATGTTAATATTAAAGGTCGATATGTTAATATTAAAGGTCGATAGGAGCTTATCTCCATTAGTAACCTATGTTAATATTAAAGGTCGATATGTTAATATTAAAGGTCGATATGTTAATATTAAAGGTCGATAGGAAAATATTTATCTCCATTATTAACCTATGTTAATATTATAGGTCGATATGTTAATATTAAAGGTCGATATGTTAATATTAAAGGTCGATAGGAAAATATTAGCGCTTATCTCCATTAGTAACCTATGTTGATATTAAAGGTCGATAGGAAAATATTAGCGCTTATCTCCACTAGTAGCCTATGTTAATATTAAAGGTCGATAGATCTCCATTAGTAACCTATGTTAATATTAAAGGTCGATAGATCTCCATTAGTAACCCATGTTAATATTAAAGGTCGATAGATCTCCATTATTAACCCATGTTAATATTAAAGGTCGATATGAAAATATTAGCGCGAGGATATGTTAATTCATTTGTGTTTCTCTAACCCTTTACCCAACAGAACGGCCCTGTGCCAATGCATTCTCTTATATATGCGAGTCGACCATAGGTCGCCTCGCATATATAAGAGAATGCATTGGCTTAACACATTAAAAATTATAAAATTGTTAAAGAATGTAAGAAAAAATGGTTTTTTTTAGGCCAATGCATTCTCTTATATATGCGAGGCGACCTATGGTCGACTCGCATATATAATAGAATGCATTGGCACAGGGCATAACTGTAACTATCACAATGTGGTCAAGGAGCCGGTTCCAATGATATCCATATGTGTATGGTTCTATTGAGACAGACCGAAGATATTTTAGGCTGTTGAAGTTTTATTTGGCCGGTTTGTTAGGTAAAGGGCTAATTGAAAATGGTCATGTTATACCCCCGAATCTATTCATAAAAACCAGGACAGAGATACATCATATTTTAGTATACTGGGCTCTCTATATTCTACAGAATATATCAGATAATAGAATTTAGAAAAGAAAGTCAAGCATGTCAATAAAGAGCGTTTCTTGTTAGCTTATACCTCATATGGTAAAAATAAGATGCGCTTTCCCATTTATGTGCGACACATTGAATACTGCTATGATTTTGGCACTGTTCAGAGCATATAAAGTCCATAGATCAGATCGATATATAATTTATTGATTGTCCGATCTTATTTGATAGGTATATCGTTTATTGATTGCCCTAGCTTATCATATCGACATACTGTTTATTGGTTCCCCCGATCTAATCGGATCGATATCTCGTTTATTGATTTCCCAATCTTATCTGATCGATTATCGTTGATTGATTGCCCGATCTTATCTTATCGATATATCGTTTATTGATTTCCCAATCTTATCTTATCGATATATCGTTTATTGGCTGCACTATTTTATCGAATCGATATATCGTTTATTGATTACCCTATCGTATCGGGTCGATATATCGTTTATTGATTGCCCATTCTTATCTGATCGATATATCGTTTATTGATTTCTGATTATTCACCAGACTTATATCACAACAAATGTTGCTATAGTATCAATGAAGGTGCCAGTCGTGGATCGAACTTATCTGACATCACGGTCTAGAATGAATACAGAACACAACTTGCAGCATAATCTCTAATCTTTTATCGAACTCGTTGCGGACGGCGCATAGTTACATTTCATTCGAGCTACGCTCTCGCGAAAAATATATTTGCGCCATCCGCAACTCATTCGATAAAGGATTCTCGATTAAGATGCGCGATGTGTTGTCTAGTTATGCAATTTCGATACAAAAAGCTCTGACGTGCATGAAAACGAACGAAAAAATACATATAAAATGTACCGCAGCTGCGTGTATAGCTATACGTCAGAAGCAAATAATTTCCACCTGTAGCGATGTTACCGAGAGTTGCCTATCAATTGTGGTATATGTAATTATCTTACAATATTCAGTCACGTACACATGCATTTGAAGGCAATTGTTAGAAGCATCATTATATACATGTGGAACTATATAATGTTTACTTCTGCATGCAGTCTGCTCTCGTGAAAATTAGCACATAACGGGGTTATTTTAATGAGCGAAATACGCTCATATTGGCATTAAATCGACCTAAAGCGGTTTTTTAAAACAGTCCAATATGGGACTATTTCCATACGAATTAAGCCCATATTGGCATTATTTAATCTACCTTTTTTCGTCGACACGACTCACCAGATCGCAGCCCGCGCTATTTAACAGTGGGGCTATTTATGAATCAAACAATTCGAGTATGAACCTAAGTGACTATTTAGGTCCAATATGAACCTATGTGACTATTTAGTTCCAGAATGAACCTATTTCCACGATGATATGCATTGGACACCGTTCTCATATCTATTACCTATTTTGTGATATCATTAGTTCATTTAGTGATATCACATATTCGATTTTATGATATATAATAATTTTGTGATGTCACCTATTCGAATTTGTGATATCATATCTGAATTTTGTTATATCAATAATTCGTATGAAAAGACTATTTATTGATATGGCTAAATGCATTTAGTGATATAAAATATTTATTGATATCATGAAATCGAGTTATTGATATCACTAAATGCTTTCTATTTTATTATATCATATATTCGATTTTATGATATCTTAAATTAATTTTATGATATCACTAATTCGAATTAGTGATATCATATAGTCATTTTGAGATATCAATAAATACTAGTTATTTTATGATATCACTAACTCGCGGACTCACTGGCGCCTTTTATTTATTACCTAGTTTGTGATATCATTAATTCATTTTGTGATATAACAAAATCGAATGTATGATATCATTAAATATTTTATGATATCACAAACTGATTTTAAAATATCACTTATTCCAATTTGTGATATTATAAATTCATTTTCGGATATCACAAAATCGAATTATTGATATCACAAAATAGTAAGTATTTAGTGATATCAATAATTCGATCTTGTCATATCATAAAATGTTGGGGAATTAGTGATTTCACAAAATTATTTTAAGATATCTCAGAATGGAATTAGTGATATAAATTCATTTTGTGATATTACAAAATCGAATATATGATATCAGAAAATAAGTAGGCATTCAGTGATATCAATAATTCAATTTTATGATATCATAAAATGATTTAATGATATCACAATATGTTGGAAGGAATAGTAGTCCAGCTATGCCATTTTCTATTTATTGATATTACAAAATGAATTTATGATATCACAAAATCGAATTAGGGGTAACACTAAATTCTTACTCTTTTATGGATATCAATAATTCGTTTTGTGATATCAAGAAATAAATTTATGATATCACAAATTTGAATTAGTGATATCTTAAAATACTTTTGTGATATACAATATTTAATGATATGATATATTCGATTTTGTGATATCATATATTATAGTCCAAATTAATAGCATTATTTTGCCAAAATTTTCTGGTTTTTCAAAATGAATTTTCTCAAAATATGTCTGGAATATCATGGTGAAATTTGGTACAAGCGATTATTGTGACACGCTATTTAAGAACCATTGACCCCTTGGAAATTATAACCTCACTTTCTTTACTTTTATGGCATGAACACTATATAAAATTTCACTGTTTTTCGGTACCAAGAACTTTTGTAAATAAGAGTGTTTTCAAAAGTGCGGTTCATATATCCATGATATCATACCTGAAGCTCATGCGAGGAGACTACCCATAAATAGTCGTCAATATTTAATAATGTTCATGTCATGCCTGTTGGTCATTGCAAACTTGGGCTGAGATTAGTTCGGAGTCATGGGTCCATAACCAAGTTAAAGCTGACCACCATATATCTTAACATTGTGGCCTAATCCAGATTGCAGCTGCTTGAGTGGATCACACTGCATATCAACATTTATTTCCATTGGGCTGGAATATTTGTGACTGCTTTATTCAGCTTGTTCAGACAATGCTATTGATGGATCATAGCTGTAGCGCGTGAATGGTTACGATCGTATCCCTCCGAGATTATTTAACGGATACCAATTAAGGTGAACACATATAAAACATAGCAGTGGACTGCATCCATAGTATATTTTATTTTTATTTTTATTTTTTTTATTATTTATTTCATTGGTCATGTAAGTCACGCATAGACTATCCGTTGTGTCACGTGATACATGTAGTTAAAATTGTTGCAACATGAGTATCTTTCTAATACAGTGCACCCACCCACGCTGCTATTCTGAATTATTCAGTAACCACCTTTGAGAGGTACAGTATATGAGTATATGTGCATATGAATTAAAGACATATTATGTACTTGTTTTGGGAGAGTGAAACTGATAACTTAGTATTCGGGCGCTATACCAACTGGAGGAATGTAACATTCTACCAACATCGGCGAAAATCTGAAGCAAATCGACCATACCACTCTATAGAAAACATTGCTTGAACAATGGTCAATTGTAAATATTTACTACTCGATTCGGGATGCGTCTCGGTGATCTCGGCGATAAACTAAGGAAAATGATTTCGCCATCGGGGAGTCACAATATTTAATTAATATATAATAAATTAATAATGACTGTGTGTTGTCTAGTTGGATATAATATTTAAAAATATTACTACTTTGAACAAGATTATTCCCCATATCTATTTGATCACCCTACCGGTGTGTTTCGCATCACGTTAAATACCCGTCGCAGCTAGGAGATGTTCATCTCGAAGAATGCGTTTTTTTTTTTAGAGTTTATTACAATATGTAGTATATTTACTTTCGAATGTGATCGTATCCACAGGTACCTGGAACAAAATTACCCCAGTGGGATCATATTGTTCCAGGTAACTGTGAACATATCTGGAACCTAGAATAGCTCCACCCACTAAGCGCATATGCATATAATATACTGTCTGTCTGGGTGCCCTGATTACCATAAACGCCACATATATGCAGCGCATATACTGACTGCCTGTGTGCCCAAATCACCACCAACTACACGCAGCGCATATACTGGCTGTATGAGTGCCCAGATCACCACCGCCTACACGCAGCGCATATACTGGCTGTATGGGTGCCCAGATCACCTCTAGCTCCACCTACGCATGCGCAGTCACCTGGTTGACCTGATAACCAGATCACCATGGATGAACTAGATCTCTTTATGTCGACACCATTTCTGGAATATTTGCGGTTTCTCTTCCGCCTTTGAGTACAGTTCCCACAGTTTGGACGTCGATGTGTATCAGCTATGTCATATACTTTGTGTTGATATACGCCTCCGATACTCAAACACGACTGGTATCGTACTTAATACATCGCGCATGCCCAGATGAAATGCGGGGTATCTTACCCTTCTCATTTGTTTTGTGTGACTAATAATTTCCTGATGGTCATATATAAAGTTATTACATGTAGTTAAAATGTAGTAATGTATGTGATCGACAGGCGTAAACAACAAACGTGTAACGCTTTCTTTATCAACTGTGTTCTTTCAAAATTATACATTGGAATGGTAAATTATTCATCCGCAGGGCTACGTATATATCAATGGGTATACTTAGTAATGAAATATGCATTTGGGATAGTGATCTTAAAAACGGTCGGAATGCAATTTAACACAACCTTAATACAATAAATGAAATATATTGTATGTGGAACGTTCGGGGCAGGATGTTGGGGTGCATCCCTGCCTCTTCTAAAAGGGATATTTGTTCCTGATCAATGTTTCCCATTCAACACACTTGTCAAATAACTATCTATCAAATGTTGTTTTTTTTTACTTTTTGAACCTCTATTAACCGGTTATATATAAAATACACCTCGTTTAACCGCGATTTATACTCAAGGACACCATTATCTATCAAAAATAAAGAAAATTTAAAACTTGGTGTAAACATATTTTATTTTTTCAAATAAATAGACATACAGAATAAATAACATTAGTGTATTAGCATATTGGTGGTATATTTGAATTTTGAATAAAGCTATATATGGGTGTTGAATTAAAGACATGTCCGATTTCGTCGTGTGACGCCCAATATGAAGAGGTTAAGCATATAGTTTCTATGTTGGGGTGGTCCGTGACACCGATCGCTTCAGGTGGTATGACATATTGAACATATAGTTTATATATTGGGGTGGTCCGTCACACCGATCGCTTCAGGTGGTATGACAAATTGAACATATAGTTTATATATTGGGGTGGTCGTCACACCGATCGCTTCAGGTGGTATGACATATTGAGCATATAGTTTATGTATTGGGGTGGTCCGTCTAACCAATCGCTTCAGGTGGTATGACTTATAGAACATATAGTTTATATATTGGGGTGGTCCATCACACCGATCGCTTCAGGTGGTATGACATATTGAGCATATAGTTTATGTATTGGGGTGGTCCGTCTAACCGATCGCTTCAGGTGGTATGACATATAGAACATATAGTTTATATATTGGGGTGGTCCGTCATACAGATCGCTTCAGGTGGTATGACATATTGAGCATATAGTTTATGTATTGGGGTGGTCCGTCTAACCGATCGCTTCAGGTGGTATGACATATTAAACATATAGTTTATATATTGGGGTAGTCCGTCTAACCGATCGCTTCAGGTGGTATGACATATTGAACATATAGTTTATGTATTGGGGTGGTCCGTCTAACCGATCGCTTCAGGTTGTATGACATATTGAACATATAGTTTCTATGTTGGGGTGGTCCGTCACACCGATAGCTTCAGGTGGTATGACATATTGAACATATAGTTTATGTATTGGGGTGGTCCGTCACACCGATCGCTTCAGGTGGTATGACATATTGAACATATAGTTTCTATGTTGGGGTGGTCCGTCACACCGATAGCTTCAGGTGGTATGACATATTGAACATATAGTTTATATATTGGGATGGTCCGTCACACCGATCGCTTCAGGTGGTATGACATATTAAACATATAGTTTATATATTGGGGTGGTCCGTCACACCGATCGCTTCAGGTGGTATGACATATTGAACATATAGTTTATATATTGGACATATTGAACATATAGTTTATATATTGGGGTGGTCCGTTACACCGATCGCTTCAGGTGGTATGACGTATTAAACATATAGTTTATATATTGGGGTGGTCCGTCACACCGATCGCTTCAGGTGGTATGACATATTAAGCGTATATTTTCTATATTGGGGTGGTCCGTCTAACCGATCGCTTCAGGTGGTATGACATATTAAGCATATAGTTTATATATTGGGGTGGTCCGTCTAACCGATCGCTTCAGGTGGTATGACATATTAAACATATAGTTTATATATTGGGGTGGTCCGTCTAACCGATCGCTTCAGGTGGTATGACATATTGAACATATAGTTTATATATTGGGTGGTCCGTCACACCAATCGCTTCAGGTGGTATGACACATTGAACATATAGTTTATATATTGGGGTGGTCCGTCTAACCGATCGCTTCAGGTGGTATGACATATTAAACATATAGTTTATATATTGGGGTGGTCCGTCACACCGATCGCTTCAGGTGGTATGACATATTGAACATATAGTTTATATATTGGACATATTGAACATATAGTTTATATATTGGGGTGGTCCGTCACACCGATCGCTTCAGGTGGTATGACATATTGAACATATAGTTTCTATGTTGGGGTGGTCCGTCACACCGATAGCTTCAGGTGGTATGACATATTGAACATATAGTTTATATATTGGGATGGTCCGTCACACCGATCGCTTCAGGTGGTATGACATATTAAACATATAGTTTATATATTGGGGTGGTCCGTCACACCGATCGCTTCAGGTGGTATGACATATTGAACATATAGTTTATATATTGGACATATTGAACATATAGTTTATATATTGGGGTGGTCCGTTACACCGATCGCTTCAGGTGGTATGACGTATTAAACATATAGTTTATATATTGGGGTGGTCCGTCACACCGATCGCTTCAGGTGGTATGACATATTAAGCGTATATTTTCTATATTGGGGTGGTCCGTCTAACCGATCGCTTCAGGTGGTATGACATATTAAGCATATAGTTTATATATTGGGGTGGTCCGTCTAACCGATCGCTTCAGGTGGTATGACATATTAAACATATAGTTTATATATTGGGGTGGTCCGTCTAACCGATCGCTTCAGGTGGTATGACATATTGAACATATAGTTTATATATTGGGTGGTCCGTCACACCAATCGCTTCAGGTGGTATGACACATTGAACATATAGTTTATATATTGGGGTGGTCCGTCTAACCGATCGCTTCAGGTGGTATGACATATTGAACATATAGTTTATATATTGGGGTGGTCCGTCTAACCGATCGCTTCAGGTGGTATGACATATTAAACATATAGTTTGTATATTGGGGTGGTCCGTCAGACCGATCGATTCAGGTGGTATGGCATATTGAACATATAGTTTATATATTGGGGTAGTCCGCCACACCGATCGCTTCATGTGGTATGACATATTAAGCGTATAGTTTATATATTGGGGTGGTCCGTCACACCGACCGCTTCAGGTGGTATGACATATTAAGCGTATAGTTTATATATTGGGGTGGTCTGTCACACCGATCGCTTCAGGTGGTATGACATATTGAACATATAGTTTATATATTGGGGTGGTCCGTCACACAGATCGCTTCAGGTGGTATGACATATTAAACATATAGTTTATATATTGGGGTGGTCCGTCACACCGATCGCTTCAGGTGGTATGACATATTGAACATATAGTTTATATATTGGGGTGGTCCGTCACACCGATCGCTTCGGTGGTATGATATATTGAACATATAGTTTATCGTGCGAATATCAAGGGCTCTTATACAGTATGGCCAAAAATGCGACCATTTCAATTTAGACCCTAAACCCTGGGCCTAACAATATTTACCTTGACCTTGTAAGCCAGTGCAATTTCTTTCCCTATGGGAAACTCGCATATATAAGAGAATGCATTGGCACGTGATATGTAATGCTGCACCAGCGCAGCTCCCACAACGAAATGGTTAAACTGGTTGAGATTGTGAATCGGACCTACGTGCCTCATTCGTGGTACCGGCGGCGTAATTATGCGTCCGTTGTACCGGATATATCAAACTTAATCCTTTCCGTGATATTGGACAAACCGGAAAATATCCGTTTTAATACTTCCGGCTTTTCATAAAACCACAATGCCAAGTGACTCAATGTGGAGTCATTGCCAAAAACATCAAAAACAGGGAACAAGATGTTATTAATTACATGTAAATTTCAATAGATTATCAGGAAGGCCGTTCTATTCGGGACACCTGTTCGGATTTCGGACTACTGTGGTGTTATTGAAACGCTATTACAATGATCGTCGCATGCCGGTACAGCTGCTCCAGGCCCAGAGCACACCAATCAAACACACCCGCGACTGCGCATGCCGTCACATCTGCTGTAATGCCGGAACGCACCAATCAAAACGCACGATTCTTGAGATCGCTGTCATTTGGCTTTCCTTTCCATTCTTATCAAATTTTAATAGACAACATAACAGTACTTGGTATCATCGAATCTAATTTTAATGACAAATCTTTTTTATAAGATGAGGGACAGGTGGCTCGATTTGGGCAAACAATAGTTTACCGTTACACCCGGCCAGATGTACCGTTATTGAATGGCCAGCCGTCAATCATGGCCCTCGTATGCACAATGTACAGCATACAGGTCATGGTGAGGTTTTCCGATTAAGCTAGCACTCTGTGTCCTTTGGCGTGATGGGACATTAGGTTCCGAAAAAATTAGAATGCGATGTTTGAAAAAACAACAATATTGAACACTATACATGTATAAACATGTATAAAGACGTGATTGTATGTTCCGCAAAGATCGAATCGTATCAGTATATTCACTAAGGCAAACATTGTAATGTTACTATAAATATGCCAGTTGGTTTAAGTGCTCGAACGGCAACAAATTACATATACTGTCTCAATTTGTGAATTGACTTGAATTACTTTATTTTACTATGAAATAGTGAAAACGTATATACAGAGCAAATATTAGTATACGGCCAACGTTTGATGGTCGTGGTCCCTACGTGTCATTCGTCGTCTTCGTCTTCGTCATCGTCGTCGTCATCTTCGTCATCATCATCATCATAACAATCATCATCATCATCGTCATAATCATCGTCGTCGTCACCACCACCACAACCACCACCACCACCACCACCACCACCATCATCATCATCATCATCATCATCATCACCATCAGCATAATTAACGCCGTCATCGCCATGTATCAATATCATCAACGACGTCATCAGCATCATAATCATCATCAGCATCGTCATAGTCATCGGCTTGACTGAAATATTGAGTATGCCCCCCCCCCCCCCCAAGACATATAGGTGTGGCATCAGATTATAAACCCCCACCCGAAACGAAACATTAGATCGGCTACCCGGGGTCTACGAAAGTTTAGATACATGTAAGTCATCTAGGACAAATGAATCTACAGAACATTGATTATGTTACATATGTTATATGGTGGTGTCATTTCCAAAACATTGATTATGTTACATATGTTATATGGTGGTGTCATTTCCAAAACATTGATTATGTTACATATGTTATATGGTGGTGTCATTTCCAAAACATTGATTATGTTACATATGTTATATGGTGGTGTCATTTCCAAAACATTGATTATGTTACATATGGTATATGGTGGTGTCATTTCCAAAACATTGATTATGTTACATATGTTATATGGTGGTGTCATTTCCAAAACATTGATTATGTTACATATGTTATATGGTGGTGTCATTTCCAAAACATTGATTATGTTACATATGTTATATGGTGGTGTCATTTCCAAAACATTGATTATGTTACATATGTTATATGGTGGTGTCATTTCCAAAACATTGATTATGTTACATATGTTATATGGTGGTGTCATTTCCAAAACATTGATTATGTTACATATGTTATATGGTGGTGTCATTTCCAAAACATTGATTATGTTACATATGGTAGATGGTGGTGTCATTTCCAAAACATTGATTATGTTACATATGTTATATGGTGGTGTCATTTCCAAAACATTGATTATGTTACATATGTTATATGGTGGTGTCATTTCCAAAACATTGATTATGTTACATATGTTATATGGTGGTGTCATTTCCAAAACATTGATTATGTTACATATGTTATATGGTGGTGTCATTTCCAAAACATTGATTATGTTACATATGTTATATGGTGGTGTCATTTCCAAAACATTGATTATGTTACATATGGTATATGGTGGTGTCATTTCCAAAACATTGATTATGTTACATATGTTATATGGTGGTGTCATTTCCAAAACATTGATTATGTTACATATGTTATATGGTGGTGTCATTTCCAAAACATTGATTATGTTACATATGTTATATAGTGGTGTCATTTCCAAAACATTGATTATGTTACATATGTTATATGGTGGTGTCATTTCCAAAACATTGATTATGTTACATATGTTATATGGTGGTGTCATTTCCAAAACATTGATTATGTTACATATGTTATATGGTGGTGTCATTTCCAAAACATTGATTATGTTACATATGTTATATGGTGGTGTCATTTCCAAAACATTGATTATGTTACATATGTTATATGGTGGTGTCATTTCCAGAACATTGATTATGTTACATATGTTATATGGTGGTGTAATCCGCATTACTTCGTTGGGTTATCCAGGAATTCAGGTGGTGATCAGTTGTGTGAAATCTCCATATCAATGATATATTAATGGTGGATGAGGTTACAATGATCCGGGGAACGCCCAGCATATCCCTGATACATACGTCATCTGTTTTCTGATCAGCTCCGGACCACGTTAGCTTTTCCTAATATGACATCAGTCTTTCACACAAGCAACAACTATATATACTGATAAGAATTATGAATAATCTATATATATAGTAGTCGTAAGTTTTTCGGACAGTCCAAGCACATTTTCGCAGAATTGACGGACTACTATAGTCCGTTTATGAGAAAATAGTACCGTTCTTGTCCCTCACAATAAGATGATATAGTTCTGATTTCCGTGATATATTTGTACTTAATTATGATGTTGGCTGGTCATAGTGAGTGGCATATGTTCGATGATTTCACGCAAAATTGTGACGCAAAGTTAGCCTGCATGTTCACGCTTGGCTTATCGAACTCGTAATCGTAACTACGGATATGGCAAAACGGCAACTGGTAGATAGAACACACATTCTAGTGACGTAATACCCTATTCGTAATTAGTTGGTTATGAGAAAGGTATCCATTAAATATTGAAGAAATAAAACCCGAGTGTTTTCGCTCGGAATTCGTGGCTGTGCATGAAACTACAGAAAATTCAAGGCACAACAGATTACAAAATCTTGAGACGGTTAAAGTGATGTGAAACACTCCGGTAGGGTGATCAAATAGAAATGGAGAATAATCTTGCTCAAAGTACTAATTTTTACAAATAGTATAACGAGCACCGTCATTCTTATATATTAATTAAATACAGTGACTCTCGATGGCGAAATCGTTTTCGTCAGTTTATCGCAGATAGTTGCGTCCGGAATCGAGAAGTAAATATTTACAATTGAGCGTAGTTCAGACGATGTTTTATATGGAGTGGTAAGGTCGATTTGTTTGAAATTTTCGTCGATGTTACTAGAATGCTATATTCCTCCAGTTGGTATAGTGCCTGAATACTAACTTACTATAGTTTCACGCACCCGAATAAGTACATAATATGTCTTTAAGTGGAAGAAATTACGGCGTACAACATATAATTATCAAATCAATCACTTATAAATTCTTCCACCTGGGTATAGGAAATGAATAATCTTAATGTCCGATATGTATAATTAACTTGGGTCTGCGACAATAAAAGATTAAGATAGAATTCACTGGCGTTGTGTATATGTATGTGCACGTATATTTCGGGGGTTATTGTAACATTATTGTGCTCTGTGAAGATTTCATTTTTGAAAACAATTGTCATGGTTATTTGTGCTGATTATGTCTTCTCTGCACCCTTAAAAGACAACTTACTTATCGAATCCACAGATCACATTATATACAACATATTCCATTTTACATGTATATACCATATGTGAAGGGGAAGCTCCAAAACATTGCATTAAAAACTTTCCGTCTATTAAACTGTGAACATGTTGTTTTTGTCAAGGTACCGACGTGTGTTATGTGCTTAATTTCGATCTAGTCTGGTCTGTCAGTTTATTATTCTCAACGGAAGGGGAATAACTCTATCTCTTAGTTGTGAATTATGATGCATTCTGAGTTAAATAGCGGAGGAAGTCTTGGGATGAATCTGAGAATCTCTATCACTCGGTGGACACTATAAAAGCCACAGCGGTTCCGTATTCCGGTGGAATATATATAGTATGGAATATGTTGTGTATAATATGATCTGGGCTTTAGAAAATGAAGTGGGCCTTTAAACTGGTGGATGTACCGTTACTAGGTAAATACACGACGAACAGATGGGGAGATTTTTAGATGATTTGCATACAGGTTTTAATATAAAGAGTCCCCGAGAACAATTGAACATACCGTTATACGGAGGCCCGCTGGTTCTGTAGAGGACTTCACGTGACACACGTCGGGTGTGTTCAATTGGCTGACTCCTGGTGCCCCCGAACAGGACAGAACATCTGTTCCGTGCTCAAGTATTGTTTATATGTTGGTCAAGGGGAATTCGAACCCCTGAAGAGTAATGAATTTTAACGAGCAATATTTTTTAAAGAAGGAATATGTTTGATAAGGTAACTCGATCACTTGCTCTTTGTTCCTACCTTGGAACCACACGTGCCATGTACACTCGAGGTTGTCGCTCGGTCAATGAGCAAGGGTGACATGTTATGTGTGACAATAAATGGGACATTTTGGCATATATACCGCTATGTCTACGACCAACATGCTGGAACGCAGAATTATTCTTGAGTTTAAAAGCCCATGGCTCATTGAACTCTCACGAATGCGTTAGTAGGTCGATATATACACACATTATAATGTGACAGAAATTTCATATAATGTTTACAAATATCACAGAAATCACTGAGAATTGCCAGTTGTTTTCGATTTTCCACATATAATTGAGAGTAACGCTCTTCATTTTTAACCTTATCGGAAACACACTGACCATAAACGCTCAATTATATATATTGTTTCACACCGAAGCAAGTTCCGGCCCCATTTTTCTCTAAAATCTAGAACTAGTTTTATTGTGACAATAAAGTCCGATAAAGAGTATTTCACGGAACCTCCAATTAATGGACTCATGGGTCAGATATACAAGATCTTCAACTCGTTATGTTGGGATATAAGATTTTATGAAACGAGTTTGATAAATTCGATTCACAACGCGAGTCGTAGACGAGTTGTGAATCAAATTTATCAAACGAGTTTCATAAAATCTTACACCCCAACATAACGAGTTGAAGATCTTGTATATCACTTAATAAAAACTAGAGCTTTACAGAAGCTTAAAACGCACACATTTCCATTGTTGGTTGAGACGCTTCACAGCGTATATGACAGTATACTCGAGCTGCCGACGGAATATATAGTCCCACAATTTGCTTCTTTGTTTTTGTATAAGAATAACGAGAGTCTGGTGTTAATATTTACCAATATGGTAAGAATAAAGAGCGTCTCGTGTTAATATTTACCAATATGGTTAGAATAAAGAGCGTCTTGTGTTAATATTTACCAATATGGTTAGAATAAAGAGCGTCTTGTGTTAATATTTACCAATATTGTAAGAATAAAGAGCGCCTGGTGTTAATATTTACCAATATGGTTAGAATAAAGAGCGTATCGTGTTAATATTTACCAATATGGTTAGAATAAAGAGCGTCTTGTGTTAATATTTACCAATATTGTAAGAATAAAGAGCGCCTGGTGTTAATATTTACCAATATGGTTAGAATAAAGAGCGTCTCGTGTTAATATTGACCCATATGGTAGGAATAAAGAGCGTCTGATGTTAATATTGACCCATATTGTAAGAATAAAGAGCGTCTCGTGTTAATATTTACCAATATGGTTAGAATAAAGAGCGCCTGGTGTTAATATTTACCAATATGGTTAGAATAAAGAGCGTCTCGTGTTAATGTTTACCCATATTATAAGAATAAAGAGGGTCTCGCGTTAGTATTTTTCCAATATGGTAAGAATAAAGAGCGTCTCACACGGCCTCGGATTGTTATCCCCCACAAGGTAATAACAAAGAGCGTCTATCTCTCTTATGTGTGAAAAAATTAAATTAAAACAGCAGGAAGATTGTTGCGAATTGTCCAAAACATATATGTAATTCTATCAGCAGTTCGTGGTAACCGACCCATATTATACCAACTGCCAAATTGACTATGTTCATATTTGGGCTTTTAACTAGTCCTTTAGTCACTTTCGTAAGTCGAGTTGAAACATTTAAAGTCAGTATATAAAGAAATATCTGTATCAGCTATAATCATTTATTTTCGCGATCTTTGTGAATTTCTACATTGAGAAGGGTGTAAAATAACGAACAAAGGAATCGAGTGATTTACAGAGGGAATTAATACACCGGTGTATGGGGCTGATTTACAGAGTGATTTACAGAGGGAATTAATACACCGTTGTATTGGGCTGATTTACATAGTGATTTACAGAGTGAATTAATACACCGGTGTATGGGTGATTTACAGAGGGAATTAATACACCAGTGTATGGGGCTGATTTACAGAGTGATTTACAGAGGGAATTAATACACCGGTGTATGGGGCTGATTTACAGAGGGAATTAATACACCGGTGTATGGGGCTGATTTACAGAGTGATTTACAGAGGGAATTAATACACCGGTGTATGGGGCTGATTTACAGAGGGAATTAATACACCGGTGTATGGGGCTGATTTACAGAGTGATTTACAGAGGGAATTAATACACCAGTGTATGGGCTGATTTACAGAGGGAATTAATACACCGGTGTATGGGGCTGATTTACTTAGTGATGAACAGAGGGAATTAATACACCGGTGTATGGGGCTGATTTACATAGTGATGTACAGAGGGAATTAATACACCGGTGTATGGGGCTGATTTACATAGTGATTTACAGAGGGAATTAATACACCGGTGTATGGGGCTGATTTACATAGTGATTTACAGAGGGAATTAATACACCGCTGTATGGGGCTGATTTACATAGTGATTTACAGAGGGAATTAATACACCGGTGTATGGGGCTGATTTCCAGTGTGATTTACAGAGGGAATTAATACACCGGTGTATGGGGCTGCGGGGGTCCGGGCATGATCCACCGATAGTCAAACGAGGGGCTACTGTGAACCTAGTGATTATCACACCAAAAACGGACAATGATATTCAAAAATATGACCACCACATTTATATACGCATATATCATGTTGTGAAACTTCATACCTATATATTCCCACACTGAAGCTATTTGGCCTGTGAGATATTGTTCCTATACTATTATAGGGGCTACTATCAAATGGTGTACACAAAAATGTTGAAATTTAAATGAGGCGTGTCCGGTTAATAAATGTCAGTCCCTTCACCAAGTCAACCTCAGACGTATAAAGATAGTATATAAAGTAATATTTTATCACTGTAAATAATTTGAATCATCAATCTTTACAATATCTAGATAGAAAAGCACCGCGCATCATTCCCCATCGATAGTCAAACGAGGGGCTACTGTGAGCCTAGTAATTATCTCAACAAAATGGACATTGATATTCAAAACTACGACCACCACATGTATGCGGATCCCATTGTGAAACTTCATACCTATATATTTCCCATACTAAAGCGATCGACCCTGCTGCGAGCGAAATATAAATTTGTTGACCATTTTATTGAAAGCAATTAAATTGGTTTAATATAATTTGCACAAATTTATGGACAAATGTGTTCCCCGCCTGTCATTGCGACGCTTGGGCGGGCCGGGTGTTTCTTTATTACGCGACATTAGATCTATAACGATGTGTAAGTCGAGATATTCCTGGGGTCTAATGGATTCGAGATTTAACTTTTCATGCGCGAGAACTCACGTGTAAAATGCCGTAGGATCTATCGTGCCATTGCAGCTGCCGATCGCATTCACATCAAATTTCAATGCATCCTTTTTCATACTCCATCAGCACGTGCGCCTATTGTCACGCGCACAATGCTTCGTCGCGTGCGCTAGGTCTTCACCTGCCCCATCGGGTCGTTTGTGTTTTCATATAGCTCAGATGATCTTTCATATATAATTGAATCTTCGTAAATAAATCGTAAATTTCTTTGCACATAAATTAAAACATAATGGGTTAGGTTGAAATAACTGTACATTAATGCACAAGTACCGTTATGCGGCGTCCGACAGGTGGTAATGTTAATCCCGATAGCTTCTGTTCAAACTGTTCAGATCAAAGGGACATATAACAAGAAGCGTTACTTGTGTAGAGAAAGTCACCTATTGATAGCGGTGCCTTTTGGGGTTTACTTTAATGTAAACATGTGTCGAGTTAATATTGGTAGAAAGTCAACCGGTACTCGAATATTATTTATCAATGTTTTGGGGGATTTTCAAGTAATTTTCGCGAATTTCTGTTTCCTGTTTGTTCCGGTACAAATTAAGTGTTGTTATATATGTTTATGTGGTTTCAAAGTTGTACAAATCTAAACGACTTGGGTCGAATTTAGTTATTTGATAACTGGGAATTAAGATGGAAAGGAGAAAGGTTACTTTGTGTAAAAATATATATATCTCTAAATCATGTAATTGAATTAACAAATAGTATAGTATAACATAAGGACAATTACATTAGAGAATGGGATTTGGCATAAAGCATGACGTATACATGACATATCCACATCTTGGCATTCGCGGGTGATGTCCGCATTGATCGTTCATTGTGCTATTTTCCCAGTTATAGGTTGTGCTTCCATTTTCAGTTGTTCTATACCAGTTAGGTTGTACTTTCATTCTCAGTTGTTCTATACTTTTGTCATTGTCATCCCTCTGATGCATAGATATTGAAACAGTAACTTATCCATGGTATTAACTTGTCCATTACTTGTCCATGAGGTGAAATTTCCAAATAACATTTACAAGTCACACACATTGAAATACGTTTTGCTTGATTCACTGCCAACTATACTATTCCCAATATTGCTGAACGTTAATTCGTGAGTATACCGTTATTTGGGGTTTGACAGGTGTTCATTATAATCCATATCACTTCTGTTGATATCAAAGGGAGCTAACAAAGTAGAGAAAGTCAACCCATTGTTAGCGGTGCCTTTATCACTATGGAAACATGTGGGAAGTTGCTGTGTCAGCCGATACTTGAACACCATTTTTTTTAATTTAGGAGAATGTTCTTGTATTTTTGTATATTGTTCGCAACACAAAAGTCGATAGCAAAATCAAGACAAATTGTGTTTGTAACGACCATCAACCTTCCTCTCTACCATCAGCCTTCCTCTCTACCATCAGCCTTCCTCTACGACTTCTTCATCTCTATCCCTTCTTCCATCACAGATTGTTATACATATATATATACTGCACAGTTGTACTATAACCGATTTGTTTAATCTGTATGAATTATCATGAATTATCACGGGGAGAGACTTACAAAATAAATGTTAAGCTTGTTGTTGAACCCCCAAGGAAAAATGTTCTCTCCGGCAATCTAACTTTACTGTATATGTTATATTACAAAAACAATAAATATGTTTGTAACAAATGAAGGTGAAAATTTGCGAGACAATTTACACGTTGTGTGGAGGCAGCCTTATTGAAGTACATGTATTGTGTAAATGTGCATGCGGAATAATGTAATCGACACAATATGCACAGCTCATGTCTCCTGGGTTAGTAAACAGTTATTGTCTGGGGGAGCCATGATCGGACATTGTTATAATATTTATCAGCCGCGCGATCGCTTCCCCAGAGAAATTCGCAGGACAACAAACCAGCATCATATGTCAGACATCACCGGCATCAGTTAAATACATTTATCAGTGTATTTAATCCCATCCCGCCGCGGCTATCGCTACCTGTTTACGTGGTCGTTATTGGTTATGTCACGCCTCGTGCCAGGGTTTATACAACAATGACGTCACCGTTACGTAAGAGAGCGTTTCCTGATTCCCGTTGATTGCTGCAGTAAATATTTACTATAGGGTTGTTGATAATGCGCTTAGCGTAGAGATAAACCGTAATACTGATATAGAAGCGTGAACATTCTACACAATGTTGCAATATTGTCACACCAAGTCACGAACATAATGGATCGGTACTTTATCTCTTCCTGCCAAAATTTCCAACAACATTTCAATGAAACTCGTTTTTATGGATCGTGTGCAACTTTGCATTGATGTTACCAAAACAAACACATGGGAAACATTTAGTATTAAAATACTATCTCCACTGAAAAATTGTATCAATCTAAGATTAACGAAAATTCCAACCACAGTTGCTGTAACATTTCACTGAACACAACGTTTGAACTATACGCACACAAGTAAATATCTACAACTTTATTCGGGACGAATTAATGGGGCTGAATTGGTCATTGTCGCATGGTTTCGAACAAAAAGACACCCAGGATCCCAAGGTGTCAAGGTCTCACCAAACAACGGGAATTTAGATTAGTCAGTCGCCTACTATTTATTATAATACGGAACTGCGCTGCCAATCAGACTCAAAGCGGATGGTATATATATATGCCCATTTAAATTCCGTTGATATTTCACTCCGATCACAAACAAATAATTATTATAATATTAATAAATAGCAGACGACTAATATAAATTCCCGTTGTTTGACGAGCCTTTGTTGTCCTGTGTGTCTTTTTGCACGTTTTGGGAGATCCTGTGAGTCTTTTTGCACGTTTTGAGAGATCCTGTGTGTCTTTTTGCACGTTTTGAGAGATCATGGGTGTCTTTTTGCACGTTTTGAGAGATCATGGGTGTCTTTTTGCACGTTTTGAGAGATCATGGGTGTCTTTTTGCACGTTTTGAGAGATCATGGGTGTCTTTTTGCACATTTTGAGAGATCCTGGGTGTCTTTTTGCACGTTTTGAGAGATCATGGGTGTCTTTTTTCACGTTTTGAGAGATCATGGGTGTCTTTTTGCACGTTTTGAGAGATCCTGTGAGTCTTTTTGCACGTTTTGAGAGATCATGGGTGTCTTTTTTCACGTTTTGAGAGATCATGGGTGTCTTTTTGCACGTTTTAAGAGATCCTGTGAGTCTTTTTGCACGTTTTGAGAGATCGTGGGTGTCTTTTTGCTCGAAACGATGCGACAATGACCAACTCAGCATTATTGGGCATAAACATGACGAAAATAATTCCGCCAGTAATGTAATTGGTTTATAATGATGACGCTGTTTTTTTCCTATTTTTATGTCATATTTATGAGAATAACTTAGTTTGGCATGATTCTTTATTCCGTTCTGATGCAGTGGATTGTTTCACAACACTTTAATATTTCATTTAAAAGTGATTTAAATGATGGATTTATAATAAAAAAAATGTTGTAAACCTCTTTAAAAAGTCAAATTGTTTCTGTCCCGGTTCATTTAAAATAATTTGCGAAAATATTATTTCCTAGTGATAGAAGTTCTTGTTGACTGGTCTCTATGACTAAAAACATATTATTTTACACCCCAAAATATATACAGAAAGTTCATGGGACAGATGCACCGTCCTTTCGATGTGAACATATTCAGTGGCGCCTAATAGATTCCTAATAGGGGCAGAGTGGGAGAGGTGACTCCGCCAAAAGCAGAGGTGACAGAAACTACCCTTCCAAATGCTTCAACTGACGAGAACTACCTCATATATCAATTAAAACAGGGTGTAATATTACCCTATAAAAGAAACATACATCCATTTTAGTAGCTTAAATGTGTCTTCGTTCTTCATATGATAGTCAATAAAACTCCACATATGACTAACATTGCTTTCTTCTTACATTTGTTATTGAGAGATCAAAATAACATATATGAAAAAGTACGTGAGAACTATATATCCTCGTATAATAGGATATAATCCTGGAGTACCTGGGCACTTTCCTAGTACACCAGCATATTGTCCTAGTATCCCAATATCCAACCCAAGTACCAATCATGATGTACCCGAGTATACTGTGGGTTATCAGCAGTACATACGTTTGGTGTTCAAATTATTCACAACAATGTTAATAAATAATAATAATAATAATAATAATAATGTTGATAGCACACTATAATTGATGTATTCTACGAATGTTAATTATCCAGTTGAAGTAGGGTCGCATCCCATGTCATTAACAATACACCATTATGATAGGTTTTTACATTTGGAAAGTTGAGTACCCTGACGTACTTCGGTACACTACTGTCTGAACATTAAGTAGACCACGGATTGAGTTAATATGATTCTGCAATTAATCGAACTGATGCATTTGACACCATATTATCTTACCCTAGGACAAAACATGTGTATGTGTACATACATGCATCGTAATCAAGTTACTGTGCGGTGTGTTTAAATGGGATATATTCACGTGGGTATACTCTGGTACAGATATATCACTAAATTGGAATTCATGCTATTTACAGGCAGTATACGCGGCATTCAGTCAGTATAAGGATTCACAACCTGCCTAACATGTTTATTCGGGATTCAAATAAAATGAAGCATTTATACGTGACTTTATACAAAAGAATCATTGTACAACAGCGGTAGTACCATGTTATTTTACCATGATATATAGTACCAGGGTACTTTACCATGGTATTACCAGTGTACTTTACGATGGTAGTACCAGTGTACTTTACGATGGTAGTATCAGGGTACTTTACTGTGGTAGTACCAGGGTACCTTACAATGGTACTAACGATAACTCTATTTCACATTTAAACCATTACGCAGTCGAGGTATTTTCTCTCTCTTTTTGTGAGAAGAAAATCATATTGTGTTAGTTAATCGGTGCAAAACAATTGTACCCGGTGTCATACTCAAAAGTTAACAGCATGGGTCAAGAGTACTGGTATAGCTAAGTCGGCTTAGTCCAGAAGAGTTTAACACCTCAGGCAATCACATGTGCCATTATTGACATAATCTGTTGTCTCTAATTTTAATGGTAAAGTACTTTGGAAGATACGTGCACCATGGCATACATGGGTACATTAGCCTTGTACGAGGGTTTACTTTTGTATATACCAGGGTATACTTGGATATGTTCACCATGGCATACATGGGTACATACCCTTGTTAATTATCGAAATTAACTGGGCAATCTTGGGTACAGGTACAATGGTTTACTTTGGTATAATTATACACCAAGGAATAGTTGGGTATTTGTACCATGGTATGCACGCCTACATGGATACAATACCCTTGTAAAATGCCCAAAATGAAATTGGTGCATTCACCAGCGTACTTGTAGCCACGTATTTTTTTCATATGGGAAAAGCTGAACATTTTTCAAAACAGGTACGTCACTTATAGTGTAAACATATTTATTCCCAATCCAAGCATATATATATTACACAAACAGAAAAACTGATACAAAAAGCCAAATATTATACATAATGGCAAACGGAAACCCGAGGGCTTACATGTATATTAAATTTGATCCCCTTGAGTTATGATCCCCTCTACATTGAAGACATATTATGGACTTACTTCAGTGAATACAACCGATATATGTTAGTTATCCAAACCAAACACAACCTCCAATGGGAAAATGTTGCAATCAACTATATATATATACAAGATAATCGCAAATTCTAACCGCGTCGACCGTGTCATTCAACAGAACAAACGTTTCAATTAAGCACACATGACATATTTACTACTTTATTCGGGACGAATTGTTGGGTATAGATATTACGCCAATTATTCCACCAACAATAGTCGCTGTGTGTAATTCGGTTATAACAATGATTCCGCCAACAATAGTCGCTGTGTGTAATTCGGTTATAACAATGATTCCGCCAACAATAGTCGATGTGTGTAATTCGGTTATAACAATGATTCCGCCAACAATAGTCGCTGTGTGTAAATTGTTTATAACAATGATTCCGCCAACAATAGTCGCTGTGTGTAATTTGTTTATAACAATGATTCCGCCAACAATAGTCGCTGTGTGTAATTTGTTTATAACAATGATTCCGCCAACAATAGTCGCTGTGTGTAATTCGGTTATAACAATGATTCCACCAACAATAGTCGCTGTGTGTAATTCGGTTATAACAATGATTCCGCCAACAATAGTCGCTGTGTGTAATTTGTTTATAACAATGATTCCGCCAACAATTATTTATAGTCGCTGTGTGTAATTTGTTTATAACAATGATTCCGCCAACAATTATTTATAGTCGCTGTGTGTAATTTGTTTATAACAATGATTCCGCCAACAATTATTTATAGTCGCTGTGTGTAATTTGTTTATAACAATGATTCCGCCAACAATTATTTATAGTCGCTGTGTGTAATTTGTTTATAACAATGATTCCGCCAACAATTATTTATAGTCGCTGTGTGTAATTTGTTTATAACAATGATTCCGCCAACAATTATTTATAGTCGCTGTGTGTAATTTGTTTATAACAATGATTGCGCCAACAATAGTCGCTGTGTGTAATTCGGTTATAACAATGATTCCGCCAACAATAGTCGCTGTGTGTAATTCGGTTATAACAATGATTCCGCCAACAATAGTCGCTGTGTGTAATTTGTTTATAACAATGATTCCGCCAACAATTATTTATAGTCGCTGTGTGTAATTTGTTTATAACAATGATTCCGCCAACAATTATTTATAGTCGCTGTGTGTAATTTGTTTATAACAATGATTCCGCCAACAATTATTTATAGTCGCTGTGTGTAATTTGTTTATAACAATGATTCCGCCAACAATTATTTATAGTCGCTGTGTGTAATTTGTTTATAACAATGATTCCGCCAACAATTATTTATAGTCGCTGTGTGTAATTTGTTTATAACAATGATTCCGCCAACAATTATTTATAGTCGCTGTGTGTAATTTGTTTATAACAATGATTCCGCCAACAATAGTCGCTGTGTGTAATTCGGTTATAACAATGATTCCGCCAACAATAGTCGCTGTGTGTAATTTGTTTATAACAATGATTCCGCCAACAATAGTCGCTGTGTGTAATTCGGTTATAACAATGATTCCGCCAACAATAGTCGCTGTGTGTAATTCGGTTATAACAATGATTCCGCCAACAATAGTCGCTGTGTGTAATTTGTTTATAACAATGATTCCACCAACAATAGTCGCTGTGTGTAATTCGGTTATAACAATGATTCCGCCAACAATAGTCGCTGTGTGTAATTTGTTTATAACAATGATTCCACCAACAATAGTCGCTGTGTGTAATTCGGTTATAACAATGATTCCGCCAACAATAGTCGCTGTGTGTAATTTGTTTATAACAATGATTCCACCAACAATAGTCGCTGTGTGTAATTCGGTTATAACAATGATTCCGCCAACAATAGTCGCTGTGTGTAATTTGTTTATAACAATGATTCCACCAACAATAGTCGCTGTGTGTAATTCGGTTATAACAATGATTCCGCCAACAATAGTCGCTGTGTGTAATTTGTTTATAACAATGATTCCACCAACAATAGTCGCTGTGTGTAATTCGGTTATAACAATGATTCCGCCAACAATAGTCGCTGTGTGTAATTTGTTTATAACAATGATTCCGCCAACAATAATCGCTGTGTGTAATTTGTTTATAACAATGATTCCGCCAACAATAGTCGCTGTGTGTAATTCGGTTATAACAATGATTCCGCCAACAATAGTCGCTGTGTGTAATTATTTATAGTCGCTGTGTGTAATTATTTATAGTCGCTGTGTGTAATTTGTTTATAACAATATCGCTGTTTTCTGCCTATTTTGATATCAAATAATGAAATAACTTATTTTTGTATGATTCTCTGTTATTCCGTTCCGAAGAGCTCAGTTTAGTATTTCACTTCACTTTTAGTGAAGAGGATGAGAAGAACTGGAAATAGTATAGTCATGTGGCATCACTTCAACTACTTATCTTTATCACTACGTCGTTGGAATTTTCTAGCTGGTACCTCAAAATTTCCAAGTGTTGGAAATCCCAACCTGGAAAATTAGGAATTCTGAACTATGAATTTTGTTATTTGTGGATTTAGCGTCGCCCCTAACCCTAACCTAACTCGCAAAATGTCTACCATTTCGTATATACATATTCTAGATCATCACCATACATGTATGACTGACATATATATTTTTCTTACCACGTTGATCCCAAAATCTGAAGAAATTACAAACCACCATGTCACTTTAACTATTTAATTTTTTGTTTTGCTTATTATATCGTTATCCCTACGTAGTTAACCTGTTGTTCGGGATCACACGCAATACTGGATTGAAAGCGGCTAACAAAAAGGAAAACAGCTGCAGAACGGGTTTAATGAAATAGAGATCAAATAGATGAAAATTACTGAAAGTTAATATGAACCGAGTCAGACATGGCGAAAACTGTTACATCTTGCCGACTATCATGGACTCTCGCTGTCGATCTTACAAAGTCCGTATACCCCGTATGTTCATGTCGTTCCGGAACTTCCGCGGTTCATGGCATTAACAGTTTGTATATACAGTATAGAATGCTAATTCTTCATTGTTCTATACCATCCCGGCTGCGACACCACGGAGCATGAAATTTCTCTAACATTTCACTTGGATTACCACTCATCGCGATGGCACTATCAATTAGGAATTCTGAACTATGAATTCTGAACTATGAATTCTGATAGTGGTGGATTTAGCGTCTCCTCCGACCCACCTGTATTAAAATTAATACCAGAAGGCACGCGTCTCTTTTGTTATAATTATTACAACCCTCGCGTCGTATGCCATCACAGCTGCTTCAGCGAGCCATCCGTCGGCTCTCTCATATTAAAGGGCAGATTTGAGGTAGAAACCATTTAATGGTAGCTGAATTTCAAATTGTATATATTAAATCGCCCGACAGTTGGTAGATCAATAGTAAAGAGGAATGATTATTCGATATGACAATACGAGTACCGTTAAAGGACAGGTGCCGTAGCTTCCAGCGCATTGATCATCATTAAAGATCGCCCGATATTTTAGGAACAAATATAGATTTCAACACAATAGGCATTGAGGCTATTTTGTTCATTGGATAATGTGCGTGGGTTTTTTTTTTATGATTTATACAGCACCCTCTTTCGAAAAGAACTGCAGGATATGATGACCAAGACACCTGCACATCTCGTTAAGAATACTGGGGTTACATCATTTCATAGAAATTACTACTTCTCTATGATAGGAACACAAGGAAGACATTGTGGGAAGACCAGACTCGAAAACAAGGAAGACATGATGGGAAGACCAGACTCGAAATCAAGGTAGACATGATGGGAAGACCAGACTCGAAATCACGAATAAATCCAAGAACGATTCCGCTTGGTGCTGCAATATATTCTCGTTCAAATGGGTTCATATTCTCGTTAAAATATTTCATATTCTCGTTCAAATGGGTTCATATTCTCGTTAAAATATTTCATATTCTCGTTCAAATAGGTTCATATTCTCGTTCAAATAGTTCATATTCTCGTTCAAATATGTTCATATTCTCGTTCAAATAGTTAATATTTTCGTTCAAATAGGTTCATATTCTCGTACAAATAAGTTCGTATTGGACCTGAATATTAACATAGATACACTGTCATATTGGACCTGAATATTAACATAGATACACTGTCATATTGGACCTGAATATTAACATAGATACACTGTCATATTGGACCTGAATATTAACATAGATATACTGTCATATTTGACCTGAGTATTAACATAAATACACTGTCATATTGGACCTGAATATTAACATAGATACACTGTCATATTGGACCTGAATATTAACATAGATACACTGTCATATTGGACCTGAATATTAACATAGATACACTGTCATATTGGACCTGAATATTAACATAGATACACTGTCAAATTGGACCTGAATATTAACATAGATACACTGTCATATTGGACCTGAATATTAACATAGATACACTGTCATATTGGACCTGAATATTAACATAGATACACTGTCATATTGGACCTGAATATTAACATAGATAAACTGTCACATTGGACCTGAATATTAACATATATACACTGTCATATTGGACCTGAATATGAACATAGATACACTGTCATATTGGACCTGAATATTAACATAGATACACTGTCATATTGGACCTGAATATTAACATATATACACTGTCATATTGGACCTGAATATTAACATAGATACACTGTCATATTGGACCTGAATATTAACATAGATACACTGTCATATTGGACCTGAATATTAACATAGATACACTGTCATATTGGACCTGAATATTAACATATATACACTGTCATATTGGACCTGAATATTAACATAGATACACTGTCATATTGGACCTGAATATTAACATAGATACACTTTCATATTGGACCTGAATATTAACATATATACACTGTCATATTGGACCTGAATATTAACATAGATACACTGTCATATTGGACCTGAATATTAACATAGATACACTGTCATATGGGACTTATTTGCTTCTGAAGTACATGGTGAACTTATATGTGTTATTCACATTACCATGGTACTTATAGGGTTGTATTGAACCAGTTGTCCTTAGAGTCCTCCATTTGCAGTAGGATGCCTCCATTTGACCGAGAGGCCTTATTTCGTGCTGAGAGACACCATATGCGCGAAGAGGCTACCATTTGTGCTAAGAGGCCTTCATTTGTGTTAAGATGCCTCCATTTGCGCTAAGAGGCCTCTACTTGCGCTAAGAGACTATCATTTGTGCTAAGCGGTCACCAGTTGCACCTAGAGGCCACCATTTATGACGATAGACTTCTATTTGCGCTGAACTGATGAAATATTAATTGCACATAGTGACATTATTCTACACATTAACCCTTTATGTGTTAAAAACTCATTGACGAGTAGTTATCCCTTAGAAAATATTCCGATAATAAGTTCAACAAGCGACCAATTATTTGAACTTATTATCTAAACATTTCACACCAAAGAATATGATACCTTCTGCAATTGAATTTTTGCCTATATTTCCTGAACACCCATCAAAATGAATAATAGACTATTCCAATATATACTTCTATAACTGAGTGGGCGAATCCATTTAATGAACCCATCAAAATGAATAATAGACTATTCCAATAGATACTTCTATAACTGAGTGGGCGAATCCATTTAATATAAAAAAGGTAAATCAAGCCGGAAGTATCGTGTATGCGAATGCGGCTCGCATAAAGCTTTTCTCATGGCCCCTTATATGGAATGTGCACTAGCAAAGGCCCCATATAAATTCTTTGTTGACAAACAGCATGTATAATAACACATGTGGCATTATTAATTATGCTGTAATGTGACACTAATTAAAGAACAAAATTATTACATTCAGAAAATAGAATAGAAACTGCGCCGTTTATAGCTGTATAGCTAGCACTTTGAAAACTTAAACGCATACGTGCATACAAACAACCTTGATGAACGACTCATACCACTTATGACCTTATATATAGTACACAGTGACTGGTCCCAATAAAGTTTTGATATTTGGTAATCATGCATATATATAATATATATCCGCTATTGATATAACACCCATGATCTCTCGTATGCATTTGCAAAATGATCTCTCAAACGTGCAAAAAGACACCCCGTGATCTCTCAAACCTACAAGAAGACACCCCGTGATCTCTCAAATGTGCACAAAGATACAGAGGATCTCAAATTATCGTTTGTTTGCGACATTTAAAAACGTGGGTGGAATTCCCCTTCAAATAACAAATAATTTTGTAATAATCATTAACATGTTACTAATGTTTAAATCTCCTTTTTATGAGACTTTGAGATGCTGTGTGACGTTTTGCACATTTTGTGAGATTTTGGTGCCTTTTTGCACGTTTAGGGGATCCTGTGTGTTTTTTTGCACGAAGCCATGCGGCAATTATAACCCATTCAGCGTCATTGTTGGCCTATGTCCAATGTGTATTGTATTTGAATATTCCATCTGGAGTATCCGCCGGTGGCTCAGTTGGCAAAGTGCATGGCATTCAAGTCTGGATATAGTTTGTCTGATGTTTGCAGAATGAGGTCCCCAGAGGGTGAATTTAGTGACGCTATATATTCCGCACAGCGGACTATCCTCACCAATATTCACCTTTTACTTTCCCCCTTCTGTTCAGTTTATCCATATCCCCTAATTTGCAGAAGAAAAAAATGCATAATCGAGGTGACTAATGGGTGAACATCACCAACTTCAACTGGGGAACTTCTCATCCTAGTTCACATAGGGTGAATTTGATGATGCTAGACGGCTTTGTGTGATAGCGTCACTATTTTCGCCCTCTGGGGACCTCATTTTGCAATTGTGAATTTGGTTCGATCCAGGTGAGCGTTGATTTGTGTTATATATATGCACATAAAGGGGATGTAGTTAACTTGATTCGTGTATATGGGCGAGTTTGTCAGTTGCTTTCCATGAGTCGGTATTGTTTGAACATATTTATTGTGACCCACATTTACATGGAATATTTTACAATACAGAATATATGGATAATGTTGTGGGTGCACAGGGGATCGGAGCACAAGTTACGAAACTTAGTGAAGCTCCTCTCCCCTGACGTTCAGCTGCTGATGAATTTAAGTCGATGGTGCTGCGGGAATGAAATTTGATGAGAGTTTTGTTGTTATTTGTATGGGTCGGTAGTTTCTACGTGCAGTGGATTGATTTCCATCTGAAAGTAACTGTCTGTGCGGTTTTCCCCCCACCCGTAAAACTGACAACGTCGTTTTATGTCACAGCGACTGAAACAACAATAAACCCCTATTAAATCGAACCAACCAAACCAATATTAACCCTTACAAAACAGGAGCTTCCTGATTTTTTGCGAAAACCCTGTGCCAATGCATTCTCTCATATATGCGAGTGGACCATAGGTCGCCTCGCATATATCAGAGAGTGCATTGCCTTAAAACATTTGATTTAATTTTTTATAATTGTTAAAAAATGTAAGAAAAAATGAAAAAAACAAAAATAAAAAATTGTAAAAAAATGTAAGAAATAATGATAAAAAAATTAAAAAATTGTTAAAGAATGTAAGAAACAATGACAAAAATTGTTAAAGAATGTAAGGGAAAAAAATCATGTGCCAATGCATTCTCTTTGGGAGACTCGCATATAAATGAGAATGCACTGGCACGGGGTCTTTATGTGTGCACAGCGCAGCTCCCGTCGTGAAAGGGTTAAAGTGATGTGAAACACTCCAAAGGGGGGCACAGCGAATAAACCTGATCAAAGCAGGTATTTCAATTAATTTCCATCAAATTTGGAAGCAAACAACGTAATTCTATCATTTAAATCAAATATAGTGACTCTCGCTGTCGAAATCATTTTTGTTTGTTTATCGGTGATCTGTTCGGGACGAATGGCGAACATATTTGTTTACATTTTTGCGCAGTTCAGATGTCGTGTTTTACGGAATGGTACATCCATTGTTGTTAACCCTTTACCAAACAGAACGGCCCTGTGCCAATGCATTCTCTTATATATGCGAGTCGACCATAGGTCGCCTCGCATATATAAGAGAATGCATTGGCTTAACACATTAAAAATGATAAAATTGTTAAAGAATGTAAGAAAAAATGCTAAAAAGTGTTAAAAATGAACCTATGGTCGACTCGCATATATAAGAGAATGCATTGGCACAGGGCATAACTGTAATTATCACAATGTGGTCAAGGAGCCGGTTCCAATGATATCCATATTTGTATGATTCTATTGAGACAGACCGAAGATATTTTAGGCTGTTGAAGCTTTATTTGGCCGGTTTTGGCCGGTTTGTTGGGTAAAGGGTTAAAGGTACTCAATCCGATAAAACTCCTCTCACTTACTATTTCAATGGCTTCGGGGGTCAAAAATATTTGATTCGAGTCGAGGAAATCACCCATCAAAGCTCAGATTTGTTAGATATCGATTTTAGAAATCTATTATTTTTCATTATCGGGAATACTATCTGGCCCAGAACTCAGTCAAAATTGCGTTAAAATTACCACTTGATTTTAGAGTTATCCATCCTTGTCTGTTTGAATAGATTTGGAGTACACATCATGAGCAGATTACGGCAGTTATTAGTACTCATCTCGAGAACATAACAAATTTCAAAAATCAATATCTAATAACTCTGAGCTTTGTTTGATGGGTTCCTCGACTCGAATCAAATATTTTTTACCCCCAAAGCCAAAGAAATAGTAATATAGGACCCTCTGATCGGATTGTTGTTGTTGGAATCTGTTGAGATGGGGACCCTCTTTACGGATTGAGTACCTTTAAATGTTTTTGACAATAATATTTTATGTTACATTCTTCAAATGTGTGGTGGAGTCGTAAATTATCAGTTTGACTGTTTGAAGTATAGAGAAATAAGTGCATAGTATATTCTCTAAACAAACTTCGAGTGCATGTAACCCTGGGGAATGATATCGATTAATCGTATGGAACACATATTGACTGCTTCCGTGAATTTTATGACCAGATGAGCAAGCCTTGAAATATGGTGTCTGTCATTTGCAGAATGAGGTCCACAGAGGGTGAATTTAGTGATGCTACCCCGCATAGCGGGATAGCATCACCAAATTCACCCTCTGTGAACCTCATTATGCTGAGGTGTAAGCAGAATGAGGTCCCCAGAGGGTAATTTGGTGATGCTAGCCCGCTATGCGGGGTAGCATCACTAAATTCACCCTCTGGGGACCTCATTCTGCAAATGACAGACACCCTATTTCAAGGCTTGCATATGAGATATAATAGATAAGGTTTATCGGTCTGGCCCAACAAAACTCGTTCGATCAAATTAATAAACAATAACGTGGGCTCTGTTATTCTCTCAAACAGGTATATGCTATATGTCATTTAGATATTGAAAGATAAGTGCCGTGTTATGGGTACAAATGTATTTCGATATCAGGTTGATAGTTATCCACTTGAAAGCACTGAAATGGCTCTACGTGCATTATTTAGTGCCATCGAGCATGCTGGAAATAACACCCATGCAGTGACGTTCACAAGTCTGCATGGTCGATTGGTTCTGCGATATCGATTATATATCGATTATAATGCTATACTGTCGGTGAATCCTGATTTTTAGCAATGTTGGTGTGTCTTTCTATATACTGCTATAATGTCGGTGAATCCTGATTTTTAGCAATGTTGGTGGATCTTTCTATAATGCTATAATATCGGTGAATCCTGCTTTTAAGCTATAAGTCGGTGGGTCCTGTTAAAATGCTATAATAATATAATGTCGGTGAATCCTGCTGATTTAGCTATGTTGATTAATCCTGCTGATTTAACTAGGTCGGTGTGTCCTGCTAATTTAGCTATATGTCCGTGGGTCCTGCTGATTTAGCTATGATGTTGGTGGGTCCTGCTGATTTAGCTATGTCCGTGAGTCCTGCTATATATAATCCATTATATTGCTATAGTCGGTGAAATCCTGTGGATTTAGCTATGTCGATTAATCCTGTTGATTCAGCTATATATTTATGTCGATGGGTCCTGCTATAATTCCGGTTCGCGACCAATGTTCTGGAAAAGATCGAAAGACCTCCTTCGCTTGTGGCTATTTTTGTAAAGAAGAAGATTGGTTTAACCTACACTGAAAATCTTGTTGACTAAAACTCTACTCAACACGTTGTATTCAACGGCTGAGTAACGAGTACTCAGCAATGACAAACCATGATATATGTTTCGGATTTAATCAACACGTTGATTAAAAGTTCTAGGAACAATAACTCTATTTACAACACTGTGCATAAATAAAGTTAGTCATTTCGAGATGTTTAATCTACGTTTCAATATTACTTTTGGATCTATAAATGCAACATTGAGATGGGAGGAAATGACCGATAGGTATGTCAGAACTTCATAAGTTCATCGCCTCATTACAGAGTAAACATTTTGAAGTAGGTGTTCTTAGTTCATGGACACCATAAACATTCCAGACATATAAACCATAAGAATCAAATTATATCACAGAATAATATAATATTTTCCAAAGACCATTATCGGATACTATATCGGGAACTTCCAGACATTTCCAAATCTGATTCAGTCGCTGATTCTGGTTACATCATCCATGCAGTTCGTGCCAACCAATATTCCAAGTCAACTCCTTTTCTTAACTAAATTAATGGCAAGCTACAGTAATGACCCGAATAATCGACTCCTCAACCACAGCAGAATTATGGGTAACTTTTCAGGATTTAGTCGGAAATATAGCTTTTTGCCATTCATCGGAAAGCTCTCACTGAGAGCTTTCCGATGAATGGCAACAAGCCATATTTTCAGTCAACTGTTGAGCAAAATCAATTGGTTGTTGAGCGATTTCACTTTCAGTGTTGAGTAACATTTTACTCAGCTCGTTGAGTAGAAATAGTTTACTTAACACTTTAGCCAACGTTGCTTTGTTGTATAGTTTCACTACGGTTGAGTAAAATTTTAGTCAACAAGATTTTCAGTGTATTTCAATACAGAATACCACGGTGCATGCTCGACAGCGGCAAAGTCTGGGTAGAGGCCACGAGTTTTAATACGGGGGGTTGGTGTACCCGAGCTGTCCCTTTAAGTTTTTATATTGGTGCTGAGCGAGTTTTATAATAGTAGACCATTCCTAATTTCCTATGTATATGTTTATAACTGAATTATTGGGGGTGTTCCTTTAAGTTTTGATATTGGCGCTGAGCGAGTTTTATAATAATAGACCATTTCTATGCATATGTTTATAACTGACTTGGATGTGTTCCTTTAAGTTTTGATATTGGCGCTGAGCGAGTTTTATAACAGTAGACCATTCCTATATGTATTTGTTGATAACTGTATTGGAGAAACCATTCAGTATAATAGGGGTTAACAGCATCTTCACGCAAAACCTAATCAGCCGCTATTTACATCGATTACACGGACACACTTGATGGTTTACTTATTTCCCAATCATGGATCGTGACACATTTGTTTTTTATTTTATCGCCGCTTTATGTTGTTTTACGAGATTATTGCATATTAATGTCATACCTGATCACAAATGATCCGTTTTACACAGCGGGATTTTAGAACATTACCTATCGATCTTATCGAACCAAACACAAGTCAAATGACCTGGTTATCGATAAAAAGTCCGTCCATAAACCGCATCTCTTCGATGGTTCTGTAAGATCCATCCAACAACCCTGTCACACAAACTTATCATGAAAACATTTAACATGCGATGTCGATATCGGCCATGCAGTATATGCAACTCATATAATTAACATGATTTATTTTCTCATCTCATTGGATCAAATTGAAGTCAATATGGATATAGGACCTGGACGCACATCAACAGACGTTGCTCTCAGCTTGTTGGGACTCCTGCCTCTTGAGTCCGAAATCCACATCAAAAAGTTGAACTTCCTCGGCCATCTGATTCACCTTCAATTCAATTGTTTATTCTCGTCACTCAAAATTACATGGGTATTGAGACATTTAACATATTTACATGACATATAGTTATATACATTATATACATGGGGCAGGCGGGATTATTGCAATATGTACCATGCATACATGCCGTATATAATTATCCAACAGCGATAATAATCTTACTCTGTCGTTATTAGCGCTGATATAAATACTCTGCCCTCGATTGAGCTTTTAAAAAGTATTCTCTCGGTTTTTAGTACTATCTGCACAGGGTTACTAAGCTTCAGTTGGGTCCATCTGGGTTACTCCGTTCTGGGCATTCGAACACAATCGTGGATTCGTGAAAATTTCTAAAATTCGATGTACCTGTTTTATCCCAGAAAATCACATTAAATACTTTTTAGATGTTTTCGTGGTACTGTCCACGATTATGAATCGATGGGTTGTAAGTTTCAATAAATTTTTCAAGGACATCAGGTGCCGTTAAAGATATTCCTCTTACGATTCTTTAAATTCACTCTGTTTAATAGACATACAACTGGATTTGTGTCAGACATTGTTCCTATTCTTCAGCAATATAAACTCTACGATTACCTTGACATCTTCACACAAACCGGGCATTTTCCGTCAGACTCTACATGGAAAACAATTTACAAGAAAGCTGTTCGGGACCATTATTTCTCATTCTGGACTTCATCCGTTGCCAACAACCCATCACTGACCACATTTCAACTAGTTCACACAGATCCTATGACTCCCTGGTCGATATGGACACTTCTCAGACAGTACCCAAATTGCTCAGTTCAACTTCGGAATCTTGCTATTCTACTCAATAAGACGACGTATATTAACCATCTGACATGCCGTGCCTGTGATCAGCAGTACAACAACGAACTTCTCCACGCAATGAGGGTTATTCTTTCATTACGTAATAGCTACTGGGAGACTATTCTCAACCACTATGGAGTGTCTGTATTTATCTTCATGCACGATTCTTTGAGCGACGAAGAACTTTCAGCACTGATTCTTGGAGGGAACATTCCAGGACAACCACACCATCTAATCGAGAACAAGCATACAATAATTATGTTCTCCGCTGCGTATCTTCTTGCCGTGTGCTCCCTGATTGGAGGATAACCTATGACCACCAGCCGTAGATGATTCCAAACGCCATCATATGTCAGGCATCAACCGCAACGTACCCAACTGTTACATGCCCTGCCACTCATCTTATAGATTGTACATTGTTCACACTTGTTATGTACACAATTGTAAATACCTTGCTGTAAATATTCTTCTCAGAAATGGAGGTATTGAAAATAAATATATGATGTCAAATGACCTCCATGGTTATCGATGGACGCCGGTCAATAAACTGAATCATTCTTTGATTATATATGAGCTTCGTCCAACAATCCTGTCACACAAACTGATCATGAAAACATTTAACATGAGACGTCGATAGCGCCCATGCATCCCAGCACATGCATGTAGCAGCACAACACGATTCCCTATTCTCGTTTCATTGAATCAAACTGAAGTCAAATTACCTGCATGGTTATCGACGGAAGCGGGTCTATAAACTGAATCATTCTTTGATTATATGTGAGCTTCATCCAACAGTTCTGTCACACAAACTTATCAGGAAAACATGCGATGTCGACATTGGCCATACAACATGCCACACATACATGTAGCAACACGATGCCTTGTCCCCACCTCAGTAAACTAAACTGCATGATGTCAAATGACTATAAATGAAAACCGGTCCATAAACTGGTTATCTTCATTCGTTTCGTACACGAGCTCCCTTCAATACATACTTCCAAGAATTCGATCGGGGCGAGGGGGCAGTTCTTTTCAGAAACAGAAAGGGACAATGCTTGTTGGAAGTTGTTGCATTCTAATATAGTAAGATGCATGCACTTCTTTTTCATAATAAGTCAAACGTTATCCGTTTCTTGCAACACGAGAATGCATGGTGCATGCTATTCAGGCAAGTGCTATTTTCTGAAGAAGAAAAAAGCTGGCCCTTGCCCTCAGAGATCAGGGAATCCCTTGCCATTAACTCCTGAGGGGGAATAATATTGGTCCTCTTTGTTCACCCGAGGTCAGATCTATCATTTCACGAGGAATGCATAGAAACGGAAGCAACACGTGTCTTGTCGTGGTATTTGGCGGGAATTTGGTGTCTATTTACTGTGCCCTCCCGGGGAGTTCGCAATCCTTTCTAATCGTTATAACAGCCCGGCATAGTTTTTAATTATTCACTGCGGGACATGGATTTATATTTTAATAACACGGTCAAAATAATATTTGTCAGAGTTAACTGCCCATAAATGCCGTAACGGACCCCAACTTATAATGGATGGTCATGTACGCTTCAAATGCCAATCATTAGCAAGTCTGCAAATAGTGTGTCTGTCATTTGCAGAATGAGATTCACAGAGGGTGATTTTAGTGACTCTATCCCGCACGGCGGGCTAGCGTCGCCAAATTCACCCTCTTGTAACCTCATTCTGCTTATATGAGTCAACTGCTATGGGAGACTTAAAGGATCAGATTCAAGTTCCCCAGTTGAAATCGGTGATGGTCACCCATTGGGCACCTGGATTATGCATTTTATCCTCTGCAAATTAGGGGGTATAGAACTTCCCAGAAGTGAAACAGTAACTAAAAACAAAGTTAATTTGAAACTATAGATAAAGTTGAGTCCTAAGCAGATTTGAGGTCCACATAGGGTGAATTTGGCGATGCTAGCCCGCTGAGTGGATCGATAGCATCACTAAATTCGCCCTTTGGGGACCTCCTTCTGGAAATGACAGACACACTATTTGCAGGCTTGATCATAAGGTTTCTCCATTCGCCTTGTCTTTCTGCAGCTCGTCGTACTGTGTTGAACTGCTGCTCCTTAAAATGTCAACCGCTCTCGTGGGGCGAGATTAAGTCCGAGAGTTGCATTATATTACAATTAATTCCAGGGTGTGTTAACCTACTGTTACCACAGGAAATATGGATTGTGACCCGGCGGCATGCCATTTCCCACACCACAGTGTATATACCCGTGCGAAGTTCTCACGAGTTTCATTCTTTCAAAGCAGAATCATCGTGTTTGGACCCTTGTGGGAACTCTTTTACCAGTTTGGATGGTGATATGTCACGCCCTATACGCCGTCTCCTTGTTAATATCAGTTAACAAAGAGGGTTCAGACCTGCGTACCAGTCAATGCTTAATATCAGTTAAAAGAGAGGGTTTAAACCTGTGTACCAGTCAATCCTTAATATCAGTTATATAACAAAGAGGGTTCAAACCTGCGTACCAGTCAGGGGGGGGGGGGTCGGAAACAATTTGCAACATATAGGGCCTAGGGGGGGTGGGTCCCCCGCGTCCGGACCATTTTTTTAAAATCCACTTTTTGTCATTTTTTTCACACCGATACAAGAAATTTGAGTTTTGCTATGTCTTCAGTGGCCAATTAAGAACATAATAGGTATAAGATATTGGTTTTATTTGCTTTGAAACTCATTATTTCTGTTTTCATTTTAGTGGGCGTGGCACCTAAAAACGGAAAAAATTTGCACAAAACAATTCCATTTTTTTTTCATTTTTTTTTTGTGTGTGTAGTCCAAGGGTAACTAAGGCCATTTTCAGCGTGATATGTTTTCACTTTTGACCTACCCCCCCCTGTACCAGTCAATCTTTAATATCAGTTGACAGAGAGGGTTTAAACATGCGTACCAATCAATCCTTAATATCAGTTAACAGAGAGGGTTTAAACATGCGTACCAGTCAATCAGAGACATGGCGACAGGGCGGGTTTTTTTTGGGGGGGGGGTGTCTCACACCACACCCCCTCCCAACTTTGGTCAAAATTTTCAACAGTTGCCAATTTCATACCTGCCTAAACATTTAGTTGGAAATTTCACACCAACAATAGGTTGAAAATGTTCTTGTAGTTTGATTTTCAAACAATTTATTTGGGGGAATTAATTGTTTTTGGACCAATATTTGCATATTTTCCCATTTTTTGTCAAAATTTTGATTTAAATAGTCATCAGTTGGAAATTTTCCAACCTTAGGGGAGGTGACAGGTTGGAAAGCTTGTGTCCTGGTCCCTCCCCCGTGGCCAGTCAAAAACTGCTTGTTAATTTAAGAAAACAATATTGTCATACATTTGGTCAACATTGTCATTAGAATTGTCATCAGTTGGAAATTTTCCAACCTAAGTGGGGGTGTCAGGTTTGAAATTTCCAACTCAAGGAAGGCTTGAGGCTAGTCTAGATGCCAGGATTTTGCGATTTTCTTGTTCAGATTTCAAAATATTCGGACGTGTGTCATTGTCCCTCCCCCGTCGCCAATACAAAACTGCTTATTATATAGTTTAACAAAACAATCTTTTACTACATTTGGTCAAACTTGTGGACTGAAATGGTCATCAGTTGGAGATTTTCCAACCTAAGGAGGAGGATGGGGTTTGAAACACTGGGAAAGCTTCAGTTGAGGCCATGCAGTCTATATATATAGATGCTAGGATTGGCGATTTTCTTGTATAGTTTTCAAAATCTTCTCACACCGGGCCGAACAACCACGGTCATCCCGGTGTGACCTGGTTTCTTGCCCGTAGCCGTGTGCATTTGTCTAGAGTTAGACCACTAGATGTTAGGATTTATACAATTTTTCAGGTTAAAATATCTTAATGTTCTCATACCGTGAATATAGAACCATGGTTTATGACTATATAGGATTAGGCCTGAGCACTGATGTGCAAGGGGTGCAAATTATGCAAAACTTGTGTTTGGTCTGATTCTGATTCAAGGTGGGGGGGGGGGGGAGTGCAGTTGGAATATCCGAAGGTGAACACCCCCGCAACGGAGACATTCTAGCCACGTCCCTGCAGTCAATCCTTAATATCAGTTGACAGAGATGGTTTAAACATGCGTACCAGTCAATCTTTAATATCAGTTAACAGAGAGGGTTCAAACATGCGTATCCGTCTTGAAACTACGGATTGCAAGGCATATATTTCACACCAATATTAATCTGTCCACAACTGCAAATTAAGAATTATTATGGGACTGAAATTCCTAATATTGGGCTAGAAAATAATGATTAAAATTTGAACAATTTTATATTTTATGCCTGTATAAAAGTTGGGACCCCAACTTATATTGTATCGTCATGGCCGCCCCAAATACCAATCTTGGTATAGTTTCTCGTCCAATCTCTCAGCTCTGCTACGAAAGTGCATTAGGGCCACCCGAAACACCACCGCACCCCCGCACCCCAATATATAAATACGCAACTCGTTATATATACGACTTGTGGAAGAGAAAAAACCAAGTCGTTATAACGACTTGTAAATTTCTCTACAAGTCGTAATAACGACCTGTTTTTATTTCTACAAGTCGTTATAACTAGTTGATGGCAGTCGTTATAACGAGTTGTGTATTTGTATATTTGGGGTGTGGTGGTATTTCGGAACGCCCCAATGCGCTTTCGTATATCTCTGCAGCTCGGCGTATACTGTGTTGAACTGCTGCTCCTAAAAATGTCAACCGCTCCCATGGGGCGATATTAAGCCCGGTAGTTGCATTATATTACAATTAAGTCCAGGTTGTGTTAACCTACTGTTACTACAGGAAATATGGATTGTGATCGGTCTGTGTGAAATATCCCGTGTCGTACTGTATACCCGTGCGAAAGTTTGCCAGTTCCCTTGTCCCAACGCAGCAGCACCGTGTTAGGAACATGGTGGGTACTGTGCACTAAATCCGGCCATTTGTTGGGACCATCTCATTTTATTATACTCAATGAAATATATTTTAAAAAATGAATGAATTTGAGTAATGGATCAGTGCCAACTACACTCATTCACCGTATGAACAATACAAACAACATGGTAACTATAATGAAAATGAATTTATGACTGGAGTCATAAATTCATTTCCATTGTAATTACCATGTTTGCATCGTCTATAAGTGTATTTGGTACTAATCCATGACTCAAATTCATTCATTTTTTTTATTATATTCTGTTGATTATAAAAGGAGATGGTCCCATAAATGGTCGGATTTAGTGCACAGTACCCCTTTAACGCGAGCAAGCAATTAATGATGAAATATCGCCCGATGTACTGAAAGAAAGATTCTTCAGTGAAATCTGTTTCTGAGTGAAATAGTATTAGCCTGGCTCCCATCGATCATGCAGTACTACTTCACTATATCATTATCAGTGCTTAAAGATGCATTCAGTGTTCCAGACCTCCAATTACAACAACAACATCTAAAATCTAATTTAACAGTATTTTCTGTTTTGAGCTGTTGTTAAAAATGTTGAAACGAACACTGACATATAAGAATATCATTTTGTTACTGGAAAATAACAAAATAATCTGTGGTATCCCTTTGAAAGATCGAAACTATATGAAATAAAATTCAATTTGAAACATAAATAACATATTTCTTGTAGAATTCTTGTTTCAGACATGTTATTTTGAACACTATACTATAAATAAAGAGTAAAATAGGTGTTATGAAAATAGGCTGAAGCCCTGGATATATATATTTAAGTATTGAAATAAGCTCTATTATGCAAGTTTGGGTTACGCTGACACCCAGCTTCCGTTTTGCTGATAAATGGACACTAGTCAACTGCATAGACTGAGAAATATGAGTTGTGTGTGATATTAAGACCGTGAATCAAAATTGAAAAACTAATTGAAATACTACACCATGCAGGACAGTGATAATTGAACCTGTGTGACTATGTCATGACCAAAAGACCGGGCATCGACATGCGAAATGACCCCGAAATGCCAGTACACCCGAAAGGTTTCATCCGAACTACAAGTACAGCCGCGGGGCTTCAGTTTGTGTTCCATTGTTGAGACGGTGTACTCAACATCACTTCAAGTCAGATTATCACGATTCAATACTAACAAAACAAGCCTGCAAATAGTGTGTCTCTCATTTGCAGAATGAGGTCCACAGAGGGTGAATTTAGTGACGCTATCCCACTATAAGCGGGCTGTAGCGTCACCAAATTCACCCTATATATATATATGAGAACCCCATTCTGCTAATGCGTCAACTGCTATGGGAGAAAAGGAAAAGATTGAAGTTCCCCAGTTGAAGTTGGTGATGTTCACACATTATTCACCTCGATTATGGAATTTATTTTCTGCAAATTAAGGGATATAGAAACTTCCCAGAAGGGAAAAAGTATCTAAAAACAATGTTATTTCGAGACAATATAGATACTACCCAGAAGATGAGGCCTAAGCAGAATGAGGTCCACATAGGGTGAATTTGATGATGCTAACCCGCTGTGCGGGGTAGCATCACTAAATTAACCATAGGGCACCTCATTCGGCAAATGACAGACACACTATATGTATGCTTGTAATAAGTGAGAGGACCAACAGAGAGTAGTTAGCCCTGAGGGTTGAGGACTTCGTGTTGTTCCCTTCACAGTGTCATGGTTTCAGATGGGCCGATGTACTACCACTTCTCTGTGTGGCCGACGTATTTATCAAAGGGTAAGAGTACTTGGTTTCGGGTGGCCAGTTGCTTAACTCTTTATAAGTTTTCTATGCTAACATTTGACTTTAACTGGCCTCAATTGTTGTACTCTTTCGATGAGTATTGACAGAGGATAATTCCCTCTGCCGCGGCCTAGACTTTGTATCAATTGAGATAGATGGTAAAAGTTTAGCAGAGCTATAAGAATGTAATGCATTCAGCTGACAGGGTATAACGTTGCCTAACCCGATCAAAAGTTCAACACGGGTGAGCGGATAAAAGCAACAGAAGTGCACATTTGTTTATTTTAACCCTTTACCCAACAGAAGGGCCATGTGCCAATGCATTCTCTTATATATGCGAGTCGACCATAGGTCGCCTCGCATATATAAGAGAATGCATTGGCTTAACACATTAAAAATTATAAAATTGTTAAAGAATGTAAGAAAAAATGGTAAAAAGTGTTAAAAAAAATATTTTGTTTAGGCCAATGCATTCTCTTATATATGCGAGGCGACCTATGGTCGACTCGCATATATAAGAGAATGCATTGGCACAGGGCATAACTGTAACCATCACAATGTGGTCAATGAGCCGGTTCCAATGCTATCCATATTTGTATGGTTTTATTGAGACAGACCCAAGATAATTTAGGCTCTTGAAGCTTTATTTGGCCGGTTTTGGCCGGTTTGTTGGGTAAAGGGTTAAGTCAAATATTTTCCAACTTTCGGTCTCACTATCGGACTGAAACATCATCGGTTGAAAACTCCAATCGTCGTGACGTTAGGTTTGATATTTCAAGCAGTTTGGAACAGGGGGTGGTGAAAAAAGTTCCAGGCACGTAGGCGGGGTGAGTGCGTCATCATCAGCTCAAAAATGAGCTCTTTTTTTCCGCAAGCTGAAATTTGTTTTCTTCGTGCCTATTTTTCAAAATTTATCATACTGAAGTATATATTACATATAATGTCATATATCAACATATAGTGTTATATCGGAGTGGGGTATCACTACAGAACCAATACTCAACCCCTCTGCTGGGTGGGGGGCCTCGGTGGCTCAATCGGTTAGGGGTACAACTCCAAGCCGTTTCGCCTTCCAGCGCTGGCGATAAGGGTTCAAATCCACATGTTTCCATCGTGGTCTTTGTAACTCGAAATCGTTATCTGGGAAAGTTGTCAGTTACTTGCCGATGGCCGGTGGTTTGCCGCACATGGTCGACGAGTTTATCAGCCATTGAAATCACTGTTAGATTAGCCGTAAGTGTGCGGATTTCCTCCACCATAAAAACTGGCAATGTCGTGATATGGCCTTAGTGGCGACATAAAACGACATAAAACCCCAATCAATCAATCAACCTCTGCTGGGTGCATAGAATTCACCACTCTTCCAGATCGTGACCCGAAGACAATTTGGCACTACCTGCTGCGAAATGTTCCGATAGTAAATTCAATAAAAGCACCATTTCCGGACGGACGTCCAGACGGACGCACGGACGGTACGGACGTACTGGCCAAAGTATACTTGTGGGGTGACTGCACATACCCATGAATACTTGTGGGGTGGGATCTTTTGTTTGAGTAAATTGTGGGGTGCAACCCACAACTGACGATTTTTTAAATAGTCTCCCGAAGAAAAATAATTTCGGGGGACAACAAACGACAGCTGGACATTTCCTAAAGGAACTACTCAATATGAACCTATTAAAGGAACTACTCAATATGAACCTATTAAAGGAACTACTCAATGTGAACCTATTTGGAGGTCGAAAGTGGTTCAATAAGAACGTAATTCAAAATGATATAAATATTACACTGCTTGAGCAATAGGTTTTACACAAGCTTATTTGCAACGGTTATGTGTTTTCACTGTGGCCCGCGCGCAATTCAACCGAATAACTGGTATTCGTTCACTCTGGGCTTATTGCAGAATATTTAGGTACAATATGAACCTGTTCGTGTTGTTTGTTCACGATCAAGGGGTGGAAAAGTTGGACAACCCCATCCACCAATGAAGACTAGATAGTCACATCCCAGCAACCGAGTTCAACTAAAAACACAATGTGTATTATCAATTGATCTGGCACCTCAGAACTTATTGTTTACAATTGAAACAGCAGCTTATTAATGTCCCCTTTTCCGTCTTCGCCCAATGATGGGACTGACCAGTCACAAGCATTATCCTAGTTTACATACATAGATGAGACCCTGATAACAAATACAGGTGATTGTTTACCTGTGGTGATTAATCATGTGACACCCTCTGTTCTGATAATTATCCAGAGTGCAAAGAAAGGGGGATGTCAACTTCTCGATACAATCTGTATAATCAATACATTTCTAAAGTCGATATGTCATCAGATAAGTGCCAACAACGCGATTAGGGAGCCGGTTTCACTATCCCAGGACGTCTCTATTTGTTTATCTGTTCCTCATCCAATTGTTGTCCTAACAACTCCCACAATACATCGCTGTCCTCCATTGTCCTCTGGACCTTCCCAGGTGATAATTCCCTTCGGGGTTTAGAGAAAGTTAAAGTCGTTAAATCCTGCCAATTCCGTTTTCATTTCCCTTCGATAATGACAATAGTTTTGACCTTTATTTTGGAAAGTACTAGAGTCAGAGGTGAGCATGGGGCGAGGTCACACATCGACGCATGCGCCGCGTGGTCGTCCTATATATAGGATAGGATAGGATATTTTATTTCAATACACATACATATTACATAATAATAATGACAATTATGGATAATTCTGTCGTATATTGTGGGGGATGGCTTAATCTGGCAAGACTGTCTTCCTGCCATCCCCAGTATGGTAAATATAGAAAGTAATAACTTATAGTAAGTTACGGTGTCTCTGGCATATTTTTTGTCGCAGAGTTATGGCCCTTATAGTGAAATATTTGTTTAGTCAATTATAACTAATACTCTGAGATTATACATTAACTTCTATTAATATCATTTATTATTATACTGTTCATTACACAAGGTACATTTTGTTTATTTAGTATGCATGATACTGTCCTTATAAGGATGTTTTGCCAATAAACTTATCTTATATTATCATTATAACTTCCGTTCAACATCACCTGCAAATGGAGTTTTGCGGGGTGGGGGGGGGGGTAGAAATCGGTTCCGTTCGTCCTTATATATACAACAAACTGTCGATATGTCTGTATATATATCAGTCACCCTACCACTGGTCGGATTTTAATTATCTTCGGTATATGTGTTCATGAACCGGCATGGTGAAGTTATATCCACATATAGTACGAGTTTCGTCCATTGTTGTTGCAGGGTTATGGCCCTTAGAGTGAAATATATGTATAATCTATAAACTATGAAAGTCGATTTGTCATTATAGACGTGCCACCTACGCGACTAGGGAGTCGGTTTCGCTAACCCGGGACGGTATTGTTTGTTTGGAAGGGGCTGGGATACAATCATTAAATTGACACACATATATAGTGAGTAGATTCAGCTCGAAGCGACATATCCAAATTGACAGACCCCTCATATGACCTTGATGTCAAGGTCAAGATCATCAACATGACCTTTCAATATTTATAGGCTCTATATGGAACGTACTTAATGGAGCTAAATGACATTAAGTGTGCATATTATTTATTATTTGATACCGAGGAGTCATAATTTGACTAATAGGGTAATATTAAGGGGTTTTACATGTATGCGAGAATTTAAATGTTTTCCGCGACCTTGAACTTGAAATTTGGTCAAGTTGTCAAATTCCACCACAGAGAGGGAATAGCTTAGGCATATATCAGTCCAAAACAGCATTAACCCAACTGATATCACAAGCTGTTGTGGACCGAGAATACTTGACCTGCCCGATCCATAGTATGTTTAGGTTCACGGTCCTAAACTAAAGACAGACACCGCGGAAATACACAAAAGCATCGATCGTGCAACTTTACGTTTAAGGGGGAGACGCACGTTTTGCATAAATCACAGTAAATCCAGCCAGAAATGGCAAGTGATTTTCAACAAAGAATTTCTCTGGATCTATCTGGTGAAAAATCTTGAATTTTACATATGATAATTTTCATTATATATAGAATCAGAGCAATTATATAAGGATTAACTGCCATGTGGACTGTTTTTATGGAGATGTAACGGTGAGGTAAGTGGACATAACTTGTGTAAAACCCGAAGGGTTTTACATACAAGTTATGTCCACTTACCTCACCGTTACATCTCCATAAAAATAGTCCACATGACAGTTAATCCTTATATTTATATACATTTAGCGAAAAAGCCACTTTTGTAAATATATTTAAATCGAAAAGTGTATCGTGACAAGATCAGCCCAAAATACCCAATAGCACCCTTGGCAAGAGTTAATAGGAACAATTTCTCTTCATGTTGAAACCCGATGATGTATTTAGTCAATCCTGTGCGAGTCAAAATGCGCCCAAAGCATTACGCGTTCGTCTTTCCAAACCTAATGACGTATCGATGGTGTTATTAGCTTGGAGTTATGAGGCGTTACGCATTCACCGAGAAATAACTGCAACTAGCCACGTGGACGCCGACCAATCAGAATGCCGGATTTAGTGATGACAACACTTAGTGTGTAAATATAAAGAGACAATAACAATAATGGATTTTAATACATTTGAGAGGTTGAAAATATTTGTTTCGTTTCTGTCCCTTTAGGTACCGAGAACTGCCAGAAAAATTTATAATTTCAAACAACATGTCAACCATCAAATAGCTTATTGTCTTGACTCCATGAGAGGAGGCTTCATTTGTATCATAATGTTGAGTTAGCTTTTTAATTGCATATTATAGCATCATACCCCAAGTATTATAATGAAGAATAAAGCAGTCACAAATATGCCAGCCCAATGAAAACAAATGTTCAAATGTGGTGCTGTCCACTCAAGCAGGGAGCAATCAACAGAAATTAGGCCACAGTGTTAAGAGATATGGTGGTCAGATTTAACTTGGTTATGAACCCATGACCCAGAACTCAACTGAGCCCAATTTTTCAATGACCAACAAGCATGGCATGAAATTCTCAATAATAAAAAAATATTTATGGTAGTTGTCTTTCTGAATGAAAATAATCATTTAATTTCATGAATCAAGAAAAATTAAGTCTCCTCTCATGATCTTCAGATATGATATCATGCATATATGAAATGCACTTTCGAAAAAAATCTGTTTTACAGTAGTTCTCGGTACCTGAACACAGTGAAATTTTAAAGATTTTTCATGCCATAAAAGTAAAGTAAATGAAATTATAATAACCAAATGTCCAATGGTTCTTATGTATGGTACCACAATAATCTCTTGTACAAAATTTCACAAAGATATTCCTGATAGATTTAGAGAAAATACATATTGAAATACCAGGAAATTTTGGCAAAACGAGCGTCTGACCTTTAAAACGAAAAATGATCTTTATTATCTACCGCTTTGGGGAAACGAAAGCATAGACACTCTTTATGGGAGACGGCCATTGTACTGTTCTGCGGCATATCATGATCATTCCAATTTCCGTTTATTATCTATTGATGGGATCCCAGAATCATCTTCACCTATTTCTAACTGAGTTATACGACCTGTTAGCTTGCATATATGAACCCAGTCATGTGGTCCGTTTTTGTTTGTTAGCCTGTCATCTTGTTAATATGTGTATGCTTAGTTGTTAGTAGTGGGAGAGGGGCTTCATAAGTTGACAAAACGTGTACCCCGATCCCTTTTGTATTATTATATACAACTGAAACATGATTCAAGTAAAAAAAAAACAATAACAAAAAAGCATAGTGAAGTACATATAACAGGCAGTGTTATTGCACAGGCCACATACTGTAAAACATAGCTTGAACATATATACGGAACATGCAGATAAATAGCACAAAACGCTTTAACAAAATATAATCGTTACCTCGTTATGAAAAGGGTGAACTTGTAACGGGCTTATTGTCTTCATCGTGGCCGGTGTCCATTACACAAACCTATATCAACAAATGCATGTTGAAAAACTTTTTAATTGTATTAGGATGTATCCACTTTTGTATATATTTGTACACATAATATGGTGTCTCATGTTTAATGTTATTATATGGTTGAGAATAAAAACATTCATTCAATACAGCCGCCGAGACAGTATATAAGCAAGAAAAGAAATCGTATATCCATGCTTCCGAGAAAAAGTATTAAGTTAAGTATGAATGCCATACCACACATACATTATACCAAAATGCGTTACGGGTCACTTGGACAAATAGAGACTAGAAATCTATACATATGTACCAGAAGGTTAGATTTGATCTGCACTATTATCCCTCCATGCCGCCTACACACACACACTAAACTACTAAGAAAAAAATACAAAAAATATATACATGCACTATATTAACACTAGATATGCACCCACCCGTCCCGCCAAATGGATTGTGTTTCGTTATTCGAGAACGTTTGTTATATACATTATGCTTGTGGGGAATGAAGTTTTGTCTAACTTTTAAGAACTTGTCCTCCAATCCCCAGTCTCTGTACCATCTTATGCTAATAAAATATGTTTAAATCAAAACTACCAAAGCAACATTACCATGTGACCTATCATATAACATATATATGTAAAGTGTTGTGAAACATTTCGCAGCGAACTTCTAATTTTCAAACACGAACGTCTTGCTGGACACCACTTTTTGTACAGAAACGTCTTGCTATTTATCGTAAGTGGATTATCCACCCGTCAATTATACCATGAAACCGTGTCCCATCTGGGGGGGGGGTGTGATTCTGGAGGGGTGGGTTAACTTAACCCCTCATAACATGTCATTGATCATGAAACATATAGAGATAAAAAGGTCGCAGTGTCGGATGGTTGTAGTCCGAGGCATCCAAATTACTTGCAGGAGACGGTGACAGTGGTGATGGTGTGGTGGGGGTGGTGGTAGTAATAAGTCCATTTGGACCAAGAAGCCCTCGGGCCACATCGTGCGCACGTATATTATAGTAAAAACATACGCGACTGACCACTAAGAGCAATTATGCGCGCCAAATCCTATTAAATATTCGCGCGATAAAATTTTGTTTTCAAACGTCGTGGATTAATTACGATTACGTTGCTAATCCTGACATATGTTGGACCAATCCTCTCACACGTTTGTCGATGCCATACACTCATTATCTCCCTTGGTAGCGCTCTTCACAGATTTCAGCATATTTACGTGATAATCCATTCATCCCTGAATGGTGTGCATTTCACGATGACAGATATCAAACAATGAACTCGATAATGGGTATTTCCGCCTTGACGCGTAACTGGAACATGTCTCGTAACTCAGTGATGGCTGGCACCGTGACATGACGCGGTCTGGCCTGTTACACCCGGGTCGATGGGTAATTACCATTTAAACATGACTATGAATGGTGAGGCTGGCTCGAGATACTTCGGACACTCTCACGCTCTATTCAGACTCTACTATGGCACGTTTGACCTCCGGAGATTGGGTCATATTTTTGCATAACCATCTTGACTTTGTAACAGGAGGCGAGCGTCACGGAATGTGAATTATTTTCAAGGCCTTGATCTTCGACATAATATCTTTTAAAAGTTAATAGGCTGTGTAACGCTGAGGCAGGTAAATTCCAAACAAAAAGAGTAACAATAGCTACATTGGTTAAAGAAGACGTTATCGCTTGAAAAATTCGCCAGAATGTAGCCTAATAGTCGGAGGGGGTTTATGATACACCCCCGCAAACTAGCGTGGGTCACGTACGCCGAATGGGCCAATGCACTTTAATGCCGCGGATCCGTGGCCCATACAGTTTACCCACCCACACTCTGACTAATATATGTATCAGATTTATGCAGGCACTGATTCAGTATATGAGTGAAATAATTTGCATAAACAAATTCTCCCCTCCCCCATTCTGACCGCCACATCCATCATTTGTTATATATAAACATCGATAATTTCTTCCAGCTTAACCATCAAGGTCGTCGTCGTCTGACCAGTCACCAATACTATATCAGAATTATCAATTAAGATTAACCTTACAGTCTAATGATTGAGTCAGTTTGCCATGAAATGTATATTTCCCATATTCCTTGGAGTGATGTGAAACACTGCTGTGGGGTGATCAAATAGAAATGGAGAATAATCTTTGTCAATGTAGTTATTTTTACAAATATTATATCCAAATTGGCAACACATATCGTCATTGTTATATATTAATTAATTGCAGTGATTCTCGAAGGTGAAATCGTTTTCATTAGTTTATCCCAGATAGTTGCGTCCCGAATCGAGAAGTAAATATTTACAATTGAGGGTAGTTAAGACGATGATTTCTATGAAGTTGTACGGTCGACTTGCTTGAATTTTTCGGCGATGTTACTAAAATGCTGCATTCCTCCAGTTGACATAGCGCCTGAATGCTAACTTATCAGTATTACATGTATACCAGAACAAGTCCATAATATGTCTTTAAATTTCCCAACAAATACAGATGGGCATATGTTTGTGCTCGTCTTGATTGGTGATCCATGTATACACGTTTATACGATGAAAGATGTTATTCGACATAACGCATTTTTTTCTCACATGTACAAACGTGTCTGTTATCGCCTTCTTGTCATTGTATAATAATGTATTGCCAACTTTGTACTCGGGAGAGGTGCTACCTAAGTTGAAATACCGTGTGCCCCGATCCCTTTGCAATATTTATATATGAATAAAATAGGTTTAAAATGAAATGAACAAATTCTCATTTCTTATCGAAATGGCCCAGTTTTGATCGTAATGACACATTGAGATGCCTCTCAATTCAGGTCAAGCTTGAAATTCGATCCCGATTTTCGCCAATATCGGAGTTAGAACCCGCACCCGTTATACCATCTACCTAAACCACGTTATCAGTTATCGTATAAGTGGATAGTAGCGCTGGGAAAAGCTTTCTCCATCGAACATATCTTAAATTTATCAATTTTATCCGGGGTCAAGAGCAAAACCCATCAAACATCTTAAGAAATTAGTCATATCTTGTTCAAATTTGGTGGAAATTCCTTTCCGATATCTTGTAATTTTTATATACATTGAAGGTATATCTCCGTGACTTCGATTACACGGACGTTTATAGAGAACGCTGAGAAATATTTGGAAAGACATCGAATTGTATCTATAAATATTGAAAGGGGTTTGGTCAAATAAAACGGTTTGGCTTATTTGACTTGGAAGATAACGTTGCGTTCTTCTCCCAAACTCGATTTGTACATGATAGTTTTGTGGGCTATCTATGACTTAGTGTCGTATTTAGTTGAAGATCTAGATCTCACTTAAAGATTTATAATCATAATTAACCCTTTACCCAACAGAATGGCCCTGTGCCAGTGCATTCTCTTATATATGCGAGTCGACCATAGGTCGCCTCGCATATATAAGAGAATGCATTGGCTTAACACATATTAAAAATGATAAAATTGTCAAAGAATGTAGAAAAATATTATAAAAATTTAAAAATATTTAAGAAAAATTCTAAAATTGTTAAAGAATGTAAGAAAAAATGGTAAAACGTGTTAAAAAAAAGAATGTTTTTAGGCCAATGCATTCTCTTATATATGCGAGGCGACCTATGGTCGACTCGCATATATAAGAGAATGCATTGGCCCGGGATAAAAAAAAAACAATGATTCGAGTCGAGGAACCCACCAATCAAACTTTGAATCTGTTATTTTTCACCCCTGGAATATTTGGCGACCTAGCAAATATTCGACGAGGCGACCGACATACTCTCGATATATACCAAATTGCTTTGAACAATCGATCATCCTTCTGGGTATCACGTGGAAATAACTAAATTACCAACTTATCATCGCACAAATATAGGTTCATTATGTATACCTATAATATTCACATAGGTTCTTATTGGACTATTTGAATCTGAAATAAGCCCATAGTGATATTGTACCCGTTATACCGTTTTATGGCGCGGATCACAGTGAAAACACATTTTAAAGAGCATACATCTGGTAAGTCGCGAGTTGGTTTATTTCGTGTTATTGTCCGCCAATAATGAACTCATAATAAGTTAAGGACGTACCATGTAGTCAAACAACATTATACACAAGACCCTTATCTTACTATCGTCCAGAAAATCGACAAAAAATTATGTTTTGTAAACTAAGAATTAGTAATCATAACTTGGAAATTGAAAAGGGTCGCCATAAACAGCCAAAAGTGTCACTTGATGAAAGAATTTGTAGGAAATGTAACATGGAGGTTGAGAATGAAGAACACTTCCTTATGCGCTGCAACACATATGATAAGATGCGTAAACACTTCTTTTGTGAGATAGGGATGATGAGTGATAAATTTATTGGATTGAATGATGGCCAAAAATTCCAATACATAATGCAAAACAACGAGCCTCATACATGCAACATAATCTGCAACATGGTCCGGACATTTTTCAAAGAAAGGTCAGATTCTGCTGATATAATAATGAAATAGTTACTACAGTATATATATTATGTTGAATCATTGTTGACATTGTTATATATATTTGTTATTTTGACATCGGTCTCGTGTGGACGTTTTATGTCATTAAACTATCTATCTAACTATCTATATAATAACTTATATGAATGATTTTTTTTACCCTGTGCCAATGTATTCTCTTATATATGCGAGTCGACCATAGGTCGCCTCGCATATATAAGAGAATGCATTGGCCTAACAATTTTTTGTCATTTTTTTTAAATAAATGTTTCTTACAATTTTTAGGACATAAAATAAAAAACATCCATTACCCTGCAGGGAGCCCCACACATATAGAGAAGCATATAGAAGAGTGTCGTCTGCTCATGTTTGTCTGGGGCTCTGTATGGGTGAAATTATAAAATTGTTAAAGAATACAAGAAAAAATTATTAAAATTGTAAAAAATTGTTAAGCCAATGCATAGGTCGACTCGCATATATAAGAGAATGCATTGGCACAGGGTACAAAAATCCCGACTTACGACTGGATTTGATATGGCGGGTCACATATAATATGCTGAGAAATATTTGAATCTTATATAACAGTTCGTTATGGAATCAAAATGAGGCGATTCTACGCCGATTATGAACCTATAACACATCTTTATTATACATGTAAGCCGATAACGTGCTGATTTCAGGAGAACAGGCTGGAGGCACACTGATTGTTGCACGGAATAGTATGAAGTATGTTTTGTGTCGCCCGGGAAGGTGACAAGTATACGTCTGTACAGGAACATCAGATTTATCTTGGGTTTTTGAGAACTAATCGATCTCGGTTAAAGGTACACAATCTGATTCGATGGTCCCCGTATCATCAGATTCCAACAACAACATTTCAGTTATCAGAATCGATTAATTATCAAACTATAATGCTAACCACTGCATGTCAGCTATAGTTTTACATTTTCCAAAACGTGTTATACAAATGTATATCAACATTTTGTTCAACTCAGTTTATGATCGAGTGTATGCTCGGTGAATATTTGCTAGGCCGCCAAATATTCCAGGTGGTGAAAAATAACAGATTTCAAATCAATATATGATAACTCTGAGCTTTGATTGTGTGTTCATCAACTGGAATCAAATATGTTTTACCCCTCCCGAAGCCAAAGAATAGTAATTTAGGATAGTTAATTCGGATTATGTATCTTTAAGTCCATGGCGCTTTATCAATAAATAAAACCAATAGATCCATGTTTGCCAACACTAGTGACGCTATACTCGATGGCTGGCATTTTAATTGATGCCGGGAGGATTGAATTATATTTCGCAACTAGATTAATCACTCAGTCTTAATGGAGATAACGCCACCGTCCCCACTTCATGGAGGATTAATACATAAATAAGTATATTCTTAGTGCAGAAGATCTACACAGTAAACTAAGGACAGACAAACAATTCAAGACCAGTTTTCGGCTCGAACCGTATCTAATACATACAAATTTGGCCAAAGACCGTCAACAATTCTGTAGACTTCGAATCAGTTGTCTTTAATTAGAAAATGAAAAGGGCCGACACAAACGTCCGCCGACGCCAGCCGATGAGCGGATATGTAAAATATGCAATGCTAACTCCATGGAAGACGAGAAGTGTTTTGTTTTCCACTGTGCCAAAAACGAAATATTGAGAAAAAATCTATTCGAAGAACTATATTATAAAAGCAGCGCATTTCTATCTAATAATATCTCAAAATATCTATACATAATGCTAAACGACCAACCAAATACAAGTAATGTGATCGGTCGAGCTATAAAAGACTTCTTTGAAACGAGAGAAGCAGCCCTAAAATGAGTTATTAATTGATAACTATTTTCTATCTCACACGATATCATAGGTATGCATGCAGTTTATTTGCACGCATATATTATTGAGCTTCTACTATGTCACACTGTATAAATGCAGTATGAATATGTTGAAATATGTTTATAGGAACTATGTATAAATATGTAAATGGTATGTCTTATTATTATGTAATGCATACGGCTAACACGAGTGTTTTATGCTAATAAATATCATATCATATATCATATATACGCCAAATGTTGTTGTTACACGTTGTTATACATCTTATGTAGCGTGGAGAGCGGATGTCCATGCATCTAAGTTTCAAGAACTGTTGCTCCAATCCCAAGTGTGTGCCTTATTATACTAATAAAATCTGGTTAAATCAAATCAAATGTACGTAGACTCCAATTTGGACGCTAATGATCTCAACAATTTCGGTTTAATAAAGATGGCGGATCTATTCTATGAATGTTTTGGTACATATTCAGGGCGGATCTATTCTATGAATGTTTTGGTATATATTCAGGGCGGATCTATTCTATGAATGTTTTGGTATATATTCAGGGCGGATCTATTCTATGAATGTTTTGGTATATATTCAGGGCGGATCTATTCTATGAATGTTTTGGTATATATTCAGGGCGGATCTATTCTATGAATGTTTTGGTATATATTCAGGGCGGATCTATTCTATGAATGTTTTGGTACATATTCAGGGCGGATCTATTCTATGAATGTTTTGGTACATATTCAGGGCGGATCTATTCTATGAATGTTTTGGTACATATTCAGGGCGGATCTATTCTATGAATGTTTTGGTACATATTCAGGGCGGATCTATTCTATGATTGTTTTGGTATATATTCAGGGCGGATCTATTCTATGAATGTTTTGGTATATATTCAGGGCGGATCTATTCTATGAATGTTTTGGTACATATTCAGGGCGGATCTATTCTATGAATGTTTTGGTACATATTCAGGGCGGATCTATTCTATGAATGTTTTGGTATATATTCAGGGCGGATCTATTCTATGAATGTTTTGGTACATATTCAGGGCGGATCTATTCTATGAATGTTTTGGTACATATTCAGGGCGGATCTATTCTATGAATGTTTTGGTACATATTCAGGGCGGATCTATTCTATGAATGTTTTGGTACATATTCAGGGCGGATCTATTCTATGAATGTTTTGGTACATATTCAGGGCGGATCTATTCTATGAATGTTTTGGTACATATTCAGGGCGGATCTATTCTATGAATGTTTTGGTACATATTCAGGGCGGATCTATTCTATGAATGTTTTGGTACATATTCAGGGCGGATCTATTCTATGAATGTTTTGGTACATATTCAGGGTGGATCTATTCTATGAATGTTTTGGTACATATTCAGGGCGGATCTATTCTATGAATGTTTTGGTACATATTCAGGGCGGATCTATTCTATGAATGTTTTGGTACATATTCAGGGCGGATCTATTCTATGAATGTTTTGGTACATATTCAGGGCGGATCTATTCTATGAATGTTTTGGTACATATTCAGGGCGGATCTATTCTATGAATGTTTTGGTACATATTCAGGGCGGATCTATTCTATGAATGTTTTGGTACATATTCAGGGCGGATCTATTCTATGAATGTTTTGGTACATATTCAGGGCGGATCTATTCTATGAATGTTTTGGTATATATTCAGGGCGGATCTATTCTATGAATGTTTTGGTATATATTCAGGGCGGATCTATTCTATGAATGTTTTGGTATATATTCAGGGCGGATCTATTCTATGAATGTTTTGGTACATATTCAGGGCGGATCTATTCTATGAATGTTTTGGTACATATTCAGGGCGGATCTATTCTATGAATGTTTTGGTACATATTCAGGGCGGATCTATTCTATGAATGTTTTGGTACATATTCAGGGCGGATCTATTCTATGAATGTTTTGGTACATATTCAGGGCGGATCTATTCTATGAATGTTTTGGTACATATTCAGGGCGGATCTATTCTATGAATGTTTTGGTACATATTCAGGGCGGATCTATTCTATGAATGTTTTGGTATATATTCAGGGCGGATCTATTCTATGAATGTTTTGGTACATATTCAGGGCGGATCTATTCTATGAATGTTTTGGTACATATTCAGGGCGGATCTATTCTATGAATGTTTTGGTATATATTCAGGGGTATAAACAATGACTGCATGAGTCAGAATTTCAGTCAACGGAGCTTCTGTCATTAGAAAATATTTTTCCACATATTTTTCTCCAAGTTGGGTCAGAAAAGATGGCTATTTTAGAGCATTGTGTTGAACATCTATCTGTTAACAGCTCTTTTAAATTAAATATGTGGGTCATCAGATGTTTCCACGTGGATTTTGAGGGATAATAATGCAATAATGTCTTCAAATGAATCAATCAATCATGTTAGCTGTACGTTACACCAGCTGTGGTCAAATGTACATAAACAGAGAATAACAAGACAAAATGGACGTATTACATGAAACAAAGATAAGAAGTAATAAGAATGGTATGTGGGGATATACGATAATATATGATAGTATATAATAATAATAATAATAATAATAAATAGTTTTTATATAGCGCTTTATCCCATATGGCCCAGAGCGCTTACATTCCTACTAGTACCCTGCCCTCTATCACACGTGAAATACATACATCTATACACACCACATACCTATAGATATACACATACATCAAAATAATTAAACAACATCTGAGGTAACTTCCCCATAGTGGGCACAGAATAATTCACTCTTTAACAAAGTTTTGAATTCGGTCAGAGAGTTTGCAAATCTTGTGTCGTGTCTCAGTGAGTTCCAAACATTTGGCGCATACGAATCAAATGCTCTATCGCCATAAGTTTTTTAATTTTTTGATGGAATATCCATTAGAGCTTGTGCCTTTGACCTCAGATATACAGCCTATGCCCACAATAAGTGGTGATAATATATATCTATGATTGACATAATATACCAATTCAGACCGGCATGGTTTCAAGTTGAAGAATCTTTTATTCTTTTTCAAGTTTCCTAGAAATTGTGTTTTGTTGTGTTTTTTTTTTTTTATGTTTTTGTTGTTGTTGGAAGTAGCACTGGGGAGATACAGAGCATCATTAATTCGTTTATTAGTTTCCAATAAACCAATAGATCCATGTTTGCTAACACTAGTGACGCTATGCCATCACTGACATTTTAATTGATTCCGGGAAGATTGAATTAAGATTTCGCAACTAGACTAATCACCCAGTCTGGGTGGCGATAACGCCACCGTCCCCCACTTCATTTACACAGATTCCAGAAAGAAAACTGGACGCTAAGATGATATAACTATTATGGCGACCAGGTGTTCCTTTCCGGTCGTTATAATGGGTACCGATAAAGGTTTGATAGCACTAAACGTGTCAATCAGTGTTTGGTTTTCTGATTCAATACGGCCATCCAGGCTGGTCGAGTGTCAGTGGGCTCTAGTGGTAACCACTTGACGTCTGTCTGTGAAAACCCATCACATTCTAAGTGTGGATGGCTCATTATGAGTTCTAAATTTGAAATAATAGATTTAGCAGGTTCGATGAGTGATGGGATCTTGAGAGATGGAAAGCAGAGACAGCGTCACCCGCTATTAAACGATGAACCGAGAAGGTCATTCCGCTCCGCTTAGCCCCATGTGGTCGCATCTGGTTCCGAACTTATGTATGCGTGATGTGATGTCACCGAACCATAATTTCTGACACGCACGGGGAAATCGGCAGGTTCCCAATGATTTGCATAATTCTTTCTTTAAAATTTCCCACCCGATTTTACACCACGAAAGTACTATGCAAACGTTTTCTGTGCCCGGAAATTGTGATATCTTAAATGGACATAGCTCATTTGAACTTTGAAACTTTGTCTACGTAATTTGGAAGGGGGTATATGACAGGTTGACACTTACACGAAATATTGATATACAAGATTCACGTGCTCTGACAAATATTTTCCATGGCTACAATCCATAATAATCCCAGCTGTTTTAAAAAGTTCGCACAGAAGTGATACAAACGCTCTTTTCTTCTACCACATCAGGAATACACTAACACGGAACGCTCTTTTCTGTTCCTTGTCGTGTATATATATGGCTTGTTATTTGGGACCCAAACATCGTGTTCAAAGTTGTATTTCTTATGGCTTTAATGTGTCTTTCTGTGACATATGATGCTCGTAGAAAGCAAGTATTTATCGACCTATATACTTCGATACCGGGAAAAATTAAAAAAGCGAATATCATTAAATGTATTTTTGGAGAGAAAACCGTCATTTGGTTTTAAGTAGAAACCATGCACTTGAGGTGCAACATTGTGCAACGACTGTCAAAAGAGGGAGGTTTCCAAAGATTTGACTCTTATAACACAAAGGGCGTTTATTCTGTCGTTACTCGGTGGTGATACATTATAAAGCGGAAGTTCATTCCGCTCCAACCATCCGAGCCATGACAAATGCGGGCAATATTGACCTGGTTTAATTCGAGGCTTGGAGATTTAATATAACTTTAACGTATGTGAATGTGTTCTAGTTTGACACTGTATATATATATAAGAATATGTACCTGATACGGTAACAATAAAGAGCGGTTTCTCGTATATGTCTATGTCGTCATTTGTCGAATTTTGACATCCGAGCCATGGATATTGAATGTCACTTTAAAACATAATTATGTCGACAGTTTCCGTTCTTTGTGTGAATGTGTTCTAGTTTTGACACTATATATAAGAATATGTACCAATGTGACTAATCACCCATCCCCTCGAAATTGGCATTTGAGCCATAGTTCATATTCCCATGATTTAACAATGATAATTATAGATTTAATGAATCCATTTACTTGGTGTCTATACACGTGGATGACAATCGTTGAGGAATGCATACTCACTGACTTCGTGTTTCTTGTCTTTGTTACTACAATTGGTAAGTTCGCTCCACAAACAAAAATTACTAAATCTACAATAGATGCCACGACAATTGAAATTTCCTACAATCATATGACATTTCATATGTCTGTTATTAGTCGTTGTTATCCTCCCGGAAATTGTCCAGAAACTATCAAAAAACCGAAACAATAGTTAACTGTTAAAACGGACCGCTCGCTGTGCGACCATTTAGCCACAAATGAACATGTACAAGGAATTAAATATATAAATAAACGCCAGCCTATTGTTGTGGGATTATTCGAAATTTCTGACATTTCCGCCAGGACAGACTTGCCACGAAAATTGTGTGGTCAATGAAACGGTACTTTTGTGGGTAATACACAAAAATATCAAAGAAAGGGCTATAATTGTCCTTTAATCATTACGGTAAAACTATTTCTTCTTTTATTGAAAAATTGCTGCTTCTTTGTGATAATAAATGTCATTTGAATTGTCTCCGCCAACAAGGCAATACTTGATTTCAATGGACAGGGCAATTTTGATATTACATTGTTGTGATGGCTATGAGGGTATGACGAATGTGTGAGTCTGGAATTTACGTCGGTTGTGGAGTATTGTGTACATGCCTCATTGAAGTTTACGCTATGCAGTATAAGTTCATTCGTTGGTCCATTATTCCATTGTGGAAGTGGCACATACTCTGAATTAGTTTCATCCAATTTAAAGCTTAATTGTTATTATTTATCATGAACGTTTTGGGTTATTTTGAGGAATTGCGAAATTTTAAAAATATTTGACACCAGAAAACAGGTGTGGGTTCTGAGAAATAACACGTGCGCTGTGTTGTTTCATGTTAAAAGGAACTATGTGTACATAGCTTAATTCCTCTGAAACCTGCACGTCGATCTTGAAAACTTGTTTTCTAAATATGATGGCAATCGATTATGGTATATACATGAGATCAAAATGATAAATTCGAAAGATGAAACTCATATATCTTGTAGAAACGTAAGCATTAGAAAGGAGCTGTCCAGTTGTGTCTCGATAAGCGAGATCACTGAGTCGCGGTCGTATTGGATTCATCCTGCTCCATTCCGTGGTTTCAGAGATTCACCAGACCAGGTTCCGTGGTTTTAGTGCTACAGGTCAAAGTTCTGGAGTAGCATTTCCATATTTGGAGATTTTGAATATTCATGACTCCCATGTATGGAAATGCTACTCCAGAACTTTGACATTAACATATGAATCAGTGACTACTCGTCAATGATTGTTTAGTAACGAACAGGTTAACCCCTTCGTGCGGGAGCTGCGCTGGTGTAGCATTAAACACCATGTGCCAGTGCAGTATCTTATATATACGCGTCTCCCATATGGAGCCTCGCATATATAAGAGAATGCAATGGCTAACAAGGTCAAAGTAAATATTGTATTCTCTTATATATGCGAGGCTTTCTATATATGGGAGACTCGCATTTATAAGAGAATGCATTGGCTCAGGATTTTCGCAAAATTTCAAGAAGGTCCAATCATGGAAGGGTTAAAGTAAGAAGTAGATATTGTTTAGTGAATCGATTCCGTGAAACAGATCGCAAAGATCAGTATAAGATGAACTGTACATAACCTCGGATTAAGCCTTTCATGACGGGAGCTGCGCTGGCTCAACATTAAATACCCTGCGCAAATCCATAGGTTGCAACGCATACATAAGAAAATGCATTGGCCTAACATTTTTTATGATTTTTTATAAATTTTTCTTACATTTTTTAACAATTTGTGTCACTTTTTATTATTTTGGATCAATTTTTTCTTACAGTATTTGACAATTTTATCATTTGTTATCATTTTATCTTAAATTATTTATAAATTTTTTATAATTTTGCTTACATTCTTTTACAATTTTTATAAAAAAAATTATAATTTGTTCTTACATTCTATAACAATTTTTATAATTTTTTATTATATTCTTTAATAATTTTATCATTTTTTCTTACATTCTTTAAAAAAAAAATTATCATTTTTTTATCATTTTTTCTTACATTCTTACAAAAAAAATTCTTTTTTTCATTTTTTCTTACATTTTTTAACAATTATACAAAATTATATAAAATTTGTTAGGCCAATGCATTCTCTTATATATGCGAGGCGACCTATACTCGCATATATAAGAGTATGCATTGGCACAGGGTTTTCGCAAAAATTCAGGAAGCTCCAGTCATGAAAGGGTTAAGTGTAAGGCTTCTTTCGTAAACCTGGCCCCAAAATGTTTTGCATTTACTTCAGATAAGTTAATATTAATTGGATTATCAATTTAAATCCACGCCCCGGATGTTTTTAACTTAATTATGCGCCATTACTTCCGCATTGCTCGTTAATTTTCTATCCAACTGAGTAGAACGTATACCTTTGATGAAGTTTCGCTGATGTCGTGCATTTAAGATTCTCATTAAGATAGACAGCATGGCCCGTTGTCAGTGATAATTCTGTACGATGACTTAACATTTAAATGTGTGGGTAAGATATCAGCTAACTTTCACACGACTAAATTTCAGTATATGGACATACTTTTGAGCATTTACAAACACAATGAAGAAAGTGTTCATCGCGAGCGATGCTGTAAAAATGCCGTGAGAAAGTGGCGAATATTTCATAAATATTCTTTATATGTGACCGAGCAGACCGCGATTAAAAATGTGTGCCATCACGGCTGTCATCCGTGGTCCATGCACAAATATATCTTGTGTTCAAGATGTATTCAAGTTCGATATCCCCATTTACAACAACAACAACAATAACAACAAAACATGTATATATCTTTATTTCCTCCATCTAGGAGAGTATGTTTTACAAAAATTATAACAATAATACAGAAAGGAAAACAGATAATAATTCCCGCCACCATGAAGCACAAGCACTCATCCAAACAATCTCGCATAGGCACACAATCTCACCAGCTGCGCTGCTGCAGCATTAATGATCATGTGCAAGTGTACATTTAGTGAAAATCCAAACAACATTTCATCATCGTGAAGCACTTTTCGCGCCATTTATCTTACTTTTTATACCCCTCAAAATCTCGTCATCTTTTGTATTAGTAAGTGTTATACTAGGGGCAACAGGAAGACGACCAAATATGGCCATGCTGCTCCTGTGCAAAAACTGTTATTATTTGTCATTTGTAAAATTGTATTTATTGTTATTGTACAAATAACATCTAAAAAAATCTAATCTCTAAATCTAAATAAAAAGTTAAATATGTTTCGTAAAAAATAGCCATGAACTATGATTACAGTACATAAGTTGGCGACTTTAAGAAAAATAAAAAAAATATTCAATTTCAAATTATCAATTTGAAGGGGAAAATGATTATCTTCTATAACTAATGTATGCGGTATAGTACTATAACAACAACCGTTCGCCTTTATGATAAATACGTTATAATTATGCACAAAAAAAAAGTGTACAGGTATAAAGCCTGTAAATATGTAGTTCCCGTATCAGCTCTTATCTGGATTAGAACCAACTTCACTGTCGCTGTGTGGCTTATCTTGGCCTATTTCGCCGTTCACCTTACCAACTGAACCACCAGTGGGTGTAATTTCTACGTCACTCGCGTATACGCACTGTCACTAACTCGCGACCATATTGGATCCACCAGGCCCGGTTGTTTTAGTGTCGAAGTTATGGAGTAGCATTTCATTATGGAAGTCATGACTATTCAAAACCTCCAAATATGGAAATGCTACTCCAGAACTTTGACTTGTTGCACTAAAACCACGGAACCGGCGCTGGATGAATCTCTGAAACCGCGGAACGGAGCTGGATTATGTGTATATAACACAAATAGATCTGTTCTGATGATTAACATCCCATATTGATTGGAAAAATCAAATATTTGTTGTATTCGCATAACAAACGGGCTTCCGAGTTTGATCAGCCATCAAGTAGATTGCATGGTAGATAAAGTTACGTAACAAATCTTGTCACGCAGGTCATATTACTATGATTAGGCCATGATTAGTACTTGTACCTTTGCGATAAGTTGATAAGGTAAAGTGTATACACATGATCATTTTGATATCAACTGAAGCCGCACACGACCAACCTACTTAACAATTAAGGGTTTATTTAATGGCGGGGTGACGCAACTAGCAAATAGCCCTACAAAGATACCGCCGGACTACAGAGAAGGAAAGATGAGATCTTAACAACAGGTAGTGATTGGGTAATGACGTTGTTGTACTGAGTATAGGGTACCAATCGTGGTAGCGAGAAATACTTATATGAGGTAATTTAAGTCTTGACGCCAAATTACAAAATGGTGGTTAACTATATGATTCTCATTTTCTCGCCACTAACTCTGATAGCGGTACTTTGTTGTACGAGATATGGCTGTTTCCCATCATGAATTTAATTAGTTTTATCGCTGTTTCCCATCATGAATTTAATTAGTTTCAGTGTACATCCATGGGTATCTATGAACATTTCCAATTTATGAGACGATATTTGGAAGTTCATTGCACAGTATATAACATGACATACCCTACGGTAATCGACATAAATGTCGTTCGATACGGCCGCCAAATGGTTAACAATAGCACCACTAACTCCCATGCAATACATGTATATATGCCGCCCGAATCCTACCCTATATCAAATTTACTGCTTAGACTTGCGATCGCACCATGTAAGTACCATGGAAGATCATTTGAGAGTGTTTGGATCAATTCAATTCAATTTATTGTATAACTCATCGTCGTGTATTGGCATACATAATACTATAATTAATATAATTCAAATATTCTAAATTATTGCATGGCACATGCTTGGTGTACATTTGGAAGTATTGGTATAAAGTCTTTTATCAAATATTTTTACATGTGTGCACATATAATACTTGCATGAGTACGACAAAGAGTCATTTTAATTTGTTTGTCAGTTTTAAATCGGCAGAGCGGTCAGGATAAAGACAAAACTAACAATAATGGGTGTGATGATTTATGAGCTTCAGGAGTTGGACATTATATTTTGGGCTTTTTTAACCCTTTACCCAACAAACCGGCCAAAACCGGCCAAATAAAGCTTCAACAGCCTAAAATATCTTCGGTCTGTCTCAATAGAACCATACAAATATGGGTATCATTGGAACCGGCTTCTTGACCACATTGTGATAGTTACTGTTATGCCCTGTGCCAATGCATTCTCTTATATATGCGAGTCGACCATAGGTCGCCTCGCATATATAAGAGAATGCATTGGCCTAAAAAAAATCTTTTTTTAACACTTTTTACCATTTTTTCTTACATTCTTTAACAATTTTATAATTTTTAATGTGTTAAGCCAATGCATTCTCTTATATATGCGAGGCGACCTATGGTCGACTCGCATATATAAGAGAATGCATTGGCACAGGGCCCTTCTGTTGGGTAAAGGGTTAATATACAAAGCGAGGTTCATCGCGTGGGCTTGATTTGACGTATATGTGTTCACATGCCCAATCTAATTATCAACTAAGGGTCACCTTAATGGCGGGGTGACGCAACTAGCAAATAACCCTCAAAGATACCGCCGGACTACAGAGAAGGAAAGATGAGATCTTAACAACAGGTAGTGATTGGACAATGACATTGTTGTACTGAGTATAGGGTACTAATCGTGGTAGCGAGAAATACTTATATGAGGTAATTTAAGTCTTGACGCCAAATTACAAAATGGTGGTTAACTATATGATTCTCATTTTCTCGCCACTAACTCTGATAGCGGTACTTTGCTGTACGAGATATGGCTGTTTCCCATCATGAATTTAATTAGTTCTATCGCTGTTTATTGACCATCCTAAGATTCAGAACTAGAAACCACAAATTACCAGTGGAAACTGGTTCATGGATAAATACCCCGTATTCCGATAGGAAATGCACCTTATATATGTATGGAAGCTAGCGCTAGGAGACGAATACCACACCATGCTTATATGCCCGCAGTTAAGAGACCTGAGATTTAAATATATTAAGCCGTACTACTACAGTCGACCTAACGTTATGGAACTTCATGAACTATTTAACTCTAGCGGTACGAAAGCTATGAAAAAACTATCAATATTTCTCAAAAAGGCCCAGCGTGAGATAAACCACTCCTGAGGCTTAACAACGTGTTACCCCCCCCCCCCATCCACCCCATCCCCCGGACGAAATCTAAACACATGGCTGCCAAACTACGCCAACATTTCTTATGAATACACAAATATCCCGTTTACTTCCCAATATATTCATATATCCATATATATCATTGTGTAATGCATGCACTATAACACATCTGTTCTCAATATGTATTGTTATACGATGAGAGTATCAAATAAATTGAAATTGAATTGAATTGTTTCCCATCATGAATTTAATTAGTTTCAGTGTACATCCATGGGTGACTATAATATTTTGGAAATAAACTGAGCAATATTATAACATTGGCATATTGTATAAGAAATAAATAATACAAACAAATTTATTAAAAGCACAAATTAATATCAACAATAAAAATAATATCTATCAATTTCCAATTTATGAGACGATATTTGGAATTTAATTGCGGATTATATATAACATGATATACCCTATAAAACTACGGTAATCGACATAAATGTGCTTCGACCCACCAAAGGCTTAACAATGGCATCAATAATTTCCATGCAGTACATGTACATGTATACATGCCGCCAGAATCCTAACCTACACCAAATTTACAGATGCATGGAGTCGAAATCGCACAATGTAAGCACCGTGGAAGATCATTTGAGAGTTATTGGATCACGCGGTGTTGATGCATCAACTAAGGGTCACCGTAATGTCGAGGTGACGCAACTAGCAAATAACCCTCAAAGATACCGCCCGACTACAGAGAAGGAAAGATGAGATCTTAACAACAGGTAGTGATTGGATAATGACATTGTTGTACTGAGTATAGGGTACCAATCGTGGTAGCGAAAAATACTTATATGAGGTAATTTAAATCTTGACGCCAAATTACAAAATGGTGGTTATATGATTCTCATTTTCTCGTCACTAATTTTGATAGCGGTACTTTGTTGTAGGAGACATTGCGGGTTCCCATCATGAATTTAATTAGTTCCAGTGTGTTACATTATGAATGTTGAGATACGTGTTGCACATGTGGCTTGTAAGGTGTAACCATCATAAATACAGTATATAGTCCATACAGCAAAGCCAAGGAAGATCAACGAGAATAGCTTTGTTCCTAGTTTGTTGAATATGTTTTATCGAAAAGTTTTAACCCTTCTATGACTGGAGTTTCCTGAAATGTTACGAAAACCCTGTGCCAATGCATTCTCTTATATATATGCAAGTCTCCGACAGGGAGCATCGTATATATAAGAGAATAGATTACCTAACAATATTTACCTTTACCTTGTGATATTAACCATTGCATTCTATTATATATGCCAGTTTCCCTTAGATAAGTTTAAGTTTAATAGGCGAAACATCCTTATAAGGACAGTATGCAAACATAATAATATATAGTTGTACATTGAACAATATAATAAATGATATAATAATAAATGGTAATATATAACCATTTAAGTAAAGCTGAATGTGCATAGGGTCGTCTCGTCTTCATCTATTCATTGCTTATGAGGCGATGCTCGTCGCGTGCGGAAAATAATTTTCGGATTATATAACATATTGAAGTGCATGAATTTGAAATATTGTTGTATAGGATTTTGACAAGCTGTTCAGTTTGTGTCATGTTTTCAAAGTCTGGGAACTGTGTCTTCATAAGAGTTATTAGTTCGAGCCGCGGTGTGCGGTAAGCACTACATTCCAAAAGAAAGTGTTTTTCATCTTCAATAGCATCATCGGAACAAAATATACATAGTCTTTGTTCCAATGCCGTCGCTGGTTGGGTGTGGCGTCCATTTTCAATAGCCAGTTTATGATTACTTATACGCAGTCTAGTAAAAACGATTCTATTTTCTATTGATGGCGTGTGAAGAAGATAAGGTTCTATTTCGTACTTAAGTTTGAAAAGTCGGTATGTTCGTAATTTATTACTTCCCGTTTTTGTATATATAAAAGAATGCACTGGCACAGTATCGTTAATGCTGCACCAGCACAGCTCCGTCGTGAACCCACATGACAGTGTTAACCCACATTGCTGACGTGCATAAAGCAGTAGCCACGTACAGAACCTATAAATACTTACGCAGCTAAATGTTTACTACTTTGACAGTATATAAACTTGGTATAGAGATAACGTTGCATGACTGCACCTTGTCTCACCCCTTGTTCTGCGTCGATCGGATTTGGTGCGCATGTTACACACCAAACATAACATCTAATATAATTAACAATGGCATCACTAACTACCTGTATATGTCGCCCGAATCCTACCCTATACCAAATTTACTACTAAGACTCGCCATCGCTCCATGGAAGCACCATGGGATATCATTTTGGGCGTTTTTGGATCACGCGGGATAGATTTGACGGATATGCCCGAGCTACTTATCAACTATATAAGGGTCACCTCAATAGCTGCATGGGTGATGTAACAAGCAAAAATGGTTAAAGGGTGAACGACAATTTATGGTGGAATATAATAAGTACACCAAATCTGCGCCGTATATTATTCCACGACTTAACCCTTCCATGACTGGAGCTTCCTGAAATTTTGCGAAAACCCTGTGCCAAGGCCAAGGCATTCTCCCATAGGGGCCTCGCATATATAAGTGAATACATTCAGTTTGGCCTAACAATATTTACCTTTACCTTGTAAGTCATTGAATTATCTTATGTGCTATATATATATGCCCAAACATATGGGAGACTCGCATGTAATTAAAATAATACACTGGCACGGGATATTTAACGCTGAACATCGTTTGTGCAATGAAAATAGTGATGCATCATGCATATAGATTAATATGCAAAACGGTTAGCGAATTCTTTACAGCTCGGAAAGTGTTAAACCCAGAACGAAAAAAATTACATTTAATTCCCCATGCCCAGCACATGCAGCTCTAAATCAAAATTAATTCTGAATTGTTTTCTTTTATCTGATACTAAAATCATTAGATGTATGATTCCATATGTGATTGTTGAATATATATATTATCTTGTTAGCATACTGCAAATTATTGTGTTTTATTCAACAACAGTATACTCTGATCTTATCCATAAGAGCAGTCTAAGTAAACTCATACCTAAATATTCATAACAACATCTAGACTTCAAATATAGAGTCGACGTTCACCCAGACTGCCATAAGAGGTAATTGAACTCTTCACCGTGACGCAAAATTATAAAATTGTGGTTTTATATGATTCTGCATGCATGGTTGTTATTGCACTTTTCCATCGTGCATGAACATGGATATCTAGATGGTCTCTGTTTTTTTTGGGGAGGGGGGGGGGGTCAACATTGAAACTTACAACTGCACCAAATTATAAGGTCGCTGTTAGGTTCCACAAATTCAAAGATTCTTTTCACATTCACTTACTCAAGGCTGTGACTAATATTATATTAGTCCGAGCTCAAGGCGAATGTCAATTTTATTGTAAACTATCCAGCAAGCCCGTGGCAGTATATCACGTCACGTGACCGATAGTGCATGCACTTTAGTGTAGTGGTATGGTACTTCTTAAGTTCAAGTTCAATGCAATAAAAGGCGAAGTCTGGGTTAGATAAATATAATAAGATCTGGGAATCAACTTCGATCACATGTGATTTGAATAGATCGATGATTGCCGAATAATCATATCAATTCACTGCTTTAACACCAACGCCCAGGGTCTTTTAATTTGTGTACCATCCATTCAACGTCTTGCATTGATCTCGGTTCTATACTGGCATAATTACGCGATTCTTTGACTAAACAGTGTGCATAAGTCACATAAATCGGATCGCTGGCTCAATTGACCTGCTTTCAATGCTATACCATTTAGAATCCACATTAACATTACAGTACATCACATGTGCGCAATATATATCAGAATTTGCAACCGAATGCAGTTTTAGTTTGGACGGGCCCACTATATGAGGTGTCCAATGGCAATGTTTCTATACCGTGCATTGACATATCCATCAACTCTATTTGAAAATCGCTCCCAATTTCACCCATGTTGGAATATATATGCAATATATACCATGACATTATAACTATATATAGGCCTCGTTGCTTCAAATGCAGGGGCGTGGTCACAACAAACGCCTGGGGAAGGTGTCTACCCCACTTTGGTAAACACTTTCAACAGATGGAAATTTGATGCATGGAAGTTTCAGGCGGAAAATAGGTCACGACTTTTTTTCTGATACACATATAGTGTAATTTTCAAACGAAATTTTAGTGTAAATCAGTGTGCACAACTCACACACATCGGTCACGTGACCTCCTTTCAATCCCACCAGTAAGAATGTACATGTGTGCTATATGTCTATCGAATGCATTTTAAGTGTAGGGTTGGTGCCTTTTGGAGGGCACATTATATGTAACCCGCCATATCAAATCCAGTCGTAAGTCGGGATTTTTTTTTACCCTGTGCCAATGCATTCTCTTATATATGCGAGTGGACCATAGGTCGCCTCGCATATATAAGAAAATGCATTGGCCTAACAATTTTTTCCAATTTTAATAATTTTTTCTTGTATTCTTTAACAATTTTATAATTTCACCCATACAGAGCCCCAGACAAACATGAGCAGACGACACTCTTCTATATGCTTCTATATACGTGGGGCTCCATACAGGGTAATGGATGTTTTTTATTTTATGTCCTAAAAATTGTAAGAAACATTTATTTAAAAAAAATGATAAAAAATTGTTAGGCTAATGCATTCTCTTATATATGCGAGGCGACCTATGGTCGACTCGCATATATAAGAGAATGCATTGGCACAGGGTAAAAAAATCCCGACTTACGACTGGATTTGATATGGCGGGTCACATATTCGATGTCAATTGCTTCGTGATCGAAACCAAATACTCGTGTATCCCTTATTGAGGTGGTAAATTTCAACGGGATGGGCACATTGATATATAACTCTCACATAACCCGGTTAAAATAAGATTAATAATTTATCAATAAAGATAGAGTCGTCACACTGCACCCGGATAAATCTTGAAACGAACCGGATTGTAGCAATACGATATGTATATTCCTGATTAGATGACTCTGTTTCAATAATGATTGTTTAATTAATGATAGTTGCTGATATAACAATAGTTATATAAGTTAATCGTGTATATCATACATTGATCTGGGCCCTATATATAACTGACAAAAATTAGTCGACTCTAAAATCGTCTCATTTTCCTGCTTTCAATACTACCATTAAGAATGTATTATTACGCCAAGTGTGTGTGTATGCAATATCTATACCGGAATTTGCAATATAATGCTTTTAGGGGGTGGAGCATTTTGGAGGGCACAGTTTATGAGGTGTCGATGCATTGCTTCGTGTTCGGTAAGATATTTATTTTCCGGGTCAGATTATTCTATATCAAAACATTGATTGTGCAACGAATCGACCTGATATAACAAAACATTGTGTGGATCATGGCCCTATAGTTGGAATAATTACTCCACTCAATACTGTCAATAAGAACGTGCATTAGCAAATACATCTGTGCAATATATATGTAATCGTATTCACAAATATCGGCATTTGCATTCGAATGCACTTTTGGTTTGGAGTGGACGTGCAATATGAGGTGTCTATATAGCTTCATGTGTTCCTTGTCGACGTGACCATGTTTCGCTTCATGAGCGAATAATTCCGCGTGTGTTCCTTGTCGACTTGACCATGTTTCGCTTCATGAGCGAATAATTCCGCGTGTGTTCCTTGTCGACTTGACCATGTTTCGATCGCTCCCGTCATGATAGGGTTAATATGTCGGTGTAAAACAATATGCTCCTTATCGCCTGAGCCAATGGACAACCAGGTCTTATTACTGCACCCATATATTATTACAAATTATATATGTATTTAACCCTTTCATGACGGGAGCATCCTGAATATTTGCGAAAACCCTGTGCCAATGCATTCTCTTCTATATGCGAGTCGACCATAGGTCGCCTCGCATATGTAAGAGATTGCAGTAGCCTAACAAATTTTATATTATTTTTTATAATTGTTCAAATATGTAAGAAATTATTTTTTTTAAATGATAAAAAAAATGTTAAAGAATGTAAGAAATAATGATAAAAAATGATAAAAATTGTTAAAGAATGTAAGAAAAAATGATTAAAAAAACTGATAAAGAATGTAAGAAAAAATCATAACAAATATGATAAAATTGTTAGAGAATGTAAGAAAAAAAATTTATAAAAAATTGTTAACGAATGTAAGAAAGACTGATAAAGAATTATAACAAATTGTCAGGCCAATGCATTATCTTATATATTCGAGGCGACCTATGGTCGACTCGCATATATAAGAGAATGCATTGGCACAGGGTATTTAATGTTGCGCCAGCGCAGCTCCCGTCATGAAAGGGTTAACACAAATTTATGTAAAAAAAATGTGGCCCCGGAGGCTCAGTTTGTTAGGGACTGGGAGCATTATAGGCCACCATAATCCGCCCAGTCATAGCGAAGCTGGTTCAAATTTTCCGTTAAGCACGGTTTCGAGATCCACGAACACGGATGGTACATGTATATATATATAACCTGATTCGAGTATCTGCATGGGGAAGTTTGTCAGTTGCTTTCCGGGTGACGGTGGTTTCTACGTGCAGTGGAGTTATTTTCCGGTGAAATTAACCGTATGCAAGTCTTTCCTCCACCTACAGACTGATAGCGATATGATATGGGCCAACGGCTAACACGATGGAAAACCAAAATAAACAAATAAACACGATATACAAAAAGCAACTTATTGGAGTATTCTATAAAAACAAGAGAATCGCTAGGACGTGGCAAAATACGCCCATGGTAATTTCAAGAAAGGGCGAACAGTGGCAGGCGGAACCCATATTCGAACTTGACCTGTATTTTGGGCTAGTAAACTCATATACAAAATCTAATTTCACTCGGTTCATACTTACGAAGGTTGTCATCCGGAAACGAAAATATTGAGTGCATATTCGAAAAAAAAGGGCCGTAACTCTAGTCTAGTGGAAAATTGGCGGGCGTACCTGAATTTGAACTTGACCTGTAATTTGTGCTAGTAAACCCACATACCAAATTGGATTCCATTTTGTTCAAATTTATTAAAGTTATCATCTGAAAACGAATAAAGTGAACGCCCCGACGGACGACGGACGGACAGACCAATAACATAATACGTCCCTTTTTTTAAACGGGCGTATATAAACGAACGTACTACGTTTAACACAGATAGTACCGCCATTGATTATAGAGCTAACATGCAAACAGGAACGCCATTCAGGTTTATTGGGTATGATCGATATACTACGACAGAACCGGTCGGTTGTAAAATGGAACGCGTCTGGACGTGTTCGATTTGCGCGGCATAGTAACGAGTGCTAAACGCGTCACCCAATCCCATAAAAATGGCGCACCTCATTTGCATATTAATATAATCGATCACAGAAACCAATCGCTGCCCATATATTAGCATATTAATGATCTTGATAGCATGTATACAGAGCAGTTCATTGGAATTCGAGCCCATAGACATTCCTTCTCACTATAGAATATCGAGGGTGTTTACAAGCATACCATACAAATATATACTTATTGTTTGATATGATATAAGTAGTGATCCGTTCAATAAATTTGGAAGTACAGTTTAAATGGCTGTATGCCGGAACACAGCAGGGGCCATCCGGGGTCTTCACGCCTCCAGATTTTCAGTGCATGAAATATTAAGAATTCTGTTTGACGAGTTAGCTGCGTTGCAGACCGTTGATGAGAAACTTGTCATTGAGACTAACTCGGAGAATGTGAAATCGGTGATCCAGAATATACCCCGCGAGGGTGGAACACTAGATCAGGTCTAGACAAATTATTTAAAACCTAAATCAAAGTATAATTTTCTTGAACAGATAATTATATTATTATTAAACTATTATGTAAGCCCAATACAACATAATGTAACTAGAATTGAGATATTCCTTTGAATATCGGTTTGGTTTCAAACAGCTCTTTTAAAGTTCGAAGAGTTCACCGATTTTGCAGTGGATTTTGCGATCCGTCCCGACATTTTTGACCAAATTCGCGCGATTATGCTATCATTTGTTGCGGTCGGATCGACCTTTCGACGAACGTCGTTGCTTACATTTTTATCCCAGGCATGATGGCAACAAATGATTTACGTTCCATGTCATAAATATAGCATAAGTGGAACAATTGGAATATGCCAAGATACCATTCCCTGGGATAGTTATTAATACGGGATTTGATTGGTCACGTGATCAACAAATATACTGTAGTCCAAATGGTATTGCAAAACAGCATGGGCACCTCACCTCTCATATCAGTGCAACAGAAAGCCACACAACTAATCCGACAGTTGAGAAAGTTGGATTATAAAAATCGACTAAAAAAACTGAACCTGACGGGGGTGGAAAAAAAGTTTTTTCGAGGCACGTATGCCGGGGTGGGTGGGTTATTAATTGTTGACCAACAAACAATTTTTTCCGCAACTCAAAAATATTTTTCCTGCAAGTCTTTTTGACTGTTTTTGCAATGAGTTTGGCTTAAAACACATCTATATGTCAACATTAACATAAATGACAAATTTCATGATGATCAGACAAACAGTATAGCCTGTAGCCCATGCTAAAGGATTGAATTTTGAAATCCAAGATGGCTGCTGGTAGCCATATTTTTTTTGGACCGAATGACCCCAAAATGACTTGTTCCTATTTACATGTCAATGTTAACATCCATGACTAATAGTATGCACAGAAATTCATATACAGCTGTTTACAGTGACTTCCCCCCGCAAATATCTGTTTTAGTGTTAAAAGGATAGTGGGTGTCCAAAAATGGTCGGAAAAAACTGCCGAAAACGGAAACAAATTTGGACGCGGGGTGGGTGGGTCCCAACAAGGGTCGAAAGTCAAAAATCAGCATACGTGCCTGCAAATTTTTTCCGACTCCCCCCTGAACCTGATGTCCATAAAATACAGGTTGTTCATATGGGACATGATTGAGACGTCCAATCAACCTAATGTTGCAGATGTGCAATGTCAGCCGTGACAAATTATTCGAGAGAGGGCTATGCACAAATACCCGTGGACAAAGCCTGACATTACAAATGCCGAGGTAAGAAAATGACATAGGAAAATACTTCCTTGCAAAAAGGGTGATAACACCGTGAAACTGATTACCGGGCTTCGTCGTCGATGTTGAGACCCTTGGCGAATTCAAAAACATTATAAGATCCACACCACTATGATTTGAACTACCAGTTGTACTCATAAATTGGACGGACACTTAAAACATTCTAGAATTATATGTTCAATTTGCACATCGGAAATCAACGTCTCCGCCACCTGCCTGGTGCGACACCACACAACGTCACCGCCACCAGTCCTGTCTGGATCGACAATCCACAACGTCTCCACCATCACACGTCTGGTGCGACACCACACAACGTCACTTAATACGCCTGACTCGACCGCTACATATTAATTTAGAATAGTCTGTGGTTTCTATATTTAGCCTGGGGGTTTCCAGTCAAAAATGGCGAAAACCGATCCCCAAAGTCAAATTCCCTATATGTGTTTTGAGAACAAATCCCACACTAAACACTTAATGACATGTACAGAATGGGGAATCAAAGGGCTATTTTGTTTTTACCATTTTCGCAAGTTATTCATCAAAATTGCAGCAAATTATAACTCTTGTGTTTGACTTGCCATGCGTGTTGTCCTGACAATTTCGTCCATGTGCGTTTAGATTTGTGTGTTGATAAAATAATCGGAGAACCGAATCACACCGTTTCGCAATATAGTTCTTTGGTTCTAGTGGGACTTTCCAAACTTAAGGCGCGATATTACACAGATTTTGTCTGATATAAGTAGTGTGCTCAATAACGGCCAAATGTTGATATGTTCGCTTACTATATATCCTAATATCGCGGAAGTCCACCAAATTTTAGTAAAATGTCGCCGGTAGCAGCGGTCTTATCGATTCGTCAAGGGAGGTAAACCCTGCATGCAGTTTGACATTAGACATGGCCAATCACCACATCACCAATCAAGTCCCTAACCCAAAGCGGATTTGTTCTTAAATTCGTTTAAACATATATACGTTGTTTGTCTGACGGGAATCGGATAAACTAGTACACGTATATATATGAGCTGTGGAAATTCACGATGCTCATTCGAAAACCAGTAATCGTTAACAACTCATATAATATAACTGAAATTTACAAGAAAATTATGTATTTATTATGCCCCGATTTGGTACATCAAACACACATAAACCATTTCATTTATCTTCGTAGATTGCACATAATGCTTTTCACTCCTAAGTACAATAAGGGCGCGTACGCTTGAAGCTGCAAGAAAATATCTGCAAGAAAATATCAGGTACAATTGTACTCTGATATTTTCTTGCTGCAAAGATTACGCCCGCGAGAAAGCGGCGGGTTAGTTGTTACGCCGAGTTATGTAGTAACTGACGAGTTTTGTGGTACCTCACGAGTTATGTAGTAACAATCGACGAGTTATGTAGTAATTTCAGGTTACGAGTTTGGTAGTAAAATATCGACGAGTTTTGTAGTAAAAAACAAGCAACAATTTTTAGTCAGTTTCAAAGGCGCGTTTAATAAAATCTTATATAGTAAATGCAATGTTTTTTATGTAATTGTTTGTGTGGTGGACGTTAATGACACTGTAGCTCAATTTGATGTTAGTCCCTCGTCACTGCTGAGCCGTTTCTCGGCAGATCTGAGCCAAACTTCGTACCTAGAAGTACTATGACCATGTTAATAACTTGGACACCTGGTCCCCATTACACCAGACGTCGCGTTCTGGCGTTAATGACGTTGTAGCTCAACTCGATGATGGTCCCTCGTCACTCCTCCGCAGTTTATCGGCAGATCAGTTCGAAACTTGGTACATAGACGTATTGTGGCCATGTTATTTGTGTGGACCTGGTCCCGATTACCTCAGACATCGCGTTCTGACGTTAATGACGTTGTAGCTCAACTTGATATTGGTCCCTCGTCACTGCTGCGCCGTTTTTCGGCAGATATGAGCGAAACTTCGTACCTAGAAGTACTATGGCCATGTTATTAACTTGGACCTGGTCCCCATTACGTCAGATGTCGCGTTCTGACGTTAATGACGTTGTAGCTCAACCTGATGGTGGTTCATAATCACTCATCCGCTGTTTATCAGCAGATCGGGACGAAACTTTGTACATAGACGTATTGTGGCCATGTTATTGATGTGGACCAGGTCCCGATTACGTTAGCCGTCGCGTCCTGGCGGCAATGACGTTGTAGCTCAACCTGATGGTGATCCATCGTCACTCACCCGCTGTTTCTCGGCAGATCGAGGCGAAACTTCGTACCTAGAAGTATTATGGCCATACTATTAACTTGGAGCTGGTCCCGATTGTAATGGTGGTCCGGCGTCACTCCTCCATCGCACAGTTTATCGGCAAATCGAGGCGAAACTTCGCATGTAGAAATATACTATGGCCATACTTTTAACTTGGAACTGGTCCCGATTGCCTCAAACGTCGCGTTCTGGCGTTAATTGCATTGTAGCTCAACCTGATGGTGGTCCATCGTCACTCAGCCGCTGTTTCTCGGCAGATCGAGGCGAAACTTCGTATCTATAGAAGTACTATGACCATACTATTAATTTGGCGATTGCCCCAGACGCCGCGTTCTGGCGTTAATGCGTTGTAGCTCAACTTTATGTTGATCCCTCGTCACCCCTCCGCCGTTTCTCTGCAGATTGGGGCGAAACTTGGTACATAGAAGTGCTGTGGCCACGTTAGTAACTTGGGCATGGTGGCGATAACATCGGATGTCGCGTTCTGACGTTAATGACATTGCACATCAACTTGACAGACCGGGGAGAAACGTCGTATCTAGAAGTAGCATGGTCACGTTAGTAACACGGACCTAGTCGCGATTACGTCGGACGTCTCGTTCTGAGGTTAATGACATTGTAGCTCAACTTGGGGTTGTTCCGCCGTCTCCCAACAGATCGGGACAAAATCTTGTGTCTAAATGTACTTCGGTCAGGTTAATTGGATGGTCTTGGTAGCGATTGCCCCACACGTCGGGGTCTGACGTTAGTGGCTTTGTAGCTGAACTATGTTGTTCATCTGCACTCCATCTATAAATCGGGCCATAACAGAGGGGTATTTTGCGTCTCAAATTGGAAATAGAAAGATGGCGCGATTCGTCCCAATAAAAATCAGTTACAACGTGTTGATTTCGCTTTCAAGTTTTGCCGAAACATGCTTTGAGCTACAACGTCATTAACGTCCACCACACAAACACTTACACAAAAAAACATTGCATTTACTATATACGATTTTATTAAATCCAAACCCGCCTTTGAAACTAACTAAACATTGTTGCTACAAAACTCGACGAGTATTACTACAAAACTAGTTAGCTTGTTTTTTACTACAAAACTCGTCGATATTTTACTACAAAACTCGTAACTCGTGAGCTACCACAAAACTCGTCGATTATTACTACATAACTCGTGAGCTACCACAAAACTCGTCAGTTACTACATAACTCGGCGTAACATTAGTTGACGTTGATTGAGCTCAATGTGACTAGTGTTAGTCGTGTTTGTTGAAGTGAATTACTGCGGACAAACAACCTATAGTCCATATCGAATATTCATAGAGTTATAAAGTGTTATGGAAAATTTAAAATGCCATCTATTTTAACGAGAAAGGAACGCGCCCTCGTCGTTGAAGTATATAGGGATGTGTGTTCAGGGACGCGGTGAGCTCTGATGTATATTCGCATTACTTGATATTCCAACCAGTGTAACTAGTTCACATCTTCATACTTTTGGTCAAAATTTTGGTTTGGTTCATCTATGCATCCCCTCTATGCATACAGTCCAAATTAAAGTAAAACAACTAAATCAAGGCATGTGAGGTACCAAATTATAAAGCATCCCCATACACGCAGAGAGTTTCCGTTCGGGGTGTCCACCTTGGGAAATTATAACTGCACCCCCCCCCCTTGAATCAGAGAATCAGAATCAGACCAAAAACAAGTTTTCCATAATTCCATTTGCACCCCCTTGCACCTCAGTGCTCTTAGGCCTAATATTAGACCATGGTTCGGCTCGGTGTGCGAAAATTTTGTAATCTGAACAAGAAAATCGCACAATCCTACCATCTAGACTAGCCTCAATCATTCCTAGAGTTGGAAATTTCAATCCTGACACCCCACTTAGGTTGGAAAATTTACATCTGATGACAATTCCAATGACAATGTTGACCAAATGTATGACAATATTGTTTTCTTAAATTAACTAGCAGGTTTTGACTTTTGACTGGCCACGGGGGAGGGACCATGACACAAGCTTTCAACGTGTTGGAAATTTCCAACCTGCCACCCCCCTGAGGTTGGAAAGTTTCCAACTGATGACCATTTCAGACCAAAATTTTGACCAAAAATAGGAAAATATGCAAATATTGGTCCAAAAACACTTAATTCCCCCAAGAAATTTTTTGAAAATCAAACTACAAGAACATTTTCAACATATTGTTGGTGTGAAATTTCCAACTAATGTTTTGGCAGGTATGAAATGTCCAACTGTTGAAAATATTGACCAAAGTTGGGGTGAGGCACACCCCAAGCCCCCATGTCGCCACGTCTCTGTACATACGTATATACATGTATATATAATACATCAGCGGTTCTGACAACCAATATAAAATGGAAATACGTAGTATGTTGAAACAGACGATGCTATTGATGGTTCATAACTCGAGTGCTTGAATTGTTACGATCATATCCCCGCGAGATTAGTTAACGGATACCGATGGCCACCGATGGTGAACACATATCACCAATTGGCGATAAAATATCAGCGCGCTGCCTTCGTCGGATATTTTCCGGTATTATTTATTTATTTAAGTCACATGGGGCATACCTGATATTTTCTTGCTGGCCATGTGTACGCGCCCTAACTCTTGCAACAAATATCTAGCTCATCCACTGCACGAGAAGCTATATCCGAATGTCTGAAGCGACGGGTTAGAGATGTCATTCCCGCCACGAAGTGGGTGGACACTAGTGTACAGATCTGTATAGGCTCATGGTCGAATGGAGAAATATATTCTTGGATATTTTTTTTTGTACCTTACTCAATCGTACCAATAGAATCACGTATATGCTGAAATTGTAAAGTTAACGGCACCGGTGTATAATACGTTTTTGAAAATATCATAAATCGTATCCATAGGGTCAGGACAAGCTGAAATTGTAAACTTAAAGTCACCGGTGTAATAATATGTTGTTGAAAATATAAATACTCTGATAGCCTGAAAATAATGTATAACCCTTTGGGAACCCCTGTGTAGTGAAGTGAATTATGGGTAATTTTAATTGGAGCGCGCATGTCTGTTCCGTTGGAGACTTGGATTAACCACCATCTTTTATTTTCTGGCCATTAAGTCAAAATTGTATCGTATACACAATGTGTTTGTACCGATGGATGTATCGCGACTCGACTCGTTTTCGTGGTCATATAGGGCCTATATAACCTATGATTACGAAAATGAGCAGAGTCCGGATATCTGATAGAATTCCAGGAATTGTACATTCACTTCCAATAGTATAGATTCACTGCAATCTGCCGCGGAATTTCCCAAAATTGTAGGCTACTTTCATTTTCAATAGGATTTTCCACTTTCACTTTTCACTTTTACCACGCAAAGCGACCTTAGTTGACACATATATATGGCACACTGTCTGAGTCCATGACAAAATAGTTTATGTAGAATGCTTCTTTCGTTTAATTAAAGCTCACCTCGTTAAAACGCATGTCAATCGTATTTGTTTACAAATTGCATTGGGTGCGACGATTTGCAGTAGTTCCCGATTTGTGGAGATCACTTTGCGGAAGTCCCCGAATTCGCGGAGTTCCTCTAAAATGGGCGATATATATATATTTTAATAGGGAACGGGTGCGTATAAGTCAATTGATACGTATCTTAAACAAATAACGACACGATCATCATAATAAAGGTCAGTTCTATCAATTATATATGCGCCGAGTTCACTTGGTGCAAATCAAACGGCGATAAATATTCTCGTGTGCCAGAAGGACTCCTTAAAGTTGTGAATAAGATGAATATTTATTAGATGGTATTTAACAAGTCATTAGTTAGCGCCTATATTAGCGCTAACTAATGAATAATATTTTATATTATAATTATATCATAATTTATATTTATGGCTAATAATATGATCTTGGTGGCGTTACCATTTCTGACTATGGTTTTCTTGTTAATACTGACGTTGATTCCTGGCCCTGGACTGTGTACATTCTATAGACGGGGGCATGGGAGACTTCCCCTGGAGTTGTACGTCCTGGATGGTGGCATGTGATACCCCCCCCTGGATTGTGTACATCCTAGATGGGGGGCATGGAAAACTTCTTCCCCTCGGATTGTGTAACTCGTCCATTTTTTTAATATTAAAGGAAGAAATGAATTTTGTTCCATAATATATCTCCAAATAGTGTATTTAAATTATATATGCATCGGTCACAAATGTGTGCTGCCTATAGACCATTTTACGTATCGCCATTTTGACTGTTGGATCATGGTCTAGATTTTCTCCAAACAATAACACGTGTCTGGTGCCGCTGGAAGCCGCGTACATTTACTTTGGGAGATTTGGGGCGGGTATATAAAACGTATTAATACTTTGTTTTTGTTCATAGTTTTTGCCTGAAATTTAAAATATATATCAGAGACATTTCTCACAATCCATAAATGGTCTATAATGGGATTATAAATTGGATTGTGTACTGCACATTCTTAATGAACCAGAGACGTTGGTGTTGGTGCATGTAAATTGAATTCCAGCCGTCGAGACTTCTCCCTGATAACTGTCAATTTCTCCTTTATATATAAACACATATTGAGGAGAAGTGAATTCCATATAGCAATTTAACACCTCAAATTTGCGTTGACTCATATTGCATGTGTGTGATGACCTGAGCCTGTATTATAGTCATATTTAATCCTGGGGGCCCATCGTGGGTCATTTGGTAAGGTACATGGCGCATGAAGACAACATGGGCCGTTCAGTGATGACAGTACTGGTTCTGGTTCTGATCCAGATGAGGTCGGATTTGTGTAATGCACGCACAGGGGGTGAGCTGTGTCAGATGCTTTCTATGGGATCGAGGTCGGTGGTTTCTACATGTAGCTGCAGTTGAGTGATTTCCCGGTGACATTAACCCTCCCAGCGGTCGCTCATCCGCCCATAAAACTGACAGCGTCCTGATATGGCCTATATGGATGGAACGACCATAAATTGCAAATGCACAAAACCGATCCTGCTATATGTGGGATATATTAAATTTATGTGAAACACTGCGGTAGGGTGATCAAATGGAAATGGAGAATAATCTTGCTCAAAGTAGTTATTTTTACAATTATTATATCCAAATTGGCAACACACATCGCCATTCTTGTATATTAATGCAGTGATTCTCGAAGGTGACATCATTTTCGTTAGTTTATTGCAGATAGTTGCGTCCCGAATCGAGAAGTAAATATTTACAATTGAGGGTAGTTCAAACGATTATTTCTATGGAGTGGTAAGGTCGATTTTCTTGGAATTTTCGGCGATGTTACTATAAAATGCTACATTCCTCCAGTTGACATAGCGCCTGGTTGCTAACTTATCAGTTTCACGCACCCAAACAAGTACATAATATGTCTTTAAGTCTTTGTGTTTTCGTCATTTCGTCAGATTGAATGTTTGGCATTCCCTATATAGTTCCCCAGCAACAACCCGACTTGGCATCAGATATAGTCAGTATATATGTACTATAATGGATTAATTGTATGCTTTAATGGTATACCAAAATAGAAATTGTTGCCACGTACATGCGTATATATGGCTATATTTCATGACGGGGCCTTCCGCACGTGGTACCCAAATATAATATATGTATGGTCCACAGAAGGTGCATATAAATTTGATTCTTCCTGACAACAGTCGACTTCTCCCTCATGACAAAAGAAGTATAGAAGAGGACTTCTGTCAATTTATCAGGCTTTATCGCCAGATGTGGACACGTACACTTGATCAACTGTCTCATTAGCACACCCGTCCCAGCAACAGCCCGATACGGCACCAGGATATAGTATTTTACTATAATGGTATACCAAAAATAGAAATGGTTGCCATCCGAGTACACGCTTAGTGCATGCCGTGACCTTCCGCACGTGGAATCCAGATATATTGTGTATACAGGATCGATTTCTTTACACTCGAGGTAATCGATTGACACTTCAAAGTTCGATGATTACAACTTACGAGACGCATTGCCTCTCGATATTATATATTGTATGCAAACGATGTGTGCAATATATATTCGTCTGATCTAATTTACATTGATCAGGGTACGACATTATACATTTGCACAAATGGTTCAAGTCTGCTTGAATATCGCCTAATTCCAGTGGAGGAGTTTTTATATCACGTGGTTTAAAGCTGTCACCAACGATCGCACTGATGTATAAAGCATGTTTTTTTCTCACGCATGCGCACTGATCTAAAGCTTGTTTCTTTCTCACGCATGCGCACTGGAGTATAAAGCTTGTTTCTTTCCTACTCAATCAACCGGTGTTGATCGTATATATGTCCAGTGTGTATACACTGGTTTAATATTAGTTTGTTTGTGGTTCGTCGTCTTTCAGCCACTTGTGACTTGAAACATATATTATTTGCATAACATACAGATGGGTTTGGGGCACAAGTTTTCGCAACTTATGAAAACCCTCGGTCGTTAAAATAAAATGGCACACATGTGTTGACATGACAGAAATATGACGGTATAAACGTATATAGCGATAGGTTTTGAAATGTGTAACTAAGTGTAAACATATTTTATTCCTCGTTACTTTCTTATTGCATTTATAATATTACATTGAGAAAATGGATTTGACAGTAAGGGAAGCTTATTGTGGCCATTTCCGTCATATGGACGATTGTATTGCATTATATATGATGATAATGAACTTGTGAGGTTCAATTCAATATTGTTCCTTCTTAACAATGTATATATATGGTAGCATTTGTGCCTCTGATCCCCCAGTCTCCGGGCCAACTTGACGTTTGTGATGATATTTGTAACTTACATTGCCTTCCAGATGTTATCTGTTGAGAGGTTGTTGCTAATATACACACGTGCTCAAAGAGTGGAATTCTGTATGATCACAATTTGGTATGATTGACAACTGAATGCCTATAATATACCCATACACAATAATTAAGACCGAATGGTCAAAATTTCTTCACAAATTTATTTGTTTATTAAAATTTGGGGAATTTTTCATAATTTCGGCTATTTTTGGAAGAAATTGAACATAGTACTTTTCCTTTTTGTCATCCAAAATAATAGGCAATACATAATCAATTATACATAAATTTAGTTGACTGTGATAAACAGTGACAATATTAACACTCTCAGACCAATATATACATCTTTTTTTCATTTTACTGAAATAAACATCCTCGGGGAAATTGCTATAGCATTAAATGCTCACTGTCGGATTCTTGGGGACCTTTGGTATGTTGCTCTAAACATATTCGACTACAAATTCTGAAAAAAAATATCTTCAGTGGCACCCCCCCCCCCCCTTAGTTTACCCTATGGCTAGACTATCAATGTAATTGATATTAATTGTTTGTTGGGAGCAAAATAAAATGAATCACATGTACTAGATCTTTGTTTGAGATATCTTTTCAGCCGCTACATTGAGAACAAAATCGGGTCAATATGACTAACTAAGGTAAAGTGCAATACCATGATTTATTCGCATAACACATGACAGATAACCGTAACGGTTTTATTTACATAATCTAATTTTACTTTGATTGGTAAAGCCACTGTAACAGTATTATTTACATAACTCTTATTTCAATGTGGGAATTAAATCTCGATATTGAGTTATTAACCCTTTACCCAACAAACCGGCCAAAACCGGCCAAATAAAGCTTCAACAGCCTAAAATATCTTCGGTCTGTCTCAATAGAACCATACACATATGGATATCATTGGAACCGGCTCCTTGACCACATTGTGATAGTTACAGTTATACCCTGTGCCAATGCATTCTCTTATATATGCGAGTCGACCATAGGTCGCCTCGCATATATAAGAGAATGCATTGGCCTAACAAAAATCTTTTTTTAACACTTTTTACCATTTTTTCTTACATTCTTTAACAATTTTATAATTTTTAATGTGTTAAGCCAATGCATTCTCTTATATATGCGAGGCGACCTATGGTCGACTCGCATATATAAGAGAATGCATTGGCACAGGGCCCTTCTGTTGGGTAAAGGGTTAATAATGAAAATAAAGGGCGACATTGATCTATTTTACATGTCCTTGTTGCTGATAGAAGTTTTACATACTTTATGTTCTACGGATCCTACTGTCAAACCAATGCCGCATAACCCGGGATAGTAATAGGGGCTGCTCTAGAGGTTTGCTACGTTCAATGACTATTGATTGATTGATTGATTGATTGATTGATTGGGGTTTATTGTCGCTTTAGCCACTAAGGCCATATCACGACATTGCCAGTTTTAGTGGTGGAGGAAATCCGCACACTTGCGACTAATCTAACAGTGATTTCAATGGCTGATAAACTCGTCAACCATGTGCGGCAAACCACCGACCATCGGCGAGTAACGTTCACTGACTAAAAAGTTGGTCAGATTCAATAGAGATGTTTTACATACTTTATGTTCTACGGATCCTACTGTCAAACCAATGCCGCATAACCCGGGATAGTAATAGAGGCTGCTCTAGATGTTTGCTACGTTTAACCCTTTACCCAACAGGACGGCCCTGTGCCAATGCATTCTCTTATATATGCGAGTCGACCATAGGTCGCCTCGCATATATAAGAGAATGCATTGGCTTAACACATTAAAAATTATAAAATTGTTGAAGAATGTAAGAAAAAATGGTAAAAAGTGTTAAAAAAATAATAATATTTAGGCCAATGCATTCTCTTATATATGCGAGGCGACCTATGGTCGACTCGCATATATAACAGAATGCATTGGCACAGGGCATAACTGTAACCATCACAATGTGGTCAATGAGCCGGTTCCAATGATATCAATATTTGTATGGTTTTATTGAGACAGACCCAAGATAATTTAGGCTGTTGCAGCTTTATTTGGCCGGTTTGTTGGGTAAAGGGTTAATGACTAAAAAGTTGGTCAGATCCAATAGAGCTATTTATTGATAATAAACAACCAAGAATTCATATATATATCAAAATTGACATAACCAAAATATATAGTCATGAAGGTGGTGGGCAAAAAAAACGCCATCATCTACTTAAGAAAAAATTAAATTATCAATATATATTGACATAACATAAAATTATCAATATATAATGACATAACAATCATAAAATGTAATGGAAACAAGTTCCAAAATGCTCCCCCGGGCCTCACAGTGGCAGACAAAGGAGATAGACTTAGAGGGTCCATGGGTGGGTTTTGTGTAAATAAAATCTTCTACATTTTTTAGTTCTGAAGTGCTTTTATGATGCCCTTTTTACTAATCTGGGAAAGATTGAAATGGCGTCTCAAACATTTGTGTGGGCATGCGCAAAACTGTAAATCTACACATCGTGTTCCAATACCGTTATACCCAAAAGTAATAGTTTATTCGACTCTACTGTAGAAACGGATCGCTCGAAAATAAATTCGATTATTTCGTAATCGTGTATTTATTTTAATTATGTTGCATATGCATTCAACACACCAATACATGTACCTGTTTGGAGTTGAATTGACAAAAGTACATTTATATTTGAGTAGTAGGGATAGTTTTTCAGCTTGCACTCAGCAAGCCAATTCTTGTGTTCAGTTATTAATACCTGAACATACGGTACTGATCTCAAGAATTTCATGGTCTGACTGAAAACCGATAAACGGACAAACCGTTAAAATTCACTGTTTGGCTGCAAACTGGTTAACAGAATGGCCTCTTAAATAAACGGTTCCATTGTAAATTCAAAAACGGACAGACCGTGAAAAAAATACGGTTTTGCTGCAATTGTTTAACGGACAAACCGTAAATAATCACGGTCCAACCTGTCCCCATCATATACCGGCTAATTATCCGTGAATTTCACGGTAATGCTCTAACAGTGTATTTTGCATGAACCCACTTCAAATGACTCGGGTCCCTTTAAATTGAGGGCCTGTAGTACATAATGATCAAGAACTGATTCTGTGAGTAAGTCATGTGATACATTCCTGCGATAATGACTCATATATAATGAGAGCATTTACCTGGTGGAATCAGTTCAGACATATTGTATACGTATCGATCTATTTTATATTCTATGCATGCATGGTTGCACTGTGTTTCCGATTGAGCGTTCATTGACACAATTCCTTGTCACGGCCGACGTTCCCACACAGTCCTGACACTGTTACCCGGTGCTGTGTGACGGATACTGTGTGACTGGACAAATTGTCACCTCGTGTCTCAAACGTCACCCCCTGTGCATCACCTAATTTCCTGTCATCACTTGGGTGATCTGGTCAGTGCATGAGCACCGTGGTATACACTGTAAGTTGTCACCATGCAATAGCTTAATTAAACAACTCACATTTATGATGATTTTCGAGATTAAGGACCATGCATGGGGGAAACTGGAGAAAAAGTTTGTGTCCATCTAAAATTTACAATTAATTGCACACAAGTTGACCCATCTGTAAAAGATGCAGAAAAAAACACTTTATAAGGTTCCCTGTCAAAAACTTCAAAAACTTCAAAAACTTCCAAGGTTTTGAACTGGTGGAATATGATCTCTACGTACGTGCGCATACGTAAGTCAGAATAGAGATTCCTGGCATGATCATTACATGGTCTAGGCTCTATCGTACGCGTGGCATGGATATGTCACATCCGTGGATGTATTTATCCTGCCGGAGGGGGTTCTAATTCACGTGGAGAAGCGTCAGGCGTTCCGCTGGGTCCAGTAATGGTCTCCCCTTCAACGGAGCTGCCACTCACGCCGAAATAATGGTGTGATGTCGACAATTAACAGGGTAATCAAATTAGCAGGATAAGTAATCACATTGTGTTTGATTGACTCCGTATATAGTATATAGGTAAGCAACTTAATCTTCCTTATCAGCCCAATCACTTGTCATCATAATAAGATAGACGTATAGACAATCGAGACACCCTGATAAGGTACTGCCCGGGGGTTCGTGTTGACACCACCATTTAGGATTGTGCATAATTGTGGGAATTATAATACTGTATAGAATGGTATTACTTTCATGGAAGAAATCGAACATAATCCAGTTACATGTTAAAAGAAAAGAAAGATCAACTGACTCTTGATTTGAAAATTGAAACATATTTTATTTGCAAAATATAAATAAGAGATTGGGGCACAAGTTTTTGCAACTTATGAAGCCCCTCTCTCAACACCATATATTAAAACACATGTAATCATGACGAAACAAACGTATTTACAAGGTGATACGTTTAAGCCCCGGTTCCATATCCCAGATTTTCCACCCCGAATGTTCCCGAATGACTCCCGAATCATAACTTTGCAAAAATCGTGGAGTAAGTACGGGACAAGTCGGTACAGTGAATTTTTTACCCCCCGAACATGATCGGGGATATCGGTGCTATCGGGGTCGATTCGGGACGATTCTGGGCCCGCTCCCGACAGTTTTGAAATGATCAAAACTATCCCCAGCCGAATCGCTCCCGATTTGTCAATCATCGGGAGAAATTCGGGAGCAATTCGGCACCTATTCGGGAGTAGTCGGCAGTATTCGGCAATATTCGGGTGGATATTCTGGAGTAGTCGGCAGTATTCGGTAGCTTATTCCCGAATTCGCCATGTGTGGCTGCTTTTATACTGAGATCCGGTGTATCTGCAAAATTCGGCATCGATTCGGGACGTTCGGCAGCAATTGAATACCAATTCGGTATTTATTCGGCATCAATTCGGTACCAGTTCGGCATTGATTCGGGGTATCCGGCAACAAGTCGGTAGTAATCTGGGCAATTCGGCAGCTACTCGCACGAAATTTCGGTATCATTTCGGGATAATTCTTTATCATTCTGGAAGAAATTCGGAAGCATTCTGGAATACTCGGCAATGTTCGGGACGATTAAATTTTGTCATCAGTTCGGCGGCTTTTGGAATAAAACTCATCCAGAATTATCTCGAATGCTGCCGATTTGGTCTGGTCCCGAATTGGTGCCGAATATACTAATTCGGGACAGAAAATCGGGAATATGGAACCGGGGCATTATAGAGATATAATGTGTAGTGCCTCCCAGAGATGATCAGACTTGAGGTTGTTTCTTGGCTGAGAGGAAATTTGTATTTAAAGATTGTGACTGTATATATTATGAATTTTTGGTGAGATTGACAACAGTTACTGCTAATATATTATCTATTCTTATACTATCTTATTCAACTGAGTACACTATATATAGGAAGTTGGTGCGGTGTCCAGCTTATGCATTGGCCTAACAAATTTTAAATTATTTTTTATAATTGTCAATGAATGTAAGAAGTTAAAGAATGTAAGAACATCTTACATATGTTAAAAATTCATAAATAATGTAAGAAAAAATGAACAAAAATGATCAAATTGTTAAAGAATGTAAGAAAAAATTATAAAAATGATAAAATAATTAAAGAATAAGAGAATGCATTGGCACAGCACCTTTAATATTGCACCAGCGCTGCTCCCGTCATGAAAGGGTTAAAAGGCATGCGAAGTGGGTTCATGCGGATTTACGTATTATATATGTAGGTAATACATATTCAGAGGGTATACACGTGAAGGTCCTAGCTCGATATTACATAATTTATGCGACTATTGTGAGCCGATTTCGCGATAAACATTTAATTAATCACCGCGAGCGGGAAATATTTCATGATTTTAAGCGACACAGTGATAAATTGGCTCACAAAATTCACCTAAATCATGCAATTTAGATCTGGAACCTTACAATACATTATTAAGGAGCAGGCATTAACTAATTTATATATCACAAAGCCAGAGTAGAGATTCATGGCATGATCTAACTGGATTCCTATATGTATTGCCAGTGATTCGTCACACACATTAATTGTCATTATGCTGAGTTATGCACGAATTTCTTTGAATGAACCATTGAACCATTTAATAATTTCAATTTCTGCCAAAAAAAAGTTTAAAAAAAACAGTCGGACTTGGTTCAACCAAAATTGTTCTCATAACATTATAGTATTTAATTCCTTCTGTTAACTTTCTGCTGCTGCACGGGGCGGGATGGACAGACTCGTGATTTATTCAATTCAAGTGTGGGTTACCACAGCCCGCGCACCCCCCCCCCCCCCCCGTGCACGCAAATCCACAATCTATATATGGGAGAATTATGCATGAAACAAACAATTAAATAATTATATATATATAATGTTATTAAGTTAAATACAAAAAAACCAGAGCGGGCAAATTTAATTATGAAGGTACGTAGATGAATATAGTACACTGTACAAACTATAAAGTACAGTTCCTTTTTTTTTCACGAAAAGCCAATTTCGAATCGTTGGTTTGAGAATATTGAAGATATATGTCCAAAGCATAGACAATGGATAAGATGACAACAACCACAATTATAAAGGTCTACATTTTACGCCACAAATGGCTGGTACTTTTTTTTTTCATCTTAACAATTTGCGAACTACGCAAGCTATGTGACGTTTTCTGTTATAGCCCGCGTCTCTTGCCTTTATATCCTTCATATATATTCCCTTTAAAATTATTATTCGTTTCATATGCAAAACCGAGGCCCCGTGTCTCGGTGATACTAATAATAAAATGTGCTCAACTTCGATTTTCGGTTGAAATATTGAAAGCATATATATTGGGACAGCAACAACCCCCTCCCCACACCAGTATACCTCCGTCAAATGTTTTTATTCCGTCGATTGTTTTCTGCTGAAGTATACCTATATATATAATTCCTCTCGTTCCTGGATTCGAATTATTTCTGGAATAGTCTGGTATAATTAGTCGATTGAGAATTCCTGTTCGTTCTCATCAATATCTGTATCAATATTATATGATTATATAATGTATTATATGTAGCCCCAACAATCAGGCAGCAGAGTTGACGATAAGGCCCATTTTAAATAATTATAATATTGTATTTGAATATTTCGTTTGCAAGGTTTCTTTGAGAATTCTGCAACATAAATAGTATAACGCCATACACATGTACCGCATTTAAATATTTGGTAGAGGCATAAACTCCGAAGAGATGTTATATGACGGACGTTCAGAATATGCTTTTTGAGACTCGCATCCAATATGCTTTTTTTGCAGTCTTGCAGCTTGCTTCCTTAAATTTAATAAACGTTATATTTTTTTTTACAGTAGGTGTTCCTTTAACTGTTTTCAACAGCGTATATACGTACAGCCAACATTCAGGTTATACCTCAAGATGCGATGTGTCGGTCGGCTGCGTGCTTCTAATACTACACAAATTGGGAGAAGTAATCATCTTTTGTTGGAAATACATCTTTTCATGAACTATTGGGTGGGCGGGGTTTCACGTGCATCGCGCTAGAGTGGGAGGTACTTCCGCGGGGCATCTAACAATCAAAGAAGGCATACTATAGCATGTTAATTCAATTTTTGGAAAACGATAATAGCGCATCTCATTGGTCGAAATAGCCAGGCAACAATTTTCCAATTTTCCCCCGATTATATATTAACAAAAATGATATGCAAAACGTGTTTTGCAAACTAAGTTTGTTGTAATCTTGGTGAAAACTTTAGGATTGGGTATAAATAGCAAATTATAGAATATAAGCATGAAACTAATGTCATGTTATGATTTTTCTGTTATTATTATTTAAGAAATTTTATTAAAATCCAGGCATAATTTAGTTAACATTCCCAGTTTAACGACAAAACATTGTCTATAACGTTGAAGGCATAGCTCCCTAGCACACCCCCCCCCCCCCCCCTCCCTCGGAAAAATATATACCCGTATAAGCAAAATTTGTGCATCGGATTATTGAATAAATTATTAAATTTGTTTTAATTCTGTCTGAAACAATCACTAAAATATTCTTAATTATCGTATCAAAATGAAGTATCGTTAGATATAATAATACTGTGTGGTATAATACAAGTATGTTCCAATGCCACAGATATCGAAAGTATATCTAAAACGTGTTTATATTAACAAAATATTAGCCTCACAACACCTTTCTGATCGCCCAGCCAGAGAATCGGTGGCGCATTCCTTTGAACTCCCTTTGTTTACCCCGCACCGTGTTTACTATCTTGCGGTTGACTAAATCTTGGCTATATCTGAGAACTGAGAAAACACGAAGAAAAAATCTTTAAGAGACCATCGTCTTTTTTCAAAGTAACTAGAATGTATCACTGGATGTATATAGACACATTTAACATACTAGTGAACTACCAAGGCAAAAAACGCACTCTGTTAGTTTAATTCGTTTAATAATTACAACGCCGGTAGTAAATTCTCCCAACATCGCTCGTCTGCGCATGCGTTAACGATCAGCTGGCTTTTCAGTATCGATGAGATTTCCATATGTCATTCATTCACTCGGAGGTGGTCTGTGTGCCTATAAATACGTTCAGTTCTGTCTTTACAACAGTGTCATCGGATAATTCCAGAGTGCAACATGGATTTGTGAATATTTATCATCATCTTCACCACAAGTCATTGTTTATATTCAATATCTACCTCATTCTAGCGCACGATTTTCGCTGAGCGACGGAGGATTTTCATTCATTCTCATTCATTGGTGTTTGCAAAGTTTTACGGACTTCGCTATGGATCTAATTTGCTGTGAATCAGAAATTGTACAGAAAGCCTACGTGGATCCAGTTCTGCTGAATGACAACAGAGTTCTGAATAATTTATTGACTACGGAAGACAAATATATACCTTCTTCATCCTACTTCAAATGTGTTCAAAAAGACATCAAACCTTACATGCGAAAGATGGTGTCTCAATGGATGCTAGAGGTTGGTACATGTAACTAATGTTCTGCCAATTGCATAATTATCGATCAAAATCAATATGACATCTCAATGGAATAATTCTACAGGATTAAATACACACATGACGATTATTTGTTGCTTACTTTTTTGTTTTGGGACTTTTCAAAAACTTTTTCTTCCACGCATCATCCATCTTAGCTCGCCAAGTCACTTTGCCAACATGGCGTTTTTCTTAGCCGGGGACCTCTAAAAATATACGACTACATACTTTTGAGGTCAAAATTTTAATACCGCTTTTTAACATAGAAACACCCATTTTATATTGCCAAAAAGTTATAAAACTGAAGTATAAGATGTGCTTGATCTATTTTACATTGCATTTATATTGAAAAAGTTAGGAAAGAAACCTGGATGGGGGTCTTTGGTTGAAAACTGACGTTTCCTTTGTCCTTTTTGCAGGGGGTACCTCGACATAAATCTCGAAAATATTTTTATGCTTCACTTTTGTCAATTGACAGCTGTTCTGCCCGAAAGATGAATCATTCTTCTTTCGAACAACATCAAACATGTGAAAATTGCATTGTTTGGAAATTTTTAATGAATAATACTTGGATTAATTTTTTTTATACTTTTCATACAATTGCGCTCATTGTCGGAAAGAGCGCAATTTCACATGGTGACACCGGTTAGTGGTAACCACTTTAACTTCCATATTTCGGTTTCCTTGGTGCCAACTTAGACTTTCTTGGTGCATTGTTGTGAGTTACACATTTTAATGACATTATTCTGAAATTTAGAATTGACCACAATTTTTTTTCCATACTAGCATATGTTACATGCTATTAAAAACATTTACACATTTAACACTTTCGATCCACACTTTCATAGAGTAAGATGAGACTTTTAGTGCTTGTTTCACACCATCCTCCCAAAAGAGTTACCACAATGTACCATTGCCACATAGATTACATTGCCGAATTATTATTTTAACCCATGACAAACCATTATTTCCTACTGATTTCTTTGTGAACTGTACAACTCTTATACAACTCAAGAATTGTGTATTTGTTTTCACACCCAAATAGAAATACTAAACGTAGCGATTAATATAAGCCGATTTACACTTAACCCTTCTGGTCTCATAAGACATATATATATATTATTTTTTTATATATATATATATGCCATGTATAAAAGAGCTCCAGATAAACTTATTTGATAAATTGGTTAATTTCTTTAAATATTTACATATTCCTTTTCTTATTGTTTTCAGGTGTGTCAAGAACAGTGTTGTGAGGAGGAAGTCTTTCTCTTAGCAATGAACTATCTCGACAGATTCCTGTCAGTCAAAGACGTTCACAGGAGCAAGTTACAACTTCTCGGAGCTGTGTGTTTATTTATTGCATCAAAACTGAACGAAACGAACCCGTTGACTGCTGAGAAACTTGTGATATATACAGACAATTCCGTGTGCCTTCAAGACTTAATGGTACTTATCTTATATTCTTATTTCATTATGGACGTAAACGTTGTGGATGCTACCAAAATGAGGCGATGTGACTACTATTATAGTAGTACGCACATAACTGGCACTCTCGATTCTAAACGCTATCAATGTGGACCAATATTAACGTGGCATTTAAGTGGTTAATTTAGCGAGAACGCCAAGGTTGCACTTTGACGTCGCGTGCCCAGCACCCCAATGAGAGATTTGTACGCGACGTCAAATCGGTATTACGCTGTTGCAATGTCACGTAGCCTGTACCTTGTTAACCCATGTTGCCCATTTCCGTACTCAATATTGGAGACGAAGTATAGTCCGTGTGTTATTCGTCGTATATAAAGAGAAACGTTTTAAAAGTTTACACAACGCACGGAGGCGGAGTAAACGTTATAAAATTCACCCTCACTGAAGTTTTTATTTGACATTAATGATTTGCGTGTTCACGTCAAAGTTTGGTCAGTGGGTCAAACGAACCATATTGGATAATTACATACGATGCAGCGATACTCATTATATCTCAAGGCTATACGTTTAAAAAGACGTTTCACGGGGATGTTAGCAGGGGGTGCTCGCTTGCGCCCCTATGTCAAAGATTCGTTGATAGAATCGTGGGAGCACTCTACCCGTCTCGTGTCCTAATAACAGTGATTGTTTTTACACAAATATATTTTGTTTTCGATAAATATACCGGGTCTAATGAGGAACACATACAGCTAAGCATATAGATATTTTGTATATGTTTATATCGCGCGGTCGTACAGCGGGCATGAGAAAGGAAATGCCGGCCTCATGAAGTGTAATACTATACCGCTTCGTATATTACTTCCAACAGGTTGCACTAAGTTCGAGATTGGCTTGTGTTAAAGTCTGAAGTACCAGTGGTCAGTGGTCATTAACGCTCAAACCGCCGTGGAAATCCAATCGATCACTTTGTTGGAAGAATCACTGTTTTGCATATGTGGGGAGGGCAAGGGAATGCGGGTGGGGTGATTAATACACACGGATTTTATGCAGATTCTGTCGACCCAACTTTGTTGGCAAAATCACGATGGGGTGTAGGAGGGATATTACACACATGTTTAAATTTATTCTGTTGACCCAACTTTGTTGGTTGAATCACAGTAGGCCTATATATTGTGATCTGGTGCCGCGAGGTGGGCGAGGGAGGGTGTGATTACACACGGATTTAAATTGATTAAGTCAACACATACAAGTTCCAGGATGTCTGACATAAGATTCACACCAATTCCCACGACCCCAAACCCACGAAGTTTGCACCAAATGCCACACACAGTTTCAATTCTCTGAATCGCATGTCTCACTGTATAGGCCTAACTCCCACACGTTCTGTTCCCACACTGCCGCATAGCTTATGCCTGGAAAGTCATGAATGGAGACAGGTAAAATTACTTGAAAGCGCTATGTCACTTGTAAATACCGCAAGCCTAATACCTTATATACCTTTTTGATCCTAAGCCAAATTTTAGCGCTACGATTTCGCCTCGTCTATTGTTGAATATATGAGAAGACTCAAGGGCATGATTTTGTGTATTCAGTGCGCATTATATGCAGATGAAACCTCGCTCAATTGAGAGGTATGCCAAACGTTCCATGGCTTTAACGTTATGCAATTGAGCTAACAGCATTCTTAATGGACTTTTAATAATGAGTCAAATACGACTTGAAGTTGAATATCATTATCATTTATCAGTGGATATGAATACTTGGTAAACTATTCCCGTTGACTATCTCGTCGAATTCACCCACGCTTGTATACATGCTCCATATGCCTATAGCAGCAGTGAAATTTACTTCAAAAATGAAACAGATTGTTCACGGTCCATCACTCTATATCGCACAGTTTCCGATTCCCTAATGGGCTATTAATATTGTCAAAGTTGTCACTCCTGAAACCAAAACATAAAGAGCGGTCGAATACACAAAGCAAGGTTTTCGCCGGTCTGGTTAGTTTCATAAAAACAAATTATGAATAATTCACCAATCCATGCAGAATATATATTGCCCGAAAATATATCACACCATAACTTGCCTCGATTAATACATACCAGCCGAGATATAGGCTTGTGATAAGTATCATGCGATCAGTAAGCGTGCGTAAAGCGATTGAATTCGTCGGTGAAAAAAATTTGGATGGGTGACAAAACTTAAATTCGAAGCTGTTCATTTGTGGTTTTTATGTGCATTCGTGTGGGCAATCACCAATTGACCAGGGGCGGTAGTTGTGTGTGGTACCAGGATTTTTTTGCTATAGCATATTTTAGTTGGTGTACTGTCGGTGTTACGACGGTGTCTATATGTACGCCTCAGGGTGACTTTATTCGCCGCGCACCTGCTGTCACCCAGTGTACATTCCACAGCTATTTGCGGCGTTGATGAATCGCTTTACTTTTAAAACTAAATATTTCGAAATCTTGGCCGATTACTTGGTTCAGCGCGGTATAAACCTAGGATGTTTATGTAATCAGGGTGATGCAGTCCTCCTCAACTCCTCATATAAACGTAGTGCTAAGATGGTATAGTGCTAAGATGGTATAATTAGCGATTGAATGTTCGTATGGCGCCTACCAGTTAGCCCATAAGCAGTGGCATGTAACGCGCCTCGTCCCCACCCCATGCATATATATACACCACTGATATACACAAGGAACGACGGAGAGGTATAGCTACTGGACTAAAATATGTGTGACATATAGGGATAATAGGGAACAATGGATCTCCTTATAGTACTATACAATCGAGTGGGAATAATTCTATGAAACAAAAGCTCTTTGAGTGCATGCATGAGTCTGTGGAGTGACAATTCCAAGTGACTACAACATTCTAGCCGCCATAACAATAATATAAACATGTGTCACGAAAGCAACAACATGCAATTTGAAATTTACGATGACTCTCGGAGTCTCCTATGTCCATTTCATCTCCCACACACGTGTGAGCTGGCACTGATTACATCACCATGCAGTCTTTAATAGGCAGTCTATATTTAATAGTACTAGTCACCGGGTGGAAGTCGGCCAATATAACGATTGTTTTGAGTCACTCGGGTATAAGAATAACGAGTCCAGACTTGCAGGATTTCCTTCCTGGTACTGGGTAGACACTAGCCACATAATACACCCGACACTCGTAGTAAAAGGCGTCGCCAAGCGTAAATTCTATATATGGTAGATATAGATTTAACAGGGGGTCGTGTTTACTATACTTTAGATTTAAGACGATTTGACCTGCTAGCACACTATCCTTTGCTAAAGTACCTCTATTGTACTTATGTCAATAAGCTCCACAATATACTTATTTATGATATATATTGGATTTACGTATGAGACAGTGGAATGCATGTGGATATACATATAGTCCATAGACTTGTGTATTGTCGTGCGATCGATCGATGTTAATGCATACTTGTATAGTACATGCCAGTGAAATCTACCGTGCCTTTCAATACCCGGTGTATGAAAACGTATAGTATACAAATGAAATAAACTGGGCTATATCTTATGCTCACCCATATAATTAAACAGTAATAGTTTATCAACTTAAGGTTTTATTTAAAAAAATTGCGCTTAATGTGAAGTTAATGAGTTATTTGATATACCTTGAATAGTGTTTTAGCCCTTGCTTGTGCTTTATTTTTTTGGGGTGTTTCGGGAGTTTAAACAAATATTCTTGCTCTGACAACATTGTTATTTTGTTTAAAACCCTTTACCCAACAGAACGGCCCTGTGCCAATGCATTCTCTTATATATGCGAGTCGACCATAGGTCGCTTCGCATATATAAGAGAATGCATTGGCTTAACACATATTTTTTTAGGCCAATGCATTCTCTTATATATATGCGAGGCGACCTATGGTCGACTCGCATATATAAGAGATTGCATTGGCACAGGGCATAACTGTAACCATCACAATGTGGTCAATGAACCGGTTCCAATGATATCAAAGATATTTTAGGCTGTTGAAGCTTTATTTGGGCGTTTTTGGCCGTTTTGTTGGGTAAAGGGTTAAATCTGTAATACAAAGTATCAACATATACTTTGTCGTAATGCCCTTAATTTGCTACTTTCTTTCACTGTGATATAGTCCTGCGTATTATTATAAATGTATGCACGGGCTTCATTTCTTTTATATGTAAAAATGGCAGAAAATTTCAACTTTAATATTGAACTATTTACTGATTTTAAATTTATCTTTCTTTCCAGGACATGGAAATCATCATCTTAAGTAAGCTGAAGTGGGACCTCTCGGCGGTTACGCCCCAAGATTTCCTCGAACACATCCTATGCAGACTTTCTATCGATGCTGAAAAATGCGAAGCAATAAAGAAACACGCTCAGACCTTCATAGCCTTGTGTGCAACAGGTATGCATGCCATTTTCGTACTCAAGATTTCTCGTACCCATTCTGGATATAGATGTTTCGTATATATAGACAGTGCGTTATTTCAAGAAAGTGCATCTCCACTGTGGTGACTAAGTCCAACTTTCAACAATAATTTGCATGTCGTTGTAAAAACTATACCGAAACATGAGAGATATAATGCACTCAACACGAGGCTCGATGTATCTCGACTTAGTTCGAGAGCGTTCAGGATTATGTATAAACGGAGTATCTGTATATCAGGTTGACCATACAGCAGTGGGATTAGTACGCGCCCAATTGTATTTAAAACTATTGAACTTTACTACATGAATGAATCCGTCCCAAGGACCCACCCATTGCATGCTCAGCCACGGAAACCGATTAGCTGAAATTGGTCCTATCTCGTGAGCAAACATAAACCAGTTCATTATGAGGTGAAGAATTATGCACTGTAGCTCGCCGAATCCCAGCTCTTAATTGATCCTGCTCGCGAAATATCTCACCTGTCTTCAAATTATTCATTCTAAATTGAAGATTATTCGAGGTATTAAATTCAAATCCTCTAAAACCACACGCCAGCATTGCGTGTGTTTTTATCCGTCTATAGTGTCACCCCTCGTGCTACCTACAGCGAAGTGCGACTTCTAATTGATATGAAAATAGACTATGTCGGGCAGGTGTAAACTTAGGTATGCAAATGAAGGCAGATTTCTTTACTTAAGACGTATGTATGTCGGGATCAAAGCCTCTGTGTAAATAAAATATCGCCAGCCGACATCCACCTTTCAAGAATCAACAAGTGATTTTTCATGTCCAGTGTTTTATTAACCGACGTCACAAGGTACTTCCGCCCCTTAACCCCTCTATACTAAACGGATTATCCCATTAGTTATAAAAAAAAGTATACATTGGTATGGTTTATTCCTCTCAGAGGAATTCAGGAAATATAAGCAGACGACAGATATAAATTAAAGTGGAGAAAGATTGCGAGTCGTTGTTGGGAATGGGGAACATGTTCGGATAATACGTTCAATAAACTGGTCGTTCGATGAACTTATTATCTGAACATTTTCTTAGAGAACTATGCTCGTCTAGTTTTTTTTGTGAAGAGAGGGTTAACATTGTGTGCGTACAATCTAAACTGATTTGAGCAAAACCATCGGTCATTCACTCACCATCACTGGCTGGCTTCATACAACGCAAAACCATCGGTCATTCACTCACCATCACTGGCTGGCTTCATACAACGCAAAACCATCGGTCATTCACTCACCATCACTGGCTGGCTTCATACAACTCAAAACCATCGGTCATTCACTCACCATCACTGGCTGGCTTCATAAAACGTGGTACAGTTGTATAAACGTTCTTCATTCAGGACAGCGTTCGTACCATATCACCCAGTTATAAACTGTTTTGTCTGAAGACTTACATGTGTTGCTGGCAGTCTGCCCTGTATATGCTATAGTCGACGTTTATTGTATAATTCGTCCACATTTGGTTACTACATCATCTACATGTTGATACTGGGGACTTCAGTTCGGGCGTTCTCATAACTGGTACCCTTGGGGGCTTAAAAGTACAAGCGTTATTGACAATGAATCTGTGTGATTCATCCACATTTGGTTACTAAAACGAGGGTCTTCAGTTCGGGTGTTCTCATAACGGGTACCATGGGGGCTTAAACAGTACGAGCGTTATTGACAATGAATCTGAGTTAGTTCATACTGTAAATTGTAAAACCACAAAGCAAACCTGACATGTTGATGGTCGGAATGTACTGATGTAGACAGAATTACGTTCTCAATTTATTGATGTTTGCGCGTTTAATACCCACTTTACAAAAAAAATCATTGAGATTCGCACCAGGCGCCCGGGTTTGTCTCCACCAATGTACCCACGTATTGTTTAGTTCACAATGATGGAAAGGAAAGCATCACTTCAGATGAAAAAAAGGTCAATGTTACCAACCTCTAGTTGTCCATTGTGCAGACAAATGTTTTGTAACATTATACAATTTCAATTTGCGTAACTTGCCTTCTTGACACTTCGGCCTGTGAAATGTAGCCTCCGGCGATAATTGTTGACCCGCATCACTAATACGCTTACTCTGACAAGTTTATACCATCCCATGATCCCAATCACTGTCTCCATCCAAAGAAAAAGTATACAATTTTATAGGACCAGTCACCTTTAATCACAAAAAAAGTATAAAACAATTTCCATGTGCGTCTTTAATTCAGTGGTGGGTGTACTTGAGTGAAACCAGTGGTGAAACCTAACTACTAATATTCCCACGGTGCTGTTTGTGTAAAATTCCGCGTTGAAAAGCGCAGGAGAAAATAGTAAAATTAACAACTCACGATAGAGTTATCTTTCTTGAATTGCTATCCGTTCTCTGTGCGCTTATCGTTCACGCGCTGTTTGTTGAACAACTTGAGATTCATGAAGTAACGTTCTACTTTATTATACATCGTTGATCTTAGTGAGTTTTACCCTCCCACGCATAAATACCAAATATGATTCCTTTTTTTTTCTTCTGACATTTCCGTTTCAAATCTGAATATTCCAGAATCTGTGTTTACCTAATACAATATTACGGGTTATATCTCAGTTCGCATGATTGCCACAAGAAACTATAGTTTGTTCGACGTATTAAATCGTCACATTTCATTAGCTTTAATATCGAAACTGTTCATATAATAAAATTTTAACGATCGCCGTGAAAAAAAACTTGAACGTTTATGAAACATTTTCACTGAGTAATAAACATTTTGCAGACGGAAATATAGTTTCCTAGCAAACGGTATTCTAACGCGAAAATATGTTAATTCAACCTGTTGAATGGAATCTATATTTAAATCGCATAGGGGTACCGTCTTTGTTGAGTCGATTTTTGGTTATCAATTAAATAATATAGCTCCCGTTGACACGTGGCAATTAGAAAATACTTTAGAAGTCCTTTGTGTTTTTATAATAATGAAATACTACGGAGGCAGGTGGCTTCCGAAATTACGGCCTTTATTCTTATCCCCGAGTGATTTGAAAATACAAAAAAATGATGCTTGCTGTATATTTTCTAACGTTTTCTCTCCATTTTTCCGCACCGTGGGACGCTGTTGATTCCTCGTATAATTGCCGTCTGCTCACGCCTGCCTATGGTTTCTGTGTGACGTGTTCATACTAACATAAAACACACCTGTCACACGAGTTGACGTTATACACTTAACTTGATCATATAATTGTTACCTGTCCCCGACTTCTTCTAGTGGTACATTGTCATTTCTCAAATCAATGACTTTGACTCATCTTCTGATGGTCTGACCCTCGGGTATGATACGTATAACGGCTGATTCATCCAGATTCATAAATTTATGACAATATATAACATCAAATGGCTCATCATGTCTTCCAACTACAAAAAAATTAAACCACAGGAACAGATTTATTTGAACATCTTCTTACTTGAAACAAATATCTCAATTTCTAAGCAATATGGCATTAATTTACTTGAATTAATTTCTTATTTGAACAGAAATAATATGTTCTGTTGTACATTTCTAAAAAAAAAAAAATTTTAATATGAATATCAATATAACTATTAAAGTTGTGTAGCATATACAGTTTGCCCTAAAACAAAGCAACCTTCATGATTTTATTTTCTTTATTTCAGATTGTAAATTCATGATGTACCCTCCATCTATGATCGCAGCATGCAGCATAGGAGCGGCGACCATGGGCCTGCTTGAAGACCAACAGTATCACCAATTACGTATTATTCACCAACTACACAACATCACAGGCATCGAAATGGTACGTACCACAAAATGAATATGTTAATAAACACTGGTATATGGCAGTGGTATCGCTGGACCTCGGGGTGTTTGCATACTTGTATATCATATACTTATAATTTAAGATCTGATGAATGGGTTCGGGCCTGAATGCAGGATATAACTTCGGTGACTAAGTGTATAAAAATGTGATCTCTACTCGAGAATTACTCCGCCTTCATTTCATTCATCTTATTCCACATCAATTCCGAGAATTCACACCATAGTGCTGTTTATTTAATGGCTACATCTCAAATATAAACCACTAGAGTATGAATGACAACAGTTTTAGGAATGACTTTTGTATAAATGCCCGTACTAGTAGTAGATGTGGAAATTATTAAAGTATTAACCCTTGATGAACAGATACAATCAGTTCTTGAAATTAGGAAAAATGTCTAACAGCAAATTTAATGCTGTGGCATGTTCGATGACATAGCTTATTGCCCTGGTCAATTTCGAGTACAGATCTACTACTATTTTATGCAATTATCTTTTGGTATATACTGGCCATATCACAAGGTGGTTCATTTTGACATCAAATGGATGTTTCTGGCCAATAAAGTCTGTTTTATCATTGAACTGAGAATGTCATGGTACAGAGTTGGGGCTGATATTAAAGCATCCATGCAACTCATTACTTCAACATTACTTCAAATGGCTAACCCCTGATTAGAGTTTATGGTTGTGTGAATTTGATTTATGTGGTCTTTGTTGTTGACTGTTATTTAACTTTCTTGGTCTCACCAGGTCAGGCTGTACTAAATTCCCCCAACAATCCCCATGAGGTAAATAACACACCATGCTAACCCACCATGCCAGAGATAGATTTCAATTAAAAAAGTTTTCTGGCCCACCAGCCACCAACCCTGGTATGTTATGGACATGGTGTTGAGTAACAGGTCTAACAGGGCTTCCCCATTAATCTAGATTCATTGCCCAGTGTAACAAGGCTATCATATATCAGTGATTAAGCAACATCTATCTCAAACCTTCAAACTATTTAACATTATCATAGTCATGGGTACTTGGGACAGTTGCCCAATGGTGACTATTTCTTAGATTTGGATTAGGATATAGGCTATTTAAAATGGCTTTGATCAATTCTAACTTCATATGTGGCTATATCAATGTGTGAGGATGTTCGATTTGAAATCCGAAATTGCAACTGATTTTCAAATGAAAAAAATCACTGCTAAATTAATTTGTGATTTAATAGTAATTTTTTTTTTTTTACAGGACTGCTTGCGATCGTGCCAAGAACAAATTGAACAGACTCTATCATCGTACCTATCTTCAAATTCTGGAAGTGAGGAACCAATGATGGATAGTTCCGAAAAATTGAACTCTGAAAATGAACAACCCACCACACCCACAGATGTTCAGGATATTAATTTTTGACGACAGCCTTTCACTGCCAGACTAAAAAATACTGCCATATTATTCAACAAAGACTGATCATTTCAAGAATTGACGAAAGAAGACTGCATTTATGCACAAAAAAATGTGATATTAACTATTGTTCAACGATGTAAATGCATTTATTTATTTTAAATGAAATGGAAATTCGCGATTGAATTTCAAACATATTTATAGGAAACAGAGCAGTGAACGAGAAGTGAGAAGCTGTATATTGTTCATCAAGATTCTAATAGAAATTATTAAAAAAATCATATGGAAAAGGACATAGCTGGATTTTGAAATCCTAGAATTGAGAAATCTGAATTTTCACATGTCACCTCAAGTATTGAATAATTTGGTGAAATTACATGTTTACCAGATGAAAACTATTTTTAAAGGGATTCAATGCGTTGGAAGTGAGTTCATGTGAAATAACATAACATATATTTTTTTCACATTCACCCGCTGCGAATGCCTCGGGTCCCTTTAAATTCATACAATTTTGACTACTGAATATGTTATTAATTTTTTTCTTCTAAATCTGTAGTGATGCTACATTTTGTACAACAATTCTCGCTTCTCTGCCACTTATTTTTAATCAAAATGCCCCGTAGTTCCATCAGTGCCATGTATCTTGTGGTGATTTTCTCTATCACATGACCAAATGCTTTCTAAAAACCAAAATAAAACCATTCCTGCAATACAAAATCCAAAAATAAAACCATTCCGACTTTTGTGTGAAATAAATTCCAAATAATTGAACTGTGTCATTCCAAAATTGAACACATTCGTTAAATTCAGACCAAAGTTGAAAGTTAAGATAGAATTTATTTTTCTAATGCAACAGAAATATTCAAAACCAGAGTACTTGTTATATTGTTCAATTTCATTTCTCATCAGTGTGCAGGGATATCATTCCATACAGAGGAATATATTTGCGAATTGATTTTAAAATTGTATTTCATTCTTTTAACCCTTTACCCAACAAACCGGCCACAACCGGCCAAATAAAGCTTCAACAGCCTAAAATATCTTCGGTCTGTCTCAATAGAACCATACACATATGGATATCATTGGAACCGGCTCCTTGACCACATTGTGATAGTTACAGTTATGCCCTGTGCCAATGCATTCTCTTATATATGCGAGTCGACCATAGGTCGCCTCGCATATATAAGAGAATGCATTGGCCTAAAAAAAATCTTTTTTTTAACACTTTTTACCATTTTTTCTTACATTCTTTAACAATTTTATAATTTTTAATGTGTTAAGCCAATGCATTCTCTTATATATGCGAGGCGACCTATGGTCGACTCGCATATATAAGAGAATGCATTGGCACAGGGCCCTTCTGTTGGGTAAAGGGTTAATCAATATTTAAAATGTGTTTCCAAGTATAGTGAATGTTAACCCTTGCATGACAGGAGCAGCGCTGGTGTAGCATAAAGATCCTTTGCCAGTGTGCATTCTTTTATATATGTGAGACCGTAATGAGACTCCCATAGGGAGACACACATATATAAGTGAGTGCACTGGCTTGCAAGGTCAAGCTAAATATTGTTAGGCCAATTTATTCTCTTGTATATGCCAAGCTCCCTTTGAGAGATTCGCATATAAAAGAGAATGCATTGGCACAGGGTTTTCAGGAAGCTCCAGTCATGGAAGGGTTAAATGAATGTCCAAGCCTTGTAATAATGTGTCTGTCATTTGCAGAATGAGGTCCCCAGAGGTTGAATTTAATGATGCTACCCCGCATAGCGGGCTAGCATCACCAAATTCACCCTCTGGGAACCTCATTCTGTTGAGATGTAAGCAGAATGAGGTCCCCAGAGGGTGAATTTGGTGATGCTAGCCCGCTATGTGGGGTAGCATCACTAAATTCACCCTCTGGGGACCTCATTCTGCAAATGACAGACACGTTATTTCAAGGCTTGAATGATTGTCTCTCGGGCTCACATATTTCTGCACATTTGCACTAAATTTATTTTCACTAGTTAACACATTCACTCTTTTGTTTTGTTTAATCATGTTTGTTTGTTAGATATAAACGCCATTACCTAAAATAATAGCTAGGCTTAGATCATACAAGGTCATACTTCAGATTTAAATGATCAAAAGTACCACATTCTATGAGTGATGGGCTAATTTTTTATAACCTTTATGTCTTAGTGCAAAGTTTAATTCCAGTTGATTTGTGTTTGTATCAGGAACACTTAATACAGACTGTAATATGGTATGTCTCAAATATCAACAAACGATAGCTGTTTCAATTCTGAGTGATATCTTCATATCAAGGAAATAGAATATTGCAACTTTCTGTTTCTTGAAATTCAAAGTGCGACTTCTGATGATCTAAACCTAGCTATTACCTTGTCACTAGACCAACATACAAGACATTTTCAACTTATCTGAACTATTCATGTAAACCATTATTCACAACTGCATTGGATTCGAATCTCAAATCTCAAGAAGCATAATTTTGATATATTGGTTCCATTTCAAGTAACATTTTTATAAAGATTTTTTAGCACTTTTTTATTTTTTTGCAGTCTCTTCAACGTGCTAAATTTGTTTAACAACGATTCCAAATAAGACAAAAATCAACCAATCAATGTTAAGCTTTACTAGTCATGTGATTTCATCTACTAAAGTCGATAGCATCCTTATAGTTTAAAACATTTATATAATGCTGGATTGATGAAATTAAATAAAATAGGATTATCATTGTCTCAAAAAATTAAAGCATGGCTTCGCTAGATGAGATTATACTTCTTAAAAGTTTAACATGTCCTGTCTCTATACAGTATTATATCACATAGGATAAAATTTCCTTTCTTAGGGTACCTTCACATGGTGGTAAATTAGCACGGTATGTTGTGCAGGCATTTTGTCACAGAAAACAACATGGTGCCAGAATATTAACAGAAACACTCATATAACATGCATCTTTACCAAAACTAACGACATGAGAAGTATAATTTCTGTAATTCCACATCTAACTCTACTACTGACATTTACCTTCAAATGCCAGCACAATTCATTGCGAGATGATTGAATGCAAATTTTGGCAAGATCGCTAAACAGGTGAAACTATACAGTTTTTACTTCTCACATATAGTTATCTGTGGCACAGATGCATTTTATGCGTTCGATTTCTGACACATTTTAGCTTTCTGTATTGAAATACATGCCAAAACGTACCGTGAAAACTTGCCATTGTGAACACACCCTTACTCCCATAAAAACTACCTGCATAATTGTAAAGCACACTGAAACAGAAAGCATCACAAACCTTATTGTGGTAGAACGGGTCAGGTTACTAAGTTTTCAACTTTTCGTTGACCGAAGACAAGGACCAGTCTATCGCGCGAATTTCGACAAATATTAAATGTCTTGTTCATGGAAGTAAAAGCACATATACGATTTTCGTCTCAAAGTTGATATAACTGCTTAGTAAATGACAATTGATATCTAGCTGTCCTCTTATCATTGTTTTTGTGACTCTCATGTCTGTTTATGTGTGCGCACTAAATGTATCTTTTTGAATAGACTGGTTCATAGTCGAAAGCTGCAAAAATCTGAAAACTTAGTAACCTGACCCCTGAAGCAATGTTTCCATGACGTACTCATGACGTAAACACATGTGTTTTGAATAAAGTGGACACGTTATAGTGCTAATTATGTTATTTATTTTTGAAATGATGTTATGCATCATGTTTGTTCAAATTCATCGTCTCACATCATCATTTTATAATCCAGATCACACACATCTTTTACCTCGTCATCCGCTTTTCTCAGTTCTTTCAAACGCAGCCTTACTTGCTACATTTTGTTCTTATCCAGAGCGTTTCTTGCACTTGCGCGACTTTTTATTTCACGGCTGCGAATTGTTATATCTACCTCTCCCAGCTTATGAGTTCATTCTCTAATCTTTATATTCGCCGCTGAACGCTTGGAAACTAATTGGAATTATTTCTGATATAAATGTGCTTTAGGTGTTCGTTACCCACCCTGCTGATTCCTCATCTGGAAATTTGAAAACTTGTACGCATTTCAGGATAATTCACGTTGGATATAATTTCGAAATTTGGAATTAGGAATTTATGAATTCCAAACAACATGAATGATTACATTTTGAAGCTTACTCGCAATTGTGGCACCAGACAAAGTTCTCTATACGAACTATCATATATAACATTTCTGTTTTTCTCATAATACCAAACACGGTGGAATCATTTCCTAGATTTTATTTTACATATATAAGAAAGAACTGAGTTTGTATGGTTGATTTCAACTGATCATGTTGTCTTAACTTGTATGTATGAGATTTTATAACTGTGTTCTATCTCTGAATCTGTCAAACGACACAACATTCAAGCTTCACACGTTTCATGTTTATAAATTGAAATTCGTTTGATGTTTGACGGCTAACAGTTTTGTTGCCTTTTGATACAAGTGGGTAGCGTTTTCTAAAAAATCCCTATTTATTCTAATTTATTCTACTTCATTTTACACTCTTTGCGATTGGCTGTTTTAAATTGTGTCTCATCAATGTCGCTTCCCCTCCTTGGCTACTTTAAATTCACGCGCGCACGTGACTGTTGTGTCGTTTCAGAGATAGATTTGTTCATAGTTAATTAGTATATCGACTTGTAAACACCTCCATAGCAATTTTGCTTGTGTATATGTGACTTTTTAAAGGATCAAATGTTCATTGAAAAAATTACATGTTCTTTTAATTCAAATTGTTCATGTATAATGTTCACGAATTTTCTGTTTAATGAATGTTTTCGTTAGCACCGTTATTCTCCAATCGACGGAAACTTACGAGTTTCTCCGGAGATGTACGAGTGTGTTTTTGAACAGTGAGGCCCGTAGTTAACGTTTGTCTTTCAGGGGTACAAGATAACTATCTGTGATAACATTGTAGGGCAATTCGTCGTGTTTCGAGTTTGCGTGTATATGAACCTTGAGATGTTTCGGAGATGACGTTGAGAAACTTGAGGGATTCTGTGTATATGAGATGATGATTTTTGTCCTGAATTTTTGTACCTCGTTATTTTTAAAACTTAAAATAAAAAATGTTGAAATACCTTAAATATATGTCATATTATTATGATGGACTGATTAACTGAAGCTAGTTAGCTAACTTAACTAAGTTCATATAACCCATATCCCTATCGTACGGCTGCGTTCAGACCCAGGCAAAATTTTCTGAATGTTCCAGATAATTCGTTGTGGAGGGCTATCATTGGTTTCATATATATGTTTATATATAAAATTAGAATGGTAAACTACGTGTGCGTTGGCTTTTGCTACACGATTTTGGTAAACTCTGTAGTTCCTAGTTGTAAACTGACATTTATCCTTTTGTTTAACCGAATTTAACGTTCACGTTCACACATTGAGCAAGATTGAATCACGCCAGTCATGGAATTTAATTACTATAATCGGATGCACTCTACACTTCCGAAGTTTATATCTAAACAACATATAGCCTTCTGAGAGGAATTATCTGATAATTTGCCATTGTCTGAACATATCTTATAAGCAAACATTGGTTCCAAAATTACATTAAATGCTCCTTGAATGGATTGATGACGATCGAAAGTGTCACATGTTTTACACGGACATCAGAGTATGAAACAAGTGACACCAACGTGAAATTGCTCTCACCTGGTGAACACTCTTAGAAAAACTGTTTATAAATTCTACACAATATGTGTTACATTTTATCTGAAACATTGTGTAAAAATGACACCTGACATGTGTCGGTGGAATTTTATCAACAATGAAATGAGTGAATATGTGAGTATATTATAGTTAGTAGACAAGATATGTTCTATTTGAGACACAAACCTTGTGAAAGGCACCATATTAAAAATCTGGCAGCAGCTTTAAAACTGTGCTACACATTTATGTGGTGTTCAGTTTCGACACAAACACAGTGTATTATACCAAATTTTGAAGCTGCTGCCATTTTTTTTGTTCTGTGGTAGCCTTTACGAGTGTTGTGTCAATAATAGAACACATATCATCTAATAACTACGATATACTCAGATATTCACTCATATTCAACGTTGAGGAAATTTCACTGACGCATAATTATGTCAGGTGTAGAATTTATACACATTTGTTCTAAGAGTGAACGACACTAAAAAAACCGGATCATGCTGATATTGAGACTCGGGAGAAGCCAAGGACACTGGACAAATTGTCCACAAGAACAATGATTCTTATTAAGAACATTCTGGCAACGAATGGCTGAAAAGCTGTACGATGGGGTCTGGGAATGGGTTACTTGATGAGTGTTGTTTGTCGGTCTATGCGAAGCACCAAGTTTTCCTGGTCGTCGCGTCATTGAAAAGATGACTTCGATCGATAGATATACGACAAAGACGTAGCGCCAAGCCCCACCCCTTATCACGCCCGCCTCTAATATTACGCACCCTACATTCTCACCACGTTAATACATGCACTCACAAGTTTGCACAGTATGTTTTGCAGGCATTTCGTCGTATATAAAACGATATGGTGCGAGAACTTCAAGAATATGAATGGACACATCCATATCATATGCATATTTAACAAAGCTAACGACATAAGAATTAAAACTATAGTTTCTCCTGTAGCGATGCTACCGAAATCTGACTAAATTGATTGCAAGAATCAAGCAAATGTCAGTAGCACCCTTACATATAGAACTATATAATTTTACTACCCACGTGTATTACTAGCTTTGGTAAAGATGCATTTTATAGTGTAGGCATCTTGTCGTTCTTATTCTGATGACACTATGGTTTTCTATAACGAAATGCCTGTGAAAAAAAAACAGGCAAACTTGTCTGCGTATGAACGTACCTTAAGCAGTAATTTATCCCTTAGTTACAATCGCCACGTTGCTGATCCAGCCTTTCTAAAACCTTCAATATCTGTTCGATGTCAGTACTATTATTTGGAAGACAAACAATGGCTACCGTTGTAACCATATTGTCATGGGTTAACTTAAAAATCACAGAAAATGGTTACCTTTTTTGAAACCTGATTATCGATGGGCATATTTGTTGATAAAACATATCCCACTATGCACATATTGTATTAACGTGTTCAATAAACATAACTAGATTGGTTCTTCGTCTTTGTCTGAGTCTATTTTGACCAATGGAGGACACCAATGGAACTACGACGATACATTGGTGGTTACATATGTATCATCCACCGAGTTTGGAAATAGACACCTTTTCGCATAATGAACTTATCGGTGAATGCTGAAGTCACGTGGTATAATCAAGTCCTATACATACATGTATAAGCATTCTGTGTTTTCTCAGAAATTATCTATAATTGTTTCAGTCTTGAATTATAATTCCACTAAATCGCACGTTCTTGGCTTTAATAGACCATCCCCAAAGAAAAACTTTCCCTTCAAAAGTTTCGCTCCCTTTCGTCCGTTTCGTTATTTATGTATTGTGATACATATGTTATATATCTCCTCGAAATCTTGTGATACTGACATTTTATTTCGATATGGCTAGCTACTTTGTGTTTGCGTTATATAAGAAGTGAGTGTATTCATACATGATTCGACCATATCACATGTCTTATTCTGACACATCATATTTCAAATATTCCAAAAATTCTTCCTACGCGGGACATCGGTGTCCTATTGAAAAAAAGTGTTCACCATGTTCCATGACTCAACATGGTATAACGTGGTCAGTTGTAAAAAATACGTGATGGGACGAGCAAACCAATGCTAGATAACTAGCTAAGTAACTATCCGTCACCGCTACCAGTTCGCCTTTATTTGATTTTAATAGCATTTTTAATGGGCGTTAAATGTAATTAATAAACAATTATGCACTAGTGTAATGGGATGTACTCAGAAAGTTACCTCACATAAGAGTTCGGGGTGTTTAGATTTCTTTTTTGGTAAAGCCAATAACAACAGAACTGCAATGTCAGATTCCACATATGATTGGTTGAATCGTAGTGAGTGACGTGAGCTATTTATATCTGTTGACAGTGCCATAAGTATTAGTAAGTCAGTTACTAACAAGAATTTATGTGCAATGGATAGGTGTTCGTATATATCTATCTGTTGCGCAGTTCAATCAATGCAACTAACAATTCAAGGGAGTGGTTGATAGAAGGATATGTATGCGGTATATTGTTGATTATCCCTTTACCCAACAGAACGGCCCTGTGCCAATGCATTCTCTTATATATGCGAGTCGACCATAGGTCGCCTCGCATATATAAGAGAATGCATTGGCTTAACACATTAAAAATTATAAAATTGTTAAAGAATGTAAGAAAAAATGGTAAAAAGTGTTAAAAAAAGTTTTTTTTTAGGCCAATGCATTCTGTTATATATGCGAGGCGACCTATGGTCGACTCGCATATATAAGAGAATGCATTGGCACAGGGCATAACTGTAACTATCACAATGTGGTCAAGGAGCCGGTTCCAATGATATCCATATGTGTATGGTTCTATTGAGACAGACCGAAGATATTTTAGGCTGTTGAAGCTTTATTTGGCCGGTTTTGGCCGGTTTGTTGGGTAAAGGGTTATACAAGGGAAAGCTTGAACGACATTACTTAAATTTTCGAAGTAATTATTCATTTTCGGTCGTTATTTCGTCTTCTCATGTATTTCAGTGACTCCGCACCATTGTCTTCTGAGAAACCTCTCCTCTAGGGATTATGCATGTACTGAGATTTGTAAAATTGAATATGAATTGAGAATAAATTGTTAATTTACAATGGTCAAATCTTATTATTATACTAGGTCCAATACAAATGGGTAATTTCACGTCTCAAATGTTTTACTCCCAATAATTGGCAACAATTTATATATTCTCAGAAGGAAGAAGCAACATCTCCCAGAGTTGGTATTCAACTTCTTATGCTCGGGCGCACATATACATTTTCCACACTTTCATTTTAAATAGCAATTTGACGCCGTGTATTCGACGGCCACATTGGAAGCCATCTTTGGTTTGCCATTCGTGTTGGTTCGATCCCACATTTGTTATTCTGAAAATATAGTCGGGAGATGCTAACAAAGTCGCATCTTCTCGATTCCAATCAATCTCAATAAACAAATCGCCCCGAAAAGTTGAGAATTAATTATTTTAAAGGGGTACTGTACACTAAATCCGGCCTTTTATGGGACCATCTCCTTTTAAACAGAATATATTCAACAAATGATTGTGAGCCATGGATTAGTGCAAATACACTCATGTGCTCTATGAACGACGCAAACAAATAGTAATTATAATGAAAATGACTTTATGACTCGATTCATAAACTCACTTTCATAATAATTACCATGTTGTTTGCATCGTTCGTAGAGCACGAAAGTGTATTTTTGCACTAATCCATGGCTCAAATTCATTCATTTGTTGCAGATATTCTGTTCGAGTATAAAAGGAGATGGTCCCATAAATGGCTAGATTTAGTGTACAGTACCCCTTTAAGTATCGCAGCGCCTTAACCCACTTATGGTCCGTTTCTAACGTGATATACCACTTAGAGTCCGTTTCTAATGCGACATACCCCTTTATAGTACGTTTCTAACGCGATATACCCAATTATAGTCCGTTTCTAATGCGATATATCCACTTACAGTCCGTTTCTAATGTGACATACCCCCATTATAGTCCGTTTCTAGCGCGATAAACCCCCTTATAGTCAGTTTGTAATGCGATATACCCTTATAGTCCGTTTCTAATGCTATATACCCCTTATAGTCCATTTCTAGTGCGATATACCCCCATTATAATCCGTTTCTAATGCGATATACCCCCTTATAGTCCGTTTCTAACGCGATATACCCCTGTATATAACGTTTCTGCAAACATGTTTAGCCATACACAGTGGCGCTACATGAAGCCTTTCAAATATACGACGTGATGTATGTTAGGTGTATATATGCAGACACCGCGTCGGTGGTAGACGTTCCGGGATATCACCATATACGAATTTTCGACTAAAGTCGGACAGAATAATTCCTTTTAATGTACAAAATCCGATTCGAAGGTCCCCGTATCGTTCGATTCCAGCAACAACATTCTGTTATCGGAATCGATTAATTGCCAAAAATAATGCTAACCACCCTCTGTAGAACAAAATTGCCAAAACGTGTTATATATCAACATTTTGTTCGAACCCAATTTGGTTTCGAGAGTATGTCCTCGGCGATAGACTTTTTCAACGAAAGATGAATAAAAGAATATTGAACAAATCGTTAATGTCTCAGTTTTCGATGTTCTTTAAAATGATTTGGGTACAAAAGTTGCCCGGATGTCCATATACGTTTAGCTGCTTATCGTTCCTGAATACGATGTACCATTTTTTGTTGTTGCGAGTTTCGAAGATATAATATAACTGTCTCAACATTTTATTATGAACCCACGACTGTTGAACTAGATCATACCACGAATCTCTATTCCACCTATACGCCCGTATAGAGATCACACCACGAATCTCTATTCCACCTATACGCCCGTATAGAGATCACACCACGAATCTCTATTCCACCTATACGCCCGTATAGAGATCACACCACGAATCTATATTCCACCTATTATACGCCCGTATAGAGATCACACCACGAATCTATATTCCACCTATTATACGCCCGTATAGAGATCACACCACGAATCTCTATTCCACCTATACGCCCGTATAGAAATCATACCACGAATCTCTATTCCACCTATACACCCGTATAGAGATCATACCACGAATCTCTATTCCACCTATACGCCCGTATAGAGATCATACCACGAATCTCTATTCCACCTACACGCCCGTATAGAGATCATACCACGAATCTCTATTCCACCTATACACCCGTATAGAGATCATACCACGAATCTCTATTCAACCTATACGCCCGTATAGAGATCATACCACGAATCTCTATTCCACCTATACGTCCGTATATAGATCATACCACGAATCGCTATTCCACCTATACGCCCGTATAGAGATCATACCACGAATCTCTATTCCACCTATACCCCCGTATAGAGATCATACCACGAATCTCTATCCATCTATACGCCCGTATATAGATCATACCACGAATCTCTATCCATCTATACGCCCGTATATAGATCATACCACGAATCTCTATTCCACCTATACGCCCGTATATAGATCATACCACGAATCTCTATCCATCTATACGCCCGTATATAGATCATACCACGAATCTCTATCCATCTATACGCCCGTATATAGATCATACCACGAATCTCTATTCCACCTATACGCCCGTATATAGATCATACCACGAATCTCTATCCATCTATACGCCCGTATATAGATCATACCACGAATCTCTATTCCACCTATACGCCCGTATAGAGATCATACCACGAATCTCTATTCCGCCTATACGCCCGTATAGAGATCACACCACGAATCTCTATTCCACCTATACGCCCGTATAGAGATCATACCACGAATCTCCATTCCACCTATACGCCCGTATAGAGATCATACCACGAATCTCCATTCCACCTATACGCCCGTATAGAGATCATACCACGAATCTCTATTCCACCTATACGCCCGTATAGAGATCATCTCTATTCCACCTATACGCCCGTATAGAGATCATACCACGAATATATATTCCACCTATACGCCCGTATAGAGATCATACCACGAATCTCTATTCCACCTATACGCCCGTATATATATCATACCACGAATCTCTATTCCACCTATACGCCCGTATAGAGATCATACCACGAATCTCCATTCCACCTATACTCCCGTATAGAGATCACACCACGAATCTCTATTCCACCTATACGCCCGTATAGAGATCATACCACGCATCTCTATTCCACCTATACGCCCGTATAGAGATCATACCACGAATCTCTATTCCACCTATACGCCCGTATAGAGATCATACCACGAATCTCTATTCCACCTACACGCCCGTATATAGAGATCATACCACGAATCTCTATTCCACCTATACGCCCGTATAGAGATCATACCACGAATCTCCATTCCACCTATACGCCCGTATGGAGATCACACCACGAATCTCTATTCCACCTATACGCCCGTATAGAGATCATACCACGAATCTCTATTCCACCTATACGCCCGTATAGAGATCATACCACGAACCTATTATACGCCCGTATAGAGATCATACCACGAATCTCCATTCCACCTATACGCCCGTATAGAGATCATACCACGAATCTCTATTCCACCTATACGCCCGTATAGAGATCATACAACGAATCTCTATTCCACCTATACGCCCGTATAGAGATCATACCACGAATCTCTATTCCACCTATACGCCCGTATAGAGATCATACCACGAATCTCTATTCCACCTATACGCCCGTATAGAGATCATACCACGAATCTCTATTCCACCTATACGCCCGTATAGAGATCATACCACGAATCTCTATTCCACCTATACGCCCGTATAGAGATCATACCACTAATCTCTATGCCACCTATACGCACGTATAGAGATCATACCACGAATCTCTATTCCACCTATACGCCCGTATAGAGATCACACCACGAATCTCTATTCCACCTATACGCGGGCCCGTATAGAGATCATACCACGAATCTCTATTCCACCTATACGCCCGTATAGAGATCATACCACGAATCTCTATTCCACCTATACGCCCGTATAGATATCATACAACGAATCTCCATTCCACCTATACGCCCGTATAGAGATCATACCACGAACCTATTATACGCCCGTATAGGGATCATACCACGAATCTCTATTCCACCTATACACCCGTATAGAGATCATACCACGAATCTCTATTCCACCTATACGCCCGTATAGCGATCATATTCCACTCAATCACCAGTTCTCTATTATTGATCTACCGTGTGTACTGCCTAACATAGTAGCTGAATAACACTGTCTTGACTAACATATATATATGATGAAAATACCCCTTTGCACAACACCCTGTTCCAACATTAGTTAAAACGAACAAAGAATCACATAAACCCCCCACCAAATGTCATAGCTACCAAATCAACCATATATATATAACCCCATATAGCAATAATTATGCTCTGGAAGGCACTACACCAAGCACCATAAAATCACAAATCATGCATGTAAATATGTTCAGCTGTCATCTTTATTGTATCTTTAATCGTTTGTATTGGGAGAGGGGCTTCATAAGTTGAAAAAACTTGTGCCCCGATCCCTTTTGTATATTATATACAAATCAAATACCTGGAAACTTTTTGATGTTGTGACAGGGAAGTTTATAACATTGAGAAATCAGTGCAGTTAATATATTTCTTAATGAGTAGCTGTTCCTTAATAATGTACTTCACTATAGGTGAAGGGCCCAACTCGAAACTGCACGATTTAAGTGACTTTGTGAGTGATTTTGCTTTGCGTCGCTTACAATCATGGAATTTCTCCCGTGTAATTCTGTTTTTGTTTTTTTTTGCGATATCGGCGCACAACAGTCACAAAAAGCATGCAATCTCGAACTGGGGCCAACCCCATTCTCTACTGTGACGTAGATTATTGAGAAACATGTATTAACAAAGAAATAGATTCCCCGTCTTGTTTGTTCAATGTTATAACGTTCCCTGTCAGAATAGGTCAGGGCATCAACAAGTTCCCAGGTTTTGTACTGGTATAGCCGGAGTAGAGATTCATGGCGTGATCTACTGTTGAAAATAATGTGATGATGCTAGTTCCGCTGGGTTAATTTCCGGTAACACTCATCGGCGTACAATGCAAAACAATGGGAACGATATAAATATTTAAGCCACATTCGGACGTAATTCTGAGAAAAGCGGGGAGAAAAGTAACCACACGCGGATGCACTGTGAACTATAAGCTGAGGCTCTAAACCAACATTACCATATCTATATGTGACCCGCCATATCAAATCCAGTCGTAAGTCGGGATTTTTTTTACCCTGTGCCAATGCATTCTCTTATATATGCGAGTCGACCATAGGTCGCCTCATATATATAAGAGAATGCATTGGCCTAACAATTTTTTATCATTTTTATTAAATAAATGTTTCTGACAATTTTTAGGACATAAAATAAAAAAAACATCCATTACCCTGCAGGGAGCCCCACACATATATAGAAGCTTATAGAAGAGTGTCGTCTGCTCATGTTTGTCTGGGGCTCTGTATGGGTGAAATTATAAAATTGTTAAAGAATATTAAAATTGTAAAAAATTGTTAGGCCAAATGCATTCTCTTATATATGCGAGGCGACCTATGGTCGACTCGCATATATAAGAGAATGCATTGGCACAGGGTAAAAAAAATCCCGACTTACGACTGGATTTGATATGGCGGGTCACATATATCGGGAGAAAATTCCAAGAACTCATTACCTTAAAGGGGCCCTGCACACTAAATCATGCCATTTATAAGACCATCTCTTATTTATTATACTCAACAGAATATAGGCAACAAATGAAATAATTTGAGTCATGGACTATAGTGTAAGATACACTCAAGTGATATGAACGATGCAAACCACATTTAATTTGTGCAAACAATATAAAAAGCATGTAAAAGCATAACCACTATTCCCTGGGTGATAGGTTACCACCCCTGGTCAATGGTCCTGCTAATTTGCTATGATGTTGGTGGTCCTGCTGAATTGCTATGGTGGGTAAAACTGATACCGTTACAAAAAAGAACCGGTTTTTTTTAAGTTGTCATTTTCGCAGTGTTTGGTTAATCCGAGCGATTTGAGAAACGAGAGGGCGATCACGATCGGCAGATGTTTAACCCATACCTTGGCGATAGTGATTAGCTATTTTCAGCTAGGAATCTAAAATCCATAACATTCAATGTTAATCTTCAAAGATTAGAACAAGTTTGTTTTTTTTAAATACGCCCACAACTCTGTTAAAAAAATCGGATCAAACCCATATTCGAATTCTATCTGTATTTTGGGCTGAGAAACTCACATACCAAATTTGATTTCAGATATCTTTTTTTTTAGTTATTGCAGCATGCGTGAATTCAAAGTGGAAGAAGGGCCATAACTCCATAAAAAAAACTTGGATCAAACCCATATTTTAACTTGATCTGTATTTTGGGCTGAGAAACAGATATACAAAATTTGGTTCCGATCGAATAAAAAAATGTTTGAGTTATCGCACCATGCATAATGTGTCTACCGGACGGACGACGAGTGGTCAATCCGGACATCGACAATATGTGTACCATACTATGGTATGGGTACACATACAAATAAAACTAAATTAATCAATCAATAGGGGCAAAGAGTGTGTCAAAATAAACCAATATAAAATGAGACATATCAGATGAAAGTATCAGGAATGTTGAGAAATGTTACTTTTTAACACCAGAAATCCATGCAAGTGAATGAGGAGAAACCTGGAGATATAATAGAAGAATGATTAATTGAACAATATAATGAGAACATCCATACAAATGAACAATAGTCATGTACCATATATACTGACTGAGAATAAAGCATTACTTCCTTTAAAAAAAAAAAATACTTACTATTCCAATTAAAACTTTTAGAACTTAATGGGAGAGTCCACTGAATCATGAATGGGTTACAGCTTCACTGCTATGTGTTATATATGTGGTTAAAATAACTCTAAATCAATAAGACAACATTATAGCTGTTCTCTCTATTGAAGTTAAATTAAGCTTGCATTACTGTAATTAATTGTAAGCTACTTGGGTTATTATCAAATCTGTTCAATTCTTAGTTGAAAAAGGGCCATAACTCTGGTATAACAAATTGGGTGTAACCCATATTCAAACTCGATCTGTATTTTGAGTTGAGAAACTCACATTCCAAATTTGGTAGCACGAGATATAGAACTCCCCCCCCCCCCCCCCCACCACCAGAAATTGTGTCCAATAACTGTGATGTGGGCATCGAGATATCAACACAGAGATACCAGACCCAGCGTCTGATACCATATTCTGAGGATGCACTCATCAAATTTGTAATAGGAATAAAAATTCGAAACGTTGGATCGAAAAAAACATTGAACTCGTAGCTCGAATGGTTGACGCTATATAAATGCCACTATCATTATTATATCATATATATTAGATATGGCACAGTAGCATGTTATATATACGTCTCCGAGACATGCCGAGCGTTTCTCTTTGATAATACAAGGCGCCTATTTTTTGAAATGTGGGGGGGGGGGCGTTGGTGGGATTCGAACCCCGGTCCATGACGACAAGAGTGCCTTGTGACTCAATGTCCGACATCAATACCACACGGCCATCGAAGCGACAGTTCATTTCTTGATAAAATTCCTATTAACCATTATCATCTCACCTTAATTCGAATGGACTTCAATGTGATCTCCTGGCCCGCAACGAACAGAGATCCCAGATAAACTGGTTTGTGCCACAGTTATTGGACACACTGATAATAAATAAAAACTCTACACGATTATATTTATGTATCATATTATATTATTAAACAGATTCGTGCGTTTTTTAATATAATATGGGATATAAATCTAATTTTTGGGGTTGTTTTTTTTCAGTCAATGTGTCAATTATAACTGTGGATTGTGCTCGAAATATCAACACCAAGGCACCTCTGATACCATTTTTTATTATATGACTCATTATTTCACTAAATACCACTATATTGTGACGGTTTACCGTTTACCGAATCGGATCACGACATGACCGATTCCCTAATTGAATATGTCCTATTTGGTACACTCATTCCGAAATTATCCTGGAAAAGACGAGTCTGATGTACTATACATAAATCAGGCGAATTCGCGTAAAATAAGTACTGATCCATCATTCAATCGATTTGTAAAAGCACATGGCACGCTGCAAGTCTCACCTATTTGGTACCTTTGTAGAAAATTCCCAAACAACAGGCGATCATACCACACACTAGCAAGTGTAATTGAAGCAACCTCAGATGCATGATTCTGCTCTGTATATATGAACTTTCATACACCGATATCGTAGAACACATACTCATTGGTTGTCATTACCTTGTAAATATAATTAAGAAACGACATGTTCTATGGTATCAATAACCAGTTTGGGGTACCATTTATTCTTGTTGATCAGCCATCGTCCACCAATGTGATCGTACTTCATATATCACTCATCAATAATGAACTGATGTCTGTGCTGAATAATATTGACTCCTTCCTGAACTTCCTGATGCATACTTTCTTCTGAAAAAGGCGGTGTTGCTCGATCGGTTGTTGCCCTGACTGATCCGAACACCTATTTCGATCCACCATAGACTATCGATCCGTTCTCACAGCATGACTGTCCAACAAATCAATACTAATGTTACGGATCAGTTGTGAATTCGTCTTTGTCTTCTTTGCTTATCTTCTTAGCCAGGGGTGGGGAGGGCGGGACACAACTGCTTCGACTTCGATGGAGTCGCCCTTGTGTAGGCTCTGTCTCGGTGTCGCCTCACGCCCAGTGCCATATTTCTTGGAGAGACACTCATGCGGTAGCTGACAATATATATGTTGAAACATTGAAGTTTTACTATTTTCCAACATATATATGCCAACGAGTTCAAAGTCAAAGTACTGTATTATAAATGTATTATTTTCAGGTAGCTGTGTACCACACCTTGTGGTTCCATTGTATAATTGTATATAATGTTAATTTAATATTCATGTTTGTCAATGTATGTCAATCTTCATTTATGGAGGAAATAAAGATGTAATAATAACAAATCGGCGTGATATGGAGACTCAGATCACTTCACTATATAGTGATAAGGAAACGCCGTCAAATTTGTAATGGGAATACATTCGAAACGATGGATCGAAAAAAAAACATTGAACTCGTAGCTCGAATCATGGAATGGTTGACCCTATAAATACTATTGCCATATCAGTTCATATCCACAAAGCCGACTTTGTGCCAGTTGATGGACACAATGACGAAATAATAACCTACAGTTAGATCTATATATCGTAGTTAATTATAAAAAGACGTGCGTTTTTAATATAATGTGAGATATAAAGTAGTATTATTATTATATATTCATTTAAGAAACGCTTTGTACAGCAAATCATTTACATAAAAAATCAATACAAACAAGATAACATCGCGCATATTTACACATACAAGCTTCACCAATATATATGAATGAACATTCTGAATAAATTAATAAATATAATCTTGGGGGTTTATTTTCAGTCACTGTGTCAAATAACTGTAAATTGTTTGTTCATGGAGAATAATCGGAATAAATTCGAAACGATTGTTCGAAAAAAACATTGAACTCGCTATCGAAAGGTTGATCTATAAACACCACTACACGCATATCAGTACACATCAGTGGAAAATTCCAAGAAACGATTACCTCCACACCTTAATTCGAATGGACTTCAATGACCATTTCCTCACCCTCGACGAATTGAGAGGTACATTCTCAACGCAGCCGGGTAGCTGCTTCAACATGGCCCCATGATGCTAGACTTCCGACGCGGCGCAAAATTCACATCAACAACTGTGACCTAGACAGATTATTTTCAGGTCCATTTACGTAACCGCTCTCCTCCTTTTTCGGGCATGCGCGTGTAAGCGGCTCAGTGTGTGTTTAATAACGTTACAACCGTGAAAATTCAAGTAGGCCAGAATATTCATTCATAGATATTCAACAAGACTTGATATCCCCGAAAGATATGCACCCAATCGTCGAGAGAGGATTCGTTTGACGAGTTAAAGGAATGAAGTGGCTTCAAGAAGGCTGGAGAATCCGGTCCATGAACGGAAAGTGCAGATCAAGACAGTGATCAAAGATTTCGATAGATAGAATCGGCAATGGAGCCGGATATATATGTTACCCTTTATCAGTCATCTTATCTGAAACAGCCGGGCAGACTAGCCACGTGTTCTTGTCAGAAATTATTATTTTTAAGATGTATCGTGGTTTCGCTAATTTTTATGACACCCATTTTACTTTTTTATTTAGATTCTGGTGCGACATGTTTTGCCCCCTCCCCTACATTACTTCTACATAGCCAGGCGTGTGCTTGGTTAGCATTATCTGATCACTTACATTTGACCCAAATGCGAGAATTATGAGCTTCAATCATCTTTAATATTATACTTTTTTCTTCTTTTATTAACACTTATGACTGGCACTGAAACTCCCTTACAGCTAGATGCTCTGTCTGTCATTAGCTTATGTGTGATGGATGATGGAAGAGGAGTTTGCCCATTTGGTTTACCTAAATAACTGATGAACTATAAGTTGAATTAAGTTCCTTGTCAGAACGGGTCCGAACTCTAAAAGGTTCCCAGGTTTTGTACTGCTGGAATATGATCTGCACGGGCATAGCCGGGGTAGAGATTCATGGCATGATCTAGATACGCAAAATTTAACGAAGTTCGATCAATATGGACTTCAGTTGAAAACAGAGTGAAGTTATATAGCAATGGTATTTTAAGAGGAGCTGCATGGCTGGTTTTGTCAAGAAATCCTGAGAGTGCAGGAATTATAAATCTCGGCTTGTGGTCGAAGGCAAACACGGATTCGAATAAACCCCAACAGCAAGTAACCGCACACAAAGTAGGTTCGGTTGTGAAGGAACCTGCATGTAATATGATGTGCACAGTTTAGCAAAGTTCGATCAATATAGTCATCTGTAAAACGGGGTGAAGTTAGCATTGGTATTTTAAGAGGAGCTGCATGGTATTTTAAGAAGAGCTGCGTTGTATTTTAAGAGGAGCTGCATGGCTGCCATGGGTTTGTCAAGAAGTCATGAGACTGCTGGAATATGATATGTACGGGCATAACAGGGGAAGAGATTCGTGACATGCATGATCTAGATACGCACAATTTAACGAAGTTCGATCAATATGGCCATCTGTTGAAAACAGCAATGAAGTAGGCAATGGTATTTTAAGAGGAGCTGCATAGTATTTTAAAAGGAGCCGCATGGCGGGTTTTGTCAAGAAGTCCTGAGAGTGCAGGAATTGTAAATCTCGGCTTGTGGTCGACGGCAAACGCGGATTATGATACACAGCAACAGTAAAGTAACAGCACGCACAAAGTAGGTTCGGTTGTGAAGGAACCTGCATGGAATATGATGTGTACAGTTTAACAAAGTTCGATCAATATAGGCATCTGTAAAACGGGGTGAAGTTAGCAATGGTATTTTAAGAGGAGTTGCATGGTGTTTTAAGAGGAGGTGCATGGCTGGGTTTGTCAAGAAGTCCTGAGAGTGCAAGAATTGTAAATCTCGGCTTGTGGTCGACGGCAAACTGCGAGATTACGCGCTATCAGATACCGGAATTCTTCGGTTGTGTACTGCTTGTCGTTCGCTGTTGCTCATCTATGCTGCACAATGTAAGACGTATGTAAGCTCGGGAAATCTACAAAGAATCGCACCCGAACCGTACCCCTAATCGCACCATCACATGCTGCGTAAATGGGATTATTAATGCACAGCGCTGCGGTTTGAGTTCATCTCCCCTCTCATCTAGCTAAGCGATCCCTGAGCGAGTTTGGTTTTCATTGTTGAGAGTAAAAAAGGATTATATTGTTTGTGGTCTCGGCGGCTCATTTCGGTTTAAGCGCCGTTTTTTTAAGTTGTGAAAGCACAGTCACTTATACCGAGGATAAATGTTACTCTCAATTGTGAGTAGGTTCAAGTCTGGAAATAGTGCGTCTGTAATTTGCAGAATGAGGTCCCCAGAGGGTGAATTTAGTGATGCTATCCCGCACGTCTCAAAATTCACCAAAAAATTCAACCTCATTCTGCTTAGAAGATGAGACCAAGCAGAATGAGGTCCCCAGGGTGTAAATTTGTTGATGCTAGCCCGATGTGCGGGATAGCATAACTAAATTCACCATCTGGGAACCTCATTTTGCAAATGGCAGACACACTATTTGCAGGCTTGAGTGGGTTCATTCGATGAGATCCCGCTCTGGTTCCTCAGCAGGGGCCAGCTATCGTATTGATCTGTTGTGCACATCTCGCTGGTTCTCGCGGGTTCTAAACCCTTGACCGGTGCATGGAAATTACCAAAAAGGAAGTTTGCTCGGATGCATATTACGCGCGAAATCCTCAAGCGGAACTGTGCGCCAAACAACAAACAAATAGACTCTAACCGAAGTTGTGTCTCAGAACGCGCCAAACAACAAAAAAACAAATAGCCTCTAACCGAGTTGTATGTGGGCGAGCCATTTCTAAGAAAGAGCGCCACTGTGCAGCCATGGGTGTGGCAATGTGACCTCCGCTTTGTCAATATAATTATGCACAATTCATGTATACCTTGTTAGTTAGTAAAATGGTCTCGTGTGGAGGGATCCCAGAGTAGGACTGTCCTCCTAATATATACATGTAAATACAACCACCGGCTGCAGTTTGACCAAAATGATAAATCTGGGAAATCTATAAGATAATAAGATACTTTTTGGCAATTTACACCCACTAGGGACAGATGCCATACAACATAAAACATTTAGGGAGTTAGGGAGCCACCCATTATTTATTGACGTGGCATGCAGACTTTCATCTTATGTAATTAAGATAATTTCACGGTCGGACTGTAAACAGCTCCGTAATGCTGCGTTGGAACAACAAGTGGCATCGGTTAAGAAATCAATCTTCAAAACGGCAGAATCACTGGGGTGGAATATTGCAGACCTAAAAAATCCGGGTCCAGTTCTGAGTCAATTCAAAAGAACCCTTATTGAAGATTATTATATATATTTCAGACAAAGTCTCACTGATGAATGCTCAAAAACGGGAAGTAATAAATTACGAACATACCGACTATTCAAACTTAAGTACGAAATAGAACCTTATCTTCTTCACACACCATCAATAGAAAATAGAATCGTTTTTACTAAACTGCGTATAAGTAATCATAAACTGGCTATTGAAAAGGGACGCCACACCCAACCACCGACGGCATTGGAACAAAGACTATGTATATTTTGTTCCGATGATGCTATTGAAGATGAAAAACACTGTCTTTTGGAATGTAGTGATAACTCTTATGAAGACACAGTTCCCAGACTTTGAAAACATGACACAAACTGAACAGCTTGTCAAAATCCTATCCAACAATATTTCAAATTCATGCACTTCAATATGTCATATAATCCGAAAATTATTTTCCGCACGCGATGAGCATCGCCTCATAAGCAATGAATAAATGAAGACGAGACGACCCTATATATGCACATTCAGCTTTACTTAAATGGTTATATATTACCATCTTTTGTTATATCAGTTATTATATTGTTCAATGTACAACTATATATTATTATGTTTGCATACTGTCCTTATAAGGATGTTTTGCCTATTAAACTTATCTTATCTAACATGAAATATACAAACAATATGAATGCATATCAAATTATATATGAAATTGGTGGACATATAATAAATAATACAGTAATGGTTTTATGCTATCTCTTCAAACAATTTCCAGACCATGTTACAGACTGTAGTACAAACATCTCTATTTTCGATTTTCATAAGAAATATGAATGAGTATTTCTGCTAAAATGTCAATGAAAAACCTTTCGCGCATTTCACTATACTTCATACATTGCATAACAAAGTGTTTTTCATTATCATAAGATTCATAACGCATCCTCTCGTATGCTTGTTTGGGTCATCTGTGTCTGCCTTTTTCAACTTTAAGACCCCTGAGTTTACTAAACGCTTTCCTAATTTCAAAATTCTTTACATTCACTAGATATGTTTCCGGTGTATCCTTTTCTTTGAATGCTAAATATATGCACGTTTTTCGATTAATGACTAGGAAAGGAGTAACTATCTCGCTGAATACACTCTCATGTGCCTAATAATAGTGTCAGCACCATTAATAATTTTGGAGAAAATTCCAAACGATCACTATTATTTGGCGTTGGGACATTGAGTGAAATTGCCATCACTATTATTAATTTCAGTCTAAATCCCAACCCATAACTATTAGTATATATAGGCCATCATGATTATTATCAATATCACTGGTTATTATGCACCTGATAGTGACTGATCCGACACTTTACTGTTGCCGGGTTTTGGGGGTCTATACTTTGCCGCGCAGCTTAAAAATAAGCTACGTAAATGTGTTATTGTGCATGCATCCTCTCCAAATTTAGTCAAACAATTGCAAAGTGGTTTACTGTCACAAACTGTGAATAATTTTGCAATTTATCTCAGTTGTTTGTGCGTCTGTGAATATGATAGGTGCATGTTCAAATGTTATTCTCAAAACCAATAATGGAATAAAGAAAAGCCCAGCATGTCCGACGTTCGTGTGTGCGCATGCTCCGAAGGGTCTAAAATGTAGACACGTAAACGAAGTCTGTCCGGTTGCATATTTCGCGCGAAATTATCAAGCGGCACTGTGCGTCAAACAGCATCAAATAGCCTCTAACCGAGTTGTATCCATGTAATCCATTTCTGAGAACGAGCGCCACTGGACCGTATATGGAGGTGTGGTTTGAAGATATCTGTCAATATATTCACAACATTTATAGGGGGGTGTCCATATTCTCTCATGCGAATGTTGGATCAAGGGGAGGGCTGTCCAATTTATAAATGCAAGCCCAGTTGTTGTTGGGACCAAACTATGAACTGTTGGAAGTCTATATAAAGTGTTGGTTTAACTTTCAAGTGCCACTGAAAAACTATCATTTTAACTGGATAGCTCTAAGAGGCTAGTCAATTTTCAGTTGTGGGTATTGGATGTATAAATATCGGTAGAACGTGGAGCAAAATAAGTTCAAACATTTACTGTTATAAATTTGATAAGCGTGTATACTCGTCTCCCAGTTTAGTCGAAAAATTGCCAAGTGGTACACTGCCATGAAATGTGGAGGAAATTTTCTATTGTGATTGATCTGTTGCACACATCTCAAGTGGTTCAGTGTCCTTCGCGGTTGCATGCAGTAACATAAACTAATTCTATGCGGTTGCATATTTCGCGCGAATTTCTCAAGCGGCACTGTGCGCCAAACAACAGCTAGCCTCTAACCGAGTTGTATCAAGGTAATCTTTCTGAGAAGGAGCGCCACTTGACCGCAGAGGAACAGTGGTTTGTAGATATCTGTTTGGTCCATACAGGGGCACCGGAAGAGGGGGCAGAGGGGGCAGCTGACCCCCACCCCTGCCCTTGACCAAGGGGGGGGCGAGCGGGGGCAGGACTTGCCCTTTTTCTGGAGACAGAAAATGCTTTTTGTGTGTTTAATCTCGTGTTTTTATAGTAAAATGTGACTTTTTTGGTCCAGATACCACCAATTTCACAAGGAATATTAATTTGTTGTCAATTTTATCACAAAACGGCCATAAAAACCGACAAATACCTTTAAAATAGGAATTTTTGCCACAATGAATTTATGGTTATTTTCCCGAGTTTGCAGAGAAAATGCCCTTTTTTGCGGAAAAGTGCCCTTTTTGTAGGCTCTGCCCCCCCCCCCCTGCCCTTGGGTGCTTCCGGCGCCCCTGGGTCCATATATGCACAATATTTATAGGGGTGTGTCCATATTTCTCATGCGGATGTGGGATCGAGATGAGAGCTGTCCTCCCAATTTCTAAATGCAAGCCCAGTTGTTGTTGGAACCAATTACACTATGAACTGTTGGACGTCTGTATATAGAGTGTTGTTTTAACTTTCAAGGGGGTGCCACCGAAAAACAATAATTTTAAAAACTGGATAGCTCTAAGAGGCTAGTAAATTTTCAGTTGTGGGTATATTGGATGTATAAACATCGGTAGAACGTGGAGCAAAGTAAGCGCAAACATTTACTGTCATAAAATTTATAAATGTGTATATATACCCGTCTCCCAGATAAGACAAAAATTGGTATATGCTGCCATCAAATTTGGAGGAACATTTTCATTTTGTTTGACCCAGTTGTATTTTAACCCTTTACCCAACAGAACGGCCCTGTGCCAGTGCATTCTCTTATATATGCGAGTCGACCATAGGTCGCCTCGCATATATAAGAGAATGCATTGGCTTAACACATAACAAAAATGATAAAATTGTCAAGAATGTAGAAAAATATTATAAAAATTGTAAAAAAATAGAAGAAAAAATTATAAAATTGTTAAAGAATGTAAGAAAAAATGGTAAAAAGTGTTAAAAAAGATTTTTTTAGGCCAATGCATTCTCTTATATATGCGAGGCGACATATGGTCGACTCGCATATATAAGAGAATGCATTGGCACAGGGTATAACTGTAACCATCACAATGTGGTCAATGAACCGGTTCCAATGATATCCATATTTGTATGGTGTTAGTGAGACAGACCGAAGATATTTTAGGCTGTTGAAGCTTTATTTGGGCGTTTTTGTCCGGTTTGTTGGGTAAAGGGTTAAAGAGCCATTTCTGGGAAAGAGTGCCACCGACTTCCAATGCATGGTGTGGCAGCGTCACCTATAGTTCAGTAGAAATGCAAGTTGTTCATGCATGCATTCGGGCTTGTAGTTATAACTATATATATGGACGACACCCAAACTCCCGCCCTCACATCAAACCATCTGATCATGCAGGGCCTGTGCTTATAGATTCAATTTTAAGTCTCCAAATAGCCACAGACTTAACTTTAATCCATATGCACATGCCATGATCAGATGGTTTGATGTGGGGGTGGGGTGGTGGTTGTCATCAGTAGTTATAACTCTATATAAGCCCCATGCATGAACAACTTGTTATTTCTACTGAACTAGATGACGAGGAATATTACTATACTTCTACAATGACACACCAAAGGGGCCCGGGGGGTGTCCATTGTTGGTTTCAGGGACCTATAGGCCTATTACCGCTAAGACATGGAATAAAACTAAAGTCATGAAGAAAAACACATTATGAAGCAGAAGTTATGAAATCTCTCTCAGTTTTGTCGAAATGATGCAAAGTAGCACATGTATTTACTGTCTGTCATAACATGCGGATAAATTATCTGTTTATATTTTACACGATTGTGCATGGCACATACATGTATCTCGGTGGTTCAATATCCCACCGGGTGTATGGCAAGTAGCTATAAAGGACGTCCGTCTGTTTGAAACTTTGTATATTTCGCGCTAAACCCAAAGCTCGCCAAATTTAACACCAACAAACAAATAGTTCCTAACCCAGTTGTATCCATAGATGAGAGCCATTTCTGAGAAAAGCGCCAGCATACAACAGAGGGTGTGGTTTGCAGACGTGAATTAAATGGTTAATTAACCGAATACATTTAAAGTCTATATGTCGCGATTTAAAGTCTATATGCCGCGATTTAAAGTCTATTCTGCCGCGATTTAAAGTATATATGCCGCGATTTAAAGTCTATATGCCGCGATTTAAAGTCTATATGCCGCGATTTCTGAGAAAGAATGAAAGATCCAATTCGATGAAAGGAAAAACCCGTAAGAAACCTCGTAACGATTCGGAAATTGTCCAGAGCTTGTAGATTTGTGGAGATGGGTCAACTTACGCGGGTTGAACAGAAATTTTTCTAAATCGCACTGATGTGACATATTTTCAGGTTTCATCTGTTATTGTTGCAACACATGCCAAAATTGAAGTAAAGAGATCATAAATCAGTTGAAAATAGGCATATTATATATAAGTCTAGAATAGAATAGACTTGAAGTTTTGCTACGGCTGAAGCCCAAGCATGGCTGATGAATCTCAAATACATGAAGGAATCTAGGGTTATGTTAAATAGCATTGATAACAGTGTAACGATACATAGTATACGAGGAGGTTGCACGCCTTTGCAAGTTTCATTTCTGGAAAATCGTAGAAAAAAAGAGCATTATAAATACCAATGGAAAGATTTTATACTTTTTAAGCATTAAATTCAGAATATAATTATTTCATATATTTATCGTCCTATTTGGCACCCCGAATACGCTGAAGGCATACATGGTTTAATTTAAGTCTGGAAGATCACGTCGCTTTAAATTACTTATATATGTGAATGTGACTGCATGGTGTTAACGACTATCTGGAGATAGCGTGAGGCTGTTATTTGATGATGATCTTCTCGATAAAGTCTTTTCACAGAAGACCAAGGTTATCTGGTCGGTAGATTAGTCCGGTGTAAATGGGATGTAACTCAAAATTATCGGTTATATCAATGGAAAGCTCAGTTCTAATTAAAATTAAGATCTTTTAACAAGCTACGCGTATATATGACTGTCGAAAGCTTAAATTGTATACACATTTTAAACAATTATTACAGAATATAATAATATCATACATTTTTATCGGCCAATTACGATACCGGGATTCAGTTATACAGAATGCTGGACGTTTCGGCACCTGGACATTTCGGCACTTGGGTTTGTGGTTCGGCGTCAGGACATTTCGCCAGGATTTTTCCGCACTTCGGACGAAACGTCAGTCTCGGACCAACGTGAACAAATAAGCGACAGACAATAAAGAGCGTTCCTTCTTAAGTATCATGTTCCTTTTAATTGAGCCAATAAAGAGCGTTTGTCTCATTTATGTCCCAAATATTGAAATTACTGATAAATGTGTATTTCTTTTCTAAGGTTTTCATGGTATAGACAGTCCGTATGTAACAATATAGCAAAGCATTTATTTATTTTATTTAAAGCGGTTAGACTGCGTACTAAGCATGTCCAAATAATAATAAACCATGTGCCGAAACGTCTTCGATGATGTGTCGAAACGTCCAAGTGATTTGGCCGAAACAACCAAGTTCCGAAAACCTAGGTGCGGAAACGTTAAGATATATCAATGTTTCTCTATAACACATCTATTATATTATAATATTAAAAGCACCAACAGTACTTTTTATTTGGGTGGGGGGGGGGGTAATATATTTTAATTCTGTCTATAATATACTGATACACCAAAGCATTGGACATTTAATGTATTTTTATCGCATATAAGGGAAAGCATATTATCTCAAATTTTGTGATGAGTTTACAGACATATTATGGACTTGTTTGGGTGCGTGAAATTGGTGAGTTATTACTCAGGCGCTATGCCAACATGGGGATTGTAGCATTCCACTAACATCGCCGAAAATTTCAAAGAAATCGACTGTACCACTCCACAGAAAACATCTTCTGAACTACACTCAATTATAAATATTTACATCCCGATGGTCGATAAACTAACACAAATGATTTCGCCACCAGAGTCATCGCATTTAATTAATATATAAGAATGACGGCATTTGTTGTCATGGAATACAGGTAGGTCGTTGTCATGGAATACAGGTAGGTCGTTGAATACAGGTAGGTCGTTGAATACAGGTAGGTCGTTGTCGCGGGTTGTCATGAATACAGGTAGGTCGTTGAATACAGGTAGGTCGTTGAATACAGGTAGGTCGTTGTCATGGAATACAGGTAGGTCGTTGTCGTTGTCATCAGCTTGTCATATCCATGTCCCCATGTCACGACATTAATGACTTCTTCGATAACTCAATAAAGAGACAAATATTTGTTGATAATATTCGCAGCAAACTTCTCAAAAATAGCAATCGACGTGATCCCCCAAGGAACAAACTTGGAACGTATAGAACATTCAAAACGATTACTTCTTTGGAGGAATATCTCAACGTCATTTCCGTCCAAAATCAGCGTGAATCCCTGACAAAATTAAGCATAAGTTGCCACACCTTGGGCCCCTAACGCGGACCATACTTCGACCTCGACGAAGCGGACCGAATTTGCGAAACATGCAATGAAATCGACAACGAAGAACACATCCTTATTTACATTACTTCTCTGTCAGAAGAGCGCGCCCTATTTTACGAGAACATATCATCCAGTTTATTAAACATCCACAACGAGAGACTATTTAAACAAATAATGACCAATACAGACCCAAAACCTATACGGGCTCTGGCACACTTCGTCCACTGTGGAATGAAAAAGTAAGGGGTTTGGCAACCGAGTGACGAACTCTTAAATCGAGTCCAACTAAAAAGAAACAAAGATTCTTCGACTGTCTCAATCTCTGAATTGTATATTTGCCAACAATATACATATTAGCACCACGTATGGTGGGCATATATATCATACTAGCTGGTGGGCCCGGACTTCGTCCGGACTATTTAAGGACTTCTTTGCCAGAAACATGACTATATGAGCGTATATGAGGAAGGACACGGCCGCATGCGAATTTGGACCCGATTTGATCTTGAATTGACCATTTTGAAGGTCAAGGTCATGTCGGAGTCAGGATTTGACCCGTCCAAAACACTCCCCGGACAAAAGTAGCCCTAGTTATAAAATTTCGTCGAAATCCGCCATTTTTACCCGATTTGACCTTGAACTGACCATTGTGAAGGTCAAGGTTATGTCGGGGTCACGATTTGACCCGTCAAAAAACACTCCCCGGACAAACGTACCGCTAGGTATCAAATTTCGTCGAAATCCGTCCGGCAGTTTTCCCGGCCATTGCTAACAAACAGACAAACAGACAGAAGTCCCAAATATATATATTAGACTATAGCTGGTGGGCCCGACTTCGTCCGGGATGTATCCCCTCTGCCTTCATCCGGACATCAGATCCATCGAAAGGCGTGATTTGACCTTGAATTGACAATTTTGAAGATCAAGGTAAGGTCGGGGTCACGATTTGACCCGTCGAAAACACTTCCCGGACAAAAGTAGCCCTAGGTATCAAATTTCGTCGAAATCCGTCCGTTTTACCCGATTTGACCTTGAATTGACCATTTTGAAGGCCAAGGTCACGTCGGGGTCACGATTTGACCCGTCCAAAACATTCCCCGGACAAAAGTAACCCTAGGTATCAAATTTCGTCGAAATCCGTCCGTTTTACCCGATTTGACCTTGAATTGACCATTTTGAAGGTCAAGGTCAGTTCGGGGTCACGATTTGACCCGTCCAAAACACTCCCCGGACAAAAGTACTCCTAGGTATCAAATATCGTTGAAATCCGTCCAGCAGTTTTCCTGGCCATTGCTAACAAACAGACAACAGACAGACAGACAAACAGACAGAAGTCCCAAAATATATAGTAGATGTATATTACCATATATTATCGTTTACCGCCATATACCATTGTTGTTACCTCTTAACTTTGTTTCATGTAATCCTTCCATTGTGTCTTGTTATTCTGTGTTCATGTACATTTGACCATATATGGCGTACCGTACAAATAAATATGATTGATGATTGATTGATGATTGGTTTAGTCAATTTGGATTAGTATTCGTTAACCCTTTACCAAACAGAAGGGCCCTGTGCCAATGCATTCTCTTATATATGCGAGTCGACCATAGGTCGCCTCGCATATATAAGAGAATGCAATGGCTTAACACATTAAAAATTATAAAATTGTTAAAGAATGTAAGAAAAAATGGTAAAAAGTGTTTAGGCCAATGCATTCTCTTATATATGCGAGGCGACCTATGGTCGACTCGCATATATAAGAGAATGCATTGGCACAGGGTATAACTGTAACTATCACAATGTGGTCAAGGAGCCGGTTCCAATGATATCCATATTTGTATGGTTTTATTGAGACAGACCGAAGATATTTTAGGCTGTTGAAGCTTTATTTGGCCGGTTTTGGCCGTTTTGTTGGGTAAAGGGTTAAGTAAGATTATTCTCTATTTCTATTTGATCACCCTACCGGAGGGTTTCACATGACTTTAAGTACAACATCCAATTTTCTTTCAAGGCTCGAGACATGCTTTAAGATTGCATGTCTCCTAAAATTAAATATATGTGAATTTGGCTGGTGTTAACTTCTATCTCGAGATATAGCGAAGATTTAGCTTTGATGGCGATGAACTGCTTGATAAGCCCCATCGTCGGAAGACGGAGGTTATCTGGTCAACAGATGGTCTTATTCAGCACAATCTCAAATAGTAACACGATAGAGGTTAGCCGGTCTATCAGTTAATGTGGTGAATCCTGATATAGATATCGTCTCTGTCGCCAAGTACAATATTAAGATACCAGCTTGAAACCAAATGATTTATAGCACCCATTTGAAGAGATTTAAACACTCATAATTTAGTGTTAACTCACGATTCGCAAATACCTATTTATGGTGTATCCGATTTTATATATTTACATCCGGGGTACAGGTTATTAGGGCATAGGCTAGTCAGGATAAAAATGGATTAGGAAAAAAACATAATTATAGCGGGGGTGGGGTAGTAAAAAAAATGCAGGAAGGTATACCGTCTTGTTTTGCATCTGGCATTTTCGGGGACCCACCAGCCCAAACCTGCAAAACAAAATATGTTTTACTCCCAATTTGTTGACACCCACTAGCCAAATTTGACTAATTTTGGCCCGAAACCACATAAAACCCTTCTTTTATTGCCATACACTGACAACTTATCTCCTTTAGTCCAAATGACAGTTAAACAAAGAGCCTTCTTGTATTCCATGGACAATTTAAGTCTAAACTCTTATAATTCATTAACTAATTTATAAACAGCTTCATTTGTTCAAGCTTAATGTATGCTGCTATATAGCGTGAACATTTGTTTAAAATAATGATAATTATATTAAGTTATATACAAATAGCATCAGACGTTTCTCGACAAAGTAACAGGTGTTTATAATTAAACAGGTGTTTATAATTAAGCCAGGTGTTTATAATTAAGCCAGGTGTTTATAATTAAGCCAGGTGTTTATAATTAAGCCAGGTGTTTATAATTAAGCCAGGTGTTTATAATTAAGCCAGGTGTTTATAATTAAACAGGTGTTTATAATTAAGCAGAGAGTTTTTCGTCACATGTTCTCTAACGGCCGAAATTCAAAATTTTTAAATATTCTCCAAAATTATCGATATTTTTTTAAAAGATTGAAAACTTCAAAGAGAAAAACATAACAAAAAGCAACAGGTGATATGGACCTATAACGGTTAGAAATTCAAAAATTCTAATAAATCTATTGGTTAAAATGGATTAGCATATGAACGACTTTTGGAGACAATAGAAAACTCAACAGATGGAGGGACTGAGGCTATTGTTACCGAGAAACAACTGTTCTCTTAACGGCCGAAAATTCAAATTTCATGACAGATGATCGACTAGAAGTATACGGAAAATTAATTAATTGAAACATTCTCGATAGCAACAGGTGTCCGTACCAGCCTCTATTGAAATATGTCTACAACTGTCCTCGTATAACCAGCGTCTATTGAAATATGTCATCCGGCAAAATCGTATCCAGAAAGTTTAAAGAGTGTCGTCATTGCTCTGGACAATTTAAGTGTAAACTCTTGGAATTCATAAGGATTAACTGTCATGTGGACTGTTTTTTTATGGAGATGTAACCGTGAGGTAAGTGGACATAACTTGTGTAAAACGGGTTTTACATACAAGTTATGACCACTTACCTCACGGTTACATCTCCATAAAAATAGTCCACATGACAGTTAATCCTTATATTTATATACATTTAGCGAAAAAGCCACTTTTGTAAATGTATTTAAATCGAAAAGTGTATCGTGACAAAAACAGCCCAAAATACCCAATAGCACCCTTGGCAAAAGTTAATAGGAACAATTTCTCTTCATATTGAAACCCGATGATGTATTAAGTCAATCCTGCTCGAGTCCAAATGCGCCCAAAACATTACGCGTTCGTCTTTCCAAACCCAATGACGTATCGATGGTGTTATGAGTCGTTGCGCATTCACCGAGAAATAACTGCAACTAGCCACGTGGGCGCCGACCAATCAGAATGCTGGATTTAGTGATGACAACACTTAGTATGTAAATATAATAATATGAAGAAATTATGTTTGATTCTATACAAAGCAACAGGTGTTTGTTTATAAGGGTGGATTTTTACGGCCCATGCTCTCCAGCGGTTGAAATGCTCCACATAAATAAAAATAAATAAATAAAATAAAAATTTAAGTGTAAACTCTTGGAATTCAATAATATGAAGAAATTATGTTTGATTATATACAAAGCAACAGGTGTTTGTTTATAAGGGTGTTTTTTACGGCCCATTTCTAGTCATGACACTAAGAATATTGAGAACACTTTCAGAGATCAATTTATTCAGAAATGGTGGTACGACATCGATAACTCATCACGGGGTCATTTTTATCGGAATTTTAAAATAAAGTTTGGCTATGAGACTTACTTTTTAAATTTACCTCGTGATCTATCTCATAATATTATGCGATTGAGAACTGTCAATCACAGACTAGGTGTTGAAACTAGTAGATGGGGCAATGCAGGCAAACACAGCAATGAATGCACTATATGTAGATAGGCCGACGCGAATGATGAATATCACCTTGTATCCATTTGTAAATCATTGGAGGGGGCGAGGCAGAAATATTTACCACGACATTATTTGGAAGAACCATCTAGATGGAAATTCTAAAAACTATTAGCTACCAGCAACCCCGAATTTCAGAAATGTCTAGGTATTTTAATTAAAATAGGACTGAAAAGGACAGAAAAATAACGACCGCGCGTGGTGATGATATTGAGGATTATGACGACGATGACGATAATAATGACGACGAAGATGATGGTGTTGATGATGATGATGATGATGATGATGATGATTATGATGATGATGATAACAAAGGTTATGCTGATAACGACGACGATGATGATGATGGTGACGATGAGGATGAGGACGATGGTGATGAATGACGATGATGAAATGACGAGTAGTTGGTGATTGTGATGATTGCATGATATTGGTGATGATAATGATCATGATGATGATGATGATGCGACGATGATGATGACTACATGCTATTGATGATAATGGTGATGATGATGATGATGATGATGATGGCGATGATGATAATGACTGAATGTTCGATAGATGTACTGATGACGACGATGATATTGACGACGATAGTTGATGACGATAATGGTAGCGGTGACGACGATGACGATGATGACTGCATGCTAGTGGTGATAATGATGATAATGATGATGAAGATGATGGAGATGATAATGACGATGATGCCGATGACGGTGACACAAACACATACAGATGGCGGGTTCTGATGACGACGACGATATTGATGACGATAGTTGAGGATGATTATGATGATAGCGGCGACAATGATTATGCTGATGATGCAGACGATAAGCCTTCTAATGGTGACGGTGGTGATGACAATGAAGATGATGATTATGATTACGATGATGTTGATTATGATGATGATGTGGATTATGATGATGATGCTCATGGTGATGAAGATTAGCATAATACAGATGACGATAATGACGATGACTATGTTGTAAATAGTGTATATATGTTCACATTCATCTCTAATTTCATGTCAATTCATGATTGAGTTAATAAAGCATTCCATTCCATTCCATGATCTCCAACGGTCGAAATTCTCCACATAAATAAAAAAAACTTTTTTGCTGTTCGCCAGGTCCAAACTCCTATAATTCACTATAATAAAATTATAACAAATCTTTTTTGTTCAAGACACACTTTAGCTAATTTCGATTGGAATTTACTTCAAAACAATAGTAATTATAGTTTATTCTATGCAAACTAACATCTGAAGGGTTTTTTATCGACAAAACAACATTTGTTAACAAAATGGAATCTTTGGGCACGTGCCACCAACAGTTGAATTCAAAATTGTCAAAGGCTCTACAAAATGATCGATATTCTTGAAAAGATTGAAAACTTCAAAGAGAAAACATAACAGAAAGCAACAGGTGATATGGACCTATAACAAAAAAATAGTGTTTATACTGTTCCCCAGGTCCAAACTGCTAGAATTCACTAATATATAACGAATCTTATTTCTTTAAGGCACATTTTAGCTAATTAATATTACATCTTAGCTAACTAAGAGTAATTATATTTAATTATATCTGCAAACTAACATCTGAAGGTTTTCTATCGACAAAGCAACAGGTGTTAATAACACGGAATCGTTGGGCACGCGCCCACCAACAGTCGAAATTCAAAAATATTCAAAGGTTCTCCAAAAGGATCGATATTCTTGAAAAGATTGAAAACTTCAAAGAGAAAAACATAACAAAAAGCAACAGGTGACATGGACCTATAACGGTTAGAAATTCAAAAATTCTAATAAATCTATTGGTTAAAATGGATTAGCAGATGAACGAATTTTGGTGACAATAGAAAACTCAACAGATGGAGGGGCTGAGGCTATTGTTACCGAGAAACAACTGTTCTCTTAACGGACGAAAATTCAAACTTCATGACAGATGATCGACGACTAGACGTACACGGAAATTTAATGAAATAATATTTCTCAATAGCAACAGGTGTCCGTACCAGCCTCTATTGAAACATGTCTACAACTGTCCTCGTATAACCAGCCTCCATTGAAACATATGTCACCCGGCAAAATCGAATCTCGAAAGTTTAAAGAGTGTCGTCATTGCTCTGCATGGAAAATTTAAGTGTAAACTCTTGGAATTCAATAATATGAAGAAATTATGTTTGATTATATACAAAGCAACAGGTGTTTGTTTATAAGGGTAGATTTTTACGGCCCATTTCTAGTCATGACACTAAGAATATTGAGAACACTTTCAGAGATCAATTTATTCAGAACTGGTGGTACGACATCGATAACTCATCAAGGGGTCATTTTTATCGGAATTTTAAAATAAAGTTTGGCTATGAGACTTACTTTTTAAATTTACCACGTGATCTATCTCATAATATTATGCGATTGAGAACTGCCAATCACAGACTAGGTGTTGAAACTAGTAGATGTGGCAATGCAGGCAAACACAGCAATGAATGCACTATATGTAGATAGGCCGACGCGAATGATGAATATCACCTTGTATCCATTTGTAAATCATTGGAGGGGGCGAGGCAGAAATATTTACCACGACATTATTTGGAAGAACCATCTAGATGGAAATTCTAAAAACTATTAGCTACCAGCAACCCCGAATTTCAGAAATGTCTAGATATTTTAATTAAAATAGGACTGAAAAGGACAGAAAAATAACGGCCGCGCGTGGTGATGATATTGAGGATTATGATGACGATAATAATGACGACGAAGATGATGGTGTTGATGATGATGATGATGATTATGATGATGATGATAACAAAGGTTATGCTGATAACGACGACGATGATGATGATGGTGACGATGAGGATGAGGACGATGGTGATGAATGACGATGATGAAATGACGAGTAGTTGGCGATTGTGATGATTGCATGATAATGATGATGCGACGATGATGATGACTACAATATATTGATGATAATGGTGATGATGATGATGATGATGATGATGGCGATGATGATAATGACTGCATGTTCGATCGATGTACTGATGACGACGATGATATTGACGACGATAGTTGATGACGATAATGGTAGCAGTGACGACGATGACGATGACGATGATGATGACTGCATGCTAGTGGTGATAATGATGATAATGATGATGAAGATGATGGAGATGATAATGACGATGATGCCGATGACTGTGACACAAACACATACAGATGGCGGGTTCTGATGACGATAGTTGAGGATGATGATGATGATAGCGGCGACAATGATTATGCTGATAATGATGACGGTGGTGATGACAACGAAGATGATGATTATGATTACGATGATGATGATTATGATGATGATGTGGATTGTGATGATGATGATGATGATGATGATGATGATGTGGATTATGATGATGATGATGCTCATGGTGATGAAGATTAGCATAATACAGATGACGATTATAGTGATGACGAGATGATGACGATGACTATGTTGTAAATAGTGTATATATGTTCACATTCATCTCTAATTTCATGATTGAGTTAATAAAGCATTCCATTCCATTCCATGTTCTCCAACGGTCGAAATTCTCCACATAATTAAACAAACTTTTTTGCTGTTCGCCAGGTCCAAACTCCTATAATTCACTATAATAAAATTATAACCAATCTTTTTTGTTCAAGACACACTTTAGCTAATTTCGATTGGAATTTACTTCAAAACAATAGTAATTATAGTTTATTCTATGCAAACTAACATCTGAAGGTGTTTTATCGACAAAACAACATTTGTAAACAAAATGGAATCTTTGGGCACGTGCCACCAACAGTTGAATTCAAAATTGTCAAAGGCTCTACAAAATGATCGATATTCTTGAAAAGATTGAAAACTTCAAAGAGAAAAACACAACAGAAAGCAACAGGTGATATTGACCTGTAACGGTTAGAAATTCAAACATTCTAATAAATCTATTGGTTAAAAATGGATTAACAGATGAACGAATTTTGGAGACAATGGAACACTCAACAGATGGAAGAGCTGAAGTTATTGTTACCAAGAAACAACTGTTCTGTTAACGGCCGAAAATTCAAATTTCATGACAAAATAAGCAACAGGTGTCCGTACCAGCCTCTATTGAAACATGTCAACTGCAAAATCGTATCCCGAAAGTTTAAAGAGCGTCGTCATTTACACTGGACAATTTAAGCCTAAACTCTTGGAATTCAATATAGTATATCAACAGTAAGCTTTGTTTGTTCTAATAATGTTAGCTATTGTAGATTGGAAATTACTTCAAAATGATGGAAGTTATGTTTAATTCTATAAAAACTAACATCTAAAGTTTTTCGACAAAGCAACATGTGATTATAAAGGATTTTTCGGCACATGCTCTCCAGCGGTTGCAATTCTCCTCAGACACAAACCGATGATTATTCAAATGATTGAGCACTTCAAAGATATGCATAACGTAAAGCAACAGGTGATATGGACCTATAACAAAAAAAGAGTGTTTATACTGTTCCCCAGGTCCAAAATGCTAGAATTCACTAATATATAACGAATCTTATTTCTCCAAGGCACATTTTAGCTAATTAATATTACATCTTAGCTAACTAAGAGTAATTAATTATATCTGCAAACTAACATCTGAAGGTTTTCTATCGACAAAGCAACAGGTGTTAATAACACGGAATCGTTGGGCACGTGCCCACCAACAGTTGAAATTCAAAATATTCAAAGGTTCTCCAAAAGGATCGATATTCTTGAAAACTTCAAAGAGAAAAACATAACAGAAAGCAACAGGTGACATGGTCCTATAATGGTTAGAAATTCAAAAATTCTAATAAATCTATTGGTTAAAATGGATTAGCATATGAACTACTTTTGGAGACAATAGAAAACTCAACAGATGGAGGGCTGAGGCTATTGTTACCGAGAAACAACTGTTCTCTTAACGGCCGAAAATTCAAACTTCGTGACAGATGATCGGCGACTAGACGTACACGGAAATTTAATGAAATAATATTTCTCAATAGCAACAGGTGTCCGTACCAGCCTCTATTGAAATATGTCTACAACTGTCCTCGTATAACCAGCCTCTATTGAAATATGTCTACAACTGTCCTCGTATAACCAGCCTCTCTTGAAATATGTCATCCGGCAAAATCGTATCCAGAAAGTTTAAAGAGCGTCGCCATTGCTCTGGACAATTTAAGTTTAAACTCTTGGAATTCAATAATAGTTCAGTATTATGCTTTAGTTGTGCTTAATGTTAGCTTCAATATGATGACAATTATGCTTGATTCTATAGAAAGCAACATGTGTTTGTTTATAAGGATGGCTTTTTGCGGCACATGCTCCTCAACCGTTGAAATTCTCCACACAAATAATATACATGCTTTATTTGCGCTTAATGTTAGCTATTGTATATTGGAATTCACTTCAAAATGATGTTTAATTATATAAAAACTAACATCTGACGTTTTCGACAAAGCAGCAGGTGTTTATAATGAGGGATTTTTCGGCACATGCTCTCCAATTAATGGTTGAAATTATCCACACACCAAATGTCGATGATTATTGAAACGATGGAACACTTCAATGATCAACAGAACGTAAAGGAACATGTGATACATGTATGAACCTATAACGAAAACGTGTGTTTATGGTGTCCCCCAGGTCCAAACTTCTAGAATTCACTAATATATAACCAATCATCTTTGTTCAAGATTTTTAGATAATTTCGATTGAAATTACGTCAAAATAATAGTAATGATAGTTTATTCTATAAAAACTAACATCGGAAGCAACAGGTGTTTATAACACTGAATCTTTGGGCACGTGCCACCAACAGTTGAAATTCAAAAATTTCAGAGGTTCTCCAAAATGATCGATATTTCTTGAAAAGATTGAAAACTTCAAAGAGAAAAACATAACAAAAAGCAACAGGTGATAAGGACCTATAACGGTTAGAAATTCAAACATTCTAATAAATCTATTGGTTAAAATGGATTAGCAGATGAACGACTTTTGGAGACAATAGAAAACTCAACAGATGGAGGAGCTGAGGCTATTGTTACCGAGAAACAACTGTTCTCTTAACGGCCGAAAATTCAAATTTCATGACAGATGATCGACTAGAAGTATACGGAAAATTAATGAAATAAAACACTTTGAATTGCAACAGGTGTCCGTACCAGCCTCTATTGAAATATGTCTACAACCGTCCTCGTATAACCAGCTCGAGTATGAATCGCGAACGAGTATGATTGGACGTCTGCGCATTCCATGGACAGGTGTCCAGGCACGCGACATTCTACCGCAAGTCACTGTGCGGCGCAGACGACAATTAAAGTCCAAAGCAGGCGACCGTAATTATCAAACTCAATTTCCATACAGCTGCCTAATGTGTATTCTACTGTTGTAAAATACATCGAAAATTGAGCATCTGTTCCTTGAATGAATGAGAGCGCTTGTGCGTGTTTAATGCTGACGTGTTCCCTTTGTTTGTGATTAATGTCTGCGGCGAACTTTTCTAACGACTAAAATTGTGTATTCAGATGTTTTAACACCAACTGTCGAAAAAAGGCACAAAATGGTTTGACAACACTGTGAGTGTTCTGCAGTACGCCGAGGGCCGGCTATTATCACATTCATGTGTGAAATGAATGGAAACAGGTCAAAATTATACCTACCCTATCAACTGAACCTATCGGCATTTACCACGCGAAAGAACGCCCTTGAACGGCACATGCTACACAGTGTATATATCGGCCTATATTTCCAATATTGGGATGAGTCACTTCACCCATAGGCACCGAAATAATAGGATGGGGGCAGCAGCCCTCCATCAAGGGGAGGGGAAAAAATACACTTCCACAGAAAGTCAAGAAAATTGTTGAGAATAGCTAAATTTATATTCTTTAAAGGTGAAATAGATCAATTCTGTCAGTTAAAGTATGAACGTGTCTGAAACGTGTTATTTATCAACACATTTTGGACAAAATTTGGCCTTATTATCAACACAAAGCCTCTTGATTTTAGTTATCCATCTTCATCCGAAATTTGGTCCGAGACCGGTGGCTCGTCTAAGTTTTACTGTTTACTGTGCCACTAATAATTCTCGATGGTGCAAAATAATAGATTTCAAAAATCGATATCTATAATAACTCTGAGCTTTGACTCGAATCAAATATTTGTTTTACCCCCGAATCCAAATAAATAGTAATTGAGGTGCGCTTAACCCTTTACCCAACAGAACGGCCCTGTGCCAATGCATTCTCTTATATATGCGAGTCGGCCATAGGTCGCCTCGCATATATAAGAGAATGCATTGGCTTAACACATTAACAATTATAAAATTGTTAAAGAATGTAAGAAAAAATGGTAAAAAGTGTTAAAAAAAGATTTTTTTTAGGCCAATGCATTCTCTTATATATGCGAGGCGACCTATGGTCGACTCGCATATATAAGAGAATGCATTGGCACAGGGCATAACTGTAACCATCACAATGTGGTCAATGAGCCGGTTCCAATGATATCCATATTTGTATGGTTCTATTGAGACAGACCGAAGATATTTTAGGCTGTTGAAGCTTTATTTGGCCGGTTTTGGCCGGTTTGTTGGGTAAAGGGTTAATCGGATTGTGCATCTTAAACAGTTTGGTTTCTATCATTTATTTCAATCCTGTTGCCACTGTTATCATGGTATGCATGCTTGCTTTTCTAATCTGAATGGTAGCTTTTTCCGGGAAAAAGTTGCTCCCCTGCTTTTCTGTGCTTTCTGACACCTTCCAATTGTTCGGGCGTTCTGTTTCAATGCGGTGGCCCAATCGGCAATGTGGATGGATACACTATGTCCTGTCTGTATTATAAGACGAACTGTGGTTTGACCGAATCACACTTTCTTAGGAATTGTCAGGCATTGTTGTTTCGCAGCAATAGACGAGTTTGTAACCGATATCCATAGAATGACAGATGACAATAAATTTAATTTTATAATGGAAAATATATAGTCACATTGTTACCATAAATATCATATGCGACATGATCCGGTCCTTCTTTGAAAAGCGGCATAGTTTATCAATTCCATAATGATTATATATATGAACAACTTATGATTGGCTGCGGACACACGTATCACAGTAGCGATGGCATAGTAGGTGTGACAATTGATTATGGTGGAGTTTGTCGACAATTTTGCTTCAAAATTATTATGCCATAGCCAGCCCGCTGAGTTTCCGCACAATGAGTCGACTGGACCAATTAACCCATCGCGTTTCACCAAGGTGAATCTCTACCCATCGCGTTTTGCTAAATTGTATTCGCTACGATATATATAATTGCACGATCGATCGTCCAGAATTGTGTTTGACCGTGGCCTTGTGGTAATTCATCATTCACTCACATATCATGCACGTGGTATATTTTTTATATGATCTCAATGCATGTTTATCTACTTATATTAATTTCATGAGTATATGAAGACAGTTCCCCAATTGCGTTTTTTTATTTGCGACGATTAGTTCTATACGCATAAGGTTTGACTCACTTGCATTTGCTGAGAAATTACACGGGCGATTTGTTCTTAGTAAGAACAATCATGACTGTTGACAGAATGGGTTATTCATTAATATATCAAGTGCTCTTGTGTGTTATAGCATGTAAAATATAACACTGCGTGTTGAGAAAAGATCGACACGACAAGACATTCAGGTAGATAAATCATTGAGAGATCGAGAGTCGCTGATAAAGCTTGGTAGACTCATTGTGCGAATTTGCAGCTGGCGACATGGCATGATATGGCATATTAATTACAAGAAAACCATAGTCAGAAATGGTAACGCCCCCAAGATCATATTATTAACCATAAATATAAATTATAATATAAAATATATTGGTTACATTAATGCACCGCCTCAGAATTCCGTTAAAACAACTAATCCTTCAAATTATTACAAAACAAACTACATACGGCTTATTACTGCAGGTTTTTCATTCACCAAACCAGAAAGCTTCTAAATGCGGATAAAAAATTGTGTTCATAAAATCTTCAAGTGTGCATGGCCCAGCCATTGTTCATACCTAAACATCGAACACAATTAACGCGGTCATAATAGTTACACACTGCAACTATAAGATATCCAGCGAATGCAAACCCCACGAAAACCCGAAATGTGTTGTTCTGCGAGATATGCCATCGCTATGGCTCAATTTGACACGGCCAGATTAGTCTTCCTACAATATCCTAAATCAATAAAGCTTCTCAAATCATCGGCATATAGTCAGTAGAACTGTCACGAACTTGGACATTCCAACTACAGCTTTTACCGGATCGGGGTCGCAGTACAACTTTAACGCGTCCCAAAATAACCGGAAAAACAATTATCTATTTATAAAATCCCCATGGGACAACATATTACTAAAATTTGTAGAACAGTATACACCGGTGGCGTTAATAATGACCAATTATCACCAAACTCCACCATCGCTACTGTGGTACGTGTGTCCGCAGCCATTGAGTGCAGAACATACATTGTGACTGAGTCCGGTTTTAGTTTAATTCGTGCCATTACTGTACATATATGTTTTATAGTATGTGTATGTTATATGTTTTTAACTGCCCATTGAGGTGTTATTGCAATAAAATCTTATATGCATGGCATCATCTGATCTATCGCCTCTTCAGATATGCTGATTTCTAGTATATTCATGGCATCATCTGATCTATCGACTCTTCGGATATGCTGATTTCTAGTATATTCATGGCATGATCTGATCTATCGACTCTTCAGATATGCTGATTTCTAGTTACGAATATAACCCTTTAATGACGGGAGTTCATGCGTTGGCGCAGCATTAAAGTCTCTGTGCCAATGCATTCTCTTATATACTTTAGTCGACCTAAACAAAAAGAGAATGCATTGGCCTAACAATTGTTTATCATTTTTTATCAATTTTTCTTCCATTCTTTAACAATTTTTTTTTTTACATTTTTTCTTACATTCTTTCTTAACAATTTTTTTTTAATAATATTTTCTCACATTTTATAAAAAAAATTATCATTTTTTCCTATATTCTTCAACAATTTTTATCATTTTTATCATTATTTCTTACATTCTTTAACAATGTTTTATCATTTTTATCATTATTTCTTACATTCTTTAACAATCTTTTATCATTTTTTCTTCTTTTTTTTCTTACATTTTTCAACAATTACAAAAAATAATATATAATATGTTAGGCCAATGCATTCTCTTATATATGCGATGCTACCTATGGTCGACTCGCAATATAAGAGAATGCATTGGCACAGGGTTTTCGCAATAATCCAGGAAGCTCCAGTCATGAAAGGGATAAGAAAGAAACTTATGGCGTAAATAACACAAAGGTTGAACTTCTATCGGGGGTTATACGGGGCCATTCGAAGTGTTACCGACATATGAACCTAATCAAAGACAGCGTTATATGGAAGTCAGAGACTGTCGATTCCACACGGATTCTTCATTAATGTCGGCGATAACCATCTGTTTGATGACTCGCCAGCTCCTATAGGGGATGGTCGTTCATTTGGGAATAATAGCGTATTTAAATCGTCAGAAACAATGTAAAACAAGGATGTAGGTTTTGGGGGAGGGGTGTGTTTCCCCTGACTTTGGTCCCAATTTCCACAGCTAGACATTTCAAACCACAAATTTTCAGATGTTGCAATCATTAGTCTATTTAGACTGCAATCGAATGAGGGTGCCAATGAGGGTGGCAATGAGGGTGGCAATGGAATTCGCCGAATGAGGATGCCAATGGAATTCACCGTATTTGTGTCTGGGTCAAGGGGGTAGAGTTGGATATTCGCAGCTGCATACCCCCACCCTAACGGACACCCCCTAGCCACGTCACTGCCCATGTATGTACTCGTCTGATCGCTAAGCAAATAACCTCTAATTCGGGGAAATGTATTCTCGGCTATTCTTGCGAATCTTATTCGGTTATCTAACTTAGACATGCGATGTCAAGGATGGGTCATAAGAGTCACAGTAAACATGAACTAACCACATACCCCGGTGTTCAACAAGATGTTTGACATACTATAAAACACGAGACAATGTTTAAAAGCATAAACGCCAATCCTGCAAATAGTGTGTCTGTCATTTGCAGAATGAGGTCCCCAGGGGGAGAATTTAGTGACGCCATCCAGCACGGCGGGCTAGCGTCACCAAATTCAACTTCTGGGAACCTCATTCTGTTTAAAGGCACGTGTGGCCTTAGTTGTCGAAAATATTCATATTTGTTCCAATCACCGTAAACAGAAAAACATTAAAACGCATACAGTTTCGTTCATATATACCATGACCATCGCGTAAACAGCATGTTATCACAAAGACCTACTATATTTTACATAAGCAAGAGCCTGATTGTGTTACATAAGACAGCACAATGCTACTGGCTAATCACACACAAATGGCATAAACGCTCTTTATTAGTTCCATATCAGGAATTCACCAACAAAGAACGCTCTTTATGTTTACCATCATAATATAAACAAACACCAGAAAAGTTACTTTTTATGCTTGTGTTTACATAACAATGGTCAAACAGATGGCAATAACATACTGTTTATGCGATATTTATTATTTGTATACGGACAAAGTCTGTCTACATTTTGATGTTCTTTCTGTTTGTGGCGGGTTTTGACGGGTGTAAATATTTTCACAGGATACCCACCGCCAAGGCCAACCGTACCTTTAAGCCTCAACTACTCTGTGAGACCTAGGATAAGATGTTCACCCATTAGTCACCTCGCTTATGCATTTTATCTTCTGCAAACTAGGTGATATAGAAACTTCACAGAAGGGAAAAAGTAACAAAAACAATGTTAATTTGAGACTATATATATACTTCACAGAAGATGAGACCTGAGCAGAATGAGGTCCCCAGAGGGTGCATTTAGTGATGCTATAGCCCGCCGTGCGCGATAGCATCACTAAATTCACCCTCTGGGGACCTCATTCTGAAAATGACAGACACACTATATTTGCAGACTCGATAAACGCCCCACGATTGTGAGAGTAAACCAACAAATGTACTTACAGGCACGAATCATTGTTACGAACACAAAAAGTACCACTCCCGCACACGAAGATAAGTCCACTCTTCCTCCGAACGTACCGGAAGTTTAGCCCCGTGACCCGAACGAGCGAAATTATTATTATTATGGTTATATTGCAGGTGGTGCAAACATGCGCAGAAATATTGGCTCAATATGTTATGCAAACTAATTCAATTCACAATTATTGAAAGTACCTATAGATTACTTTTTAGCTCAACTTTACTTTGTAAAGTTTGATCTATTGCCATGGGTCCGTCGTCCGTGCGCGCGTGTGTGTTTGTGTCCTTTTGGCACACCATACAGGCCACATCCCTCATCCGATCGTTTATTTTAGTACTATCTATACCAACTCATTTGTGTTGCCAACTGGGCGGACATCCTATGTCCTGCACGTAAAACGCCCCGTCTTCACGTCTTGACTTCGTCATATGGCCTGTGCGAATGAACATTTTCATTGAAGAATTCAACCTGATTTTATGATCCTCGGATTTTGATACTCATGAAGGAAACAAACAAGCCCCCTCCTTATGTCATCAGTGTGCTGTCGTTCTGTTTACATCGTCCCGGGTTAAGTGGTCCTGCTAATATGCTACGATGCTGGTGGATCCTGCTAATATGCTACGATGTTATAGTGTGTCCTGCTAATATGCTACGATGTCATAGTGTGTCCTGCTAATATGCTACGATGTTATAGTGGATCCTGCTAATATGCTACGATGTTATAGTGGGTCCTGCTAATATGCTACGATGTTATAGTGTGTCCTGCTAATATGCTACGATGTCATAGTGTGTCCTGCTAATATGCTACGATGTTATAGTGGGTCCCGCTAATATGCTACGATGTCATAGTGTGTCCTGCTAATATGCTACGATGTCATAGTGTGTCCTGCTAATATGCTACGATGTTATAGTGTGTCCTGCTAATATGCTACGATGTCATAGTGTGTCCTGCTAATATGCTACGATGTCATAGTGTGTCCTGCTATTATGCTACGATGTTATAGTGTGTCCTGCTAATATGCTACGATGTCATAGTGTGTCCTGCTAATATGCTACGATGTTATAGTGGGTCCTGCTAATATGCTACGATGTTACAATGGGTCCTGCTAATATGCTACGATGTCAGTGGGTCCTGCTAAAATGCTACGATGTTATAGTGGGTCCTGCTAAAATGCTACGATGTTATAGTGGGTCCTGCTAAAATGATACGATGTTATAGTGGGTCCTGCTAAAATGCTACGATGTTATAGTGGGTCCTGCTAATTTGCTATGATGCTGGTGGGGCACAATGATGAATATATGGATTTTAATATATTTTATTACACACTTAGCGGTTATTTATAATGATTTCTCGGTGAATTAAAACTGATAATGTCACACCTGTGTACGCGCTCAACTGGTCGGGGACTATTTTGCCACATATTATCTTAGAATTAGCGCTTTTAAATAGTGACAATTGTGTAATAAACAGAATAATCAACTGGTTTCGATGATTACATGACATATTTCACTTTCGGAGCCGGCCCTATTGGTAAAATCCTCGTGAATTATTTCACATAATCATCGAACCCAAATTGAATATTATCTATATGTAATCATGACTGCTCTGGTGTTTGTAAAATACAATAATAGCCACCTTGATTATGGTCAGTTTGTAACATCCAAAAGTGTCATTATTAAAAATATATTTTACAGTTATATGTGTTTGAATCTTGTATCCACATCATTTGTTCAGATTATCTAACGGCTGAGAAAATGGCAACTTTAGCTTGCGTGCGAATATTTTCATTGAAGAACTTAACCTGATTCTAGAAGCCCCGACTGTTTATACTGATGCAAGAAAACAAACACCCTCGTCTTATAGGTCATCATTGTGTATTTTCGTCGTATTACAGGTCATCATTGTGTATTTTCGTCGTATTACAGGTCATCATTGTGTATTTTCGTCGTATTACTGGGTCATCACTGTGCATTTTCGTCGTATTACAGGTCATCACTGTGTATTTTCGTCGTATTACAGGTCATCACTGTGTATTTTCGTCGTATTACAGGTCATCACTGTGTATTTTCGTCGTATTACAGGTCATCACTGTGTATTTTCGTCGTATTACAGGTCATCACTGTGTATTTTCGTCGTATTACAGGTCACCACTGTGTATTGTCGTCGTATTACAGGTCATCACTGTGTATTGTCGTCGTATTACAGGTCATCACTGTGTATTTTCGTCGTATTACAGGTCATCACTGTGTATTTTCGTCGTATTACAGGTCATCACTGTGTATTTTCGTCGTATTACATGTCATCACTGTGTATTGTCGTCGTATTACATGTCATCACTGTGTATTTTCGTCATAGTGCAGGTCATCACTGTGTATTTTCGTTCTGCTTTACATTTGTGCTGTTTTGCAGTGGGCGCATTACAAAATCCATAGCGTATTTGACGGTCGGTTCGTGACAACAACATGATTAATCCTGTGCAAATTATCGCATTTCGGCCGCCATCTTGGCCGCCATATTGGATTTTGGTGTCGCATTTTTGACTAATTTGAAAGGGTTGTATATTAGCATAACAAATCGAGCGGAATATGCTATCTATACTATAATGGCGACCAAACAGACGGGGCGGATATCAAGCAAAATGGCCGCCATGGTGGACGCCATCTTGTCTAGAGTCTTTGCGGCCACTTTTTCTTTCTTGTTAACATCCGAATAAAATTAGAGGAGATTTTAAGGAAGAAAATTCCTGGGGAGGGTGAAGAGGTCGACTAATATATCCCGGACTAATTAGCCAATGCCTGAGAAAATGACAACTTTAGCCTTAGCGAATATTTTCATTGAAGAATTTAACCTGATTCTAGAAGCCCCGACTGTTTATACTGATGCAAGAAAACAAACACCCTCGTCTTATAGGTCATCGCTGTGTATATTCGTTCTGCTTTACATTTTTGCTGTTATGCAGCGGGAGCGTTACAAAATCCATAGAGAAAACAACTGCGTATTTGACGGCCGGTTCGTGACAACAACATGCTTAGCCTTGTGGTTTTGAAGTGCAGTTTTTGGCATAGTTTCGTATTTTCCCATTCATGTTCGCAGTAAATTACATCGAGTCGATCAGCGTGGAAGTCGGTAAACTGCGAACAATCCTAAATATATTGTGATAATCCACCCACAAATACGGGCGGTTCTGTGCTGTCATCGATCGTGGAGGGGAGACGAATTCTAGGGATGTTCAGACAACAATCTACAGGTTGAAGGAGTACGGTATTCACAATAAACGTGTCGGCTCAACCTACTTCATGATATATGCACATGAACACCTATGACTGGGGCGCAATGTGCAGGGATGTGGCTCAACGGTATCTGTATGCTGGGACACAGCTGGGTTGGGACTTGGGGGTAATAATTATACAACTTCGAATTTTCAAAGTTCAAATTTAAAACTCCCTGTCCCTTGAACCAGACCAACTCCTTAAATATGGGAAATTGAATTAAAAAAATTACTCCCCCCCCCCCCCCCCACATTGGATTACAACTTTCCGAGCCAATTCCGATTGAGGTCTGAATTTTACCAAATGTATTTCAACTATAGCAAAACAAATCGACCGAACAGAGACCAGTCTACAGGGCGACGTGAGCGACATCTCCGTCCTAATCTGGCTAGTGTCGCCTAAGTTTACAGCCACTCTCACATACGGGCAGTTCTGTGCTCCCACTTAGTGTCGCCTAAGTTTACAGCCACTCTCACATACGGGGGCAGTTCTGTGCTCCCACTGATCGCGGAGGGAGACGAATTCTAGGGATGTTCAGACAACAATCTACAGGTTGAAGGAGTACGGTATTCACAATAAACGTGTCGGCTCAACCTACTTCATGAGATATACACATGAACACCTATGACTGGGGCGCAATGTACAGGGATGTGGCTGAAGGGGGTATTCGTTTTCTGGGTTGGAGATTAGGGGTAGTATAGTTCAACGGAGAATTCAAGAAGTTCAAATTTCAAGCTCCCTGTCCCTCTCTTTAAATATGGGAAATTTCATTTACAAGTTTACCCCCCCCCCATTAACCCTTTACCCAACAGAAGGGCCATGTGCCAATGCATTCTCTTATATATGCGAGTCGACCACATTAAAAATTATAAAATTGTTAAAGAATGTAAGAAAAAATGGTAAAAAGTGTTAAAAAGAGATTATTTTTAGGGCCAATGCATTCTCTTATATATGCGAGGCGACCTATGGTCGACTCGCATATATAAGAGAATGCATTGGCACAGGGCATAACTGTAACTATCACAATGTGGTCAAGGAGCCGGTTCCAATGATATCCATATTTGTATGGTTCTATTGAGACAGACCGACGATATTTTAGGCTGTTGAAGCTTTATTTGGCCGGTTTTGGCCGTTTTGTTGGGGTAAAGGGTTAAATTGGATTGGGTATGTTTTGTTGGGTAAAGGGTTAAATTGGATTGGGTATGTTTTGTTGGGTAAAGGGTTAAATTGGATTGGGTATGCTGGGCTGTGGCTTGAGGGTAATTATACGACATCGAATTTTCAAAGTTAAAATTTCAAACTCTCTGTCATGAACCAGACCTGAAATCAAACACCTTAAATCTGGGAAAATTAATTAACAAATCCACCCTCCTTAGATTAGAACATTCATGTCTGAAAGTTTACCAAATGCTTTTCAACTACTGCAAAAAAAAAATCCACGATTAAGGGACCAGCCTACATGGAGACGTGAGCGACATCTTCGTCCTGTACTCCCAAGTGTCGATCTATACGTTTACAGTCAACCTTACGGCTTACGGTTTACGACTCAAACTGATCATGGGCATGATGTATCAACAACCTACGACTTCTAATGGCAATGTGACTGTGGGGTATCGTCGGAGGAAGGGGCTGTCCAACTTCGAATTCCCTAATTTCAAATGTCTCAAATTCCACAATCCTATTTCGATTGAATCGACTAAACGTTATATAGATGTCAGCCTATTTCCCGAAATAATTATCGAAAGCAGTGATCCGTGCGTAGTAGCTCGTTTGTTCCGAGTTCCCTGCGTGAGAGTTAATGAGATGGTAGAATGTATTAACTGCATGGTGAGATCAACGCTCTTTATTTTACTATCTGGGGAAAACAAAATAAATATCGTAACACTCATTAGTATCGCATTTTTCGGGGAAACAGGGATCCGGGTTTGTTTTATTGGCGATACGTTCATACTCTATGTTTAACCCTTTACCCAACAGAAGGGCCCTGTGCCAATGCATTCTCTTATATATGCGAGTCGACCATAGGTCGCCTCGCATAATTAAGAGAATGCATTGGCTTAACACATTAAAAATTATAAAATTGTTAAAGAATGTAAGAAAAAATGGTAAAAAGTTTTTAAAAAAGATTTTTTTTTAGGCCAATGCATTCTCTTATATATGCGAGGCGACCTATGGTCGACTCGCATATATAAGAGAATGCATTGGCACAGGGCATAACTGTAACTATCACAATGTGGTCAAGGAGTCGGTTCTAATTATATCCATATTTGTATGGTTCTATATATTGAGACAGACCGAAGATATTTTAGGCTGTTGAAGCTTTAATTTGCCGGTTTTGGCCGTTTTGTTGGGTAAAGGGTTAATTAGAGATTTGTTGCGCTTTCTATACTAAATATTCATTAACGAGGAACTGTTAAGATAATAAGTTCAACAAACGACCGTAGGTTCTGCAAAAGTCCGAACTTCAGGGGCCAGCTTAGAGAGTTTGGGGAAATTGGGAGTCACTTCTCCCTGTTTGGTTATTAGGGAGAAGTGGACTGTTATCGCCGAGAGTTAGCAATGGTTCCGTTTTACACCTCAACATCACTCTCCTATGATCCAATAATAATTATGCAACAAAAGAGCCCATTTATAAAACCATTGTAGTGAGCAGGGTCCGCGCTGGACCAAAATTTACCTTTGCCAAATTATTTGCCAAATGAAAATATTTTTTGCCAAATTATTTTAGAATTTGTCAAATGCTATGATTGCTATCCCTAATAGTATAATTTCCCGCAACATTAAATCTTATTTTGTGGTTTATCATACAACAATAAACCAATCACCGAACAATTAAATTGTAGAAGGGTTGCTTCATCAGAAGGGCACATTCCAAAAGGATTACCACCACCACCACACTAAGTACGGGTAATCCCTCACCCACCAATACTAATGCTATCAGATTAACTGCATCTTAATAAAGGTGTTAACTTTTCCTAGACCTTATAAAACACCACTAATATAATTATATTATAAGAGTTTCCTAAAATGAATGGTATTGATTGACCAATATTTTTCAACATTTTTGAGGAATTAAAAAGTGACTTGCCAAAACTTTTGCCAAATGAAAATATTTCGTGACAGCGCGAACCCTGGTAGTGAGTACGAACACCAAGATATATATATAATCAGTAAATACACCAATATATATATAATCAGTAAATACACCAATCTATATATATAAAACCCGTCGTCTGTGTGTGTGTGTGTGTATCTGTGTGTGTATAACTCGGTCACGCTTTTGGCGCGTTTATAACTTTTTAACCATGCGTCCAATGTGGCCCAAATTTGTACCACGGCCTGTAGTGTGTCATAAAAGGTGACTCACCAAATTTCATTCCGATTGGTCCAAGCAAACCTGAGATCTAACATGGTCCCCAAATGCAGTATCTGCACTCAAGTAGACACTATTTCTTATGACGTTTGTCCAAATGACGTCATTGACGTCGAACGCAGTACAACACTTGTTTGCTATTGTAGGCGAAACTGCCATGCGCTCAACCAAAGCGTTGTTGGAAATTAATGTGTCAGTTCAGGTTCAGTGTGAATTTAGGTAACGAATGTTGAGTTTGTCGCGGAAGTGCATGTATAGTGTGGTGTAGAGTCAAGACTCGAACGTTCTACCGTCGTTGGGAAAGGGTGGATGTAGTGGTGTGCAGATCCAAGACTCAAACGTTCGTCGTTGGGAATGGGTGCTAATATGGTATTTTAATTTGCCAGTTGGGTTTGAACATAAGTAAAGAATGCTGTCTTTGATACGAAAGTTGTGCATTGAGTGTGGAATCGAAGGAGTAGGCCTATCGGTATATATATATACACGTGGGTAGGCGGTACCCAGTGGGTACCGTGAACTCAGTAAATTCGCCGGAACTCAGTTGGAGAAAGCACATTTCCGGGACAGGCCTAATAATAGGGCCTACAGTGTAAACAATACTGCCGACGCTAATTAATGCTCTTTTAATCTTTCGGTTGAGTGCAAATCTGATACAAGAATAAATGTTTAAAAGATCACAATGCGCGAAGCGCACGCAGTTTAAATTCATATAATGTGCGCGAAGCTCACAAAGGGGCTGGAGGCCCCTCCCCCGCTAAATAAAGGTTCAGAATTGAGCCTGTTTCAGTTAGTATAGATTAAGTAAAATATCTTGATTGTTGCGTTCCATATATGTGCATGCATATACGTGGGTTGGGGAGATGATGGTGGGGGCAAAAATACAGTTTTATTGAAATAAAGTGTTCATACAAATGGGCCACGCAGTGCAGGGCGTGTGATCAATAGGCTGCATGTTGAATAGTCCTACAGGGTCCGTTTAAAATGTGCTGCAAGCTCCCTATATGTGCGCGAAGCTCACGCAGTTTAAGATCATTTTCATGTGCGCGAAGCGCAGAAAGGGCCCCTCCCCTCTAAATAAAGATTCCGAAGTGAGCCTGTTTCAGTTAGTATATAGATAAAGTAAAATATTTTGATTGTTGCGTTCCATATGTGCATGCATATACATGGGTCGGGGAGATGGGGGTGGGGGTAAAAATACAGTTTTATTGAAATAAAGTGTTCATACAAACGGGCCGCGCAGTGCAGGCGTGTGATCATTAGGCGGCATGCTGGATACAGGTTCCAAAGTGGGTCCGTTCAAAATGTGCAGCAAGCTCCCGAATGTAGGCTCCTGAATTGAGTATGTTTCAGTTGGTGCATAGTATTTAAATAATATACTGATTTTGTTTCGTTGCGCATATGTGGACTGGGTGTGTAGAAATACAGTTTTAGTGAAATAAAGTGTTCCAACGCGCATCCAGTAACAAAAAGGAGAAGCATGACCATTCCATGTGTCCATGAAAGCGGACACTAGAAAATAACAATTAAAATTTATATACCCGTCATTTTGTGACGGGCAACCCCCTAGTATATATATAATCAGTAAATACACCAATATATATATAATCAGTAAATACACCAATATATATATAATCAGTAAATACACCAATATATATATAATCAGTAAATACACCAATATATATATAATCAGTAAATACACCAATATATATATAATCAGTAAATACACCAATATATATATAATCAGTAAATACACCAATATATATATAATCAGTAAACACACCAATATATATATAATCAGTAAATACACCAATATATATATATAATCAGTAAATATATATATAATCAGTAAATATAATCAGTAAATATAATCAGTAAATATAATCAGTAAATATAATCAGTAAATATAATCAGTAAATATAATCAGTAAATATACTTTATATATGCTGTTTTGACATAATTTATACTAGAATACGAGAGAGAGAGAAGTTAATTCTCCTGTGACAAAATATAGAGAGAAGTGGCTTATTTTATAGGGAGAAGATGTCACCCATGTCGCCATTCGGGCTGGTCCTACCTAACTTATTATCTGACCATATATCCCACCAATAAATAGGATTCCTTCTGTCCTTTCTAATATTATCTGTCGTCCGCTTATATATCCTGAGCATCCCTACAATGCATAATAGACCATTCGAATGTTTCCGTATATAACTGAATGCGAGAATCCATTTAGTAAAAAGGGGGCTATTATTACTTTGACTTGTATGTGAAGCCAAGTTTCACATGTTTGGGTCAATGTGTTCGCCGCCAAACTTGTTTGACTAGATTTGGCGTTGGAAAGGACGGGGTTGAAATTCGAATCGAATAGTACAGTGGAACAATACCACTAATATAAGTGTGAGAAACCCATAGAAATGACATATTTGAGAATCGTTCGGTTTCCAAAGTCCACTCTGTTTCCACAAAGAAAAGGAAATAAAACCTCAGAAACAACAATGGGAAGCAATAACTCGGGATTCATCGCTCGTTTGATCTGAGGTCGCCGCGTCAGCAGCATAATTACAACAAGATCGCATCTTGTTCATTTTTAAATATTTTATTGCTTTCTTCTGTTCCTCGAAAAGACAAACGAGTTTTCTATTTCCTATTCTTTCATTTCAACTGTTTGAAGAATGTTTTGCCATTTGTCTTACGGGCACTAATATGAGGGTTATTGGCTGTGGACGATTTGAGCGATAACATCTTCGGAATGACCGCGACGTTTTAACGATTCATATGTATTTCTCGTACTTAGGTGCAGCCATAAACGGTGTCAAGGCTGTAAATAGTGTGACTGTTATTTGCGGAATGAGGTCCCTCATAGGGTGAATCTAGTGACGCTATCCCTCTATAGGGACCTCATTCTACTAAGGCCTCATATTTTGGGATGTATATGGGAGACCTAGGATCAGTTTTAATTTCTCCAGTTGAAGTTGGTGATGTTCACCCATTAGTTACATCGATTATGCATTTTATCTTCTGCAAATTAGAGGATATAGAAACTTCCCAGAAGGGAAAAAGTAACTAAAAACATTGTTAATTTGGTACTTTGTTACTTCCCAGAATATGAGGCCTAAGCAGAATAAGGTCCACAGAGTGTGAAGTTGGTGATGCTATCCGGCTGTGCGGGATAGCGTCACTAAATTCAACTTCTGTGGACCTCATTCTGCAAATGACAGACACACTATTTGCAGACTTGGACGGTCGAGATGTCCTTCGTCTGAAAAACGTCTTGTCACCTTGCACAATGGTCAGTTCGGAGATTTCTGCGTTGATACCAATATTAAGTTCATTGTAATTTCTCGGACACAATCGAGAGTTTCGCGTCATTAAACCGAACATAATGGATGTATATTCTTATCTAAAACTACTTCCACAATTCATGGAATTAATGATGTGAAGGTGATTATTACTTTTCCCACGAAACGCTAACTATATTTCCCTCACGTACGAGTCCATGGATTGTGTAATCATTTAAAAATATTACAGAACTATAAAGACAGATTTTGTTTGTTTAAAATTCCTATATGTGCACAATAAAACGAGTATCTTATACGGAGAGGATCTACAATTATAACGAGTCCCCAGTTTATAGCGAAGTTTACGAAAATGTGTCAGCCATGTCCGAATATAATTCTCGTTGTTTATTCTGGACTACAGAATCACACGAAATGTTCGGATCGGTGTTGAAAAACTAATGTAATTTGAATATTATGCATAATTATGGATACCAGAGTTGCACTGAAGCCGGATATTGACGACGACGAATGATTTCAGAAACAATCGCGAACCATAAGATGTATTTGTGAGTTTTATTGAAAATCGAAAACCGAAATCATGACAACGGGTATGGAAAGACGTCAACGAATATAAAGAGCACACATTCTTGTGACGTGGTACCCTATTCGTAATAATGATGACATTGTGTCGTCATTCATTCGAAATGTGATCATTCTCAAAACAGATCATCTCTAAATTGGTTGTTATCACTTTCGATACTAAATAAATTCTCCCATTCAGTTATAAAAGTATACATTGGAATGATCTATTATTAATTTAGAGGGGTGTTCATGTAATAAAAGCCGACGACAGGCAGAACACAGATAATACAGGGAAAAAATAAGTAGAATCATTCATATCCATTAATTGCACGTGGGAAATGTTCAGATAATAAGTTCAATAAACGACCTATATATGTTGTGTTTGTTGAACTTATTATGTGAACATTTCCTAAGGAAACTACTCGTCGATGAGTATTTAGTACAGAATGGGTTAATTCGATACGGTCACGATCGTGTTACCTGCATTGTTTCCGGTCACACCTGGTTTGGTTTATGCGGTCACACCGCCTCGCCAGTCTGTGCTTATCTTAACTGATCGCCATTTAAACACGCAAACCATCTTGTTTAAAAAAAGCAAAACCTTCGTTACCACAATACTGTGCACCTTTTCTTCATCGCTTGACAAAAACGCCCGTTGTGAAAAATTAAAACATCGAGGTGCTAATATACTCGAGGAGAGTGTCCAAAACGTTCCTATTCAAGAAAAAACACGGCAAATTTATCAAATCCAATTCTCAAATATCGTAAATATAGTCACATTGACATGCTAACTTTCTATTTCGTCTCGGCGACAATGGATAAGTTTGCTGTTTAGATATTAACATCTTCAAAACAGATCATCCCTTGTTAATTCGACACAGCCACAAGCCTGTTATCGGCGTTGTTTCCGGTCACTCCTAGGTTGGTTTATGTGGTCACATCGGCTCGCCAACCCGTGCTTTATCTCGACGGATCACCATCTCAAACTCAAACCATCCCACTTCATGTTTCAATTATCAGACCGTGTCATCCCAGGTCACAGAGCCCTCGACATCTGTTTTAGCAATTTCATGCCAATTTCAGAGCCATTTGAAGGAAATTGTTTTGACCGCTATATAGGTTTTGAACATGATAACGGTCTTGTCTGCCATGTATATCTGATCACTTTTGCTTCCTGTCCTATAAATGGCTGTATATCGGACACACGCATCTAAAACTTGTCTTGAGCCGTTCACAAAGCAATTTTGGCAATTGCATTTGATGAACTCAATCCTGTTATAGTTCACTGTATAAAGCCTGGTTAAACATGCGCGTGATCATGCATAGTAAGTTTTATTTGAGTCGCCAAACGCACGATAAAACTAAGACTAAGTATAACAAATATGCAGATATATAATATTGAGAACGCTCTTTGCAACTCACTACTATTCGAACGAATACATAAGCGCTCTTCGTAATAGACGATTTTTTTTTACTTTTCGAAATTTGTCTAATAACATTTATTTTCCACTATAAACGAATTTTGGCGAGTGATATAGAAAATTAGAAATGGGTTCCGTGCGTCCGTATAACAACTTTGTATAAACGTGTATCTCAGTCACCATAAGTCCGATTTGAAACATCTTTGGTTCGCTTGTGAACTACCATATATAGGAGAAAGGGTGTGGCGGGTTTAGTCCATGCATTTCTTGCAGACTTATGGGCCTTTGGCCGGGAATAAACGACGCTTTCTGATGACTCAAATCTAATTGTATAAATCCGCCAGCGATGCGGACTGACTTTAACGGACGCAACGCCATTGTACATTATGTACTTATGGATGTGGCTATGGCTCCGGACCTATTGTGAGGAAATTTACCTTAATAACAATAGATGTCTAGTGTAAGTCTTGCAACATAATTCACAAATCGCATTTGACCAACCAACATTTCCCCAAAGAAGAATGCAATATCGCTTTAACCTGGATATTACCTTTTTTTTATTAATTGGAGGTCCGAACCCATGTATACATCTTCGACTACTTTAATCACTTGAACCTGATATATCCTTTTCTGATCAGCACTACCATCTCTTTACTATATTTTTATGAGAGCAAATCAACACGGGGAGAGGATCATCAATAACTTGCGTTGCCATATCATATGTAAAAATATATCCTATATTGTACCTTAACCCTTTACCCATCAGAACGGCCCTGTGCCAATGCATTCTCTTATATATGCGAGTCGATCATAGGTCGCCTCGCATATATAAGTGAATGCATTGGCTTAACACATATTAAAAATGATAAAATTGTCAAAGAATGTAGAAAAATATTATAAAAATTGTTTAAAAATGTAAAAAAAAAAAAAAAATGTTAAAGAATGTAAGAAAAAATGGTAAAAAGTGTTAAAAAAATATTTTTTTAGGCCAATGCATTCTCTTATATATGCGAGGCGACCTATGGTCGACTCGCATATATAAGAGAATGCATTGGCACAGGGCACAACTGAAGCCATCACAATGTGGTCAATGAACCGGTTCCAATGATATTCATATTTGTATGGTGTTATTGAGACAGACTGATGATATTTTAGGCTGTTGAAGCTTTATTTGGGCGTTTTTGGCCGCTTTGTTGGGTAAAGGGTTAAGCTATATATTCATGGCACAATAAATACGTTACTACTAACGGACGCATCCATGTCGCGTCGAATCTAATGCATCGGTAGATTTAAATTTCCAAGGCCAACAGTATCATATTTGAGAGGGACTTGCATGGCGACAGAATTGAGGTTGTGATGCGTCTCCGCCTCCTAAATTATGGACAATATGCTCAACATTTGGAATTATCATGGCGCAAAACAGTACGTGCCAACAATTGGAAATCTCACGATAGCAAAATGGTTTTATTTTTGTTGTTCCGACGAGAAACATAATGTTGTGCACCCCGGCTCCATGCCACAGCCCTGACACATTGTTGCATCAGATTCGAAACAACGAGATTGGTGTATAACACGATGATGTCATCACGCGATATATAGATTCTTGGAGAGTTTTGCACATGTACTTGAGTTGCACTGGTCATGTTATAACAAATTTATAGTTCAGTGACAACTCGACGACAAAACATAGCCATAATATGGCGAATTGCGCTCCAAAATACACATATTAACATCCGCTGTCCGCCGGGACGTTCGTTAAACATTAAACATTAAACATTAAACATTTTTATTGACATAAAACACCCACGCGGGGCAGTTGTCATAATACAGATAATTTAAACACAAGTCAAGACAATTTCATATAAATATACATGTATTTGTAACTCAACACTATATTCTCAATTATTTGCGGAAAACTGCCGAACCATGTTACAGATCAGATTGCATATGCTCTGGTGTTCAGCCTTCATGAGGAATATGAACTTTTCTGTTTCATCAAAGTTTATGAAAATTGGTTGGTGAACTCCTATTTCAGTGAAAAATCTCTTCCGCAAATGGTTATGTTTTTCACATCTCATTATAAAGTGTTCTTCCGTTTCAATTTCATTTGCTTCACATTTTTTACATATGCGTTTCTCGTAAGGTAAGGTAACATGACCAGTGTTTTCAGTTGTAGTTGTAAATATTTCAGTCATTAAGTGAGTATTGTTTACTCAACAAGCCCATTGTGAGCTTATATCCATTATGGCACAGTTCTGCGTGCATGGTTAAAACATAGACTGGACTGCTATTCATGTGTTCTGTAATAACTGTCGAGTGTGTTTTAACCAGAACTGGTTATTCTGTTGAATGAATGGCGCGGGTCGCATTGAAAACACAGTATAAAGAGCGTGATTCTGGTAAGTCGTGTCGATGATAACAGATTAATTAAATAATGCCAATATGGGCTTATTTTTTGTGGAAATGGTCCCTTATTGGACTGTTTTTTAAAACCTCGTTTTATGTAGAGCGTATATTTAGGTTAAATAATGCCAATATGTGCCCGGTCGTATTATTATAGGAACTATGTAGTTGATGTAATCAGTGGGTTGATGCGCACACAGTTGGTCTGGGAGAATGGAGCATATTCCGAAACACAGTTAGAAATTAAGCCTCTTCTCATAGAGCCAAGACAATAAGAGATTGGAGTGTTGTGTGGAATTATTAATTATTCTAGCAGTTCTTGATACTAAACGGGACAAAAATAAACTAATATTTTCAACCTCTCAAATGTATTAAAATCCATTGTTTTATTGTCTCTTGGCACTAGCTCAGTTGTCAAAAAAATGATTATTTTGAAATTCAAGATTTTTTGGCAGATATATCCAGAGAAATTCTTTGTTGAAAATTTCTTGTCATTTTTGGCTTGATTTATAAAAAAAATGCGTATCCCCTTAATATTGTCAGAAACAGTAGGCTGGCCATCACCACCCAGACACACGATAATAACCTGGTCATCGCCACCCATACACACGATAATGCTAATAATGAAGAAGTCAATGTGTTCTTTCATTAGCCCAACTCCACGTATCATCTTCACCTTCTGTCAATCACTCGAGGCCATTTTCGCCTAAGATCAATCAGCGCAGGTCATCTTCCATTTTAATTAGGTGATTTCTCTCAACAAAGTAATTTAATTAAATCACCTTGATACGTCCGGTTCACGCTGTGACAATTGCCCCTTATCAATTTGATTACCCAAGGTACATAAATGTAGTCATTCTGTTACCGGACAGGGACACACATGCACCACGAAACATGTATTAACCCAACATGGGAGAAAGAAAGAAAATCACTTAATCGTGTTATGTCCCTATCTCCAACCACAGGGGCCTGTAACGCGCTCCGCTGTCCGCCCCCCTTTGCACTGCCCATATACGCCGCTCTATATACGCGCCTTCTTCGCGTTAATGGAACATAATGTTCCATTAACGCGAATAAGGCGCGTATATAGAGCGGCGTATATGGGCAGTGCAAAAGGGGGGCGGACAATGGAGCGCGTTACAGGCCCCTGTGCCCCAACGTAGTCTGATGCGCAGGTTCGTGGAAGACATGTAGACGTTGTACACAATGCAATTTAAACCAAATCGAGAGTGTGAATATCATTTTTCTCACTGAATGCCTATATATACTCACTAGAGAGAACGCAAGTATACAATAAAATAACATGCAATAATCCTAATGTTTGAGCGATGACTAATCAGGGAAAATGTTCCTTCATACTGAAAGCGGATGAGAGGGAAATAGCAAATATTTTAAGTAAATCAATTTCATCTTTCTTTGAATTGAGGAGACGCTCGTGCAAATGGTATAGTTATACATGTACAAAACACTATTACTGGGTCTTTATTATACGATGTTAATAGTGTATATAATATTGTACTATATGCTCTATAGTTAAATATAGATTGACCGTCAAAATGAATATTATTACTTGAAACTGTTATTTCTGTTCCGTACCACTATATATGTTCGTTATTTTTTTTTTACATCTTCCATGCAATTATTATGGTGTTTTATGTCAATAAATATATCTAATCTTATCTTATCTTATGGGAATTTCACGGACTGTTTGGAAGTATTCAATGCAAATGCCGAGGACAAAATCTCAATAGCAACTCGGCTGAATCAAAAGAATGTCGAATTTCAGCGTGTGGTGAAACGAACTGGGGGTTTTGTCTGGTCAGACACGGAGCTAGCACGCGTCATTGAACCATTTCAAGAATAATTTCATCATTGAGTCATATATGAAGTCATATCAAACGTAAATTCCGATTTGAAATAAAGCAGATTATAATATAAATGCTCTTTATGTTCACCATACAGGGGATACACAAACAGTGGACGCTCTTTATTATTTCGTGTGGAACAAAGTATATATTATTCTTCCTGAGATTTTGCGTTGATATCGTGCTTGACAGTATAGATATAGAGGATCTCACATGAGTTTCTATTTTATACGGAATTTATCAACCGAGTTCACTAAATTCGATTTGAGCAGAGGTTTACCGAGGCTCAAATAGAATTTAGTGGACGAGGTTGATAAATTACGCATAAAATAGGACGAGTGTGAGATACTTTTTATCACATGATCAAATAAACGCGAAGCAATGCGAAATATCCATCGAAAACAACGATAATAAACTGCAGCGATCGCAAGTCATTTGAAGAACGATGTGACGTCATCGCACGCGCTGATATTAAACGTGTCTATTACCGATAATTATGAAACTGCTTTTATGGCCAAATTATGTGATAAATATAAATCGGATATTTCATGGGTTCTGGAATATATCTGGTATTATTATATTCTCCGCATCTTCTTAAATTAAGAATAAGAGGAGCGTTCATGGGAAGTATATGAGGACGGACGCTATGGAGGCGGAGAAGTATATGAGGACGGACGCTATGGAGGCGGAGAAGTATATGAGGACGGACGCTATGGAGGCGGAGAAGTATATGAGGACGGACGCTATGGAGGCGGAGAAGTATATGAGGACGGACGCTATGGAGGCGGAGAAGTATATGAGGACGGACGCTATGGAGGCGGATAAGTATATGAGGACGGACGCTATGGAGGCGGAGAAGTATATGAGGACGGACGCTATGGAGGCGGAGAAGTATATGAGGACGGACGCTATGGAGGCGGAGAAGTATATGAGGACGGACGCTATGGAGGCGGAGAAATATATGAGGACGGACGCTATGGAGGCGGAGAAGTATATGAGGACGGACGCTATGGAGGCGGAGAAGTATATGAGGACGGACGCTATGGAGGCGGAGAAGTATATGAGGACGGACGCTATGGAGGCGGAGAAGTATATGAGGACGGACGCTATGGAGGCGGAGAAGTATATGAGGACGGACCCTATGGAGGCGGAGAAGGTGATGGAGGAGAAGGAACGGATGTCTCACGATATATAAGTATGGTATACTATAGATGCTGACCGATTTATAATGGAGCAATTATATACTAGTACAGGTATCTGACTTTACTTAGAAACATATTTTATTTGCATAATATACAACAGGGATTGGGCCACAAGTTTTGGCAACTTGTGAAGCACCTCTCCCAACACAATATTACAATTCAATTCAATTCAATTTAATATACTTTTACACCAGATATGGTCAAGTGTATACATACATAATATAGAAACATAATTTATAACAGTGTATTACAACACACATGAAATCAAGATGACGATACAAACGTTGGGTTAATTTGGTAATACTTGCATCAAGGTGCTTGGCAGTAGATAGACATCTTGATATAGATACATCGGATACTTAATGCGGAGTCAATGGGTTCTGGAATATGTTGGGTATTATTTTTCACCGTCGCAATCCTCGTCTTAAATCTTAAATTAAGAAGAAGAAGAGAGTTTATAGTCGGGGAGCCAATAAGGTCCACCTGCACCCCCCCCCCCCCCCCGATGATTACAAATAACCTTATTTTTATTGTTCCCTATGGTATCCAGATAAAGAATCCGGATTTCACCGAAAAATAAAGGTGGCCCTACTAGGTGCTAGAGTCATTTGAATCCAAGATGGCCGCCATTTCCTCTAATTCCGACCAGCTGTATTTAATCGTTGTAATAGATCGGTTGTTAGCAAAAGACACAGACAAAATGTATGCCATTTTGTTGGTATGATGTCCTTCTTCAAAATGACGGCAAATAATTTCGAAAAAAATTCAAAATGGCCGCCGAAAAATGACGTCATATGCACGAAAATAGGAAATTTAATTAATATTTCACCATATCTTCCATTTTTCTTCACATTAATCATTAGTAAATGGCAATGTTTTTGAAACAGTCATCAAGCGCAATATTATAGCGTCATTTTAAGATATTTGCCATTGACGAGGGTTCCGTAATAGATACAGAAAGAGGATTTGAAAAAGAGGGGTGAAATTTTATATTTTTTTTGCAAGACGATTTTGATAGTCATTTTATCGACAAACCACACATGCTGTTAATAGAATGTCAACAACTATGTGCTTTATTTTATTGGACGGATGTTTTACTTCAATGGGAATGAAATTGGTGTAGAAAATTTCCAAAATGGCCGCCGAAAATATGAAAAATGGTAAATATTGCCCCAGGGTGTCCTGCAATGGCTTACAAGTTATGGCTGATATATAAAATTGGCTAATCTGTATTATATACATTGAATACTAACATGTCTGATGCACCATGGATCATTGTTACTATTGTCACCGCTGACATCACCAGAAATATTGGATTTTTCTCTCACAAACTTGACATAAATATCGGCAAAAATTCACTTTTCAGGGTTGGACAATTGTTTTAAGTAAAATGCAACTATCATTGGTATCAAATGTATTTATTGTATTTGGTCTATCTTAAATGTGTCACACTACGGTGTTTATAGACCAAATTGCTCAAGATGGCTTCCAAAATGGCAACCAAATTTGTAAAAAGTTATTTTTTTACATATATCCCGAACATTATTATCTGCGTTATCCGACAAGGTAGCAAACTGTGACTCACTTAGTTATTATACGTGTTAGTTAATTAACTGACAACTACGTTCTATTCTGTTTGTCCCAGTTCAGTATGGGGCATGACAAATTCATTTTAAAGTTGCAGTATGGAATTTTGCGGAGAACCTCTTTTGTGATTCTGGCCATATTATTGGAAGGAAATGGGCAGAACTTTGAGACGGAACTGAGATGAACCATAATATATGGCTATTCTGGCCCATTATGATAAAAAGTAATCAACTGGATAAAAGATGGATGCCAAGATGGCAGCCAGGGAGTTACTGTATGATCATAGGTTATGTGAATAGGTATACAGGGAGTTACTGTATGGTCATGAATGATGTGAATAGGTATACAAGGAGTGACTCTATGGTTATGAGTGGGGTGTCCATGGTGTGATGCATAGGAATATAAGGAGTGACTGTATGGGCATGTGTGAGGTGAATCGGTATACATGTAGTGACTGTATTGTGTATTGTTGTGTTTGGCCGATGTGATCGTATGGGCATTGCTGTGGTGTATAGATATAACGAGAGTAGCTACATGGTCATCCGTGTGTTGTTTATGTATATATGGAGTGACTGTAAGGTCGTGGTGGGATGTATATGTGTACCGTGTGTGGCTGTATTGTGACATGTGGGTGTATATGTATATTTGTGCTGTCTGTATGATCATGGATGGAGTGCGTAGATAAATAGGGAGTGATTTTATGGTTATGGGTAATGTGTATAGGTGCACATGGTATGCCTGTACGGTCAATATTGAAGTTATATGCATACCTGGAATAAGCTAGATGGTCATTGACGAGCGTGTGGCTATATAGGGATTGCCCTTTTGATAACGGGTGGGTCGTATATGTATATATGTTGTGGATGTATTATCATCGGTGGTGTATAGGGTGTAGATGAATTATCATGGATGGCGTGTATGAGTATACAGTGAGTTGCTGAATTGTCATGTATGAGGTGTATATGCAAGTATGAAACTTGTGAGTGGTCGTGTGCGCGGGTATTGGTATATTGGGAAGGGCTCACCATTGGTGAGGTGTATGTGTATATCTGAATTGACTCTATGGTCATGGTATGGCGAATAGATATACATGTAGTGGCTGTATGGTCCATGGTGAGGTGAATAGGTATACAATGAGTGACTGTATGATCGTGAATGTGGTGAATATGTATACATAGAGTGACTATATGGTCGGGTGTAGGAGTATACCTGGTGCTCATGCATGGTGAGTCATGGCTGTATCGTCATTTGTGGCATGTACCGGTATAACCAAATATGGCTGTATGGTCAGGTGTACGTGTATAGAGTGGGTGACTATATTGTCATTTGTTTGGTGTTTATGTACATATGAGGTCATGGGTGGGTTGTACATGTGTAATTTAGGTGGCTATCGCTTTCCACAATAACTCAAGGATATGTTAATCAATAGAGAGGTCATGTCAAAGAGTTCTCCACCTGGATAGTGTTTGTGTACATGGGGGAACTTTAAACGTGAAAAGCGATAGCCACCCATTACCACAGTCATTCCATATATACATAAACACCACAGACATAAAGATATAGTGACCAACTGTATAAATGTACACCTGACCCATGACCATGGATGATCATACAGCCATGAGTCACAATGCAGGCACACCGGGTATAATCCTAAACATGACCCATAACCATAGAGTCACTCCTTGTATACCCATTCACCTCACCATTGGCCATACGGTCATCCCATGTATACCTATCTCCACACACACACATGGTCAAATAGACAACAATGACCATAGAGTCACCCCGGGTATACATATCCACCTCACCAATGGTCATATAGCCACTCGCTTCATACACATACCCTCACCCATGGCACCTGGTATACTCCTTCATCTGACCTATGGCCATATAGTCACCCTGTGTGTACCTATTCAAAACATTCATACATGATCATGGTCAATCAGTGTATATATATTCACTTCACCCTTGGCCATGTCACCCCTGTATCCCTATTTGTCACACCATATCAGAATAGCCACTCAAGATATACTAATACTCCCCAGCGATGTCAGTATATTCACTCCATGCATGCATATGCACATCAGCCATGGCCATATAGCCGCTCGCTATATACACATACCCCTCGCCCATGACCATATAGCAACACATGTGTATAGCCGTATAACCTACACATGACCATACCGTCACGAGTCACCAAGCAGGAACACCGGGTATACTCATACACCTGACACATGACCATTTAGTCACTCCCTGTATAGCTATTCATTACATTTATGATCATACAGTCACTCATTGTATACATACATGTACTCATCTCACCATTGACCATACAATAACTCCCTGTATAACTATTCACCTCATCTATGATCATATAGTAACTCCCTGGCTACCATCTTGGCATCCACCCTGTATCCAGTTGATATGTTTTATCATAATGGACCAGAATAGCCACTTATTATGGTTCATCTCAGTTCCGTTTCAAAGTTCTGCCCAATTCCTTTCAATAATATGGCAAGAATCACAAAAGAGGTTCTCCGCAAATTCCATACTGCAACTGTAAAATGAATTTGTCATGCCCCATACGGAACTGGGACAAACATAATGAAACGTAGTTGTCAGTTAATTAACTAACACGTATAATAACCAAGTGAGTCACAATTTACTACCTTGTCGGATAACGCAGAGAATAATGTTCGGGATATATGTAAACAATTAACTTTTTACAAATTTGGTTGCCATTTTGGAAGCCATCTTGAGCAATTTGGTCTATAAACACCGTAGTGTGACACATTTAAGATAGACCAAATACAATAAATACCTTTGATACCAATGATATATTCATTTTACTTAAAACAATTGTCCAACCCTGAAAAGTGATTTTTTGCCGATATTTATGTCAAGTTTGTAGGAGAAAAATCCAATATTTCTGGTGATGTCAGTAGTGACAATAGAAACAATGATCCATGGTGCATCAGACATGTTAGTATTTAATGTATATAATACAGATTAGCCAATTGTATATATCAACCACAACTTGTAAGCCATTGCAGGACACCATGGGCAATATTTACAATTTTTCATATTTTTGGCGGCCATTTTGGAAATTTTCTACACCAATTTCATTCCCATTGAAGTAAAACATCCGTCCAATAAAATAAAGCACATAGTTATTGACATTCTATTAACAGCCTGTGTGGTTTGTGGTTAAAATGACTATCAAAATCGTCTTGCAAAAAAAATCGAAAATGTCACCCCTCTTTTTCAAATCCTCTTTCTGTATCTATTACGGAACCCTCGTCAATGGCAAATATCTTTAAATGACGCTATAATATCACGCTTTATGACTGTCTCAAAAACATTGCCATTTACTAATGATTAATGTGAAGAAAAATGGAAGATATGGTGAAATATTAATTAAATTTCCTATTTTCGTGCATATGACGTCATTTTTCGGCGGCCATTTTGAATTTTTTTCGAAATTATTTGCCGTAGTTTTGAAGAAGGACATCATACCAACAAAATGGCATACATTTTGTCTGTGTCTTTTGCTAAAAAAACCGATCTATTACAACGATTAAATACAGCTGGTCGGAATTAGAGGAAATGGCGGCCATCTTGGATTCAAATGGCTCTAGCACCTAGTAGGGCCACCTTTATTTTTCGGTGAAATCCGGATTCTTTATCTGGATACCATAGGGAACAATAAAAATAAGGTTATTTGTAATCATCGGGGGGGGGGTGCAGGTGGACCTTATTGGCTCCCCGACTATTAGGGCAGAAGATGAGGATGGAGGCGGAGAAAGTGATGGAGGAGAAGAAGGATGATTGAACGGATTCTTTATTTTGTCTCTCGATAAGTATATGCATGGTGCACTTAATATGCTTACCAATGTATAACTTGTCTAGGGACACGAATCCCTCATTTTCTGGGTTGGTGGAAGAAGGGGTTAATTTTATAATAATTGCATCAAGGTGTCCAGCCATCACTTAACACCAATATCCGTTGGACCCAACTGTCGAACGGTTATTTAGAAACAGTAGGCACCGTCTTCGTGTTTGCCGAAACCAACTTGACTTCAACATGCCGAAAGAGGCACCATGTTGTGATGAAATATGGTCGCCGCGACAAACACAAGTGTTCGGTTCGATCCCCCCGCCGTGTCCCAACGTGCGCGCCACAGTGTACAGTGTATCGTTACCATTAACATGCTGATTTATTCACCACTTGAGACACTGGAACACCTTGTTTTAAAACACGTTGCAAGCTGGTGTTTAGAGCTTAACTAGCTTTGTTAATTGTTACTCAATAATTTACGACTATTCGCCCAGCGTCCAAGATGGTCCATGAAAGAATTATCTCATTTGGGTTACGTAAAAACCCTTGAGTCCTGGATATAACCTGATTAAGACCGACAAAGAGACGCACGTTTGAATAAATGTGTCTTTTCAAAATAATGTACGTACATTCATTGAAAGTCCAAGCTGGTCATTGAAGTATAATCACTTCATTTTTGGGTTACGCAACACCCCTCGATTCCTGTGAAGATATCGACCATGTAAGCAATGTAAGTTGTAACCAGGTTACGACTGACAATGAGACACATTTCTGAATAAATGTGTCTCTTCATAATTCTGGTGCATTCAAGGAATGCAAGAAAACAATTATTTCAGCGAGTAATGTATAACACCTACATATCTCAGCGGAGAATAGAACATATAACTGGTCCAAGCTGCATATGCAACCAGGATATGACCGACAATTTCTGATTAAAGATGCACTATCCGAATTAACCCTCCCAAATTACTATTTCTTTGGCTTCAGGGGTAAAAATATTTGATTCGATTCGAGGAACCTACCCGTCAAAGCTCTGAGGGATCAGATATCGATTTTTGAGGTTTGTTATTTCTCAAGATGTGCAATTATTTGTGGCCCAGACAAAAAAGTCGTCAAATCGACGGTATCGGACAAAATTGCGGATGAAGATGGATAACTCTAAAATCAAGTAAAAAAAATCCTAATATACGGCCAATTTCGTGATACTCAAGTGATAATACGGCCATAGGTCGCTGAACAAAATGTTGATAAATAACACGTTTTGGGAAATTTGATACCATAGTTGAAGTTAGTATTATTTTGTTGCAATTAATCGATTCTGATAACTAAAGCTTGTTTTGAAGAAATGTTGTTGTTGTTGTATATTGATGATATGGGGGCCGTCTTATTGTATTGAGTACCTTTAAATGCGTTACTTCATAATTTACTATCGCCCGTGGAATGTCTGAGTTTGGTCCATGTTCTGATATATGTGACCCGCCATATCAAATCCAGTCGTAAGTCGGGATCTTTTTACCCTGTGCCAATGCATTCTCTTATATATGCGAGTCGACCATAGGTCGCCTCGCATATATAAGAGAATGCATTGGCCTAACAATTTTTTATTATTATTTTTAAATAAATGTTTCTTACAATTTTTAGGACATAAAATAAATAACATCCATTACCCTGCAGGGAGCCCCACACATATATAGAAGCATATAAAAGAGTGTCGTCTGCTCATGTTTGTCTGGGGCTCTGTATGGGTGAAATTATAAAATTGTTAAAGAATACAAGAAAATATTATTAAAATTGTAAAAAAATTGTTAGGCCAATGCATTCTCTTATATATCCGAGGCGACATATGGTCGACTCGCATATATAAGAGAATGCATTGGCACAGCGTAAAAAAAAATCCCGTCTTACGACTGGATTTGATATGGCGGGTCACATATATGGTAGTATAAACGAGTCTCATATGTACGACCCTGAAGTAAAGCAAGCGTGTATATCGTAGTGCGGTTGGGAGAGGGGTGTGGTAGATCAGCGAACGCGTTACATTAGCCCCTGTGTTTTATAAGTAGACCACATGCATTTTGTCGTTGTGTTCTTCAATTAAATGTTATTGGTTAATGGAACATATTGCAGATGGAAACTTATATAATTAAAACAGACAGGTCGACCATTTTGCCATCTAGCCGGTGCTAGTCACAATGTGAGAGAATACCCTGCTGTGCATATATACTGGTGCTAGTAATTAACCTGGGTATTTATTTAAAATTTGAAGCAGTTCGGATAACTGTGGGACACCTTGTTTAAGACACTTTGAAAGCTTGGGTGTATAGTTTTGTTAATTGGTACTCAATAATTTACGACATCTCGTAGAGTTTCTAAGATGGTTCATGAAAGAATCGCTTCATTCGGTTACGTAACAACTATCTATTCATGTGGATAACGGAACCTTTAAGCAATAACGTCAGAATAAGCCAGACAAAGAGAAGCACGGCCGAATAAATGTGTCTCTTGATAATTTACGAGCATCCGAGGACTGTCCAAGATGGTCCATGAAAGAAACATTTCATATGTATGAGTTATGTAACAACCACGGATGCCTGGTGGAGAACTGAACCTGTAACGGATGCAAGCTGTGGATAAGACCGACAATGAGACATATTGCTGATTAAATGTGTTACTTCATAATGTACGGTTTGACTATGGGACATCTAAGTTGGCATATGAGATAACAATATTAATTGTGTTACTATATCGTTTACTCCCATCTGTGGAACGTTTGCGTTTGTCCAAGAAAGAACAAACTTATTGAGATACGCGCAAACAACCGATCCTAGCGGAGATTCTGTGTGTCTTTTATTTAAAATTAGAAGCAGTTCGGATAACTGTGGGACAACTTGTTTAAGACACTTTGAAAGCTGGGGTGTATAGCTTTGTTAATTGTTACTCAATAATATACGACATTTCGTAGAGTTTCTAAGGTGATTCATGAAAGAATCGCTTCATTCAGTTATAAGCAACAACCATCTATTCATGTGGATAAGCGAACCTTTAAGCAATATAGCGCCAGAAATAAGCCAGACAACGAGACGCATATCTGAATGTGTCTCTTGATCATTTACGAGCATCCGAGGACCGTCCAAGATGGTCCATGAAAGAAACATTTCATTTGTGTGAGTTATGTAACAACCACCGATACCTGGCGGAGAACTGAACCTGCAACCGGTGCAAGCTGTGCATCAAGGATACGACCGTCAATGAGACATATTTCTGATTAACTGTGTTACTTCATAATGTACGGTTTGTCTTAAATTGTCTATGGAACATCTAAGTTGGTCTATGAAAGAACATTATTAATTGTGTTATTTCATGATGTACGGTTTGTATATGGAACATCTAAGTTGGTCAATGAAAGTACACTATCAATTGTGTTACTTCATACTGTATGGTTTGTCTATGGAACATCTAAGTTGGTCAATGAAAGTACACTATCAATTGTGTTACTTCATAATGTACGGTTTGTCTTAAATTGTCTATGGAACATCTAAGTTGGTCTATGAAAGTACACTATCAATTGTGTTACTTCATAATGTACGGTTTGTCTATGGAACATCTAAGTTGGTCTATGAAAGTACACTATCAATTGTGTTACTTCATAATGTATGGTTTGTCTATGGAACATCTAAGTTGGTCAATGAAAGTACACTATCAATTGTGTTACTTCATAATGTACGGTTTGTCTATGGAACATCTAAGTTGGTCTATGAAATAACACGATTAATTGTTTTACTTTACAATGTACGGTTTGTCTATGGGACCTCTAAGTTGGTCTATGAAAGAACATTATTAATTGTATTACTTCATAATGTACGGTTTGTCTATGGCAATTTGGTCAATGAAAGAACAAGATTAGCTCTGTTACTATATACATTTACTATCATCCTTGGAACATCTAAGTTGGTCCAAGAAAGAACAAACTTATTGAGTTACGCAACCAACACTGTTCCTAACTTGCAGAGATTCTGTGTCTCTTTTATTAAAATTAGAAGCAGTTCGGATAACTGTGGGACACCTTGTTTAAGAAACTTTAAAAGCTGGGGTGTAGATTTGTTAATTGTTACTCAATAATTTACGACCTTCGTAGAGTTTCTAAGATGGTTCATGAAATAATTGCTTCATTCGGTTACACAACAACCATCTATTCACGTGGATAACGGAAACTTTAGGCAATAAAGTCAGAATAAGCCAGACAAAGAGACGCACGGCCGAATAAATGTGTCTCTTGATAATTTACGAGCATCCGAGGACCGTCCAAGATGGTCCATGAAAGAAACATTTCATTTGTATGAGTTATGTAACACCCAGCTATGAATGGCGGAGAACTGAATCTGTAACCGGTGCAAGCTGTGCATCAAGGATAAGGCCGTCATTGAGACATATTTCTGATTAACTGTGTTAATTCATAATGTACCTGTTTGTCTATGCAACATCAAAGTTGGTCAATGAAAGTACACTATCAATTGTGTTACTTCATAATGTATGAGTTGTCTATGGCAATTTGGTCAATGAAAGAACACGATTAGCTCTGTTACCAACACCGTTCCTAACTTGCAGAGATTCTGTGTCTCTTTTATTCAAATTAGAAGCAGTTCGGATAACTGTGGGACACCTTGTTTAAGAAACTTTGAAAGCTGGGGTGTAGATTTGTTACTCAATAATTTACGATCTTCGTGGAGTTTCTAAGATGGTTCGTGAAATAATTGCTTCATTCGGTTACATAACAACCATCTATTCATGTGGATAACGGCACCTTTAAGCAATGAAGTCAGAATAATGCAGACAATGAGACGCATGTCTGAATAAATGTGTTTCTTGATAATTTACGAGCATCCGAGGACCGTCCAAGATGGTCCATGAAAGAAACATTTCATTTGTATGAGTTATGTAACCGCTGCCTGTGGAGAATCGAACCTGCAAGCTGTGCATCAAGGATAAGACCGTCGATGAGAAACATTTCGGATAAACTTTATAATGTACGACTTTGTAAGAACGTCAAAGCAGGTCCTTGTAAGGAGAAGCTTATTAGGTTACGCAATCCCAACCGATGCATGTGGAGATGCAAATACTGCAACCGCAATGAGACCGAGAATTAGACGAACTTCCAATTAATTGTCTCTTGTTCAATGTGTTCAAGAAGAACGAAAGTGGTGTCTTCGATGCATACAAAGTTCTATAGTGATCACAGGACCAGGAACACACGTCACTAATGTAATCTCTAAACCGTCGCTTCAGACGTTCAGGAACCTACGTCACCAATGTAGTCTCTAAACCGTCGCTTCAGACGTTCGGGAACCTACGTCACCAATGTAGTCTCTAAACCGTCGCTTCAGACGTTCGGGAACATACGTCACCAATGTAGTCTCTAAACCGTCGCTTCAGACGTTCAGGAACATACGTCACTAATGTAATCTCTAAATCGTCGCTTCAGACGTTCAGGAACATACGTCACTAATGTAGTCTCTAAACCGTCGCTTCAGACGTTCAGGAACCTACGTCACCAATGTAGTCTCTAAACCGTCGCTTCAGGATTTCGGATGACGTCTATCTGGAATCCATGCAGTGGATGAGCTATATATATTTGTTGCAGGAGTTATTGTACTTACGAGTGAAAGGCATTATATGAATTTTACGAACATCTATTAAATGGTGAGGTGTATTAATTTGTTATGTTCAAAATCGTGGCGCAATCGATGTCACTTTCAGGGGGAGGTTCTTTCCACGTGAAGCAGACATAGCCAAGCGTTTGAGATTGACCCCTCCCCTGCCCGTTACATCTATAGAGTGACCACTGTTCTTGTTCTCTCACTTGATTCTGCCTTATATATATATACCAGTCAAACCGCTGACGAGTGGGAATATAGAGTTAAGACATGTGATCACGAGCGGAAACTAATCATTTTCACACATTATACTGGCTGGCTGCGTTGGTTCATTCAGTCCTACATGAATTATATAAACAAAATAACCTGACCACGACTGCATGTGTGTGGGATTTAAAGTTGCACATGTTGTACTTTGTAAGTGGACTCCATGTGTAAGCAAATCATGAGATTCAGGGTTATCTACAATATTATTTATACTATTTTTATTTTTGACTGGCTTAAACTTAGCAGAATTTAAGCTTCCGGTGAGCAAGGCGGGATACCTTGTTTGCGGGCCCAGGACACTGTGGCATCACCCATTGCTCATTCTGAATATGGGCACCAAAATACAAAAAAAAACTAATAATTTTTACACATTATACTGGCTGGCTGCGGCAGTTCGTTCAGTCCCACATGAATCATCCCAATTTAAAATGTGTTCATTGACGTACCCTACATGGATTTAGACCATCACGTCGGCCAACCCTTGGAGCCACCTGGACTCCGTATACCATCTAGCCGGAGTCCACCCACACCGTCACCGTCACCGACGAAGCAACAACACCTGCTCGGACACTGCATGTACCATCAACATACGGTACTTACAGGGGGCTAAACCGACACATCGTCTGGATTCCAGCGACGGAAACAGATAAAGAAGAATTTTTTGTAACATAGCTACTTTTTGTTTTTGTTTTGTTCTTGTTATTTCAATAGAAGATAAAAATGAGGGATGGAGGAAAGGGTCTATCGAAATACGTTCTCCACGCGAAAGCGCAAATGACAAAGCTGTTGAGATTACCCCCCTGCCGGCTGCCGGCTGCATATAATATAGTGACCACTTTGCTTGTGCTCTCACTGCCATTACCAGACGAACCGCTGACTAGTGAGGATATAGAGTAAAGACGTGATCACGAGCGGAAACTAATAATTTTCACACATTATACTGGCTGGCTGCGTTGGTTCATTCAGTCCTACATGAATCATCCCAATTTAAAATGTGTTCATTGACGTACCCTACATGGATTTAGACCACCACGTCGGCCAACCCTTGGAGCCACCTGGACTCCGGATACCATCTAGCCGGAGTCCACCCCACACCGTCACCGACGAAGCAACAATATCTGCTCGGACACTGCAGCCACCATCAACATACGGTGCTCACAGGAGATAAACACCCCTCGTCTGGATTCCAGCGACGGAAACAGAAAAATAAGAAATTTTTTTTGTAAAATTGCTTCTTTTTTCTTTTTGTTTTGTTCTTGTTATTTCAATAGAAGATAAAAATGAGGGATGGAGGAAAGGGTTTATTCAAATAGGTTCTCCACGCGAAAGCGCAAATAACAAAGCCCCCCCCCCTCTGCCGGCTGCATATAATATAGTGACCACTTTGCTTGTGCTCTCACTGCCATTACCAGTCAAACCGCTGACTAGTGAGGATATAGAGTAAAGATATGTGATCACGAGCGGAAACTAATAATTTTCACACATTATACTGACTGGCTGCGTTGGTTCATTCAGTCCTACATGAATCATCCCCATTTGAAATGTGTTCATTGACGTACCCTACATGGATTTAGACCACCACGTCGGCCAACCCTTGGAGCCACCTGGACTCCGGATACCATCTAGCCGGAGTCCACCCCACACCGTCACCGACGAAGCAACAATATCTGCTCGGACACTGCAGCCACCATCAACATACGGTGCTCACAGGAGATAAACACCCCTCGTCTGGATTCCAGCGACGGAAACAGAAAAATAAGATTTTTTTTTTGTAAAATTGCTTCTTTTGCTTTTTGTTTTGTTCTTGTTATTTCAATAGAAGATAAAAATGAGGGATGGAGGAAAGGGTCTATTGAAATAGGTTCTCCACGCGAAAGCGCAAATAACAAAGCCCCCCCCCCTGCCGGCTGCATATAATATAGTGACCACTTTGCTTGTGCTCTCACTGCCATTACCAGTCAAACCGCTGACTAGTGAGGATATAGAGTAAAGACGTGATCACGAGCGGAAACTAATAATTTTCACACATTATACTGGCTGGCTGCGTTGGTTCATTCAGTCCTACATGAATCATCTCCATTTAAAATGTGTTCATTGACATAGCCTTTATTATATAACATGAATTTATGTTTGCTCCGGCGGATGATTCTATTAACCACATAAAACTATTTTATTTTAAATATCTTAATGACAGATCTACAAAAAGAGAAATATATAACGGAATACTTATGGGTACCTACGTCCATTGTGTGGCTATATATCTACCGTTCGGCTATTATACAATTTTATTTATGTAAACGCAGAAGTCAAATGCTTGTAACAAAAGGTACAAATATCGTTAAGGTTGACTTGTTCAGTGAGAATGTCACTATAGGTATTTGATAAGTACTGTAGTAATTTTACAGCACATGGCATTTAAACTGTGTGTCGTGATTAATGTCAGTGCTGAGTTAACAAAAAATATCGAACGTCCCATGCACTTAGTATATATATAAATCTTTTTCCAGGGATGTAGCAAGGCGCATAGTCATTGGTGAAGGGATTGTTGTTGTGTAGTTTCCGGCCGCAGGCCGGGTCGGATGGTCGGAACGCATTGTGCAGTTCCCTTCACCCTAAGGTGAAGGGAGCACCGAATGGCGAGCTTTCATAGTGTCGCTAACCTTTGTCACGTTATCAACGATGTCCAAATACCAGAATTTTTAAGATTCTTGTAAATTGAAGACAACACAGACTGGTCACATAATTACCATAAATAATGAGTTTCTCAAATTATTGTCAGATTTGCATGGGACTATTTTGTCTACCTATACGATCCTATACCGTAGTATTATATATCCTATTGCATTGGTATGTGAATGACATGTTCCACAGAAACAACTGATGTACCGCATTGTTTTAAAATATACAAGTTTCAGGTTTCGCGCATTAACTTGGTGATATTATAAGCTTAATTGAAAAGCAGACGAAAATTTATTGGTATTTTGACAGAAGTGTTATCGGTAAGAAATAGCTGGTACCGTAGAGATCGCCCATGCACCTAGTATAATTCCTTGTTAGTGATGTAGCCAGGCGCATAGTCAATGGTGAATGGAGCACCGAATGAGCCCAACCTTCAGAATGGCATTTTTCACATTGTAAATTGTACGTTGGTGCAGACGTCAGTCATGACTCCAGGTTTGTACACATAAGGGCCATAACGTGAAACTTGTAGCAAAGAGGAACTTTGTATCCAATCTTCTTTAATAACCGAATGAGCTATCAACGTTATGCAGGCAGTGTGACAATGGGATTTGTCTGAGCGAGTTTGGCTTATTTTGATCGAATGATAGTAAGCGTATCGGAGATCGCAGTTTGCTTTCATCATCAACTATCGTTTACGGTGAGGAATCACGTGGTTTCGATGTAGGGAATCAAGTGGTTTCGAGGTGGGGAATCACGTGGTTTCGAGGTTGGTGAGTACCACGCATTCAAAATGGCCGAGGCGAGTGCAAACGCACAAAAACATAATATATGAGGAACTGACACAACATATAGCATTTTGACTGTCACGAGCATATTCTAGTTTATTTTAAAAACAAGCTAATACCTTATTTGTTCGGAAATATTCAGTAGTTTTCTATAACATTCTGACCAAAATTGCCAGTCTGAGGTTCGTGGAATACACTAAACATTCACATAGGTTCATATCGGACTTATTTGAATCTGAAATAATCCCATAGTAGACTTATACTCCTTTTATGTCGCGGGCCACAGTGTAAAAAAAACATTATAAACATAGTACACCTGGTAAGTCGATTTATGTTCATATAGAGCATAATTCAGATTAAAGTAATGACGATATGGGTATATTTGTGTTTTTGAAATATGTTTAATATGATCTTATTTTTCAGGAGAACAGACTGGATTTGTCGGACTGGATATTAGGGCACAGCACACGTTCATATAATCGTGTTATTAATTCACATTTTATATGATTTGGATTAGACCACCCCATGAATCTCTACTCTGTCTAACGCCCGTATAGACATATTAACTTTTTGATGTTGTGACCCATTCTACAGGGAATTTTATAACATTGAACAAACAAGGTAGGGATTCAGGGAATATATTTCATTGTTAATATTTGTTCCTCGATAATCTACTTCAAAATATTGGGTGTGTACCAGCTCGAAATTGCATGCTTTTAGTGAGCCGATATCGCAACAAAAAAAAAATTTGAATAATTTCAATGATTGTAGGTGGCGCAAAACAAAATCGCATACACAGTCTCTTAAATAATGTACTCTCGAGCTGGGACCTTCGCCTACAGTCACTGATGAATTAACTAAATGTATTAAGCAAAAGAAATATATTTTCCCCCTTTGAAATTGTTTTCTACTTATACAAGGTTCCCTGTCAAACTTCAAAACGTTCCCAGGTTTTGTACTGGTGGAATATGATATCTACGGGCGTGCGCCAGAGTAGAGATTCATGGCACGCTATAGGGATTCACATACGATTTGGACCACACGGGAGGTATACCCCATCAACAAAGTGGTCTGAGTGTCACTCAACATCTTTTATCGATGTCATGGTGACTTTGACCAACAAGGGACGACAACTAAGCGCGTTATGCGTGAAGGATGACCATACACATTAAAGTGTGCATCAACAAATAAATAATTATTCCATAATTCACCCTCAGGTTGTTAAGTACTCCTCAATAAAGTTCTCATACCATAAAGACGGCTAGCACATTATAAAACAGACTGAGCTATACTCCATCACATTATAAAACAGACTGGTCGTTACTTCCTTCCTTTCACATCTGATCACGATATGATTTATTCCAGTTAACAGTGAGTCGAAGCGTGTTTCCGTCGTATTAAACGCCGAGGCTGAAGAATTCGTTTGAAGTCGCCATCCTAAGACTTCCCACTGTCACCTCGAGGTCACGCGAGATCTCGAGAGATCTCCCACCTGTTGCAACACATCAAACGCGACCATCGAATAATTGTTTGTATTTACATACAATGATATCTATTACGAACTGATCATTAACAATTAAGGCATGTATACAGAGAGTGGACTGAAGGACACCCAACTGTTATCACGTCACGTTATCGAAAATACATTCCTGTACCAGAGGGGATGACGTTACCTAAAATACATTCCTACCGCGGGGTGGGGCATCCATCTGTAGACGTCATGTTCTCGATGTACACGTCGTGTTACGTAAAATACATTCCTACCGCGGGTTGGGGGCATCCATCTGTATACGTCACGTTATCGAAATAAATTCCTGTACCAGAGGGGATGACGTTACCTAAAATACATTCCTACCGCGGGGTGGGGGCATCCATCTGTATACGTCACGTTATTAAATAAATTCCTGTACCAGAGGGGATGACGTTACCTAAAATACATTCCTACCGCGGGGTGGGGGCATCCATATGTATACGTCACGTTATTAAATAAATTCCTGTACCAGAGGGGATGACGTTACCTAAAATACATTCCTACCGCGGGGTGGGGGCATCCATCTGTATACGTCATGTTCTCGATGTACACGTCGCGTTACCTAAAATACATTCCTACCGCGGGGTGGGGGCATCCATCTGTATACGTCATGTTCTCGATGTACACGTCGCGTTACCTAAAATACATTCCTACCGCGGGGTGGGGGCATCCATCTGTAGACGCCATGTTACCTAAAATACATTCCAACCCACTTTAACAACTCGACCTATCCACTTCCGATACACCGAATTCTGGGCCATGGGAAATCCCATTTCTCTTCGGTTGTAATTTTGTGACAGGTGTCAAAAATAAGAAAGATGTGAGAATTTTTACAAATAACAGAGGTAACCCTTTATATAATAAAGCATTATTGATGAGAGGGAAATGTTCAGATAATAAGTTCAACAGAAAGCTCGTTTCCCTCAATAAACAGGACTCCTTCTGTTCCTTTATTGATATGTCGTCTGCTTATATTACCCCGTACATCCCTGTAAATGAATAATAGACCATTCCGATGTACACTTTTAAACTAAATATGAGAATCTATTTAGTATAGAAAGGGTAAGGATATTGAAAAATTAGGGTATAAGGCTGTGTTCACATGTGAACCTTAATGTGTCATGCTTATCAAAACATGAAAGTCAACAAAATAAAATGTCAGAGCAATAAAAACCATTCCAGAACATAGAGCTTTTAAAACTAAAAGATTGAAATTGCAATTACATTTGACTATCGATGTTTGTTGGTAAAAATGGCTTTCACATTAACAGTAATGTTTACATAACAATGGTTTCAACATGCGAAATATCATCACTAAAGTTATCAATAACCTTTATTTACACGTCTCACGAATCTATTTGCGTTACACATTTACACCCATTCTTCAGTTATGCCCTTTATACTACTGACTAAACAACGTGACATTTTGATATGAATAGAGACCTTTCGCAAAATCACGATTACGGATATGATATATTGTCCTATATTAAGGGGGACACAATCACAATTTACCTACGATCCCCCACTATATTCAGTTACACATATATATGATGGAAAAAGTAATGTATGTCTCTTTCAGATCCCATGTTCTTATCCGTGTGGTATACACCACACGGGTAATGTTAGAGCGTTCACAAGCAGGACCGTGGCACATTATTGACACAGTTACACATAATTAAACTGAGTGGGGTATATTTCGTCTCGCATAAGCATAAGAACCCCCGTGCGTAAAGATCAAATTTTTGCCGTATACTGGCAGGACATTGTCCATATGCGTAATATAATCGTATTCGTGATTTTGCGAAAGGTCTCTAATGACAGCCTGAAGTTGAACATGTGGCGTTTATTCACTAATATATTTTTAGATCCGTTTCTGTTGTATGGATCTGGTTGAGAATTGTGACTTTATTTTGTATTGTTCATATTAATTGATCATTGAAGCAATGGAATATGACATTCATGGGGTCTCAGCCTCTTCCGGTCCCTCAAAAATTCGATTTTACAGAACGCGGTATAAAATTTCAACAAGAAATGAGTAGAACGTTGTTGTGTAGTTGATGGTAGATGGTAATTTGTGCCCTGTTGTGTCGACATCAGAGTAAGGTACCATGTATAGTCTAGTTGAGGGTAGATGGTGATTTGTGCCCTGTTGTGTCGACATCAGAGTAAGGTACCATGTATAGTCTAGTTGAGGGTAGATGGTGATTTGTGCCCTGTTGTGTCGACATCAGAGTAAGGTACCATGTATAGTCTAGTTGAGGGTAGATGGTGATTTGTGCCCTGTTGTGTCGACATCAGAGTAAGGTGCGCTGTAGTGTTGTTGATGGTAGATGGCTATATTTACATCATTATAACCTATGCCACGCTGAGTCAAGAATGAATTAAAAGTTCAGTTAGCAGCGGGATCTCTGTTACAGTATAGTGTACGAGTGCTTAGAACCTGTTGTTCATTTGGGGGAGGTCACCGCAAATCCCCACTTATCCCAGTTTGAGACCCCAAACGATATTTCCGGTGGTTGATACACTTCAACAGGTCATAAACTCCATCTGGGCTGACGATAATGTGCGACCTTGTCTGGAAATAAGATCACATTCATATAGACGTCGGAAGTTGGGAGTAATCTTATCTGAATTTTTTTTTATATAAAAAGGCACGACCAAAATAAAGAACAAAATAAACGTTCTATTCACGAGTTGGTTTGTTTTTATATCGGCTGAAGCAGCGCTTATAAATACCCACCGATGCCATGAATGGTAAATTGAATGGTAAATTAAATTAAATTACATTGGCTATATACCTGTGACAGATAGGATTATTTATAAACTTATTACATATGCATATCAGACATATCAAGCAACCATGACTCAAAAGCTCTTCCAGCATACTTCAGTGATATTCTTGTTCCGTATGTCCCACACAGATCACTTCGTTCAGAGGACAAACTTCTTTTGACACCATCTGGTGCTAATTTGATCACGGTTGGCTACCGATCTTTCAAAGTAACATGTGCAAATGCATGGAATCCTCTGCCATTGAACATAAAAGAGTCACCATCTCTTGACGACTTTAAAAAGTCATTGAAAACTTACTTGTTTGCGCGGCGTTTCAGAAAATGACTTTGATATTGTGTATATTTATATTTCATGTTTATGTTTATGTCAAGCGCTTAGGGCCCGCTTATTGGGGATAAGCGCTATACAAATATTATTATTATTATTATTATTAAATTGAATGGCATTAATTTGCGAAAACTGCAACGAGTTACACGACGAAATGCACCTCATTATAAGTTGCTCACTGTACTAGCACACGAACGTTAATCATTCTTTAGACAGTTACCGAAAAATAGCCAAGAGTTAGTTAGCCTGAGTTAGCTGGAATATATAGCACAATTCAAACAAATAACGACATGCTCGCAACAGAATGTACTAACAGCAATTGCCCATTTTGTCTACCACGGACTTGCCAGAAAGGGAAATGGCAACCTAGTGACCAACTGCTAGACAAAATACACAACCAGACGAAGGCAAATCCCCAATATATAAGACGAATGCAAATCCCCAATGAGATCAAACTACACACAAATATATATCGCTTCCATATATGTGACAAATGAACTTCATGCAAGAATGGTGGACCACAATATCTAAATCAAGCAAGTACGCATTTTACCGGATTATAAAGCCAAACTTTGAAACAGAGAATTATCTAACCCTAGATGATAACAGATCAGTTAACTATATTATGGCCTTCCGGACAAGAAACCACAAACTCCCTATAGAACACGGTACTTGGACAAATACGGATTACTCAGACCGAATTTGCACACTATGTCATCTTGAAATCGGCGACGAATATCACATGGTACTGAAATGTAGGGAACTTAATGAACTTAGAATAAAATACCCGAAACCCTACTACTACCAGAGACCTAACACTCACAAACTAGCCGCTCTTTTCAACTCCCGAAATCAAAAGACAGTTAAAAATCTATCAGTATTTATTAAGAAGATTCTAGAAATATTCAGGTCCGCCTGAGGCTTATTACCACCCGCCTGACATACTGAAACAACGAATACCGTCCAACATTTCTATATTGTATTATTATGCCATATATAATAATACATGTATACCTGTACTGAAATATATTGTATATTATATCCATATATATCTGTAATGTCTTAATTTGACGATCAGAATAAACTAATTGAATTGCATACATGTCCTTCGACTCTTGACCAGAAGAGTATAATAAATTGATTGATTGGTAAACTAAAGAAAACTTCGTCGAACAATAACTGACTTGGGCAGATGTATACATATCCTTCCACTGGATGATGATGGTGGTTGGAACCCGAGTTGAACATACACAGTGTTGTGTGTACATAGTGCATACATGTATGTAAATCATTCGGTTGGTCTACATTTAAGCTGAACACGATATTGCATGCACAACATTTAGATGCGGCTGAACGGTATTTCATAATGCGCATGTCATCAAATTCACATGGCGACACGATCACGTGTGATTTTGTCTGCAATTGAGTACAACTTGTACCCGAGCTATTTTCTGAGTTGGGAGTAATCTTGTCGGAATTATTTTAAATATATTAAATATTAAAGATGCATAATCCGATTAAATGCTCCTAAATTACTATTTCGTTGGCTTCGGGGTAACAAATAGCTGATTCGAGTCGAGTAATCCCAACCATCAATGCTCAGGGTTATTAGATATCGATTTTTGAAATCTATTTTTTTCACCACTGGGAATATTTGGCTGCCTGGTAAAAATCAGCTGAATTCTTACAGAAATAGTACAGGCATGCGCGCATATCGTTAAGAGCGGCCACACAAGGTCAGTGCTCGATATACGATCAGCGCATCGGTGGAGCTCGCAAATTAATTCAGATTGAGAAGACGGTGAAAAGTATCGCAATCAACAAGAATACGGTATGTTGATATTTGACGTGCGGATACATGCATTTTATTTATAATGTTTTATCCATGCAAATATACATCTCATATGGTACCATTCTGGTTACACGTGTAAATATTATGTATTCACATTCGTAATTTGAATTAGGCCAAAGAAAAAAAATTGCTGTTTTAAACCCCTACCCTAAAGATTTTTTCATGGTTTTCAAGAAAATCTATTTAATTTTTTCTCCAAAAATTTCATAAAACACAAACGATATATTTAAGCATCTCACAATAGGTTGATTTCTAAGTAAAATTATTGTGTAATATTAAAATTTATACAAAAATTATCAAAAGTTGTTTTATGTCAATCTTGCAGAGTAAAATATGCACATGAAAAGTCATAAAAATGTGTCAAAGTTAAAAAATTAATTTAAAAAAAATTCAATTTCAAGCCTACCTACGGTGTACCGACCCTATTGTTTTCGGCTTGTAACCCAACCCAAACATTTAATTTTCTTTGGCCTTAGGAATCACCATACATGGAAGTTGTAAACCACACTCATTCACCTCCAAACTGTTAAGAAAAACCGTGATTGTAGGACTTTTACGGCAAATATGATATCGTGGTTGGTATTGTTGTGAGAAGTTATTGGTAATAAACTAAATGGGATTTTTGCGAAATTCCGTTGATATAACTGGATGTTATTGGCACCATCGAATCGGATTATGTACCTTTACTTACTAGCAGAGATTCAATAACTTGTCGGGCACTGGCGCACATCGTCCACTGTGGGATGAACAAAGGGGTTCGGCAACTGAATGGGGGACTCTTAAATCGAGTCCAACTGAAAAGAAACAAAGACATTTCAACTTTAAACCATGCCGCGGTCTGAGGTGGGATGAGCAATATATATACCAATCATTATACTTGTTCCTCGATAATCTACTCCACATTAGGGGGTGGTCCCAGTTCGAGATTTCATGCTTTTTTGTGACTTTGTGAGCCGACATCTCAATAAAAATTGAATTAATTACCCGGTATAAATCCCATAATTGTAGGCGATGCAAAGAAATATCGCTCACAAAGTCACTTTATTGGACCTTCACCTACAGTGAAGTACATTATTAAGGAACATGTAATAACTACGAAATATATATATTCCCGGCGTTATGTTATCGACTTGATATCATTCCATGTCAAAACTTCAAAATGTTCCCAGGTTTTGTACTGGTGGAATATGATATATACGGGTGTTAGCCAGAGTAGAGCTTCATGGCATGATCTACATGTACTATCGTTGTTACTTCTTTATTTTTGTTTCTTGTTACATATTGACCATACACGATGCAACGTAATAATAAACCTGATTGATTGATTTATTGATTAAAGGCAAAAAGAAGATACAGTTCAGTCGTCCGCGAGACATCACGTGACAACGCTTTCTCCAACCGATTCTACTGGTTAGAAAGATCACGTAACAACGCTAACTTCAATCGATTCCACTGGCTAGCAAGATCCCGTGACAACGGTCACTCCAACCGATTACGCTGGCTAGCAAGATCACGTGACAACGATTACTCCAATCGATTCACTGGCTAGCAAGATCGCGTGACAACGCTTACTCCAACCGATTACGCTGGCTAGCAAGATCGCGTGATAACGATTACTCCAATCGATTCCACTGACTAGCAAGATCACGTGACAACGCTTACTCCAATCGATTACGCTGGCTAGCAAGACCCCGTGACAACGGTCACTCCAACCGATTACGCTGGCTAGCAAGATCACGTGACAACGATTACTCCAATCGATTCCACTGGCTAGCAAGATCACGTGACAACGCTTACTCCAACCGATTACGCTGGCTAGCAAGACCCCGTGACAACGGTCACTCCAACCGATTACGCTGGCTAGCAAGATCACGTGACAACGATTACTCCAATCGATTCCACTGGCTAGCAAGATCGCGTGGCAACGCTTACTCCAACCGATTACTCTGGCTAGCAAGATCACGTGACAACGCTAACTCCAATCGATTCCACTGGCTAGCAAGATCACGTGACAACGCTTACTCCAACCGATTACACTGGCTAGCAAGATCACGTGACAACGCTTACTCCAATCGATTCCACTTGCTAGCAAGATCGCGTGACAACGGTCACTCCAACCGATTACGGGTGGCTAGCAAGATCACGTGACAATGATTACTCCAACCGATTCCACCGGCTAGCAAGATCACGTGACAACGCTAACTCCAACCGATTGAACTGGTTACCAAGGTCGCGTGACAACGATTACTCCCACAAATTGGCTATATAGAAAGATCAGATAAAATGTTCTAATATTGATACGCGTGTGGAGAACATGTTCGACTTGTTTCTTAGAAAAAAACTGAAAAGAAACAAAGACTGTCAACATTAAACCATGTCGGTCTGAGGTGCGGGATGAGTAGTATATACCAATCATTAAACCATTACTATACTTATTGTGGAAATACTGTATATTATTATTAGTTATCTTTCGGCAACATCGGGGGTATATCGAGATTTAATATCTGGACGTCGATTATGAACCCCGAGGCGGACCTTAATCCAACCGATTCAACTGGCTAGCAAGATCGCGTGACAACGCTTGATCCAACTGGCTATCAAGATCAGAGAAACTGTTCTAATATTCATACGAGATATACTCAAGAGGAGAACAGGTTCGAATTGTTTCTTCGAACATAATGTGTGGTATGCACGGTTCATATTCCGTTTACCTCGTTTTCCGTTTAAACATGTAGCCAACAATTGTAATATTATTAACGGACTACAGCGTCTTTGAGAAATCGCCGACGTATACAGAATTTCCTGTACATGCATGAATATCGTACAACATCCCATTTAGTTTGCTCGACAGGTTAGAGGCCGACTTAATTTTCGAATCACATTATATACATAATATTCCATAGCATATACCCTTTGGTAGCTCCAAAACATTGTATTATCAACTGATCCGGTCGATTAAACTGGGAACACGTTGTTTTCATAGTACCGACGCGTGTGCTGTGCTTAATTTCGATCTGGTCTGTACTGCCATCTATTGTTCTCAATGAAAGGGGAATTATGATGAATTCTGGGGTAAATAACGGAGGAAGTCCTGGGGTGAATCTGAGAATCTCTATCACTTGGTGGACGCTTCTAGGCCACAGCTGTTCCGTATTTTTAGGGGAATATATATTTCTAGGTTCCTCTTCCAAATGGTATATACTAAGGAATATGTTGTGCTTAGTGTGATCTTTAAAAGTGGGTCTTTAAATCTGTATGCCAACCATTGTATTATCAAAGGACTGTAAGGTCTTTGAGGAATGGGCGACATAGGACTTTCCCGTACATATACATGAATAGCATATATACGGCAAATCGACAAGTTAAATACCGCTATACTAGTTCTGGAACACGGCAACCAGGTTAAGGGTGGTCAGTGGTCCCAAATGCACGTCATGTACTGATACATCAAACAAAGTGATACAGCTCTGTATGACATAAAGCCAGATACGCGTTACATGATTTGTATGTGAAATATGGGCGAGATACCACCCTGTCAAGCATGAATATAGTGTGTCTGACATTTGCAGAATGAGGTCCCCAGGGGGTGAATTTAGTTACGCTACCTCGCACGGCGGACTAGCATCACAAAATTCACCCTCTGTGGAACTCATTCTGCTTATACCTCAACTGCTATGGGAGACATAGGGTTAGATTGAAGTCCTCCAGTTGAAGTTGGTAATGTTCACCCATTGGTAACCTTGTTTATTCATTTTATCTTCTGCAAATTATGGGATATATAGAAACTGAGAGAAGGTAAAAAGTAACTAAACCATTGTTAATTATAGACTATAGATACTTCCAGAAGATGAGACCTAAGCAGAATGAGGTCCACAGAGGGTGAATTTGGAAATGCTAGCACGCTCTGTGGAATAGCGTCACTAAATTCACCCTCTGGGGACCTCATTCTGCAAATGTCAGACACACGATTTTCAGGCTTGACTCATGTCCGTATGTGAACCCACTTTTACCATTATAGGTACGTTTGACCTGTCGGCGGTCGTGTGCCATGGCGGGTTCGGTGCAAGAGACAACCATGAATCCAGGTACGATGTGTATAGCAGTAAACGTTACCTCGGTGTGGCCCGAATGACAATTGTCGTCTGGTTTTGAACATGACAGTGTATGAATATTACATGGGGGTTACAACCTGCTCTGCACGGCGCCTGTTTGTGTTACCTTGTCGTCTGCTCTGAGAACAAGGCACGCGAGTTGTCGCACCCTTTGAAGTCTCTTTATATCTTACCTGTCATTACAATCATTCGGAATGTGCCATGAATCTAAAAGGCGCAGTTCGGGTCAACTTGGGGATAATGTCACCTCGCGGCTGACAAAGGTCATCCGAGGATTAAACTGCGCAAATAGAAACCGAATTCCGAAGTATTTCCGGGGTTTTATGACACATAGTCATTCAGTCACTGCACCTTATCACGTGATTATAGTAAGACCTGAACAGACATCGGACGGACCAAAAAGCCAACATTTCCAGATAAACAAAGATGAATAACTCTAGAAGGGAAACCCCGAACAAAACGACTGAACACTCCATTGAATGTCCTCATAGTGCACGTGGTGAACATCCATAGCAAATTACATTGATAGAGATCCAAGCACTACTTTTCAAGTTTTGACATGAACAGACTCCGAACGGACGCTCTTTAGGGCGGTCCGTGTTTCTTTAATGTGCAAGGCGCACTGTATACCAACATAAAACATCCAACGAATCCGATTAGCGCGTGTGATGATGTATCTGGGCAAGGTTCTCATCTACTTTCTCGGTGGTTTCTACGTGCAGTGCATGTGATTAAAATTGACCTGTGCGGCCATGCATTCAACTTAAAGGTACTCAATCCGATTCGATGGTCCCCATATCATCAGATTCCAACAACCACAACATTTTTTGCCGCTTGATTATATCTGACTCAAAAAAGCTACTTGATTTTAGAGTTATCCATCTTCATCCGCAATTTGGTCCGAGGCCGTCTTCTCGTCGGCTGTTTACTGGGCCACTTAAAATTATCGGTGGTGTAAAAATATAGATTTCAAACATCGATATCTGATCACCCTGAGCTTTGATGGATGGGTTCCTTGACTCGAATCAAATATTTGTTTTACCCCTGAAGCCAAGGAATTAGTAATTTGCGAGCGTTAATTCGGATTATGCATCTTTAAATTTAACAACGTCGTAATATGAGCGGATGGCTGAAACGAAGATAAACACCAATAGAACGCACAAACAAAAATAAACGCTCTTTATATGAAACCATATGTTTATATGTATTTTGGTTTTCATCGTTGTTTAACCCCCTCTATACTAAAACATCATTGATGAGTAGTTAGCACACAGGAAATGTTCAGATAATAACCCTCTCTATACTAAAGCATCATTGATAAGTAGTTATCACATAGGAAATGTTCAGATAATAAGTTTAACCCTTTCTTTACTAAAGCATCATTGATGAGTAGTTATCCCATAGGAAATGTTCAGATAATAAGTTTAACCCGTTCTATACTAACGCATCATTGATGAATAGTTATCCCATAGGAAATGTTCAGATAATAAGTTTAACCCTTTCTACACTAAAGCATCATTGATGAGTAGTTATCCCATAGGAAATGTTCAGATAATAAGTTAACCCTTTCTATACTAAAGCATCATTGATGAGTAGTTATCCCATAGGAAATGTTCAGATAATAAGTTTAACCCTTTCTGTACTAAACACCATTGGTGAGTAGTTATCCCATAGGAAATGTTCAGATAATAAGTTTAACCCTTTCTATATTAACGCATCATTGATGAGTAGTTATCCCATAGGAAATGTTCGGATAAGTTTAACCCTCTCTATACTAAAGCATCATTGATGAGTAGTTATCCCACAGGAAATGTTCAGATAATAAGTTTAACCCTTTCTGTACTAGCTAAAGCATCATTGATGAGTAGTTATCCAATAGGGAATATTCAGATAATAAGTTTAACCCTTTCTGTACTAGCTAAAGCATCATTGATGAGTAGTTATCCCACAGGAAATGTTCAGATAATAAGTTTAACCCTTTCTATACTAAAGCATCATTGATGAGTAGTTATCCCATAGGAAATGTGCAGATAATACGTTCAACTCTTTCAATATTAAATCATCATTGATGAGTAGTTATCCCATAGGATATATTCAGATAACAAGTTTTACCCTTTCTATGCTAAAGCATCATTGATGAGTAGTTATCCCATATGAAATGTGCAGATAATACGTTCAACTCTTTCAATATTAAAGCACCATTGATGAGTAGTTATCCCATAGGATATATTCAGATAACAAGTTTTACCCTGTCTATGCTAAATCATCATTGATGAGTAGTTATCCCATATGAAATGTTCAGATAATATATTTAACCCTTTATATACCAAAGAATTATTGATGAGTAGTTATCCCACAGGGAATGTTCAGAACATAAGTTATGTAAACATTTCCCTCAATAAATAGGACTCCTTCTGTACATTTATTCATCAGCCGTCTGTTTATATTACCCTGCAAATGAATAATAGACCATTCCGATGTACACTTTTTTAACTAACTGGGATAATCCATTTAGTATACAAAGGGTTATACAGAATAATGCAGAAAATTACGTTATATTATAATGTGTTTGTTGTTGTTGTTGTTTTTGTTGTTGTTGTTGTAACTGGAGGTCTGGAATCATGAATACATCTTTAGACTTATGGGCACAAACATAATTTTTTAAATGAATGTGTAATAGCAATAACACCCACATGGGTAGGTTGCCCTATACAGTGTAATACATTATACTGGTTATAACAATATTATAACAATACATGTGAAATTAAACATGCTACCTTATAACATTTAAACATACAATCATAATAAGAAAAATATATATATATACGGTACTACCACGCACTACCTATAATGGTGTATCAATGTGGGTCCAAGCATACTGTCCTATAATATTCACAATACATGTAATTCCATAATCAATGTATATTCAAGTACTCAAGCAGTATATAGTTCCTCGTGCATGTCCCAGCATGGTTCTTCGTTTTCTGACGCATGCCAAGTGTAATGCTCCGTTGTTTTAAGATATTGAATGCGCGACTGATACAAAACTGATGTATTTTATAACTCGGACGCCAATAATATTGTCTAAATATTCGTGGAGAAATTCACAGGCGTCTCAAATAGCCTTCGTGTGACTTCAGTGCGCACGTATTTCACCCACAATTCTCGCTATCAACATACCTACCCACCATCAACGTGTCGCTTGCAAATTAGTAAGGAATGGGTTTAGTTTCGTTTCGTGCAGAATGAACCCAATCTTAGAAAAATGGCATCGATTATAGCCCCGCAAAATATAGAGTTTCCTATTAAAAGACCATCATATAGAAAAGCTACTCAAAGTGCCAACAATTTATGGCCGAAAAGGCGCATACGAATCTCGTGGTTATCAGGATTTTGGCCACGGATGGCACCAGACACCATAGACATGTTTAGGGGGGCTGGGTCTTTTTTTCCCGAATATTTTTACATGCATACTCATGCATATATCACATATATAACACAGCTTTTTTGTATAATATACCTTGCATATATACACATACATTTAACAAAATAGATTCAAATTAACCTTGAATATGTACGTATATATATACATGTATGTTTAATTTGGACATAGATGTGAAAAATACTGTAATTTGCCATAATTTCCCCCTGAAATACCATTCAATGCCCGAAAATTTCCGGAATTTGACCTAAAATATCCCCAATTTGACAGAAAATACCCCGAATTTTGAGCTTTCAAAACGTTTGCAGCCCTTCCAGCTCCCTGTCCCGTGCGACTACGCCAGAAATTGTGTATGGAGTCGCCATAAAGATACCGGAGGTAAATTACGGGATGGTAGAGGACAAAGAGTTCCAAACTTTACCTGACTATATAGGAGGGTGTCAGCCTTTACCTGACTATATAGGAGGGTGTCAGCCTTTACCTGACTATATAGGAGGGTGTCAGCCTTTACCTGACTATATAGGAGGGTGTCAGCCTTTATCTGACTATATAGGAGGGTGTCATCCTTTACCTGAATATATAGGAGGGTGTCAGCCTTTACCTGACTATATAGGAGGGTGTCAGCCTTTACCTGACTATATAGGAGGGTGTCAGCCTTTATCTGACTATATAGGAGGGTGTCAGCCTTTACCTGACTATATAGGAGGGTGTCAGCCTTTACCTGACTATATAGGAGGGTGTCAGCCTTTACCTGACTATATAGGAGGGTGTCAGCCTTTACCTGACTATATAGGAGGGTGTCAGCCTTTACCTGACTATATAGGAGGGTGTCAGCCTTTACCTGACTATATAGGAGGGTGTCAGCCTTTACCTGACTATATAGGAGGGTGTTAGCCTTTACCTGACTATATAGGAGGGTGTCAGCCTTTACCTGACTATATAGGAGGGTGTCAGCCTTTACCTGACTATATAGGAGGGTGTCAGCCTTTATCTGACTATATAGGAGGGTGTCAGCCTTTACCTGACTATATAGGAGGGTGTCAGCCTTTACCTGACTATATAGGAGGGTGTCAGCCTTTACCTGACTATATAGGAGGGTGTCAGCCCCTCTTTTTTTGTATGCATTATTCAGGCCATTCCAGACGTTATATACGTGGGATTCATAACCCTCATTCATATGCTCAATTTAACCGGTATTCTAGATTCAACAAAAATACTGATGCGCCAGCTGGATGCGCAGCTTTTTAAAGCACAAAATTACACATTTATATGTTATGTTGCATCGAAAATGATAGTACTATATAGTATACATTGTTTATAAAGGATGATGATTTTTTTCCTTTAAATTGATAGATAGAAATTGAGATTTTGTTTGGAAAATTCACGAATTTAAGTGGAAGTCAGGCAAGGAAAATAAAGACTGATATGATCTAAACATTAAATTTTGTTGAGTATACAACATATCAGATACATTAAATAAGTTACGCAGAACATCTATAGCCTTGATTTAATAGACGATTGGTACAAACGCCCAGGTGACACTCGATAATTGAATATCTTGCTTCGTTTATAGATGTTGTAAAACGTTTCATTGTGTGTTATTCTTCTTTATCCATTTTAGTATTACATCGTAAAAGTAGGAGGATGTTGTCGCCTGAGGGAGATGTACCACTAAATGATAACCAATTAGCAATCTAATTCGTACTGACATCATTTATCCGAGCTCTGATGAGAAATGTTGAATGAAGACAGTGAACCTTGTTTCATTGTTAATGGAATGACCCTATTTCTAAACTGTGACAAACATTGATAGTTACAGGTTAATGGGACTATAGACTATAGTATTGAAAATGCAACTGGATTAAAGCTGATTATAGCTTTCGGGTTATGTTACAACAACATTGTGTTTCATGACATACATGTTACACCACATTTGAACTTGATAAATTTGCTGTGCATTGGTTTAATTCGTACCACAGAAATAAATCGTAAAAACAAATTCATTGTTATTCAAATATTAAATCATGTTTTAACCTTAATTGCCATACCAAACACTCATTAATGAATAGTTATCTCGTAGCATCGAACGCGGACGCTACTTCGACCTCGCCGAAGCGGACCGAATTTGCGAAACATGTTATGAAATCGACAACGAAGAACACTTTCTTATTTACTGAATTTCTCTGTCAGATGAGCGCGCCATATTTTACGAGAACATATCAACCAATTTATTAAACATCCACAACGAGAGACTATTTAAACAAATAATGACCAATACAGACTCAAAGACTATACGGGCTCTGGCACACTTCGTCCACTATGGAATGAAAGAGAAAGGGGTTTGACAACCGAGTGACGAACTCTTAAATCTAAAAAGAAACGAAGATTCTTCGACTTGAGACCATGCCAGCCTCAAATTCTGAATGGTATATTTATCAATCTTATACATATTATCACCACTTATGGTGTGCATAATTATATATCATATGTAGATTACCATATAGTATCGTTTACCGCCATATGCCATTGTTGTTACCTCTTAACTTTGTTTCATGTAATCTGTCCATTTTGTCTTGTTATTCTGTGTTTAGGTACATATTGACCACATATGGTGTACCGTACAAATAAACATGATTGATTGAGTAAATGTTTAAATAATAAGTTCGACCGTTGAACTTATTATCCGAACATTTCCCTCAATAAATAGAACTCATTCTGCACTTGAATTATCTGTCGTCTGCTTATATTGCATGTACACCTACCCCAATCAATAATAGACTACTCCGATGTACACTTTTTTTAACATGGTGTGAGAATCCATTTAGTATAGAAAAGGTAGAACTATAGTTCTATATATGCATAAGATAAATCATGTCCAAGTCGTAAAAATGGTTACTGCATGACAGCTGCTCTTGAAGTTTGAAGTTACTTTTATCTAAACCTCCCTATTGTTGTAAATATGAACAACTTCCCAAATTCCACCAGACCACCACCGTTGTGTGTATATATATATATATATATATATATATATATATATATATATATATATATATATATATATATGCCTATCTGGAGTTTGCGGTCAAGCTGACCAACTGTACCCGTGACAGTTAATTCCTTGTAACATTTGGTAATTGACCTTATTTGATTTATGTTGACTTGTGCGTGCTTCGGTTAATTGTTTGGCTCGTTTTGGAGGTCGAGGATGGTTACTGCTTAAGAAATTTACAGCGCGGAGAGCAATACTAGATGATCTATAGCTTCCTATCATCAACTTCAACAACAACCACAATCACAATTCCAACAGCAACAACAACAAACAGCAAAAGTTTGCATTGTTGTTCCCAAACAAACGCACGAGAAACATTATGTTGTTAAATAGTTCACCTAAATGGGTTTTAAAGATAGATTGTCAACAAAAGATGTAGTAATTTTCTGAAAATAGCCATGCACTTTTTCCGTCACAGTTCATAGCGATGGCGAAGCCTGCAAATGTCCGTCATTCGCAGAAGGAGGTCCACAGCGGGCTAGCGTTACCAAATTTACCCTCTGGGAACCTCATTCTGTTTAGGCATAAACTGTTATGGGAGACCTAGGATCAGATTGAAGTTCTCCACCATGTGGAAGTTGGTGTCACTATACGCAACTTATCTTCTGCAAATTATATGGGAGATAGAAACTGAACAGAAGGGAAAAAGTAACTAAAACAATGTTAGCTTGAGGATATAGATACTTCCCAGAATACGAGGCATAAGCAGAACGAGCTCCCCAGAGGGTGAATTTGGTTATGCTAGCCCGCAGACCTGAGTGAGGGCGAAGCTGGTTCTAATCCCGTTCAGCGCGAATTTGTGATTCGCGCAAAGCGAAGACAACCTGAATCGTGCATCTGGGCAAGTTTGTCACTTCATTTCATGAGGGTCGGTGGTTTCTACAAGTAGTGGAGTGATGTCCTTGTGATATTAACACAATGGTGCTGTCTTTACCCCCCCCCCACAAATAACGCTGTCAAGGTATGCATGGCTGAAACGATGATAAACCCCAATGAACCAACCAAACCAACCCACCATCGAGAATCCCTTGGGCGTAATCACCCTTGGAAAAAAAAGCATCGCTATGGCGAAATCACCATGGAAACAAGAGCTTCGCTAGGGCGTAACCACCATGGGAACAAAAGAATCGGTAGGGCGTGGCAACCAACACAAACCACCGGACACAACAGCATCGCTAGGGCGTAACCACCATGGATACAAGAGCGTCGCTAGGGTGTAACCACCATGGATACAAGAGCATCGCTAGGGCGTAACCACCATGGATACAATAGCATCGCTAGGGCGTGGAAAACCATCAATGACACAAGAGCATCGCTATGGCATAACCACCATGGATACAAGAGCATCGCTAGGGCGTGGCAAACCACCAATGAAACAAGAGCATCACTAGGGCGTAACCACCATGGGAACAAGAACATCCATAGGGTGTTGCAAACCATCATGGAAACAAGAACATCGCTAGGGCCCTAACCAACAAAACCAAACTACTATGGAAAAAAGAGCACCGCTAAGGCGTGGCAAAATATACGCACGTGGTAATTCCAATAAAAGGCCATAACTCTGGTGAAAATTGGCGGGCGGAACCCAAATTCTAACTTGACCTGTATTTTGTGTTATATTAAACTCATATACCAAATTTAATTTAATTCATTTCAGACTTACTAAAGTTATCATTCGGAAACAAAAACATAGTGCAAATTCCTACCAAAAGGTCTATTAGTCTGGTGATAATGTCGCGGAATCCAAATTCGAACTTGACCTGCAATGTTTGCTAGTAAAGTCTCATACCAAATTTCAATCCATTCAGTTGAGACTATCTACTGTGTATCTTCCGGTAACCAAAAGCGAACAGACGACCGGATGGACGGACGGGCAGACCACTAACACAATGCCCCCGTTTAACTCTTTACCCAACAGAAGGGCCCTGTGCCAATGCATTCTCTTATATATGCGAGTCGACCATAGGTCGCCTCGCATATATAAGAGAATGCATTGGCTTAACACATTAAAAATTATAAAATTGTTAAAGAATGTAAGAAAAAATGGTAAAAAGTGTTAAAAAAGACTTTTTTTAGGCCAATGCACAGGGCATAACTGTAACTATCACAATGTGGTCAAGGAGCCGGTTCCAATGATATCCATATTTGTATGGTTCTATTGAGACAGACCGAAGATATTTTAGGCTGTTGAAGCTTTATTTGGCCGGTTTTGGCCGGTTTGTTGGGTAAAGGGTTAAAAAAAAACGGGCATATAACAAGTGACATAAGCTCCTGTCGATGGATGTCTGACTCAAAATTATTATTTTATTTCCCTGAATCTACTCAGAAAGTTCATGAAGGGAAGAGACACGTCTCGATGTATGTGGCTATTGTTTCTAGAACACTCTTTCCCTATCTCGTAGAATCTCGTAGAATCTCAAAGTAAGAATATTGGCAGATTATACTAGCGGTGTTTATTTTGGTAACGTGCGTCACAGCTGTTATTCCTGTCGACGTCAGTTGGGTGACAGGTGATGTATAGGATGCATCGAAGCATTAGGATCGATTAGTGAAGTAGTGATTTGAGAGTGAAGTGCCCAATCTGCTCGATAGAGATCGATATATCTTCTCATTTACCTTGATATTTTTGTCACGATTATGATTGATTTGACCTATGTCACCTATCTCAGTACAGCAATTCGTGATCAGTGTTTATTAATTTGTCTAATATATTATACTAGCCGATGAGCCCGACGTTGTCCGGGCTATTCAAAAACCAAATTTCAAGTCGATAGCTCTACCCAGCCCGACGTTGTCCGTGCTATTCAAAAACCAAATTTCACGTCGATAGCTCTACCCGTTTCCGAGATCTGGTCTGCGCATGCGCGAAGCTGACGTCGCATGGGGTCGGCGACCCGATAAAATTCGTATCCGGGGCAAGATACATTCACATACCAAATTTCAAGTCGATAGCTCCACCGTTTCCTAGATCTCGTCTGCGCATGTGCGAAGCTGGCGTCGCACGGGCTCGGCGACCCGATAAAATTCGTATCCGGGGCAAGATACATTCACATAGCAAATTTCAAGTCGATAGCTCCACCCGTTTCCGATATCTCGTCTGCGCATGCGCGAAGCGGGCGCCGCACGGGCTCGCCAATACGACAACGACGACCGCCTGGTCAAACTACACACGTACCAAGTTTCGTCCCGATCGGTCGAGAATCGTAGATTTGTATAAATGACATACATACATACATACATACATACATACAGACAGACATACAGACAGAGGTCTTCAAAATATATAGGAGATACTCTCCCTCGAGGAGGTCAATAAAGATATATATAAAGTTATGAAAAGTTAACACCTCTATCAAGATGCAGTTAATCTGATATCATTAGTATGAACGGGTGGAGGGATTGCTAGTATGTCTGGTGATGGCATTCAGATAGCTAATCCTCTTTGCTCAAATGTGCCTTTCTGATGAAGAAACCCTTCTACAATTTCATTGTTATGGTGTTGGTTTATTGTGCTATGATAAATCCATGTATAGAGGCGAGAATTATTAATAACTAACTGCTTTCCTAACGATATCAAAGGTCACTCAAGCAGCGATTGTCGAAATAATCAAAATAAAAGGAGTTGTAGGAACTGATAGCATTTGGCAACTTCTAACAGCATTTGGCAAAAATTATTGTCATTTGGCAAAAGTCAATTTCGGTCCAGCGCGGACCCTGTTCGTGATGCCGGCCGCTGCAAAGCCGGGTGATGTTAGAGCATACGAGCTTTAATACGGGAAATTGGGTGCGCGATGTGTCACTTTATGTTTGATATTTTGATATTGGTGTTGATCGGGCCATGTATGTTGGTCAGCTGAATTGAGACCGTCAAATATATTCTCCACAGATATTACAAGTCATGCTGGTTTCGTAGTCTGATGATTTTCGCCACTTTTTATATTCTCCTTGACTGTTATATAATGAGTGGTGGGAAGTGCATCTTTAATATTGTTCAATGAAAGTGAAAATGATGTTGGCTAACTTAGTTTAGCCACTGGCAGAACGTGTCGTATACTGATTAACATAGTGATGTATGAGGTCGTCCATGGTGGACGCTGTACGTGTAACCTTGTTGACCCATGGCTGTATATGAGGCTGTCCATGCTGAACGCGATACATGTAACCTTGTTGACCCATGCCCTATATGTGTGATATCCTGTTGTGTTCGAATTAATTATATCCCCGACACTGTCTTGCCCCGAACTACCTGCCCGCGAGAATGTATTGCACCATAAATGTTGCCTAACTTCTCCCTGTGTGTACGTCTAACGTCTGAGTAATGGGCGATTGAATATTAATGCAGGATGTCCGTCGCCCAGTCACGAGACACGGTAACAATAATGTTCTGATTTGCCAAAACCCCAGAAAAAAACTATTTTAGATCAACAAAGAAGGAAAATTGTAGAGAAAAAAAGCGAACAGCATCATATGTACCCCTGGTTAAGTCGTCCTGCTAATGTGTTATGATGTTGGTGTGTCCTAGCTGCTGAATTGATATGATGTTGTTATGGCACACCGATGCCGTCAAAAAAAATTAACGTTATTTTTGTCTAAAGTGGAAATTTTCGTGGTGATCAGATACTCTGAACATATCCAGGGAAAACAATTATGTGTGTCAAACATTAAAGGTACTCAATCCGATTAAACACCTCTAATTTACTATTTATTTGGCTTCGGGGGTAAAAAATATTTGATTCGAGTCGAAGAACCCACACATCAAAGCTCAGAGTGATCAGATATCGATTTTTGAAGTTTGTTATTTCAATTGTTTGTGGCCCAGAAACACGCCGTCAAACGAATGTTTCGGTCAAAATTGCGGATGAAGACGGATCACTCTAAAAACAAGTGATAATACGGCCATATTTCGTTGAACAAAATGTTGATAAATAACATGTTTTGGGAAATTTGATACCATAGTTGACAGTGGTTAGCATTATTTTGTTGCAATTAATCGATTCTGATAACTAAAGCGTATTTTGAAGAAATGTTGTTGTTGTTGTATCTTGATGTTATGGGGACCATCTGATCGGATTGAGTACCTTTAAAAAAATACTGGTTGTATTTGTTGTTCCAAATAGACTATAATCAAGATGGCTATTAATATCGTTTTGCAAACACCAGCATAGCCTTTATTAAAGTTTTAAAAAATATTTATATTCTTGAATGTTTCATACAGACACGGACTTGCTCTCAAATTGCTCGGATTAACGAAACACCGTGAACAAAAAAACGGTACTTTTTCGTAACGGTCCTAACAGCATCATAGCAATTCAACAGGAACCCAACATCATAACAAACTAGCAGGACCACTTGACCAGGGGTGCATTTGACCCTTTGTTGAAAGCACCCCCGATGCCAAAACCGCCATATACCAAATTTCATGGAGCTCTGATAACGACTCTATATATCACTCTCGAACTCCGTATGTGGGAAGCAACTACTTTGCACTTTCTTTGGTGTAGAACAAATTCACACAGTAGGAAAAGCCATTATGTGTATCAAACAATCAAAAAAAATATATTATATTAACAATAATAACCACTTGATTTTAGAGTTATCAATCTTACGCCCGCAATAGTGTCCGTTTTGATCACGTGCTCTGTCAACTTGTGGGCTACATATCCGAAAATTAATAGTTTTCAAATATCGATATCTAATCACTCTGAGCTTTGATGGATGAGTTCCTTCGACTCGAATCAAATATGTTTTACCCCCAAAGCCAACGAAATAGTAATATAGGACCCTCTGATCGGATTGAGTACCTTTAATATTGGATGTAATAGTTTAAAGGTACTCAACCCGTAAAGAGGGTCCCCATCTCAACAGATTCCAACAACAACAATCCGATCAGCGGGTCCTATATTACTATTTCTTTGGCTTTGGGGGTAAAAAATATTTGATTCGAGTCGAGGAACCCATCAAACAAAGCTCAGAGTTATTAGATATTGATTTTTCAAATTTGTTATGTTCTCGAGATGAGTACCAATAACTGCCGTAATCTGCTCTGGATGTGTACTCAAGTGGTAATTTTAACGCAATTTTGACTGAGTTCTGGGCCAGATAGTATTCCCGATAATGAAAAATAATAGATTTCTAAAATCGATATCTAACAAATCTGAGCTTTGATGGGTGACTTCCTCGACTCGAATCAAGTATTTTTGACCCCCGAAGCCATTGAAATAGTAATTTAGAGGAGTTTTATCGGGTTGAGTACCTTTAATATTGGATGTAATAGTTGCAAATGACTATATATAACCACGATGGCATTTCATGTCGTTTTACCAACACCATGCAGCGCAGACTACATGCAGCGGAGCCATTATTAATTTTTTTAAATAAATATATATGTTCTTGAATGTTTCATACAGACACTGTCTATTTTATCAAATCGCTCGGATTCGACGAACGCCTCGAACATGACAAATTTAGAAAAAAAATAACGGTACTTTTTCGTAACGTGGTCAGTTTTGCCTATACCAACATCATATAGCACATCATCAGGACCCACCAACATCCTAGTTAGAACCACGTCACCAGGGCTGGTTATATATACTCGCATAGGTGCGTGCATGTTACAGAACGATAGCGTCGTAATCTATCAGTCAGGGACTGTGAAATTCTGAAGGTCCATTTTTTTTCGGCGGGAATATCTAAATCACTTGGACCTATACCCCCACTTCATTGATGTAACTGAACCGTATCTTTCACGTGAGAAAATCGTATCTAATCTCTGTGCGAGATTCGTACTCGAGACAACATTTCCGAGAACTCTGCATGAGAAATAACTCATCCTTTATGTTATCTGACGTGAAAGAACAGTTATATAAAGCGGCACCCCGTGATTGTATACCATTGTTGTGTAATATAGCCTGGAAAGATATAGTAAAAAATATGTTTATCATTCATAAACTCTGCAGTGAACTATTGTCAACAAATGTTCATTTGGTCAGACGACACAAATTGGTAATTGCGAACTTCAACAATAAGAAGTATAATGCCGACTCAAGTGCTGACATAACTGTAAAATACAGTGCAAATATAGGTCATATTGGAGACAACAACACATCATCGTGCAAATAGGTTTCATATTGTAAACTGCAACACATTATCATGAAAATAGGTAATATAGCAAACTGCAACACATCATCATGGAAATAGGTCTGAAATATTCACATAGGTTTATATTGGACTTATTTGATTCTGAAATAAGCCCATAGTGGACTTAAACCCGTTTTAAGCAGTGAAAACACATTATAAAAAGCGAACATCTGTTATATCGATTTAGATTCATATAGAGCGTAATTCAGATTCAAATCATGCCGATATGGGATTATTTGTGTATTTGAAATAAGTTTAAAGTAATACAATACGATTCAATGCTCCTCGTTTCATCAGATTCCAACAACAACATTTCATCAAAGACGCTTTAGTTATCAGAATCGATTACTTACCAAAATATAATGCTAACCACTGTCAACTATGGTATAAAATGTTCAAAGGTGTGTTATATATCAACATTTTGTTCAAAGCAATTTGGTATCGAGAGTGTGTCCCTCAGCTCGTCGAATATTTGCTAGGCCGCCAAATATTCCAGGTGGCGAAAAATAACAGATTTCAAAAATCGAAATATGATAACTCTGAGCTTTGATGGGTGGGTTCCTCGACTCGAATCAAATATTTACTTTTACTCCGAAGGCAAAGAACTGAATAGTAATTTAGGAGCGTTAATTCGGATTCTGTATCTTTAATTATACGCCACATTCCTTATATATTCATATGACCAGGTTCAAATCTTTTGACATTTTTTTTACCTAATTATATACATTTGTAATATATATATACAGTCCCGATTTCTTTGAATATAACCGATTTTACTGGAACAAAATATAATATAATTAACAAATTGGATGGTATCATTTTATAATACTAAATATACGTTATCACTTGCCAGCATCATAACATAGCCGAATTTGTATCACTATTTCGACGAATGTTCTCACTTATCAGGTCAGGCACATCTTGAATACAACAATTAAGGATTTATTTCACTATTAAAGTTGAATTTTATATAAATACACATATATATTTATTTTTTTTCCTACGTTCAGACAAATTTTGGACTGAAAATGAGTAATTTCGTTTTGCTCCATGCAGTAACTCAACTGTTGGGTTGCAATTTGAAATTCAAGACTGGTACCCTCTAACGAAGAACCTCCAGCCACGACGGTCTCTATATATGTATGTGGATTCCTCTAGTCAGAGATAGTCCATAATGCAGTACGTCATGGAGTTCCAGCATTGAATTAGGGTTATAACGCCACCGTTATAAAATTCCTTTAGTTGGCGTATTCTTGCCTCCAAAATCCTCCACTTCCTACTCGATCTTGGTGGTCGTTCGATGTTTTATTTTCGTGGGTTCCCATAGCATGTTCAATGGCATTACGGGTCATAAACACATGTACGTTCATACTAAGATGGTTTATGTTTGTATCGCAGACTGTCGAGGAGGAAAGATCCTCGTTTGTAATAGAATAAAAAATAACCTTCGGAATAGCGAACCTTCGGAATAGCAAACCTTCGGAATAGAGAACCTTCGGAATTGAGAACCTTCGGAATAGAGAACATTCGGAATAGCGAACCTTCGGAATAGCGAACATTCGGAATAGCGAACATTCGGAATAGAGAACCTTCGGAATATAGAGAACATTCGGAATATAGAGAACCTTCGAAATATAGAGAATCTTCGGAATATAGAGAACCTTCGGAATAGAGAACATTCGGAATAGCATACCTTCGGAATAGCAAACCTTCGGAATAGAGAACCTTCGGAATAGAGAACCTTCGGAATAGAGACATGACCCCTTATTTATTATACATAGTCTCAATATTCCAATATTGACTGTTTGAATCGAAGAAACTTCGCGGAATCCGCAGTACCAATGACTTTCTGATCAACGGTTAAACTCCAGTCACCAATCGAGTTCTGGGCTTGACGGGACAGTAGCGGGTTCAAACCCCGATATGGCTGAAACAGGGAAGAGGCGACAGATTGGAGGTGTGTCTCAATACCACAACTTTTGTCAAAATTTTCAACAGTTGAAAAAGTTATGCCTGACACAACATTAGTTGTAAATCTACCACCAAATATTGGTTTAAATTGTTCTCATTCATTGTTTGATTTCCAGCAATTCGTGGGGATTATGTTGTTTATTGACCAACAGAAGCATATGTTGCTACTTTTGTTTAACATTTTGGTGGTCTTAAATGGCTATCAGTTGGAAATTTTCCAACGTTAGTGGGGTATCAGGTTGGAAATTTCCAACACTTTGAGTTTGAAAGTTTGATAAACCATTTGGAAAATTTCAATTTGTACACCCCCCCCCCCCCAACAGAAACCTTCTCGTTACGTCCCTGACCGGGGCCGAATTTCAAGCTTCATCTGAGTAGAGGTCAAATATATCTGTTCACCCATGATGATTGGAATGTCAGTATCAAACAAATTAACAGGGGCCGAATTATCTCAGGCTGAGGTGTTATATCAAAACTACAACTGTGGCGGTATGTTAACGGTATACCCGAGGGTCCCATGGAAATCTAAACAACCAGCGGATCACACAGCTCCCTTATGCAACATTCTGTTTGATGAAGAGCGAGAGCTGTGGGAGCGCGGGCGATTTAACACAAACACTGACCACGAACCATTAAATCACTTGGGTCATAAATTTTAATGAAATTCAAACTCTTTCTCTGTCTGTGTAACTTTGACCGGATTCGCGTTATGTTTCCGTTTCACTTTGATCATTTTCTCGCTTTGACCACTTGCTAGGTTAATTCACACGAGTTCCTTCCCAAAGGGGGTGCGCAACAAAGTGATGTGATCCAGAGAGTAAAACCATTTGTCATGGACATAGTTACCCACAATGGGAGGTGAAGTCACGTAAAAGAAGTTATTAACAGCTCCAACATGCATTACAAATGTGGTTCTCTGATGAACGGACGATCCGAAGTCGATTAATATATAATATGTGACCCGCCATATCAAATCCAGTCGGAAGTCGGGATTTTTTTATCCTGTGCCAATGCATTCTCTTATATATGCGAGTCGACCATAGGTCGCCTCGCATATATAAGAGAATGCATTGGCCTAACAATTTTTTATCATTTTTTTTAAATAAATGTTTCTGACAATTTTTAGGACATAAAATAAAAAACATCCATTACCCTGCAGGGAGCCCCACACATATATAGAAGCATATAGAAGAGTGTGGTCTGCTCATGTTTGTCTGGGGCTCTGTATGGGTGAAATTATAAAATTGTTAAAGAATACATGAAAAAATTATTAAAATTGTAAAAAATTGTTAGGCCAATGCATTCTCTTATATATGCGAGGCGACCTATGGTCGACTCGCATATATAAGAGAATGCATTGGCACAGGGTAAAAAAATCCCGACTTACGACTGGATTTGATATGGCGGGTCACATATATAGATGCCGATATCGTTTAAAGGTACACGATCCCATTCGATGGTTCACGTATCATCAGATTCCAACAACAACAACAACAACAACAACATTTCTGCAAAAGAAGCTTTCGTTATCAGAGTCGATTAATTACCAAAAAATAATGCTAACCCCTGTCAACTCTAGTATAAAATTTTCCATAATTCAAAAAACGTGCTAGTCGAATATTTGCTAGGCCGCCAAATATTCCAGGTGGTGAAAATTAACATATTTCAAATATCGATATCTGATAACTTTGTGCTTTGATGGGTTGGTTTCTCGACTCGAATCAAATATGTTTTACCCCCCCCCCCCCTCGGAAGCCAAAGAAATCGTAATTTAGGAGTGTTCATTAGGATTTGTGCAATTTTAATGAGAAGTATTACATCATCAGAACAATTTCAACCTATTTTTTAAATGAAATGTTCGACTTAAAATCAGGCATGGAATGTCCAACTGGTTCAAAGTTGGACAACACCCCACCAAATCCATGCTGTCCCTCTTTCATCCTAATTCCCTCTCTTTCTCTCTCTCTCTCTCTCTCTCTCTCTCTCTCTCTCTCTCTCTCTCTCTCCATCTCTATATACCTCTCTAATCATATTCCATCTCGCATTGTCTATCTCCTTCTCCCTAGCTCCCCCAATTTCCTCCATCCATCCCTCCCTCCCTCTCTCTCTATTTCTCACTCCCTCTAGCTATATCTCTCTATCCCCTCTCTCTCTCTCTCGCTCCCTCCCTCTAGCTATATCTCTCTATCACCCCCCCCCCCCTCTCTCTCTCTCTCTCTCGCTCCCTCCCTCTAGCTATATCTCTCTACCCCCTCCCTCTCTCTCTCTTTCTCTCTCTCTCTCTCTCTCTCTCTCTCTCTCTTTCTCTCTCTCTCTCTCTCTCTCTCTCTTTCTCTCTCTCTCTCTCTCTCTTTCTCTCTCTCTCTCTCTCTCTCTCTCTCTCTCTCTCTCTCTCTTCTGTGTGGGGCGTTCTCTTTCTCTTTCATCTCTCTTTCTCTCGCACATGTTCCGCAAGCTAGTATTGTTGTCTGACTTTCCAGAATAATGAGAGTATACAGTAGACCGTGACGAGTGCATTGTTCGATGACGACATTGTAGTTCGCTGTGCTGATGATAATGGTCAATGTGCCATTAACACTTTCTGTATACTAAAGCACCATCTGTGAGTAGTTATCCCATGTTATGTAAATTATATTTTGTAAACATTTCCCTCAATAAATAGGGTTTCATCTACTTTTATTTGGATGTCGTCTGCTTTTATCACCCCTATATATGCAAATGAATGATAGACTATTCCAGTGTATTCTTTCATAACTGAATGGGAGAATCCATTCAGCATAGAAAGGGTTAAGACTTAAAAGTATATAATTACACGTTACGTAGATTGTATCCTCCCCATGCCAAAAGCATTCCAGATCGAGTCGCCTATAATATACAAGATACTACAGAGATAAAGTGGTCATTTATATATAAAATAACTCCCGTGAGTCACCACGAAAAACTTTTAATCTTTTCATTATTTAGCACATCGACAACGCAACAAAGTGTGTTCCGTTGTATAACTGCACAATAGCCACACAAAGGTGTCATCCTTTTTAGCACAGCATTCCCATGCTATATTAACGTCTTATATATTACGGAGTTTTTTTGTAAAATAAGTGTTATTTGTCAACAATTATCTATTATTACACTGACACTTGACTTTCCGATTTTTCAAATAGCGCGTCGTGATGAGCAGGCTCCTAATTATAACAGCACTCGTGTCCATGCGGGGTTTTGTCACCAAATTGTACCCTAGCGTGATATATAGGTATGAAAATTGCTATTCTTTGAAAAAAATGCTGCTATACAACAGTGAAAAGTTTCAATTTCCCTTCGCACGCGATTTTTAATGAGCGACTGACGCCGTTTCGATATATCACTTGACATACAAGAAAATGATAGGCACGCTAACAACTCTATACATGCTCGGAATATCCTCAAATTCATGCCAAAATTTTAACCGATTTTAACACCATTTGTCATGGACATAGTTACCCACAATGGGAGGTGAAGTCACGTAAAAGAAGTTATTAACAGCTCCAACATGCATTACAAATTTGGTTCTCTGATGAACGGACGATCCGAAGTCGATTAATATATAATATGTGACCCGCCATATCAAATCCAGTCGTAAGTCGGGATTTTTTTATCTTGTGCCAATGCATTCTCTTATATATGCGAGTCGACCATAGGTCGCCTCGCATATATAAGAGAATGCATTGGCCTAACAATTTTTTATCATTTTTTTTAAATAAATGTTTCTGACAATTATTAGGACATAAAATAAAAAACATCCATTACCCTGCAGGGAGCCCCACACATATATAGAAGCATATAGAAGAGTGTGGTCTGCTCATGTTTGTCTGGGGCTCTGTATGGGTGAAATTATAAAATTGTTAAAGAATACATGAAAAAATTATTAAAATTGTAAAAAATTGTTAGGCCAATGCATTCTCTTATATATGCGAGGCGACCTATGGTCGACTCGCATATATAAGAGAATGCATTGGCACAGGGTAAAAAAAAAATCCCGACTTACGACTGGATTTGATATGGCGGGTCACATATATACATGCCGATATCGTTTAAAGGTACACGATCCCATTCGATGGTTCACGTATCATCAGATTCCAACAACAACAACAACAACAACAATATTTCTGCAAAAGAAGCTTTCGTTATCAGAGTCGATTAATTACCAAAAAATAATGATAACCCCTGTCAACTCTAGTATAAAATTTTCCATAATTCAAAAAACGTGCTTGTCGAATATTTGCTAGGCCGCCAAATATTCCAGGTGGTGAAAATTAAAGGTTGTTAATCCGATTCGATGGTCAACATGCATATCATATTCTAACAACAATAACAGTTTTTGAAATGCCGCTTCAATTATAAGAATCGATAAATTGCTCAAAAATAAGGCTAACCACTGTGACAGTCAACTATAGAATAAAATTGCCCAAAACCTGTTATTGATCAACATTTTGTTCAACGAAATTTTGCCGGTTTGTCAAATATCGGACGCAAAAAAATCCACTTGATTTTAGAGTTATCCGTCTTGCCATCTAGTTTTTACTGGGCCACTGAAAAGTATGTGAAAGTGAAAGTGGTGAAAAATAATAGATTTCAAATATCAATATCTGATCACTCTGATCTTTGATTGGTGGATTCCTCGACTCGAATTAAATATTGTTTACCCCAGAAGCCAAGGAAATAGTAATTTGCGAGCATTAATTCGGATTATGCATCTTTAAAATAACTAAAATTGTTTCATATAATTGATCTTTGATTTTTAAATCGTACCTCAATACCGACCAGCGAAACGCCGATTTTATACTGTGTATCACAATACGTACATGAGGATTACCAACATCACCGCCCATCACTCCTTCGTAACAACGCTCTTTAAAATCAGTTCTTCGGAAAAACGCTCTTTAAATATGTTAACATTGTTAGCGGTGCCAACAGACGGAGCTCGGTTCTCGAGATGTAACGATCATACAATGTTAGCGCTGCCAGGGCCTAACATTAAAAAAAAAAAACAGGTTGACGCTGGTAGCGCATAAGTACATTTGTTTTTCAAAAATACACCATTTGTCATAATCTTCATCGATTCCCAAAAACCGGTCATTTCAGTCACAATATATTTCATTGTGTTTTATTGGCGATAAGATTTACATTCTTTTTATATATAACTCGACAGGAACAAACGAAGGGAAGTCGAGATAACGTATCAAAAACTTGGGAAATCTACAACCAAAAGCGGTCGTATATGTGACCCGCCATATCAAATCCAGTCGTAAGTCGGGATTTTTTTTACCCTGTGCCAATGCATTCTCTTATATATGCGAGTCGACCATAGGTCGCCTCGCATATATAAGAGAATGCATTGGCCTAACAATTTTTTATCATTTTTTTAAAATAAATGTTTCTTACAATTTTTAGGACATAAAATAAAAAAAACATCCATTACCCTGCAGGGAGCCCCACACATATATAGAAGCATATAGAAGATTGTCGTCTGCTCATGTTTGTCTGGGGCTCTGTATGGGTGAAATTATAAAATTGTTAAAGAATACAAGAAAAAATTATTAAAATTGTAAAAAATTGTTAGGCCAATGCATTCTCTTATATATGCGAGGCGACCTATGGTCGACTCGCATATATAAGAGAATGCATTGGCACAGGGTAAAATAAATCCCGACTTACGACTGGATTTGATATGGCGGGTCGTATATATTATAACCGTGAGTGTCCGCTAATTCAATTCAAATATTACGGTCTCTTAAATCGATTCCGTCAAGTTATATATCAAACAAACGGAAATTTTATGACCAATAAGATGCATTAGGGCTCATTTTTTTTTAATTTGACCATTTTTTAGAATTAATGAGGTTATTAGGTCGACACCCATGTTGACGACCCGTTTTATCTCGAAAACGCGTCCTTTGATTCTGTCGAGTTATATATGTCAAAAGATAGGATATTTTATGACCAGTAATCCAAATTGGGTGATATCTTGTGTGAGATGACCAATTTCGTGAATTTATGAGATATGTGGCAGTTGGAGTGTTTTTTTTTGTCAATAATCGGACTTGTTGGCCTTTCTCTGCATATATTTGTTTATTTGGTATTTTTCCCAGGGTCCTGTGGTTTATAACGTCTAGAAATGGCCTGAATTCAGCGTACCAAAAACAGTGGTGGTGGCACCGTCCAGCATATATACGTTGATTATGTACGCTGTTAGTATATACGCTGAGATGGGTTGCGTAATCATCCTCAGTTTTCACTCAAATTGAGGAAATTAAATTGGTCCCTTTATAAATGAATTGGTAAATTTAATACACACGCCACAGAGCAGTTTTCGATGGACTTTTCCTGAAAAGACTTTTTTTGCTGTGATGATGAAAGCGGAGATAACTCTATCGACTCGATAGCCTTCATTTCATGTTATACTTTTGTGCTGATGTCTGAATCAACTGAGAATTAAAACTTTTAAACAATTTTACCACATAAGACCACTCGCTTTGAAACTACACGTGTACATACCTTTATATGGATGGCGATTTGTCTCAAAATGTATGTGTTCAGTTTGCATTTGTTTTGTTTTTTCAATGTCATCTTCTGTGTTGTATCATTTGTAAATTATAATTAGTGCCCAGATCCCTTAAGCTGAGTTGAGCTTAATTATATTCAAACTAAAGGAAGTATATTTAAGGAAATTTAGAAGAAAAAAACAATTTTATTAAATTTGCATTCTTTATCAATATCTCTTTGTTTTGTGACTGTAAATATTAACCTTCACATCCACCCAACGCCTCAATCGGTTTTAATGACCACGCGTCCATAATAGTGATGACCATAAAATTACGCTTTCAGAATCTTTACATGATTCGTAATGTGGCCGGGTCAGCATCCCCCATTTACCATTCAAACACGACATGTTTACGGCATTCTTTAGCTTTATTCTCATATCCCGCTGTTTGAGAGACCCTCTCTGTCTCATCGTTTTGGATAAATTGCGTAGCTCGCCTGTACAAATAGCCTGAGCCTATTACACAATCCACTGTGGAGTCCACATGACATGGGGCGACGTGAATGGGAATCTCAAACCACCATACAATGATGATTTCCTGTGTTTTGTGGTCGATGGTAAATTTATGTCTTCTTCGGTGTGCTGGGTGTTTGGTTAGTGTGACCGTTAGGGTATCTTGTAAAATAGAGTCGGACCAGAGGGTACACACTGAGGTGTGATGTATGGGACTCGGGTCGACCTACCCGTGTCATTGGAATCAAACACCCGAGATAATTCCAGGGTATACATCGTGGCAGGACATCGAGTTCTAGACGAATTCCATGTCAAATTCCCACAAATAATGGATAACCCTAGTCTTAACCCTACCATCACTGCATTAAACTTCCTGAATGTTTGCGAAATTAACCATGTCTTTATTATTGTGCCAATGCATTATCTTATTTGTGAGAGACTCCCTATATGGGAGAGTCGCATATATAAGAGAATGTAATGGCACAGTATCTTTATTGCTGCATCGGCGGAGCTCCCGTCATGAAAGGAACATTTCCATGACTAAAACTTTGCGAAAAATCTGTGCCAATGCATTCTCTTATATAGGGAGCCTCGCATAATTATCTAGATAATACATTAGACTTACAATAATTACCTTGACCTTATAAGTAGTGCATTCTCTTATATATACGAGGCTCCCTATGGGAGACTCGCATATATAAGATAATGTATTGGCACATGATCTTTAATGCTGCATCGGCGGAGCTCCCGTCATGAAAGGAACATTTCCATGACTAAAACTTTGCGAAAAGTCTGTGCCAATGCATTCGCTTATATAGGGAGCCTCGCATAACTATGTAAATAATACATGGCCTTACACTAATTACCTTGACCTTGTAAGTTGTGCATTCTCCCTATGCTCATATAGAAGAGAATACATTGGCCTAACAATATGTAAATTGACCTTGTAAGCCAGTGACTTCTGGGAGACTCTCATATATAAGATAATGCACTGACACAGGACCTATATAATGTCGCATCAGATCAAGCTCCCGTCGTGAAAGGAACACTAACCCATGGTTCAAATTCATTCATTTGTTGCATATATTCTGTTGACTCTAAAAGGAGATGGTCCCATAATTGGCCGGATTTAGTTAACAGTCCACCTTTAAGTTAAACACTTTATTGCATAGTCTGCATTGGTGTTGTTGATGTTTCAGATTAGTTGCTGTGGTTCCGACGTTGGCGATGCTGGTGATGGTGACAACAAAGACGACGATGACGATGATATCACTATAATGGCGATTTTAAATAGATTTGCACCTTCATTCGTGTATATATTGTACATATATGTATACCTTCACGTTCTCAGTCTTTTGTGTGTATTTTTCTTATATTTGACTATATTTGTCTTCTCAATATCGAGATACGAGAATAAACACATTACTAAAGCTTAAAAAGACGCTGAATGATGGAGACAAGTCTCGTGTGTCCTCCCATGCATATGAAAAAAATACATGGGTACTACCGTCGTATATACTATAGAGAATAAACCCTGGTGTACCTGTGCGCTTTCATAGTATACCAGCATATTATCCTAGTACCCCAGTATCCTACCACATATACACGAAGCATGGTGTACCAGAGTATATACTGTTGTCCCAGTACATACATTTAGTGTTCGAATTATTCACAACAATGTTGATAAATAATAATACTGACAGTACATTTACATCAATTTGTGTATTCAACAAATGTTAACTATCCTATTGAAGCGGAGTCGCATCCCAGATCATTAACGTGGCACCCCTATCTGTCCAATTCTTAGGTTTTTACATGTTGGAAAGTTGAGTACCCTGGTATACTTGGGTACACTTAAGTAGCCCACGGATTGAGTCAATATGATTCTGCAGTTAATCGAACTGCTGAATTTGACACCATCTTAGCACAATAGAACACAATATATACATCTCCCCAGCTTGTGACAACATTTCTGTTCTTCAATTTGAATGGCACAATCATGACTCATTTGCTTCAGATGGTTTATATTCTTGCGATTTTATTCAGGAAAATTATCAGTATTGAAATTTGCAACTCATTGTCTCCCACCATATTCCCATGCATTGTCTCCCACCCCATTCCCATGCATTGTCTCCCACCCCATTCCCATGCACTGTCTCTCCGTTTTGAATACAACATGACACGATTTCCTCGGCCGTGACTGAGGATGATAACAATGATGTCATTATGAATGACCCGTTAGGAATTTATTACTGTTATAATTGCTTTGGACCGTTATTTCCTGTTCTTGCAAATTACAAAAAAAGCACTTGAGAGGTCGAAGATAAAGACAAACATGCGACAGACATACAAAATGTGCATTAAATAGCACCATATTACAATAACGGGAGCTAATTGTGGGGGTTAGTGCGGAGATAGAGGGTCGTTGGTGCACGACGGCTCGTAGCTTTGAGGTCACCTGGTCCCCACGCCAGGGGTTCTTCCTCAGTGAGACTCGAGAACTCATTGAGATATATTGAACTAATATAACAGAACATTTGATTGTTGTATCGCCGTCTGTATAACGTTTCTTATTGTGTTACAAAATTGTGTTTTTCATGAATGAACATTCTTTAGGTTTAACCACGATTATGATGCGTTACAGCTGGGAAACACAATTCCCACCGAGATTATCATGGTGACAGGGATGTAGCCAGAGGCTCTGGGGTGCAGAGGGGTGTCAATCTAATGCCCAACTCTGCACCCTGCTCCACCCCAACCAACTAACTTTTTTTTTTTAAATGTGCAAATCTCACACTAGATCATGCTAACGCCCGTATATAGAGATCATATTATACCAGTACAAAACATGGGAACCCTTTGAAGCTTTGACAGGGAACCTTATAAAGTCGACAACATGCACAACGAGGGAATATATTTCTTAATGATTATCTGTTCCTTAATAGTGTACTTCACTATAAGAGAGGTCCCAACTCGAAATTAAATGCCTTTCTGTGACTTTTGAGAGCCGATATCTCTATAAATAAAGAAAATCTCTCACAAAACAAAGTCACTTGAATCGTGAAATTTCGATTTGGGACCTTCACCTGCAGTGAAGTACATTATTAAGAAACATATAATAACAAAGAAATATATTCCCTGTGTTATTTTTTAGATTTTGTAAGGTTCCCTGTCAAAACTTTAAAAAGTTCCAAGGTTTTGTACTGGTGGAATATCTCTACGGGCTTTAGACAGAGTAGAGATTCATGGCATGATCTAATCTCACACTTGCTTAATTTGTTTAAACTTTAAAGACAGCATTCAATGTACGACATGTACAGTAATGCTCTAATTAATCGACTCCTTAAACACAGCAGAATTATGGGTAACTTTTCAGGATTTAGTCGGAAATATGGCTTGTTGCCATTCATCGAAAAGCTCTCGGGGAGAACTTTCCGATGAATGGCAACAAGCCATATTTCCGACTAAATCCTGAAAAGTTACCCATAATTCTGCTGTGTTTAAGGAGTCGATTAATTAGGGCATTACTGTATCTCAACAATAAATTCAGGATTCCACCAAGCCTGAGTTTAGGAGGGTGAAGGGAATGCACAATGCGTTCCGACCATCCTGCCCGGCCTTCGGTCGGAAACGACTCAACAACAAGCCTGAGTTTAGTATGCCTGTCATTCGCAGAATGAGGTTCCCAGAGTATGAATTTAGTGACGCTATCCCGCATACTGCTTAGGCCTAAATCTTCTCTGAAAAGTTTCTTTATTATCAAATTTCTGTAACTTCATCACATAGATTCTATTTCTTTTTTAGTTTAGTATCTCTATATCCCCAAACTGCCAGACGACACATTGCATAATCGAGGTTCCCAATGGGTGTACATCACAATATTCACCATATGGGAACTTCAATCAGAGTCTATGTCTCCCATAGCAGATGAGGCCATGCTAAATGAGGTCCCAAGGGCAAGTTGGTGAATTTGGTGATGCTATACCGGATAGCGTCAACCTCTGGGGACCTCAGTCTGCAAATGACAGTCTTCAAACAACTACCGAAAGACATCCAAGAGTCAGATGGAATAGCCCAATTTAAACAAATAATGACATGCTCACAACAGAATGTACTAAAAGTAATTGCCCATTTTGTCTACCACGGACTTGCCAGAAAGGGAAATGGTAACCTATAGTGACCAACTGCTAGACAAAATACACAACAAGACGAATGCTAATCCCCAATAAGACGAACAAAACCAAACTCGATACAAATACATATAACTTCAATATTATGTGCGACATATTGTGTCAAGACCACAAATGATCGTATAAATACATGGGTTAAGTTTTTGTCTATTATGTCAATACTTGGAAAGATATAATGTAAGTATGAACATCATTATATTGGGGGTACCCTTCCATTTCCAAAAATATATAACTTGGAAGAATTCGATAGATATGCTATATTTGCACAGAGTTGACGCACAACACTTAGTCTGAATCGCCATGAATTTTTGACGCGTCACGCTACACATTTTACCATAACGTCACGAAATCAGAACGAAAGCAGGAAAACGACGTTGAATCTGATTAAGTGTCTATATTCGTTCCATATTTTGCAAATATGTTTACAATCTTTCCGATGTTGCTGCCCTGTTAACCAGTTGGCTAATGCCTGTTAACCTTTGAAAATATGTAATTTTTTAGGTAGGGTACCATATGAAACATAGTGAAAAGTTATATTTTGTCACCTATCTCGGCTCGGCGCCCTCTGAATTCGAAAACTAGAGTAATTTTCCCATAAGAAAATGATGGTCGCATAAATTCCCCCGATGTGCGACGATCACCCCCCAGCACAGCCTAGACTAATGTCCTTTCACTAAATTGTTATAGATTATGTTTCTTTATTATGTATGTAAACACTTGACCATATTTTGTGTAAAAGTATAATAAATTGTCTGATTGATTGATTTACTAAACTCAGGTTTGGATTCCACTGAAGTACAACTTCCACGCTTATTTTTTGTTTGAATCGTTTCTTTATTATCGTTCTACTAATTTATTTTAGATATGTTCAGGAGGTCCTTCCCTATAGAGAGACTCGAAAACTCATTGAGAAATATTGATCTAATATATAAGATAACATTTTATTGATGTATTGCCACAGTATGACGTTTCGTATTGTGTATTTCTTGAATGAACATTCTTTGGGTTTAACAACGATTATGATGCGTTAAAGCTGGGAAACACAATTCCCACCGACATCAGTGTGGTCACAGGGATGTGTAGCTAGAGGTTCCAGAATGTAGAGGGGAGTCCACATAATGTCCAATAGATCATGTCACGAATCTCCACGCCCGTAGATACAAGCCTTGAAATAGTGTGTCTGTCATTTGCAGAATGAGGTCCCCAGAGGGTGAATTTAGTGATGCTACCCTGCATAGCGGGCTAGCATCACCAAATTCTCCCTCTGGGGACCTCATTCTGCTGAGGTGTAAGCAGGATGAGGTCCCCATAGGGTGAATTTAGTGATGCTAACCCGCTATGCGGGGTAGCATCACTAAATTCACCCTCTGGGGACCTCATTCTGCAAATGACAGGCACACTATTTCAAGGCTTGTGTAGATATCAGTACATAACCTGGGGACATTTTGAAGTTTTGACAGGGAATCTAATAAAGTCCAAAAAATAACGCGGGAAATGTATATCTTAGTTATTACCTCCCTTTACCTTAATAATGTATATCTTAGTTATTACCTGTCCCTTTACCTTAATAATGTATATCTTAGTTATTACCTCCCTTTACCTTAATAATGTATATCTTAGTTATTACCTGTCCATTTACCTTAATAATGTATATCTTAGTTATTACCTGTCTCTTTACCTTGATAATGTATATCTTAGTTATTACCTGTCCCTTTACCTCATAATGTGTAACTTAGTTATTACCTCCCTTTACCGTAATAATGTATTTCTTAGTTATTACCTGTCCCTTTACCTTAATAATGTGTAACTTAGTTATTACCTCCCTTTACCTTAATAATGAGTAACTTAGTTATTACCTCCCTTTACCTTAATAATGTATATCTTAGTTATTTTACCTCCCTTTACCTTAATAATGTATATCTTAGTTATTACCTCCCTTTACCTTAATAATATATATCTTAGTTATTACCTGTCCCTTTACCTTAGTAATGTATTTCTTAGTTAGTACCTGTCCCTTTACCTTAATAATGTATATCTTAGTTATTACCTCCCTTTACCTTAATAATATATATCTTAGTTATTACCTCCCTTTACCTTAATAATATATATCTTAGTTATTACCTCCCTTTACCTTAATAATATATATCTTAGTTATTACCTGTCCCTTTACCTTAATAATGTATATCTTAGTTATTACCTCCCTTTACCTTAATAATATATATCTTAGTTATTACCTGTCCCTTTACCTTAGTAATGTATTTCTTAGTTATTACCTGTCCCTTTACCTTAATAATGTATTTCTTAGTTATTACCTCCCTTTACCTTAATAATGTATATCTTAGTTATTACCTCCATTTACCTTAATAATGTATATCTTAGTTATTACCTCCCGTTACCTTAATAATGTATATCTTAGTTATTACCTGTCCCTTTACCTTAATAATGTATATCTTAGTTATTACCTCCCTTTACCTTAATAATGTATATCTTAGTTATTACCTCCCGTTACCTTAATAATGTATATATTAGTTATTACCTGTCCCTTTACCTTAATAATGTATATCTTAGTTATTACCTCCCTTTACCTTAATAATGTATTTCTTAGTTATTACCTGTCATTTTACCTTAATAATGTATATATTAGTTATTACCTGTCCCTTTACCTTAATAATGTATATCTTAGTTATTACCTCCCTTTACCTTAATAATGTATATCTTAGTTATTACCTCCCTTTACCTTAATAATGTATATCTTAGTTATTACCTGTCCCTTTACCTTAATAATGTATATCTTAGTTATTACCTCCCTTTACCTTAATAATGTATTTCTTAGTTATTACCTGTCATTTTACCTTAATAATGTATATATTAGTTATTACCTGTCCCTTTACCTTAATAATGTATTTCTTAGTTATTACCTGTCCCTTTACCTTAATAATGTATTTCTTAGTTATTACATGTCCCTTTACCTTAATAATGTATTTCTTAGTTATTACCTCCCTTTACCTTAATAATGTATATCTTAGTTATTACCTGTCATTTTACCTTGATAATGTATATCTTAGTTATTACCTGTCCCTTTACCTTAATAATGAACTTCACTGTATAGTAGGTGAAGATCCCAACTCGATATTGCATGAGTTAAGTGACTTTATGAGCGATTTTGCTTTGCTTCATTTATAATTATGGAATTTCTCCTGGGTAATTAATTCAATGTTTATTGCAATATTAGATCATGTCTAACGCCCGTAGAGATCCTATTCCACCAGTACAAAATCTTGGAACTTTTTTAAGTTTTGTCAGGTAACCTTATCCAGTCGAGAAAAAAAAATGCAGGGAATATATTGGTTAGTCATTATCTGTTGCTGAATAATGTACTTCAATGTAGGTGAATGTCCAACTCAAAATTGCATGCTTTTCTATGACTTTTGTGACCCAATATCGCAAAAAAAAAAAAACATAATTGTGAGCGACGCATAGCAAAATCACTCTCAAGAGTCACTTAAATCGTGAAATTTCAAGTTGGGACCTTCACCTACAGTGACGTGCATGATTAAGGAACAGATAATAACTAAGAAATATATTCCCCGTATTATATTTTCGACTTTATAAGGTTCCCTGTCAAAAACTTCAAAAACTTCCAAGGTTTTTTTACTGGTGGAATACTATATCTACGGGCGTTATATTCATGGCATGATCTATTGCAATATAGGCTCACAAAAGTCACAGAAAATATGCCATCTTGAAGCTCAAGACTTGAGCGGAGACCACCCCCTAATGGGAAGTAGATTATTGAGGAACAAGTACATGTATTGACAAATAAATATATTCCTTGCCTTGTTTGTTCAACGTTATAAATCTCCGTCAGAACATCAAAAAGTTCCCAGGTTTTGTACTGCATGGTGCAATATGATCTTTACGGGTGTTAGCCACAGTAGAGATACATGACATTATCTAAATGTCCAACTGCACCCAAAGGGCAAAAACCAAATTCCTAACTTAAATGTGTCAATTTTTGGAAGCCAAACTAGGTGAAAATTATAATTTTATATCTTCAAAGCAAGAGTGATGTAGAGGGGTGTCCACTTAATTGACAAATATTGAATTAACATAACAGAATATCATCTATTGATGTATTGCCCGCAGTATATAATGTTTCTTATGGTTTAATATCTAAGCATGTCATGTATTCATCAACCTACTGTATTTTGATCTTATGATTGTGACAAGAGATTGAAGAGAATGAATTACTTAGTTCAATTTGAGGCCGGGACATGATCCTAACATCATATACAGTAATGCTCTAATTAATCGACCTCTTAACCAAAGCAGAATTATGGGTAACTTTTCAGGATTTAGTCGGAAATATGGCTTGTTGCCATTCATCGGAAAGCTCTCAGGGAGAGCTTTCCGATGAATGGCAACAAGCCATATTTCCGACTAAATCCTGAAAAGTTACCCATAATTCTGCTTTGGTTAAGAGGTCGATTAATTAGATCATTACTGTACATCGTCGGTGAGATTCGAAGAGGTCGTAAAGTCAAAGTCAAAATTATTCAGGAGACAAAAAAAATGATTTCGACTTATTTTTTATCACACTTTGCAGATGTTGTGCTTGAATGTGCATGTACGCCTTTCACATAGGTTCTGTCAATGGGTGTTATATAAGGGGAATGCCTTTAAATTTTAATCCAATATCCATACTCAGATGGAAACCTCCTTTTCGATCTGGATTTTTCGCCAATCAGATTTACAAATTTTTGTCACAATCATGTCGAAAAATAAATCACACTTCTGATGGATATTGGGGTCACAGTTTAATATACCTGATGTAATCGAGTCCGCTGAATCTGAATCTGCAATAAAAAAATTGTGCCAAAACGACCTCTTCGAATCTCACAGTCAACATGTGATGCTTAAACAATTTCTATTCTAAATACTTTTTGGTGAGTAACATGTTCAGATGAACAAACGACCCTATCTGAACATTTATGAATAGGACTACTTCTCCACTTGTATTCATATCTTTTCTTGTTTGTTGTTTATTTATATTTCCTGGACATCCCTCCAAACAGGGACATGATAGAGTGTCACCGTTGGGGCGGGGGGGGGGGGGTGTTCACCTTGGAATTTCCAACTGCAACTTAGGCCACATCATATTCACAAATTTGGGTAATTCCGTTTCCCAACTGTTCATACTACTGTTCCCTCCAGGGACCAGTGATAATGTGGGGCCTCCAGGGACCAGTGATAATGTGGGGCCTCCAGGGACCAGTGATAATGTGGGGCCTCCAGGGACCAGTGATAATGTGGGGCCTCCAGGGACCAGTGATAATGTTGGGCCTCCAGGGACCAGTGATAATGTGGGGCCTCCAGGGACCAGTGATAATGTTGGGCCTCCAGGGACCAGTGATAATGTTGGGCCTCCAGGGACCAGTGATAATGTGGGGCCTCCAGGGACCAGTGATAATGTTGGGCCTCCAGGGACCAGTGATAATGTGGGGCCTCCAGGGACCAGTGATAATGTTGGGCCTCCAGGGACCAGTGATAATGTGGGGCCTCCAGGGACCAGTGATAATGTTGGGCCTCCAGGGACCAGTGATAATGTTGGGCCTCCAGGGACCAGTGATAATGTTGGGCCTCCAGGGACCAGTGATAATGTTGGGCCTCCAGGGACCAGTGATAATGTGGCCACTAGCCTGGAAGAGGAACAAAATACACTGATGGTTTGGCTCAGTATGAGAACATTTTGAGATTTGAACATGAAAATTGCAAAACATAACATCTAGTGGTTTAACGCCAGGCGAATTCATTCACACCCCGATTTGTTTTTCGTAAATTAACTAGCAGTTTTTTGGTTTGGCCCAGTGTGAGAAAATTTTTTAATCTGAAAATAAAAATTGCAAAATCCTTGCATCCAGACTGGCTTCAAGCCTTCCAATTGTCAAACATTTCTGGAAATCTGACACCCACCCCCAAAGGTATGGCCATTTAAGCCTAAAATTAAAGGTAGTCAGTTCGATTTTACCCTTCCACGACTGGAGCTTCCTGAAATTTTGCAAAAACCCTGTGCCAATAGTATTCTCTTATCAAAATGCAGTAGGTTGATGAATAAATGACATGCTTAGATATTAGCATATATTAGAGAATGCATTAGCCTAACAATATTTATCTTGACCTTGTAAGCATGTGCATTCGCATATATGGGAGACTTGCATATATAAGAGAATGCACTGGCACAGGATCTTTAATGCTGCACCAGCGCTGCACCCATCAAGAAAGGGGTAATGAATCACTAGAATTAGATTAGAGTGATACCTTAGATCTCCCCCTTCAAATTCAAAGAAGAAAATTCTCACTCTCAATCTCAGCATCAACGTATATTGTAGTATAGGTCGATGACCTAGAATTTTCACCCACCATTTCTAGGAACATAACATTATAATGCTCGTAGAAAGGTTGTTCAGGTATTTAACAACCTATTTCGATAATGGTAATATTCAAAAGCAAATATTATTACGTGTATTTTGGAGCACAAATATCCAAGTGACTTTAAATTTTTTTAAGTGAAATATGAACAACACCAGATACTTATTTTTGAAATGCAAATTAAAAAGGAATCCCACAAAAATGATGTCTGCATAGAAGTATTTAACATATGTCCCCAGAACCGAACCAGCTGTCCAAATCAACAATTTTTACCAATGTGGGGCAGTATAAGAATGAATGACCTTTATCATAAGTGATCTTTTTACTTCTCAGGTACAAAACAGAAGCAGGTAAGGCCACACAAAGTTGATAATCTGTTTCTCAGACACTTTTTTTTATCAAAGCAAGCAGGCAGGAAGGTTTCTAAATTTATTTTATTAGGGCCAAAAATTACTGGTAGGCAGGTTTTTATTTCCATATTTTATGACCATAATGTTCCGACAGGCAGGTTTTTATTTGTTTATCCCTGAATTGAATAACCAATGTTTTGGACTTACATCTGACTATTTGATTTGGTTTTAATAACAAATTTAATGTATTAAATGTAATACTAGTCAGACTTGACTGGGCCATCTTCTATATGTACAATGTATACAATAAAAAACAAAAACATATAAACTTTTATAACAGTGATATAACGAATCAATTACTTTATTATTCTTTGTCACCGCTACTACTGTCACTTGGGAAGGTTCAACTTGTTGATAGTGCAACCTTGTATATAGGTATTCAATAGCTATGTTGTTATGTGTAACCCTGTTAATTAGGAAAAAAAATAAAATAATGCCTTGGAAAACATTGAATAGCACTCTCCATTAATCTCGGATAATAAGTAGTATGGAGTTCAACAGGTATAGAAATAATGTATTTTGTACAACACAGGTGAACATTACACCACCATGTTGCTGGAAACATAAAATAACAAAGGGTACGCATCTAAGATGCTTTGTTATCCTCCTCCATATTTTCCACCCTTCTGATTGGCACTTATGCTGTCACGTGCCGGGCGACAAATCACACTGTCCCGGGAGACATTGTTTTTGTCGCCCGCCTGGTGTTATATTGCAAGAATATCTCCGAACACACACTGCAGTAACTCACCTATTTCACATCACTACGACGTACTAAAAAATCATAGATCTTATATACCCCATGGATTCGCAAAACACACCAGTTGTGGTGTTTGCTAATTTGCATATATTTAGTGAACACTAATATTCGAACTTTTAAGTTGATACTTTTATCGGACAAGCGTTATTATTTACTTTTTACATCGAAACATATCGGTGATTCAATTTGTTCATGTCGACATTATGATGCAAGATTGAAAGAGAGGCTCCCTTGAGGTTGGTTGGTTATAAATGTTCACTGGTAGACAACGTAATGCATACGAATGGTACTGTACGCTTATCCTCCGCGATGTCTGCAATGTGATCATAGAATTATTTTATGTGAGGATCGCCATTAACACTGACACGTATGAATGTACATTAATGAAATTGACAACTTCCCAATAGCTTTCGGGGAAGTCCGTTATGAAATGAACATCGCGAGTAAATTGCGCACACAAGACGACATTGAATATGTCACATTGCAGAAGACGAGAACACACCTATGTGGCTTATTGGTTTACATTGCATGGACGGATATTGACGATTTGACCACCAAAATGATCGTAAATAAACGCGGATTACCAAACGCTTAACAACTTGACTATCGTTTATGGAACAGAAATCCTATGGGACGATAAAAAGTTACTGAAAATATACATAATCGGGAAAGAAAGCACTCGTGACTCAGTGCAACATCGTACGTGTGGATGGCAAGGATATTTTCTGTGGTATAATCGGATAACAAAACAGTTGTTGCCCTTCTTCTCGGGAGACATTGAGATTTGTCACCCGCTCGAGAACGGAATGTCTCCCTCGGAGCTTCGCTCCTCGGGAGACATTCCGTTCTCGAGCGGGTGACAAATCTCAATGTCTCCCTCGACAACGGGCGACAACTGTATAATGTCAAGTTTATTGGCAGTCGAAAAAAACTTCTGCCAATAACTTGGCAATAAGGCCCACACAAGGCCCAAAAAGTCGGACAAACCTGGTTTTCGAACTCATCCGAGATATTGTTGCAAGAGACTCATATATCAATTATGGTTTGAATCAGTTAATATTTAATTGAGTTATCGCGCTAACAGTGAAAAACATGCTAAAAATAGACAAACTAAGGTCCATAACTCCGGGGAAAAATTTGGACAAACCTGGTTTTAGAACTCGTCCGAGATATTGTTGCAAGAGAGTCATATATCAAATATGGTTTGAATCAGTTAATATTTTATTGAGTTATCGCGCTAACAGTGAAAAAAATGATAAAAATAGACAAACTAAGGCCCATAACTCCGGGGAAAATATTCGGACAAACCTGGTTTTCAAACTCGTCCGAGATATTGTTGCAAGAGACTCATTATCAAATATGGTTGTAATCAGTTAATATTTGATTGAGTTATCGCGCTAACAGGCGATACAATTGCAAAAATGTCATCAAAGATGGATAACTCTTGTCAAAAAGTTCGGATGTGACCCATTTTCTACAGGCAGTAAATAGTCATTGGGAGCAACTCACATACCAAATTTTTTTGGAATCCGTTCACAAATGTCAAAATTATAAGGCATTCTTTAGGTCCGCCCGCCGCCCGTCGTCAAACCATAAGTCGAGTTTTGAAAAACTAAAATAATTTAGTCGAGTTTTGAAAAACTCGACTAAAAATTATGACAGGCAGGATGAATTATACTTTTTTGTTGTTGTTGGTGATAAAACCACCCACTGGCGCTTATTTTAAGGGGGTGGCGGTGTCTGAGAAATAGATCATTAACTTTGTGTGGCCTAAAACAAACCCTTTGGCTCTCCATATCTGACCATCAAAACCTCCTATAATTAACTTTGTTCATCTTATTTTACAGATAGGTGTCAAAATTAATGGAGAATCTTTTAAGACTTTTTCAGAGCATGTCAGCTGTGAATAAGGATACACCCAATAATAACAAAACACAAGTTATAACCAAGAATAATTTAATCCAAAAATACTCATGCCACTAAAGTTTAGGTTACCATTCAGGACTGATGAAGGGAGTTAAACAGTGAAAAGTCACACCAGATGGAAATCTAGCATCAACACAAATATTAACCCTTTACCCAACAGTCGGGATTTTTTTACCCTGTGCCAATGCATTCTCTTATATATGCGAGTCGACCATAGGTCGCCTCGCATATATAAGAGAATGCATTGGCTTAACACATTCAAAATTATAAAATTGTTAAAGAATGTAAGAAAAAATGGTAAAAAGTGTTAAAAAAAGATTTGTTTTAGGCCAATGCATTCTCTTATATATGCGAGGCGACCTATGGTCGACTCGCATATATAAGAGAATGCATTGGCACAGGGCATAACTGTAACTATCACAATGTGGTCAAGGAGCCGGTTCCAATGATATCCATATTTGTATGGTTCTATTGAGACAGACCGAAGATAGTTTAGGCTGTTGAAGCTTTATTTGGCCGGTTGTGGCCGGTTTGTTGGGTAAAGGGTTAAGGGGGAGGTCAAGTGACCAATTTGAATGGGGATTTCCATGCAAATATCCGGTTCATCTCGATTATGAAATTCATATTCTGCAAATTAGGGGATATAGAAATTGAACAGACAGGAAAAAAGCAACTAAAAACAATGTTAGTTTGAGACTATAGATATCGACACTTCCTAGAAGATGAAGCCTAAGAAGAATGAGGTCTGCTGTGTGGGATATCACTAAATTCACCCTCTGGGAACTCATTCTTCAAATGGCAGACACACTATTTGCAGGCTTGGTTGTTACCAATGGCCTGCAACCTGAAAAGACTCATCTTACTGAATACAGTAATGCCCTAAGTAATCGACTCCTTAACCACAGCAGAATTATGGGTAACTTTTCAGGATTTAGTCGGAAATATGGCTTGTTGCCATTCATCGGAAAGCTCTCGGGCAACAAGCTATAATTCTGCTGTGGTTAAGGGGTCGATTACTTAGGGCATTACTGGAATCACGGAACTAAATGGTTTCCCATAGGCGACAGTGTTAACGTTTCAGCCAAATTCACTGAATTGAAGCCTGCAGGCCATACCAGTAATGTATACCCAGCTAGATTGACACCAGTTGATCACGAAAATGCAAGAAAAAACATAGGTCATGTGTTTACTTTTTAAAATAAATCCTCAAGTGTACGACAGGGCTATCCCACAGCCAAATTTGATCTGGAAAAACCCAGAACTACAGCAGCTAGTTAAATAAATTTCCCGCTCACAAATATCCATTCCCCCATTCATTCGCCAGTTTAAGTTATTCAGATATTATGTACAAATCAAATAAACACGATGTCATCCTTTAATAACGTGTCGCATGTATCAGGTGAAGGTCATTCTTCAGTTACCTTCACCTTTAGCATTCCACGGTGTACTCGCTCCCCGACTCTAGAACACATTTAGCTCCCTGATTCCTACTGTATTTGTAATAATTTAACCCTTTACCCAACAAACCGGCCAAATAAAGCTTCAACAGCCTAAAATATCTTGGGTCTGTCTCAATAAAACCATACAAATATGGATATCATTGGAACCGGCTCATTGACCACATTGTGATGGTTATAGTTATGCCCTGTACCATAGGTCGCCTCGCATATATAAGAGAATGCATTGGCCTAAAAAAAATCTTTTTTTAACACTTTTTACCATTTTTTCTTACATTCTTTAACAATTTTATAATTTTTAATGTGTTAAGCCAATGCATTCTCTTATATATGCGAGGCGACCTATGGTCGACTCGCATATATAAGAGAATGCATTGGCACAGGGCCCTTCTGTTGGGTAAAGGGTTAAGGGGTCGATTACTTAGGGCATTACTGTATTTCAGTCAGATGAGTCAACTGTACCAACTTGAAGATGGTCTATCTCTTCCTTGAACCAACTTTATAGAAATCCTAGTATAAATTATTAATATTGAGTCAGCTATCATGAGCGTCTGTCACAAGTGGGCTAGCATCACCAAATTCACTCTATGGGGACCTCATTCTTTTTGGGCCTCACCTTCTTTAGTTTTTAGTATATATAGTCTCAAATTAACATTGTTTTTAGTTACTTTTTCCCTCCTGCTCAGTTTCTATATCCCCTAATTTGCAGAAGATAAAATGCATAATCGCGGTGACTAATGGGTGACATCACCAACCAATCTGATCCTATAGTTCTCCCACAGCAGTTGTGATCTAAGCAGATTGAGGTTCCCAGAGGGTGAATTTGGTGATGTTTGCCCACTGTGTGGGATAGCGTCACTAACTTCACCCTCTGGGGACCTCATTCTTCACACTATTTCCATGCTTGTTTGTCCATTTGTTTATATTTTTTGTTCTGTTTGTAGCAGCACCGTCAGGAATAACATGGTCTGAAATTGATAACTACCACGAATTCAAAATGGCTGATCTACAAAAATAAACCGAAAACAAGGTAAATTCCTGAAGAAGCCCATGGCACAGTAACTTTATGAAGACCAGCATATCAATTATTTTCCAAACAATTTGGTACCAAAATATTTTTGAGCAAAATCCCTGTTTTACGGAAAGAAAAACATTTGTTTCGCAACCAGGATTAAGTGAACTGTCGATTTAAGATATTTCATCGAGTAGACACATTATATGTACAAAGAGGTTTAATTTCAAACAGAAAATAGATGAAATATCACTCCAAAAATCGCGAAAAATCCTTTGAATGGAAACTTTGGTTAGAATGTGAGAGAAAACAACCAAATATGTTGACACCAATGAGGTAACAAAGTGTTTGAAGAATAATTGGTCATATGCTCATGCCATAAAATAGCTGTGTCCAGGGACTTTATATGAATTTATCGCATTTCGTGATTTTCGTAGATCAGACATTTTGAATTCACAGTACTCATCACTTCAGACCATGTGATTCCTGATACAGTAATGCCCTAATTAATTGACTCCTTTAACCACAGCAGAATTATGGGTAACTTTTCAGGATTTAGTCGGAAATATGGCTTGTTGCCATTCATCGGAAAGCTCTCCCCTATGGGTAACTTTTCAGGATTTAGTCGGAAATATAGCTTGTTGCCATTCATCGGAAAGCTCTCGGGGAGCATTACTGTAGTGAGTAGTTTTAATTTCACTGCTCAGCTTCTATCCAACAGCTCCAAACAGTAAGATAAACTTTAAACCATTAACAATATAACACAATTAATTGCATAATAAACTATATTTGTTAGACAAAAGATATGAATGCTTGATTTCACAGGCAATTAAACCCTTTAATGATGTGAACCATGCTGGTGCAGCATTAAAGATCCTGTGCCAGTGCATTCACTTATATATGCAAGTCTCCCATATGGAACCTCTCATATATAAGAGATTTGGCGGAGCCCAAATTCGAACTTGTTCTGTATTTTGGGCTAGTAAACCCACAAACTAAGTGTCATTCCATTCAGTTCAGACGTACTAAAGTGGACTAAACAAAAATGGAGTGCAAATTCCAACAAAATACGGCCTAAACCCTTTGAGTGCCAGGGGCCGATCTCATCAGCCCTAAACCTACAAAATAAGTCTGATAAAGAATAAATTATTAAAATTGTAAAAAAAAAAAAAAAAAAAAAAAAATTGTTAGGCCAATGCATTCTCTTATATATGCGAGGCGACCTATGGTCGACTCGCATATATAAGAGAATGCATTGGCACAGGGTATATGGGTTGATACAAAAATCGACCTGGCACTCAAAGGGTTAACTCTGGAGAAAATTAGCGGGCGCAATCCAAATTCGAACTTGTCTTGTATTTTTTGCTAGTAAACCCAAGTTTCTATCCATTCAGTTCCGAGTTACTCAAGTTATCATCCGGAAATGAGAAAAGTGAACGGACGGACTGACCAATAACATAATATGTCCCGTTTATTTAAAAGTGGCATATAAAACTGATTGGAACATTATAAAATCAGCAAGGGATTGCCTGTGAAACAAAACATTGATTCTATTTTGTCTTAAATATGATTCATAAAATCTGTATAGAGAAAATATTATGTCAGGAAGCACATTTCATCACAAGTTCAACATATAAAATATTCTACAGTGTTTATAAGAGAACATACGAGCTGAAAACACAACGGCATTAAAGGCCTACTTAAGCCTTGAAATAGGGTGTCTGTCATTTGCAGAATGAGGTCCCCAGAGGGTGAATTTAGTGATGCTACCCCCGCATAGCAGGCTAGCATCACCAATTTCACCCTCTGGGGGACCTCATTCTGCTTACACCTCAGCAGAATGAGGTTCCCAGAGGGTGAATTTGGTGATGCTAGCCCACTATGCGGGGTAGCATCACTAAATTCACCCTCTGGGGACCTCATTCTGCAAATGACAGACACCCTATTTTCAAGGCTTGGGCCCACTTAAATTTGGAATGACCAGATCACATTATACACAACATATTTCATATTATTTATCATTTGGAAGAAGAATCAAATATGTATATATTCCACCAGAATACGGAACAGCTGTGGACTAGGAGTGTCCACCAAATGATAGAGATTCTCAGATTCGGCCCAAGACTTCCCCCGTTATTTAACAAAGAATGCTTCATAATTCACAGCTAAGAGATAGAGTTATTCCCCTTCCATTGATACAGACAAGATCAAAATTAACAAACAGAACACACATCAGTACCTTGACAAAAAACAACATGTTCACACTTTATTCGACCAGATAAGTTGATAATACAATGTTCTGGAACATCCACTTTCAACTGGTATATAATATGGAATAAGTTATTTGTAATGTGATCTGGGAATTCAAACATTAAGTGGACCTTTAAAAGGAAAGGCACTTGAATCCAAGCCTTGAAATAGTGTGTCTGTCATTTGCAGAATGAGGTTCCCAGAGGGTGAATTTAGTGATGCTAAATTCTGCTTACACCTCAGCAGAATGAGGTTCCCAGAGGGTGAATTTGGTGATGCTAGCCCGCTATGCGGGCTAGCATCACTAAATTCACCCTCTGGGAACCTCATTCTGCAAATGACAGGCACACTATTTCAAGGCTTGCTTGAATCACTACTCAAACATGAGGGAGAAATCATATTATCAAAATAAATTTTATTTTACAATTTACAACACTTAGATACTGTTCTACAAAGTATATATCACTTTCTTAAGGTTGTTTTAAGGAAGAGTACCACTCTAAGACACCCTACTAAATCAGGGACCAGCCTAGAGGGTGACTTGGCAGCAGGGACCAGCCTAGAGGGTGACTTGGCAGACATCTTTTAAAATGTGCCACTTCTCACTATTTTTGTTCCAGAGAGAAGTGACTTCTCTCTCATATACCAGTATGTATAAGTCCCAACAACATATTTAAAGTATATTTACTGATTATAATGGTGTTGATCAGGAGCGCCGGAAGCATCCAAGGGCAGGGGGGGGAGAGCCTACAAAAAGGGCACTTTTCCGCAAAAAAGGGCACTTTTCCGCAAAAAAGGGCATTTTCTCCGCAAACTCGGGAAAATAACCATAAATTCATTGTGGCAAAAATCACTATTTTAATGGTATTTGTCGGTTTTTATGGCCGTTTTGTGATAAAATTGACAAAAAATTAATATTCCTTGTGAAATTGGTGGTATTTGGACCAAAAAAGTCACATTTTGCTATAAAAACACTAGATTAAACACACAAAAAGCATTTTCTGTCTCCAGAAAAAGGGCAAGTCCTGCCCCCGCTCGCCCCCCTTGTTCAAGGGCAGGGGGGTCAGCTGCCCCCTCTGCCCCCCTCTTCCGGCGCCCCTGGTGTTCTTACTCACTATAATGGTTTTATAAATGAGCTCTTGTGTTGCATAATACTTCTTGGATCATAGAAGGGTGATGTTGGGGTGTAAATTGAAATTCAGCCATTGTTACTTCTCCCCGATAACAGACCACTTCTCCCTAATGACCAAACATGGAGAAGTGACTTCTCCCCGTACCAAAATTTATATTTACACTCCCACATGAATTTGCACTGTGGAACATGAATGGAGGATGTTGGTTGGTCGAATTACGTCACATGATGTCGCATGCTGACCCATACTTGCTTATATTTTTGTGTAGACGCAACTTGCAATGCGCTATGGAAATAACATTGGAAATGAGCGCTTAACCCTTTGAGTGCCAGGTCCGATGTTTGTATCAACCCATATACCCTGTGCCAATGCCTTCTCTTATATAAATGCGAGTCGACCATAGGTCGCCTCGCATATATAAGAGAATGCATTGGCCTAACAATTTTTCATCTTTTGTTATTATTTTTTACAATTTTTTACAATTTTAATAATTTTTTCTTATATTCTTTAACAGGTATATTTAGTAGGTTTAGTGCCAGGGAATCTTATGTTTTTTATGGGCATCAAAATTATTACTATGAATACTTGGTGATAGTTTTTAGTTATAACATGCCCCATAGGTGTTATCCAGTTTGTTTTTAAATTCGCTATAGCATGCTTAAGCATACCCGAAATTTTTTATTTTTTTTGGGCCGATTTTACACACCGTAAATTAGGGCCGATGAGATCGGCCCTTGGCACTCAAAGGGTTAATGCTCTTTTAATCTGCCAGTTGACTTGGTTGAGTGTATTGATTGATTGATTGTGGTTTAATGTCGCTTTCAGCAACTAAGGCCATATCACAACATTGCCAGTTTCAGTGGGGTAAAGTTAAATCCCAAGGGGGGTACAAGGGTACCCCTATCAGATCCCGGACTAATTGGCACGTTGTAAAGCATGTAACTTACGGCTAATCTAACAGTGATTTCAATGGCTGATAAACTAGTCAACCACATGCGGCAAACCACTGCCCATCGGCGAGTAACTGGCAACTCTACCAGATAAGGAATTCAAGTTACAAAGTCCACAATGGAAACATGTGGATTTGAACCCTTATTGCCAGCGCTGAGTGACCAAGGCCCCCGGTTGAGTGTAAATATAAATAATGGATGTTGATTTTGTTGTGTTCCATAGAGTATGGTTGCCAGTTAGTGACATTTTTATATATGTCACACTAACTTTCATCTAGACTCTATGGAACACAATCCATTACTTAAATGTTAATTTAACTGTGAAACTTCAGGCATCTTTAAATGTTATATAGTAGGTCTCTCACAAGCCTAAAATAGTGTGTCTGACATTTGCAGAATGAGGTCCCCCAGAGGATGAATTTAATGACTCTATCCCTCACAGCAGGCTAACATCACTAAATTCACCCTCTGGGGACCTCGGTCTGCAATTGTCAGACACACTATATCCAGACTTGGCCTCTTTATAATCTATTAATAAAAAGCTGATGACAATCTTTCAGAATAGCATCTCGAGAATTCCTATTCGGATCCCATTTCTCTATTAAAGGTACTCAATCCGATTTTGATGGTCCCCATATAATCAGATTCCAACAACAACATTTTTAGAAATGCCACTTCAGTTATCAGAATCGATTTAATTGCCCAAAAATAATGCTAACCACTGTCAACTATAGTATAAAATTGCCTGAAACATGTTATTTATCAACATGTTGTTTGACGAAATTTGGCCTTATTATCAACACAAAGCCTTTTAATTTTAGAGTTATCCATCTTCATCCGGTTAGTGACATAACAGCTTATTGCAAGGCATAATTAATCCAGCCTCTTTTAAAAGATGATGACAATGGCAATGACAGCCAGGTTATATTTAAATTGTGAGATCAGAGGTCAATGACCATATTATGACGTTGAACATTTTCCCACGCATAGTCTTAGGGCGACATGACAATTTTTACAATACAGAATAGAGGCGATATATGCATAATTAAATGTGATAAAATTACTTAATGCAATCTAGGAGACATTATCTTCGATGCTATATTGCACAAATGCTAAAAATATATGTACAAAGAAGCACAGATCAAGTGAATTGATAAATGAGATGAAATTTGAAACTAAACAAATCAGGAAAGACTCATGAACAAATTATGCATGTAGACCACAAACACAGCCCTTGGTCAAGTGGTCCTGTTAACCCTTTACCCAACAGACCGGCCCTGTGCCAATGCATTCTCTTATATATGCGAGTCAACCATAGGTCGCCTCGCATATATAAGAGAATGCATTGGCTTAACACATATTAAAAATGATAAAATTGTCAAAGAATGTAGAAAAATATTATAAAAATTGTTAAAAAATGTAAGAAAAAATTATAAAATTGTTAAAGAATGTAAGAAAAAATGGTAAAAAGTGTTAAAAAAAAGAATATTTTTAGGCCAATGCATTCTCTTATATATGCGAGGCGACCTATGGTCGACTCGCATATATAAGAGAATGCATTGGCACAGGGCATAACTGTAACCATCACAATGTGGTCAATGAACCGGTTCCAATGATATCCATATTTGTATGGTGTTATTTTTCCTAAAGTTGTAATTTTTGTAGTGATTGGTCAATCCAATGATTTGAGAAAAAGCCAGTTTTTGAAAAAAAAATAATGATAGCTCCGCTGGAGTTTGCAAAACGACGTGAATTAGCCCTTTACCCAACAAACTGGCCAAATAAAGCTTCAACAGCCTAAAATATCTTCGGTCTGTCTCAATAGAACCATACAAATATGGATATCATTGGAACCGGCTCATTGACCACATTGTTACAGTTATGCCCTGTGCCAATGCATTCTCTTATATATGCGAGTCGACCATAGGTTGCCTCGCATATATAAGAGAATGCATTGGCCTAAAAAAAATCTTTTTTTAACACTTTTTATCATTTTTTCTTACATTCATTAACAATTTTATAATTTTTAATGTGTTAAGCCAATGCATTCTCTTATATATGCGAGGCGACCTATGGTCGACTCGCATATATAAGAGAATGCATTGGCACAGGGCCCTTCTGTTGGGTAAAGGGTTAACCATCTTGAGTAGAATCGATGTGCAACAACTTATACAACCAGTATTAAAATATATCGCAGTAACATGTTTTTGAATGTTTGATACATATAATGGGTTTTCCTGCATATGTTCAGATTATCCGATGGACATCGAAAATGACAACCTTAGAACAATTTACGGTATTTTTTCTTTACAGCATCAGTTTGCACTAGCAATTCAGCAGGACCCACCAGCATATCATAGCACATTAGCAGGACCACTTGACCAGGGGTGAACAAACTCAGAGTTTATAATAGACTTTATAACACACTTCCATACAAAGAGCAATAACTCTACTTTTATCACAAATACCTCTCATGATGGATGATACTTATAAACGAAGCAAATTTAGGCGATAACTATGATATACTACTGGTGGAATGCTCAATAAAAATCACATACTGTATTAACATACTAGTATGAGTAGGAATTAGTGATTGATTGATCAATTGGGGTTTATTGTCGTTTTAGCAACTAAGGCCATATCACGACATTGCCAGTTTTAGTGGTGGAGGAAATCCGCACACTTGCGACTAATCTAACAGTGATTTCAATGGTTGATAAACTCGTCAACCATGTGCGGCAAACCACCGGCCATCGGCGAGTAACTGGTAACTCCACCAGATAACGATTTCGAGTTACAAAGTCCACGATGGAAACATGTGGATTTGAACCCTTATCGCCAGCGCTGGAGGGCGAAACGGCTTGGAGTTGTACCCCTAACCGATTGAGCCACCGAGGCCCCGAGTAGGAATTAGGAAAATAGAATATTTAATTGGAATGGAGAATAAAATATCTGATAAATTAAAGGGACACAAGGCGTTCAAAGTGGGTTCATGTGAAATAACATAAATTTGATAAAAGTCTGTAAAATAATCAACATGATTCAACAAGTACATGTAAAAGTAGATTGACTGTGTTCCTATTATCATTATTAGTAACTCTCCAATATTGAGATTTCACATATCGAAACCATTGTTGTGTAAACAGTACTGTTACAGTGGCATTACCGATAAAATTCCAATTAGTCCAAAATGTAAACAAAGTTTAATAAAAACTTCATGTTAGACATTGGAAAAGGTCAAAGCACTGAAAAAATATGAAAAATATTCTGAAATGATATTTAAACTAAAATATTTGAACTTACTACATGATCAGTAACAGTTTTGTGCACAAAACAATGGTTTCAACCAGTTTCAACATGCAAAATTTATGTTATTGGAGAACTTTCAACAGAAATTGTAAGAACAAATTTTATCTATTTCTTGATGGTCTTCTTAGTGGTGATGTTTTTACAGACTTTTATAATTTTTGCTCATTTACCCATTGGGAGCCTCACACAGATGGAAGCATGCAAAACCGAGGTTACAATTACCCACTGAGTGCCTGTGGTCCCTTTAATTTATTAGCATCATGGAACTAAATATGGTGTTTGATCAGTCTCAGTCAATGTACTCTAGGGATGAGACTGGAGTATTTTTTAATTCATTGGAATGGGGTCTCATATAAAGTAATGCTCTAAGTAATCGACTTCTTAACCACAGCAGAATTATGGGTAACTTTTCAGAGCTTTCCGATGAATGGCAACAAGCCATATTTCCGCCTAAATCCTGAAAAGTTACCCATAATTCTGCTGTGGTTAAGAAGTCGATTATTTAGAGCAGTACTGTAGGGAATAACACTATAGAGGATCTCTAATGAGTCGCAATTCTATACATAATTTATTAACCCAGTGCACTAAATTTGATTCGAGCCGAGCTTTAGTGGACATGGTTAATAAAGTTTTTATAGAATTGCAACAAATTTGATATCCATTTTATCACATAATCACATATTATCAGGAAAAAACAAAAACGAAATAGCTGGGGTTAAACAAAATTAATTTTGATTTCCTTATCACAACCAAATAGGAAGTAAAGACACTTTCAAGAAAAAATATAGTTACCTTTTAAATGTGTCTTTTCATGTTGATAAAAATTTTCAACTATCCTTATCACCCATATTTATCTCAAAGTCAACACTAAATAGCCAATATAAATCGAATATCATCATTATATTCTAATTAACATAATAATAAAGTTCCGGCATTAACATGAACATCATTGCACTGAGCTCTTACGTCACTCTTGAGTGCTGATAATACACGTGTGTCTTAACCCTTTGAGTGCCAGGTCCGATTTTTGTATCAACCCATATACCCTGTGCCAATGCATTCTCTTATATATGCGAGTCGACCATAGGTCGCCTCGCATATATAAGAGAATGCATTGGCCTAAAAAAAATTCATCATTTGTTATTATTTTTTACAATTTTTTTTACAATTTTAATAATTTTTTTCTTATATTCTTTAAACAGACTTATTTTGTAGGTTTAGTGCCAGTGAATCTCACGTTTTTCATTGGCATCAAAATTATTACTATGAATACTTGGTGATAGTTTTGAGTTATAACATGCCCCTAAGGTTTTATACAGTTTGTTTTTAAATTCGCTATAGCATGCTTAAGCATACCCAAAAAAAATTCAACTAAAATAAAAAAATAAAAACATTTTTTTAATTTTTTAATTTTTTTTAGGGCCAATTTTACAGATCGTAAATTAGGGCCGATGAGATCGGCCCCTGGCACTGAAAGGGTTAATAAAAATATGAGGCCAGGTTTAGGGGCTAATTATGTCATAAATAGGGAATAACAAGAGCTAAAAGATCATTAGGGCCCTGAAAATTAGGACTTTTTTTTTATTGATTTGAATGTGATATCAAATAAAAACTCAAATATAATTGGCCAGCAAACAGCGAGAGTCATTTAATAATTTCCACAAAGACAATCGTGATTTTTCAATCTGGCATTGTTGAATCTTCGATTTTCGAAAAATAAAATCTCATTTAATTTATCACAGTTTCACAGAGCCTTACTTTGAAGCAGTGGCTGTTTATAAAAACAATGCATATGGCATTTACCCTTTAATGACGGGAGCAATGTTGGTGCAGCATTAAAGATCATGTGCCAGTGCAATCGCTTATATATGCAAGTCTCCCATAGGGAGTCTCGCATATATAAGAGAATGCACTGGCTTAGAAGGTCAAGGAAATTATTTTTAGGCCAGTGTTTTCTCTTATATATGTGAGACTCCCTATGGGAGACTCGCGTATATAAGAAAATACATTGGCACAGGGTTTTCGCCAAATTTCAGAAAACTCCAGTCATGGAAGGATTAATGAAGCGAACAGACGAATGAAATGTATAATGTACAATATATATTAAAATAGAGATATAAAATATATATATCTTCAAATCTGGAAATATCATTCGAAAATAACATCATACTGCAGAAAAACAGTCATTTTGCACATAAGAAATACCCCACAATTATCCAAGCTTTTAAATATCTATGAAAACTGACCAAACTAACACTCTGGCAAGATACATCATACTAGTATAGTGAGATCAAATATAAATAGTACTAAGCCTTCAATACCATAGGCCTTTAACCCTTTCTATACTAAATGGATTCTCCCAGTCAGTTAAAAAGTGTGCATCAGAATGGTCTATCCTCTCCAAACCGGACCCTCTATAAACCAAATCCCTCGCCATACCGGACAATTTGTCTAGTCCCGAATTCACCCAAGTGCATTCTCATGAAAAAATTACCTCTATAATCTGGTAACTCTATATCCCAAACATCGGATGGCTTTTCTAGTCCATAAGTGAACAAATACATGAATTTTTACCTCCGAAATACAAACACGCTTATTCAACAGTATGAAACTACAATACATGCGCTACATTAATATTTTCAGCAACATTTTCGAATCACCGTAAAATATATCATTTACAGTCTTATCTATATACCGGTACATGTGTTATGTACCACATTTTATTTCTTATTATTTATCTATGTTATTTATATTTTATTCGGTAATTTATTCAAGTTAAATTCAATAATGACTTGGTTGTGCTTTGACCACTCTTAGTAACGACGTCAATACATTCCGGTCGTAGTGCCATTTTCTATAAAGCGAACACCTCTCTAAACCGAACAGAAGGGCCGGTCCAAAGTGTTTTCGGTTTGGAGAGGTTTTACTGTATTATTCTTTTGGTGGGATGTTTAATAAGGTGGTAAAAGCAGACGACAGATAAATAAAAGGTCAGCAGACCACAGTGTCCCCCGAAAACGTGGCAAGTCGATGCCGCTTTGTTGAAGAAATTTTAAAAACTGTTGAAATTATCTAAGTTGAAAAGGGTTAATAACTCCGTAAAAAAAAAACATTTCCGTCATCTATATACATGTTGCACATCTCCAATATGTGGGTAACAATACTCTGAAGTTTCAAATATCTACGATCAAAACTGTAGGAGGAGTTGATTACACCACGAAGTTACCCTCATACAGAAAATTATAAAAAAAGGTGAAATTTTCTAAGTCGAAAAAGTCGAAAAGGGTTAATAACTCCATCAAAAAATAATTTTTCCATCATCTATATGCATGTTGCACATCTTCAATATATGGGCAACAATATTCTGAAGTTTCAAATCTCTGGGATGAAATCTGTAGGAGGAGATGATTACACCATGAAGGTACTCAAAAGTGTGACGGACGGACGGCGCGTACAACGGACCGATTGAACGGACGGACGGAGCCCGTTTCTATAGTCCCCCAAAAATAAATTTTTCGGGGGACAATAAAAGTGCAGTAAGATCTCAAAATTTATTGAGGGAAAAGTTTACGGTCGTATGTTGAACTTATTATCTGAACATCTCCTACATCAATGATGTATAGAAAGGGTTAAATTATGCTTACTTGAACTTATTATCTGAACATATCCTATGCCAATGCTGTATAGAAAGGGTTAAATTACACTTACTTGAACTTATTATCTGAACATCTCCTACATCCATGATGTATAGAAAGGGTTAAATTATGCTTACTTGAGCACATTAACATAGAAATCTTACACAATTGATAATACAACCAAAGAGGAAGTAAAGACACCTTCCAGAAAAAATATAGCTCCATTTTAAATGTGTCTTTTCATGTTGACAGAATTGTTCAACCACTCTTATCACACAGTCAACACTAAATATCCCAACACACAAATTGAATATCATAATTATATTCTAATTAACAAAATAATAACATTGATCAATATCATTGCACTATGGTCTTACGTCACTGCGCGTGCCGATAATACACGTGTGTCTTTCTAAAAAATAAGAGGCCGGGTTTAGGGGCTAATTTTGTGATATATTTCCATATCTAATACATGTGATATACTATGTCCATAACTTCGTTGGAACAGTAATGGGGTTCATATTTTCATTTTTAAGAAACCTAAGAGGGAACAGCACCAGATGTCCTTTGACGTTTTTGAGCATTGATTTTGCTTTTGGAATATCTGTGTCGACGAGTGGAATCTCTTGTTTATAATGTGTGAGATCAGTGAACGATGCGACGACATCATTAGGAATACAATGGAAGACCTAAAAAAGAAAAAATAGAAAATATAATGTATGCTGTGACTGTCCCAGTGGGACTATTGATACCACCGAAGGGCAAGCCTTGAAATAGTGTGTCTGTCATTTGCAGAATGAGGTCCCCAGAGGGTGAATTTAGTGATGCTACCCCGCATAGTGGGCTAGCATCACCAAATTCACCCTCTGGGGACCTCATTCTGCTTACACCTCAGCAGAATGAGGTCCCCAGAGAGTGAATTTAGTGATGCTATCCTGCAAGGGCTAGTGTCACCAAATTCACCATCTGGGGACCTCATTCTGCTTAGGCCTCATCTTCTCTGGAAAGTTTCTTTATTATCAAATTTCTAATGAAACTTCTTCACATGGATTCTATTTCTTTTTTAGTTTAGTTTCTCTATATCCCCAAATTGGCAGACGACACATTGCATAATCAAAGTTCCCAATGGGTGTACATTACAATATTCACCATTTGGGAACTTCAATTTGAGTCTTTGTCTCCCATAGCAGATGAGGACATGCAGAATGAGGTCCCAAGAGGGTGAATTTGGTGATGGTAGCCTGCCTTCTGGGGACCTCATTCTGCAAATGACAGGCACACTAAACTAAGGCTTGCAGCCATATTAAAAGGAGATGCCTCTTTCAAACCTCAAATAATGTATATGTATTTCAGGTAGCAACTTGAAATCGCAGTTCGAATTTGACCTGTATTGTGAGGTATTAAACTAACATACAAAAGGCCCACAACTCTGGAAAGAATTATCGAACCAAACCTAAATTCGAAATTGACCTGTACTTTGGTATGACTGAGCAACATACCAAGTTTAGACGTGATCAAATAATCCAAACTCAAGTTATCATCTGGAAACCAAAATGTTGATGCAAAAATTGAATTTTCCAAGTCGAAAAAGGCCCATAACTCTGGCAAAGATCATCGGGCCGCACCCAAATTAAAACGTCAAACTATATTTTGGTATGACTGAGCCACACACCATGTTTAGTGTGATCAAATAATCGAAACTCAAGTTATCATGTGGAAACCAAAATGTTGACGCAAAAAATTTAATTTGACAAGTCGAAAAAGGCCCATAACTCTGGCAAAAATCATCGGGGTGAACCCAAATTCGAACTTAAACTGTATTTTGGTATGACTGAGCCACATAACCAAGTTTAGTTGTGATATAAAAATCCAAACTAAAGTTATCATCCAGAAACCAAATGACAGACAGACGGACTGCTAGACATAATACGGACTGTTTTTCAAACAGCCGTATAAAAATGAAGAATATAATTTTTAACCCCCACAAACTGGTGTAAAATACACAAAAATAATATGTCAGACAAAAGCCTCATATAGTTAGAAAGATAATAATAACCTTCAATTTGATGTACATCGTGTAACAAGAGCAAGCCGTCGGGGCGTGGCATAATACGCCCGTTTCTGGAGTAGAGTGGGGCAAGGTTTAATTCATTTGTTTGAAACCTTTGACTTAAGACGAAATAATATTCTAACTTGATCTGTATACAAAATTTGGTTCAGTTCACTCGATTCAATCAAAAGTTATCATCTGGAAACTGCATATCAGGTTAAATCTAAGTCGAAAAAGGGGCATAACTCAGTCAAAATCATGCAGACGAAACCCATATTCAAACTTGATCTGTATTTGGGGGTGGTAAACTAATATACCAAATTTGGTTCAGTTCACTTGATTCAATCTAAAATTATCATCCGGAAACCGCAATCAGGTAAAATCTAAGTAAAACGAGAGGCCGATCACAATCGGCAGATGTTTAACCCATACCTTGGCGATAGCGATCAGCTATTTTAATAAATTTTATAAATCCTTACATCAACCTTTTCATGAGTGCTAAAGTTTCAACAATTCACACTTAATATAGTGATCGTGTGAAAAATATTTAGTTATCACATTGTGTCAACAGGACTGGTGGAGGATGTTAATGTTTTTAAGCAAATAAACCAAATGACCCTCACTATGCAGGTTAGGGGTGTGTTCTCGTCAACTATGCCAAGAACTACATGTATAAACATAATCAATGGAAATATTTTAGTTATCAAATCGAATAGAATGGGGTTAATCTTACCCAAACTAATGAACTGATAAACACAAAATAGTCTATACAAAGCATGCCATTGGATTTAGAAACCCATACAATAAGTCAGTCTCAAGAATACCAGCACCATTAATATTACCCTGGAGCCCAAATGCAATTGAGGGAATTTCAAAATAAGACATTTCCTCTAATGATGAATATTCATTTGGTGATTTATTGAAACCCTTACTGAACCTGGATCAAAGTGAAAGGGATAATATTATATCTGTCTATCAGTGTCTATCGCATAATATGTGTCTATGGAATCCCAAATCCATGCAAATCAAAAGTGGATCACCATCAACCTGGACATAATATAGGAGAATGATCAAATGAAAAGCATCAAAACCATATGATGTGTGGAGAGGGTTAATCATTTTCAATGACATCATATCATGAAACTAAGGAATGTGTGGATTAATTTTTGTCTAAGATAAGACAACAGTGTCTGTAAACAAAATGTCTGTAAAACATCCCTACAAAGTAACAATGGACTATTCCAATTTAATATTTTAGAATAGGTGTCCTATAGTGTGTACATTAACTAGTGTAATGAACCTGTTTCAGCAAAGGGGTTAACTTAATATTGCACAGAAAACAGAACTCCTCCAGATAGTCATCAATCAATTTGACATTATGATAAACAAATCCTGCCAGCCAGTGGTACCACTATCAGGTTTTATAGCATGTCATATCTAACGTCCATAGTGATAATTAACTCATTTCAATAACACACATGGTCTGCGAGATATGTTCTGTTCAAATTCCCAACAGTAATTACTTGAATTATAAAGGGTCATAACTCTGTTAAAATATATCGGATCAAACCCATATTCGAACTCGATCTGTATTTAGGGGTGATAAATTCATATACCAAATTTGGTGTTGATCAGATGAAAAATGTTTTGAGTCATAGCAGCTTGGGTGAATTCTAAGTAAACATAAGAGTGAAAAGGGTTAATTAAACAATACCAAAAACCATACAGACGAAGAACGTGCTAAGAAAAACCTAGGTAAGAAATATGAGGCAGATCAAAAGAAATATGTTCAACTTATTGCATTGGATAGCATGTGTGTATTATTTTCTAATACCAAAAACTATACAGATGAGGGGCGTATCATCATAAACCTACATATCAAATATGAACATAATCGGACAAAAAATACTTCGGTTATAGCATCAGATTTTATTTTTTTTAAATTTTATTTTCGAAAAAAGGGTCATAACTCCTTTAAAATAAATCGGATCAAACCCATATTCGAACTCGATCTGTATTTTGGGCTCCGAAACTCACATAACAAATTTGGTTCCGATCAGATAAAAATTGTTTGAGTTATGACAGAATGCGTGAATTTGAAGTCGAAAAAGGGCCATAACTCCGTAAAAAAAACCTCGGATCAAACCCATATTTGAACTCGATATGTATTTTGGTCTGAGAAACTCATATACAAAATTTGGTTCCGATCGGATAGAAAATATTTGAGTTATCGCACCATGCGTAAAGTGTCTACGGACAGACAGACGGACGGACGCACGACGAGCGGTCAATCCGGACGTCGACATTATGTTTACCATACTATGGTATGGGTAAACATAAAAAGGGACATCACTCAGTAAAAATCATGCGGCCAAAACCCATATTCGAGCTTAATCTGTATTTGGGGTGGTAAACTAATATACCAAATTTGGGTCAGTTCACTTGATACAATCTAAAGTTATCATCCGGAAACCGCAAATCAGGTAAAATCTAAGCCGAAAAAGGGGCATAACTCAGTCAAAATAATGCGGACGAAACCCATATTCGAACTTGATCTGTATTTTGGTGTGGGCTCAGTTCACTTGATTCAATCTAAAGTTATCATCCGGAAACCAAAAGCGGATGGACGATGGACAACGGACGGACAACCCATTTAAATATTAATACAACCATTTTTTCAAACGAGCGTATAAAAAGTGGTTCAGAAGAACTCCAGTTATGAGCACAGTTCTGATTGTTGACTGGCTGTTTTTTCTACTCCGCACATACTGGCTCAATGAATCTGATTTTATACAGACTCGCACAGCAGACACTCTCAACGGTAAGTAGCATACCGTACTGACCCGGTTCAAAGCCCATGCCCGTGTTTAAGCCCACCCATATCTTTTGGCCAAATTCCATGCACAGGGGTATATTCGTGTTAAAGCCCACCCCAAATTTTGGTCAATTTCAGCAGTGGTAAGTAAGTATTTGCTAATGATACTCCCCAAATAAATAATTCCAATATAACGGGAAGTATATTCGCAAACGATCGGTGATGGCGAGAATGCCACGAAAAATGGAAAGTTATACTTCGTAGGTAAGTGATAATATTAAATGAAATAAAATAAAGTGAATCTTAAATTCTCATTTGTTTATTCAATTATACTTCCCGGGGGAAACCAAAGGTTAACAAACAAACAAGCTTTAAAAACCATGTGTGGCTATGCGCGTGCAACACTTTAATCAAATCGCACCTGTTCAACTACAGTACTGTAAAAACATATTTTTCGTGTTCAGTGACAACGTACCGTAGGTATGTTCCTGCATGTGACCAAACACAAAGAACTGGCTTCTTGGTTATGTAAACACACAGTGGGTAAAATAATGGAACAGAAGGGGGAACTTGTCATTCAACAACAATGTCTTCCAAACGTTATTCACTCGAAACCAAAATAAAGGTTATCGACATCAAACTGCATTTTGTTCACGTTTTACAGTATAAACAATTCAGGAGCAATAACATTAATATTCAAACACGTGCTTTTTTCATTCGGCAAACCTCGTCAGATTCCGTCACACCCAGAGGTCACAGGTCGAGGAGTTCAGAATGGTGCTTTTTTTATACGTTTTAGCAGAAATACAAGCCTTTTGTCAGTACTGTTAAATAATTACACTCACTGGCTTTTGTTAAACATGCAATTAGTCGCTATTGTAACATCCTCTATGTGGACAATGGATCACGAATAAAGCGCCGGGTTTATTGTTTTCCTAATCGGATTAAGTCTGAACATTGATATAAACTATAGACGTCTTATAGACTATAAGATAAGGGATATACCCATAACCCACACTGCGCTTACATAATAGTGTCATTTTAACATGTGAATTTTGGGCAATAAAACTACAAGACTTAAAGTGTTATTATAATATTTTAATATTCACATTTAATTGAAAAATTACTTTCTCAAAGTAACTTATAAATACTTACCTTTACTTAATCTGGAAGCCGGGTATATTTCCCAAATAATCGGCGTTAGATCGGCTTTCATAAGCTTTAATGTCCCGATTTCTTAGGATTTTTGGTCTGCAAAGGGCCATATCCGAGTTTAAGCCCACTTGGATTTTTGAGCTCAAATAAAACAAAGGCCCCCTGGGCCTAAACGCGGGTCAGTACGGTATATATATTATATATCATTCGAAGCAGAATATTTAACGACCCACCCAAATAAGTCATACCATATAATGACCCCTTACCTCTCGTATTTATTGAAAATATCACTTTCAGAACACAGAAGTTTTGTACAATTTCATTTTGACGGCCATTCTGTATGTAAGCTAAAATGATGTACTGCTTTGTCAATTTAAGCTCTAAAAATCATTGAAGTTACAGTTTTGTCCAAATGTATATTTACAAATCATCATGAGTGTTACTTCAATCTATGTGTATTTGTTTCCAGTTTCTAAATATTTATTTGGATACCTATCTTAGATATGTCTAATTTTGGTATGCAGCAAAATATCAGAACTTTTGTAATCTGTTGTTACGTCGGGTACATTGTTTACATTACAGAAGTACAAATTTAGAAAATTAGAAAACATATTCACTGAAACTAATTTACAACCCATGGGTACACAAGGTATACATGTTTACTTCTGGTTACTATACCTATCAGTTTATGTTACATTGGGTCCTTTATTTTGAAAGTAGTTCAGCGAATATGTTTTATAATTTGTACCCAATGTACCCTACGTAACAACAGGGTACAAAAGGTATGATTTTTTTTCGACATACCAAAATTGCCATATTTGACATTTCTACAGGATTAAGTATTATTGGAGGGGGGTAAATGTTTGCTCTACAGGGAACTGTGATTAAAATATACTCACAGTTTCAAATATCCCTGAGTTAATACTGGCTTGTGTGATCCAGACTTTCTTATAGAAGTCGGATGACGTTGGATCTTCAAGGATGACACTTTCATCAGTCTCTGACAATCCCAAGTGCTCCCTGTAAAGAAATGAGATGATCATGACATCGTCGAACTAAACCTGCCTCTTCTCGATTGAAAATGAATTAAAATGAAAGGTCTCTGACAAAAATGTCAATAACACTAAAATGTCGAAAAATGTCACGTTATGACTTGTGTCAGAGCAATTTGATCACTGACACCAAGCTATTTTTGGCAAACAACCTCAGTGTGTATTGTAAGCAAAACCACACAAAGTGAGTTAACTCATAGATAAACGAATTGGCCCCAAACATGATCCCTAATTTTGCAGGGAGCAAATTACTTTTGATTAGCAAATAACCGCACAATGACATGATTAGATATCATTGTTCTAAAATCATAGCAAAGTCATGCCAAAATGCATAGCTGTTATCCATACAAATGTGGGTAGCGAGTTAATTTGCTCCCTACGCATTTCGCTACATTTGTCAACATGATTCATGAAACATTGTGACTGTGAGTGACAATTTCAACGTAAACAAATCCACTGTTGTCTTGTGAAAATTTGAACGTAAACAAATTTACAAATCCAATGTTGTCTCACTGATCGAAGATTCAAAAATAATACTTACATTCTAAAACCACGTGAACAGAGATAACATAGCAATTGGACTGTGTAAAAAGTGTTCGAAAGAGAGTTCTACACGCAAACCGGAAAAGATGAGTTGGAAACCACGTGCGCCGTTACCGGAAGTTGGGAAACTTTCCCACAATTCTCAACAGAACAAATATATTTTTTGTTTGTGTAATTTGCAAGACAAATAAATTCAAGTGAAATTGAATGAAATTGTCACTCTGGTATTAATTTAATAATTATGTGTTGTTTCCCAAATTGAAACGAAGTCACAAAAAGTTAAAAATTGAAACGGGTTAGGTTAACCCTTTACCCAACAGAAGGGCCCTGTGCCAATGCATTCTCTTATATATGCGAGTCGACCATAGGTCGCCTCGCATATATAAGAGAATGCATTGGCTTAACACATTAAAAATTATAAAATTGTTAAAGAATGTAAGAAAAAATGGTAAAAAAAGATTTTTTTTTAGGCCAATGCATTCTCTTATATATGCGAGGCGACCTATGGTCGACTCGCATATATAAGAGAATGCATTGGCACAGGGCTAACTGTAACTATCACAATGTGGTCAAGGAGCCGGTTCCAATGATATCCATATTTGTATGGTTCTATTGAGACAGACCGAAGATATTTTAGGCTGTTGCAGCTTTATTTGGCCGATTTTGGCCGTTTTGTTGGGTAAAGGGTTAAAAGGTTACTTCCCTGAATCTTGTCACAAAGATGAAAGAGGCCGTAAACAGTGCCAGCTTGCTAATATACAGCTAGGCGGCATGTGACCTGCTACATCATAATAATGATTCAAAGAGGTACTTATGCTATTTCGTACCAAAATAATAAATTTTAAACGGGTCTCATAGATCCCTTCTTTGTGAATAATGAAAGTGTCAATGACACTGTAGCTCAACTATAAAGGGAATAATTTCATGTGTTGAAGTCAATGGAGTGAGTAGGAATGTGGAAAGTTGAAAGGCCTAGTTATGCAAAGAGTAAAATCTAAGATGGCCGCTGGCAGCCATGTTTTTTTGCCAAATGACCCCAAAAAGACTCGTTCCCATTTACATGGCATTATTAACATCCAGTACAAATTTCATGATGATATGACAAATGATACGACCTGTAGCCTGTGTCAAAGGATTTAGTCATGCAAAGAGTAAAATCCAAGATGGCTGGTGGCAACCATGTTTTTTGGCCAAATGACTCCAAAATGAATAATTCCCATCTACATGTCATTGTTAACATCCGTAACAAATTTCATGAAGATCTGACCAAAGCTACGACCTGTAGGCTGCGCCAAAGGATTTAGTCATGCAAAGAGTTAAATCCAAGATGGCTTCTGGTGGCCATTTTTTTGGCCGAATGACCCCAAAATGACTCGTTCCCATCTACATGTCAATATTAACATCCATGACAAATTTCATGATGATCAGACGAGCAGTATGACCTGTAGCCCGCACCAATGGATTGAATTTTGAAATCCAAAATGGCGGCTGGTGGCCATGTTTTTTGTCGAATGACCCCAAAATAACTCGTTCCCATCTACATGACAATGTCAACATCTATGACAAATTTCATAAAGATCGGACCAAAGGTACGACCTGTAGCCCGTGCTAATGGATTGAATTTTGAAATCCAAGATGGCCGCTGGCGGCCATGTTGTTTGTCCGAATGACCCGAAAATGACTCGTTACCATCTACATTCCAATTTCAAAAGCCATGACAAATTTCATGATGATCAGACTAAAGGTACGACCTGTAGGCCGTGCCAAAGAATTTAGTCATGCAAAGAGTAAAATCTAAGATGGCTGCCGGTGGCCATGTTTTTTGGCCGAACAAACCCAAAATTACTCGTTCCCATCTACATGTCAATATTAATATCCATGACAAATTTCATGATGATCAGACAAACAGTACGACCTGTAGCCCGTGCTAATGGATTGAATATTGAAATCCAAGATGGCCACAGGCGGCCATGTTTTTTTCCCGAATGAACCCAAAATGACTCGTTCCCATCTACATTTCAATGTCAACAGCTATGACACATTTTATGATGATCCGACCAAGGGTACGACCTGTAGGCCGTACCAAAGAATTTAGTCGTGCAAAGAGTAAATCTAAGATGGCTGCCGGCAGCCATGTTTTTTGGCCGAATGACCCCAAAATTAGTCGTTCCCATCTGCATGTCAATGTTAACATTCATGACAAATTTCATGACGATCAAACAAAAGGTATGACCTGTAGCCCGTGCTAATGGATTGAATTTTGAAATCCAATATGGCCGCTGGCAGCCATGTTGCTTGTCCGAATGACCCGAAAATGACTCGTTACCATCTACATTCCAATTTCAACAGCCATGACAAATTTCATGATGATCAGACTGAAGGTACGACCTGTAGCCCATGCTAAAGGATTTAGTCATACAAAGAGTAAAATCCAAAATGGCTGCTGGCGGCCATGTTTTTTTGCCGAATGACCCCAAAATGATTCGTTCCCATCTACATGTCATTGTTAACATCCATGAAAAAATTTATGATGATCAGACCAAAGGTACGACCTGTAGGCCGTGCCTAAGAATTTAGTCATGCAAAGAGTAAAATCTAAGATGGCTGCCGGTGGCCATTTTTTTTGGCCGAACAACCCCAAAATTACTCGTTCCCATCTACATGTCAATATTAACATCCATGAAAAATTTCATGATGATCAGACGAACAGTACGACCTGTAGCCTGTGCTAATGGATTGAATATTGAAATCCAAGATGGCCACTGGTGGCCATGTTTTTTTCCCAAATGAACCCAAAGTGACTCGTTCCCATCTACATGTCAATGTCAACAGCTATGACAAATTTCATAATGATCCAACCAAAGGTACGACCTGTAGCCCGTGCTAAAGGAAATTTTTGACGCATCACGCACACACACACGGACGACGGACGACAAAGCCATGGCAATAGCTCAAACTTTACAAAGTAAAGTTGAGCTAAAAATGAATATACAATGCAGTTCAGTGTGTAATGTATCTTTGATGCGAATATGTGAAATTTATAATAACAATTAGGCTAATTTCTTCAGATAAAGTTAAACAAATTTATTTTTATTTTTTATTTTATCTTTTTATTAATGTTATAAATAAAGCTATATTTGAAAATTAATAAGTGGTTCTTATGTTTTTCTTAAGTCTTAACTCTCCCCCACTTCTCCCTATTTTGACCTGAAGTCTCCCTAAAATCTCCAGATCTATGGAGAAGTCACTTCTCCCTGTTTTCAACCCCTAACTTGGGCCCTGGATGCGGCACAGACACACTTAGAGTCACCCACCATCATTCATTAACCCGTAGATAGAGTTTCTTACACAACTCAACAAATGAAAGTGTCAATGACACTGAAGTTCAAATTGGAGAGGGGCTATTGTCAAATGTTACAGTTAATGGAGCGATAGGGAATAAAGAAAGTTGATATGTCTATGAAATACTAAATGTCAACATGCCGGCTGCCATGATTTTCATCTGATGGATTCAAATGTGAAATCAAATGCCATACCTGAACAGCGTTCTCCTGAGCGAGGAGGCAAACTTTCCGGCTTGATGAGGCGTGCCACTGAATAAAACCGGAAATTTATCGTTGTCCTCGATAACGACAGCCATCTCACTGTCCCTCGTACCCAGCATGCTGCGATCATTGACGTTAGCCGATCCGATAATCACCGTGTCATCATCAACAATCATCAGTTTACTGTGTACATACAACAATTCTGTGACCTACAAACATAAGGATAGGAATAGAGTTACCTACAATCATAATGCGGAGGAATAGCAATAGCAATGTTTAACATATGCAGGCCTTTAACCTTTTGTTGACGAAGCTGCGCTGGTTGTAGCAATTGAAGACCCTGTGCCAGTGAATTTCCTTATAGATGCGAGTCTACCATAGGGAGCATCGCATAAGTAAGAGAATTTAATAATGCACTGGGTTACAAGGTCAAGGTAAATATTGTTAGGCTAATGTATTCTATATATGTGAGGCTCCCTATGGGAGACTCACATATATAAGAGAATGCATTAGCACAGGGTTTTTGCAAAATTTCAGTAAACTCACGAAATTCCCTGAATTTATACCGGTAAACAGTGTGACAAAAATCAGAAATTGAGCCCCAATTAGGGGGAGATGTGGGGAATGAATAAAATACAATCATTATTCATGCATGTACTCAAAAGCGCAAAAGATATGCACAGAATGACACAAGTGTATTAAATGGTTTGTTGATACAGTATGCCTGTCAGTGCAGAAGTTATATCGTTCTGCGATGGTACAAGTGCCATAGAAAAACCCAATAACATACATGTTGTTCTGTGTTTATTATATGCCACCCATACTAGAATCTTTGAATTAAAACAAAATGACTGACAAGGTTTATCCAACTCTCAGCAGGCATATGCTGTGCTTAATACTGAGGCCTAATTGAGCAAACTGGTTATTTTGATGTAACTAGAGGTGTGACTGTCCCCCCCCCCCCCCACCGTGTTTTAAAACACTAAGATGTTTCACAAGTAACCATTAAGTCAAAATAAATAAATAACAGATTACCATTGCCGGGGCACAACCAGAACCCTAATCCTAAACCTATTGACCGATAAATGCAGGAATTAAAGCTCGGATGAATTATGCATGTTGCGAAAATGTTCCAAGTCAATAAAGGGGAATAACTCCACAAAAAAAGGTCAGATATATGTCATAATTGCAGGTTCCCATGGTCGTTGATATCTGTGCCAAAAATATTAAGTTTCACAGAAAAAGATTTTAAACAAGAGCTATGCTGGGCGTGCAAAATACGCCCTCTCTGGGGAAAATTGGCGGATGGAACCCAAATTCGAACTTGACCTGTGTTTTGGTGGGAGAAAGTAATATACCAAATTATCATTGAATCCGATAAGCTCTAGTAAAGTTATCATCCGGACAACAAATTTCAGGGATTTTCGAAGTCAAATTACGTCAAATAAGGGGCATAACTCCGGTGAAAATTGGCGGACAGAACCCAAATTCGAACTTGAGATGTCTTTTCTCCTAATAAACCCACATACCAAATTTGATTGAAATCGGTTCACTCTAACTAAAGTTATCATCCGGACAACAAATTTCAGGGATTTTCTAAGTCAAATTACGTCAAAAAAGGGGCCATAACTCTCGCAAAAATTATCGGATTAAAACGAAATTCGGACTTGAGCTGTATTTCGATATATGGCGTATAAACATTCCAAAATCGAGTTATCATCCGGAAACCAAAAAAAATAAGAAAAAACTGAATCGAAAAAGGGGCATAACTGAGTCGAAAAAGGGGCATAACTCTGCCAAAAATGGTCGGACAGAACCCAAGTTCGAACTTGACCTGTGTTTTGGTGGGAGAAAGTAATATACCAAATTTGGATTCATTCCGATAAACTATACTAAAGTTATCATCCGGACAACAAATTTCAAGGATTTTCTAAGTAAAAAAACGTCAAATAAGGGGCATAACTCCGGTGAAAACTGGCGGGCGGAACCCAAATTCGAACTTGAACTTACTTTTCGGCTAATAAACCCACATACCAAATTTTATTAAATTTGGTTCTCTCTAACTAAAGTTATCATCCGGAAACCAGGTTAACGGACGCTCGGACAGACGGACGGTACGACCAATACTATAACACAGCCGTTTTTTCAAACGGGCGTATAATTAACGGACGCCCGGACGGTGCGACAGACGGACGGACAGACCAATACTATAATACGGCCGTTTTTTCAAACGGGCATATAAAAATGACTGAGAAAAACTCCAGCCGATTCCAGTATACCCCACCCCCCACCTTGTTGCGAGGGTATACAAATTCTTCATTTCTTATATGCTTTGCTAATATACATATTTTGAACTAACTTTTGGGTGGAACATATGTAACATGTTGTTAGTGAATAGACTGTGTGAAAATACAATGGGCAGTAGCTCTATGGACAATCTGGATACTGGAGCAAGAGGGATAACTCTTCTACAAAGGAAGTGATGTAGCAGTGGGTGAAACACAAGACAAATGGCTAATGGTGGATGGTGACAGCTAAGTCAGTTAATGGAATCACTGAACTAAATGGTTTACAATAGGCGACAGTGTTAACGTTTCGGCCAAATTCACTGAATTGAAGCCTGCAGGCCATACCAGTGATATTTACCCAGCTAGATTAACGCCAGTTGATCACGAAAATGCAAGAAAAATCATAGGTCATGTGTTTACTTTTTAAAATAAATCCCCAAGTGTACGACAGGGCTATCCCACAACCAAATTTGATCTGAAAAAACCCAGAACTACAGCAGCTAGTTAAATAAATTTCCCGCTCACAAAAATCCATTCCCCCATTCATTCACCAGTTTAAATTATTTAGATATTATGTACAAATCAAATCAATGCGATGTCATCCTTTAATAACGTGTCGGATGTATCAGGTGAAGGTCATTCTTCAGTTACCTTCACCTTTAGCATTCCATGGTGTACTCGCTCCCCGACTCTAGAACACATTTAGCTCCCTGATTCCTAATATGAGTAAACAGCAAGTTATCACATGTATTAGAAAAACACTTAACTTATATTTTCTAGTCTGAAATCTTCAACTGTTGCAGTTTCAAGACATGAAAATGTTGTTAAAAATGGGGGGAAGGGGTGCCTTGGTCTAAGTGAACAAAAGCCTTCGATAAAATCGTAGCTAAGTCACCTCGCTATGGTGAGATGATGCTCAGTTCGGATAATAAAGCATGGAATATAACATGCTGGATTAAAAGTCACGTGTAGCTATATTCAACAATTTTGGGAGCTTTTTTGTCAATAATGTAACATTTTATATGTTTCATCATCTACATGTATTACAACTTTACAAGTAACATTATCGATGTCTAGCTAGAGTATCTACATATTTCACAGTTGCCATGGACACACAAACACAAGCACAACACTCTGTAGAAATGCTAGAAGCGGAATCTCTTCAATATAACAGATAACCGTTTCATAATGGCAGCATTAAATATCCTGTTCCAGTGCATTCTCCAATAGGGAGCCTCGCATATATGATATTTTTAAAATATAATATATATTTCCTTAACCCTTTACCCAACAAAACGGCCAAAAACGCCCAAATAAAGCTTCAACAGCCTAAAATATCTTCGGTCTGTCTCAATAACACCATACAAATATGGATATCATTGGAACCGGTTCATTGACCACATTGTGATGGTTACAGTTATGCCCTGTGCCAATGCATTCTCTTATATATGCGAGTCGACCATAGGTCGCCTCGCATATATAAGAGAATGCATTGGCCTAAAAAAATCTTTTTTTAACACTTTTTACCATTTTTTCTTACATTCTTTAACAATTTTATAATTTTTAATGTGTTAAGCCAATGCATTCTCTTATATATGCGAGGCGACCAATGGTCGACTCGCATATATAAGAGAATGCATTGGCATTGGTCGCCTACCATTGGCTTGCTCGGAATCAAGTCATGCATGCGCAGTCCCAATATAACTCACTTTACAGATTGAATTCGTCAGTTTATTTTCAACTCAAATCAGAAGATTGGCGAGTTGAGGGGTTGGGAATGGCACCGCCATGGGAGGGCCCTATGATAGTTCAGTGTTCAGGCTTTCTTTAAGGAAATATATATTATATTTTTAAAAATATCAAATTTCCGCTAAAGGAAGCCTTTCACACTGAACTATATGGATTAGAATGCAAGCCCAGGAGGAGACACGAGCAATAAAGTTAATAGCCAAATTTTTGAGGGAATGCACTCTTCTAGAACAGATTGTACCTAAATATGAACTCTTTAATGAATCTGTTATGATTAGTTACGTGAAATAACTCATATAATTAGAGTGCTATATTGCTCAAACATGTACCCCCCCCCCCCCTTGTTTTTGGAAGCAACATCCCAGGTGGTGCCATTCAACTCAGAATTTGCGAACGAACCGAGCAATTCTCTTTTCTTCATCCGTCAGTTCTAAGAGTCCAGCCGATTTGAGATGCGAGGAGACTATAACTCCCTCTCCGCCTTAGCGACATAACGACCTGCACTGGAGGAGGCCCACTCCGAAGATGGCAAGACAACCAACATTAAGAGTTAACTAACTGCTGTTCGCCAATGCAAATGGCAGATAACCTGATGTCCAATCTGTGGCACAGGGATCAAATGGAGAGCCCATTAGCCCAAATGGGTTAGACAACTATAAGCGAGTCAAGCCATCGGATCAGAGGGAGCCCCCACCATCGCATGCTGCAGGTGGTCATGCCCAAGCTAATATCCTGGCCAAGCTGGAGGGTGGGAAGAGGTCATTTTTCTCCGATCCCTTCACGGAGGAGTGGCAGGCAAGGCCGCTTTTTGTCGTTAAGACGAGCGTGGCCAGGGGGACGCGGCGCTTTACCTCATGGGTACGGCCCCTGCCCTACACTTAAGCTGCCGGAGGCCCATCTGCCGGTGTCGATTTGTAGGCATGCGATTTGGCAGCTTTAGCGCCCAGAAACGCTGGCGTTTGGTGGGGGACAAATGTCCTGGAGGTCCCAAGTACCCCGTCTTCTCCACCAGACGTTTCCCCCCAGACTGATTGTACCGCCGAGGCGTAATTGGAGGAGCGTGAACTGGTCCTGCCCTTAGAACAGTTATCACACGTTCACATGTCTCTGAGGTACCTATGTATCACAATATACACATTGCGTATATATATATATAAAATGATATAATATATATATCCGGGGGATATATATATTAAGTTTTCCTCATGAGACCATGTCAGAAGGCCCTACCAAAGCTGCGCCCATCAATCCAATGGTCGGAGCCAGATCACAGCTCCCTGTCATGATCCAACGTATCACTAAATATAGATATATAACACCACAGAGAACATGTCGCATGTCTCTGAGGTACCTATGTATCACAAGATATCATTGCAGAAACCCGGTGATACAAATCTTTCGCATATATAGATATATAAATAGAGAGTAATCAATTAATTCCGAGAATTACGTTAAATAATTCACGAGAGGCGAGAGACGTCGGTAAGAAATATAATTTTTATATTAAAATTAGTTTTTCCTCAAGGGAAGCCCGAAACTGAACTATATGGATTATTATCCTCGGCCTTGTGTTATCAGGAGGGTTAAAATTTATTGTCCGTTTATTAGCCTACTCCGGTCAATCAGCGACTCCGGTCAATCAGTGCTCGGATTAGCTCACGCATGGATGCGTCCCGTGCAAATCTCGCTCTCTTAACAATTCATCTAGCCAGTTTTATTTCCGACTTTTAATAGTAAGATTTGCGAGTCGCGGGGTTGGGAATGGCACCGCCATGGGAGGGATCTATGATAGTTCAGTTTCGGGCTTCCCTTGAGGAAAAACTAATTTTAATATAAAAATTATATTTTTCCGCCAAGGAGAAGCCCTTCAACTGAACTATATGGAATAGAATGCAAGCCCAGGAGGAGGCAACGAGCAATAAATTTAATATTCCAGTTTGACGGGAATGTACTCTTCCAAACAGATTTCATGTAAATGTGATTTAGTCATGAATCGGCTTTGATATGTTATGTGAAAGAGCTCATAAATTCATATTCCAGCATTGCTCAAGCTTGTACCTCCCCCCTTGTCTTTTGGAATAAACATCCCAGGCAGTGCCATACCATACGTGCCAGCTATTAGTAGAAACCGAGCAGTAGAGACTTCTTCTTCTGCTGCTGCTTTTCTCTCGTGTCCTGCGATGAGAGTGATGGCAATATTTACTATTTATATCTTCCCAAATAGAAAGCGCTATAGACGGTACGCGACAGCGAGTCTTCCTCACACAGAACAGCCTCCAAAGGCTCGGGTGCTATTGTCCCAGAGGATTGGTTGCCCGAATCTCCGAGAACGGCACTCTGCCTGCCACGGTCTGCTGATGCAGGACCAGGGGGCGCGAACTGGTACAGCCCAAGGACTGGTACAGTTGTGCAAAGTTTGTGTAATACATTGTAACAAGATTTGACACATATCCTGTGATGAAGTTTTTTCCAAGAGATCGACCCGTGTCGTGTCCGTACGCAAAGCGAGTTCCCTAGGAACGACAGAATCCTTGACTGACAGTGGGAACCACCGTCGGCCCGAGATCCTTGCTCATCGTCGTCAAAGCCATCAGACGCCAGGAGAATTATAGAAACTAGAAAGCATGTCAGGATCGACGCCAGCAACAGAACAGCCTGCATCAGGTTGAGGTAAGGTACTAGAGGGAAGCCCACACTGGGAATGGCTCGAACGAGGAACAATTGCGCTCGCAGTTAGATTTTAAGGTGTTATTTCCCACCCCAAGGCCAAAATGGCGGAAAAAAGGGAAATTGAAAGGATCCATTTGACCAGGGAAAGCCCCCCACCGAATCTCCCAAATGCAGGTGGTCCCGACACGCTGACATAAACGTCGATGACATACCACTAGGATCCCCTGACGGCAGAGGAGCAGGCCTGGACGTATCACTTGGGATGACGTTTCCAGGGGGACAAGACCGACCCTCGTAATGGAGTGGGCCACGGCGCCGTGGGGAAGCGTCAGAAGGCCAGTTGGCTAGTGCGCTTCCCCACCCAGAACAGTCGCCAAAGGCGCGGGTGCTTGTGTCCTGGAGGATTGGTTGCCCGAATCTCCGGAGGACGGTACCCTGCCTCCCACGGTCTGCAGAAGACGGGGCTTGCAGCATGACCAGGGGGGACCGAATGGTTCCTGCCCGAGTTAAGACTGGTACGTTTGCTCAAAATGTAAAACCATGGACCAATGGGCCCTCAACCAACTAAGACAATATCGCGTAAATTCATGAGCAACCCGTACGGCCATCAAAGTCGAATCTCGTTCGACAATAAGCAAGACAAGACATTCTGTTAGTTATTAGCAAGCATAATATACAAAACATTTGTTAGTTATTGCAAAACAAGGTTAATAAGGTAAATTCCGTTATTTACGATGGCCACGTGATCTTACCTGCTTGAAATTAAACCGCAGGTAAGATACTGTCTTTTCTCGGCGAAGAGGACGATGAGATCCGATTTCTCCTGTGCAAGAACATAGCGGAGTCCTTGCTTACGGTGAGGAGAACGTTTTATACACTTACAGAAAGTCCGCAGATGGTGGAGCAGGCCTGGAATATCCCGAGGGAGTATGATTCCAGGGGGACAAGACCCACTCACGTAATGGAGTGGGCCACGGACCGTGGGGAAGAGTCAGAAGTCTCAGTCCTTCCCAGGAGACAGGAGCAATTGTTCACGCAGCCTTAAGCAATTGTAATTTTCTAATTCACGAATATTAAACTGTGCACTGTTCCCTCTTGACAGAAGGTGCATGGTCATAGTAATCATTTATTCAATATTAAACTATTGGAAGGTATATATAAAATCGTTCCCATCGCAGTTAAATTATGGGAATGTGAAAGTGCCATGGAACATGCATGTTATGAGGTCTATCCCACAATGACATTGAATTTGAGAAAAACACAACTGATGATTATACAGGCGCAAGTACATCCGTCTTCTGAATTGCAAGAGCAAATGAGAGCTCGAGCTGCGGTTACATCTGGGAAGAACTGAAGTCTGGTTGGCTGGTGCGCTATTAGTGGCACATGATGAGTCTTCCCCACCCTAAGGCTCAGGAGCTGTGGCATTCGCCCTTGAAGATTTGTTTTCCAAATCAACGATGGTAGCACCCCGCCAGTCACTGGTACTGGGCAGTGGTCATGCACAATATAAAGGCTTCTTTGGGAACGGCGCTTTATATGTGTGATGATACAAATGCTTTCATTTGTGTTATTCATATAGGTTTTCTATTTACCAGATAATCATGGATACGTAGTAATAGAAAGAGAAGAGCCATGTTTTGGACTCTTTTGAAATTGGCACTGGCAGGCCTGCCGAATGCAAAATAAATCTGAAGCCGTAACGTATTTGTCGGTTGTCTGGTTGTGCTTAGGTACCCATAGGTACACAAACTGTTAAATTCAGTATCACGAGAGCCACATACAACTTTGACGCGACCTAGATTTCACAACCTCCAGGTGAACCGAACCGTCGTTCGCCTCCAATACGCAGGCCTGCAGTGGTTGTGCGCAATATAAATAGAAACACTGTTCATGTAACTGCACTTTATATGTGTGACAATACAAATGCTGTCCTTTCTGTTATTTGCCCGATAATCAATTGGATATGAGGCAATAGAAGGAAAAGAGCCATGTGTTGGTCTCTGATGGAAATTATAGTGGCAGCGGCGCTGCGCAATATAAATGCATTTCCTGTAACTGTGCTTAATACATGAATGAAGGCTATTTGACATTTGATCTGTCTATGTGGAAATAGAAGGTAGAGAGCCAAGTGATGGACTCTGTTGGAAAGGCTATTGACAGTGCATCGGGGGCACATGACAATATAAATGCATAGTAGTTCACCTTGACTATTCACGGATTGAAAGCGCAGAAGTATGTCGGTATCAGTGAAAATTTACGCCATATTGATATAGTCAGTTCGTATGTCATTGAGCCTTTGAGGCACTGATACCCTTGTACTAGTATGGAACAATTATGGCTGGCCATACATGTTTTTAAGCTCACCATTTTGTATCATTTAAATTCGTAATTTGAATGTATCTACAAACACTAATATCTGAGGATAACAGTTCAGATGTTGTCTATTTGTTACAGTGAACACGTGGAAATGTCAAACATCAAAATCATCAAAAGTATAAACATTGTTGACTGAAAATTTATTGAGACACTGGCTAGCCAATGAATCATTTCAACACTGCGACCATGCTAGGTCACACGGATATGGTGACATGCCACAAGTACTGTCAAGTAGGCCAGCCAAAGGCTCGCATCCCAAATTTCTCCAAAGAGATCTGACCACGGACGGAAGTATCCTTGGATATTTAAGCAAACTATAGCTGAAGGTTCAGGCTACTGCATTTGCATATCTGTGCAGTCATCGAACAGGGAAGTCCATTCTGCAAAATACTATGTTATAACAAACATAATCTCATTGTTTCTAACGATTGTTCCGATAATACAATGAGGGAAAGGAAATGGAATCGCAAGAACAGAGTCAGAGTTTCAAATAAATATCTTGAAGTCGATGTAACGTTTGCGACGTTCCAAGTATCCAAATAAGAGCCATCATGTTAATAGTAATACATTCGGGCTAGCTAAGATATGCAAAAATTAATCGGTAAGCACAATTAATTATAACGACATGTTGTATATGTACAATGATGTTCTGTGATAATCATTTACCAAATGTCGGTTAAGTTCCAGTCGCTCAACTTCAACTTACAATTGAAGTAGTTGAGGCAAAAGAAATTTCATTGGATTACAAGTTCTATCTTGTTTATTAATACATGTAAATTATCGCCAAAGGAGACATTTCTGTCCTGGCCAACTTTCTGCGCAATAACAGAGCTGTTGCAGATACGATTATGTAGTGTACATGAAATGAACGTAGCAAGAAGTCGGCATCATGAAATATAGTTAGCACGAAATTAGGAGACTTCGCATACCGTACCACGTGGACTCAGAAATCGGACGATTCATGCCACCGTATATGTTGCACAATAATGCAAAATAGGTTCGCTACAAGTAAACGATGTGCGTCTGTAGTCATTGTCAAAATGGCCATCAATGGCGAAGTTCACAACGTGATTTGTTGTTGTTGTTGGCATCATAATCATCTGTAGCTGATTAATGTCACTGGTGCATTAACTGCTGGTGCTGTATTCACTAGGTGCTATACTCTGTATGTGTGACGTCTTCTATCTGGTAAGGGAGAGTTATATACATATATAAAATCATTGTTTAGACACTGATGCCTGAAGATCTGACAAAGTTGTGGACAAGTTTATGTCGAAGAAGTTCTGTATCTGCTGACAGTCCTTCGCATTGCCCGAGGAGAAGTTTTATTGTTTTGCCGCTGTCATTTATAGAATCCTGGAGTTGCGGACTTTCGGTGAGATCAGAAAACAGTATGTCCCTGTACCCTTGGTTTAAGCTGCAGTTGAGAATGTAGTGTAGTATAGTTCCTTGTTCACCACAAGAGCATTTCGGTGTGGCTACAAGATTCATTTTGAACATATGCTCATTTAGGAGAGTGTGACCTAACTTGAGTCGGTTAACTTTCACCTCCGTGGCTCTGTCAGAGAATGAGAATTTGGTAGGCTTCATACCAGTTATTGGAAACAATTCTTGAGTGTGCTGTGAAGTTTTACAAAGGTCCCACGAGGTTTGCCACTTACATTTAACAGAGTCCTTTATTGCATTTTTATGTTCTTTGAAAGAGTTCAGATTAGAGTGATCTGTGAAAGAAGCTTGCGGGACAGTAGAAGCTGCTTCTTTTGCTGCAATGTCTGCCAAATCATTACCCGTAATGTTAGTATGACCTCTCATCCATTTCAGAATAACCCTGGATCCCGTTTCATTAAAAATATCATTTATTAGAGAGTTACATGCACGAGTGTGATCTATGTGACCTTTATAATAGTCTCGATTGTATATTGTCTGTAACGCACTTTTTGAGTCACTGATAACAATGGTTGCTACAGATAGCTTTTTTGTTTTGACAAACGATTTGGCATATATTAGACCCAGTCTTAGTCCATAAAGTTCAGCATTGAGACTGTCATCAGAAGATTGAACAGGTTCACTTATGATAACCGGATCGCTGAGTAGGCCACTAGTGTATATAACGGCAGCAGAACCACTGTGTCCATTATTTAGCACTGATCCGTCCGTAAAAATAATCAGGTCTTTTCCACCTGTGCTCTGTAGGAATTTACAGTTATCATTACTTTCGATGTCTAGAGATGCTGCTTGAGATGTATTACTAGAGTTTGGTACAGTTTCAGGAGTTGAGTAGATGGCGTAAGTGCAGAAATCGTCACTTTCAGGGAGATATATTGGTTCTTTTTCTATAGAGCCGAGTTTGTTACCCAACAGATATTTTCCAAAGGAATAGAGTTTTGCCATGGGAGTGTTTTTGTTGGGAAATAGCATGGCATTGTTTAACATTAGTTTTAATTGAGAGTTGTCGGCTTTCCGAAGGATGCGGAGATATTCGGTGGCGGCTATTTCTTTTAGTATAAGAGTTAGAGGTGTAGTGTTTGTTATCACTTCCATAGAAACAGTACTTGTAGAAGACAGAGCACCAGTCGCTCTGATCAAAGCCGATCTTTGTGCACTTTCAAGTTTGTTTAACTGAGAATCATTTATTGTGCACCATACTGGGAATCCATAACTTAGGATCGGAATAACAACTGCCTTATATAGTTTTATGGCTTTCTCCGTACTCACTCCGGTAGGATTTACGAGTTGGCCTATCCTGTTCATAGCACTTGCAGCTTTGCTTATGGTTATACCAACGTGTTCCTTATATGATAAATCTCTGTCTATGGTGATACCGAGAAGTTTTTTTGAAGGTACTTGTTTCAGATAACCCTTGTCAAGCTGAATTTTGTCGATTCCAATTCCAAATTTTTTTGAGATAAAATGGGTCGATAAAAACACGGAATATTTATAAATAGCGTTGCGCATACTATGAAACGAAGAGTTTCTGCGCGAACTTATAAATATGAAACGACCGGGTAAGCAACGGATAAATTGCAAGTTTGTGATCAACAATAAATATTGAGTTGATAAACTCGCAATAGAGAAATACTTCCTTTAGTTAAAACCACGTCTGATAGGTCCAAGGAGAGAAATAAAACTGGCTAGATGAATTGTTAAGAGAGCGAGATTTGCACGGGACGCATCCATGCGTGAGCTAATCCGAGCACTGATTGACCGGAGTCGCTGATTGACCGGAGTAGGCTAATAAACGGACAATAAATTTTAACCCTCCTGATAACACAAGGCCGAGGATAATAATCCATATAGTTCAGTTGAAGGGCTTCTCCTTGGCGGAAAAACGAGTGCGCCTCAGCGCACGAGTTTCTTACCTATACGTCTCTCGCCTCGAGTGAATTATTTAACGTAATTCTCGGAATTAATTGATTACTCTATTTATTACACTCATGCATCAATTTGGTTTGCCAGATATGATTAAAGCACACATAATTAATGCATGGAAATTCCGATGTGGAGAAAGATCAACCATCGAATATTCAGTCTAGATCAGTAAGCGACGTAACGTCAATGACGTCACGATAAATGACATAATTCACTAGTGACATTAACATTTTTAATTAACAGGATGTTCAATGGAAATCGCGCATAGGAGTGTATTAAAATGATATAATAGATATATCATGGTGATATATAAGTCATCATGAGATCATGTCATAAGACCCTACCAAAGCTGCGCCCAACAATCCAATGGTCGGAGCCAGAGCAGAGATCCCTGGCACAATCCAATGTATCATTAAAGATATATATATAGCCCCTCAGAGAACATGACTAACAGCCATGAGTATCGGGAGCGCATGGCCGAACACCGCAGGTGACCAGAGCATCCAATGAGAAAGCAAACCGCTACTCTCAGGTGCCAAATAATAATGTCGGTACAATTATTAATTTTGTAGAAATTTCCCAACGATCACCATCCTTTGGAATGGAAATAGACAGCAAAATGTGCAATCACAAGTATTATGTTCAGCCTAAATCCACACACATTACTATTATTAGGCCATCACGACCACTAGGCACCTGAGAGCAGTCCACGTTCCCAGCGGAATACCCACCGCGATCCGATTCAAAGAAATGAAGGTGCGCCTTCTACAACTGAAATCAGTTCAAATGATGTACAATGTAGTCAGATGATAAACACAGGTAAATTTTCACGGTCACCATACGGAATATTCAGGTCTGAGCCTCTGCCCCCCCAAACATGCAGCAGAACGACCTAGATGTGTGATAGATCGGTTAGTGTGAAGCATGCAGCAAACTAGGGGAAGACCCGCTCTAAAAATGGCTCCCCTAGGAAGGAAACGAATGAAATTATCATTCTCCTAGTAAAGGATACACATCCCTTTTATAATGTTGTTTTATTTTTAATTTGAAGAGCCAAGATAGAGAGGAACTCCCCCTACCTAAGTGGTCCTGCTTAAGGCATGCTTAAGGAAGAGAGGACAAATCCAGCATAGACCAAAATGCGCAGAGTTGGCAGCATGGTTTCAGGCCCTTACGATCGGGCATCTGGTGCCATGGGGATGGGATCCACTCGTACGGGGTGGTCCCCTGCCTGCATCTTAGGAAAGGTCGGTAATGCTGGTTAATGAGCTTCCTCGAAAGCTTAGAAGGACAGCGCAAACGTCTTTGCCTGTTTTATTGTCTATGTGCCAGATAATCAAATTGATATGGGCAATAGAAGTATGAAGAGCCATGCTGATGGACTCTTGTCGGAAAGGCTATTGGCAGTGGTCGTGGGACACGTGACAATATAAATGCTTTCCATGTAAATATGCTTCATTCGTGTGTGAAGACTATTCGCCATATCAACTGTATGAAAGGTCGGGACACGTATATATTTGAAAATTCATTGAGACTCCAGCTAGTCCATGAATACCTTCAAAACGCCTACCATGCCCTTTATGGACAATGCATGCTGTATTGGATGTACAGCCTGTTCTTGTACCAAGCTCACATTTGATATGGTTACTTGCCATAAATAATGTCTCCCCCCACCTTCCTCATCTTGGAATACCACTGGTATTATATCGTTATTCATTGGGGAACGTCATCCAGGCCACGGTCGCCAGTTATTGACAGTGGGCCAGTTAACTGGAGGGGTCAAGTCACCACGATTCTAAATACCTGTCAGGCTGGAATCATTCTCATAATTGAATCAAGAAGGGGAAAGTTTTTTTAATCCAAAGTATCTTCAAATATATTTGTAGATATTGAAACCATGATTAAACACCGTCAGAGTGATGATAAGCTTCTTCCCTTACTCTAGAGAATGCAAACCGGAGCACCCCTGATTTGTAATTTTGTGTCCCAATTAGAGCCATATCCCGAATCGTAGTAACCCAACCCCCACCGCTTCTTTTCGGTAAACCTGAACAGGAAGTATAGCAATTATGTTTGTATTCCGGAAGGAGACACCATTTAGTCGAGAAACAACCCAGCAATTTTGAAAGGATGGGTTAATTTTGGATACAATTCAGAACAATAACTAAAATCTGGAATTGAGACAATAGTGAAACTGTCATCATGATTAATTTTAGTGTCATGCTTGCAATCATTAAATGCTAGCAGTTCAAAATTTGACAGTGAAGTTGAAGCACTGTACGAGAATCAAATCATGTACTCAACAGAATTCTGACTCTTGTCAGATGTCAATCCCTGTCTGAAATTAATGACACTAACGAATATTAGTACGACAGTCATTATTTTTCTGATATTGATAAACTGTAGTCAACTTCAAGCGTCGACAAACACATCTAGATCATAGGAGACATGTGTGACAGTATTGAAACAGAAAACACAAAGTATTTTGTGAAAGCATGTTGTTTTGATGAGTTCTAATGACTCCAGTAGTGTTCTTTAACATGCACATGGTGTGTACATGGGTCAGCCATTAAGTTTTAATTGTCCACACCCGATCGCACAGCGTAGTGCACCCACGACAACATACCTGAACAAGTGTTGTAATGGGGAAAGTCGGCATTTGCATTCGGATTTTATTCAGTAATCTCGAATGGTACTTTTTAGCCTGACAAACTTGGTATCGGACCGAGTTCTGATTTCTGTCAGAATACCCTGACCAGGGTGCGATCCCCGGTCCGCTAGCACATGGCTGAGATTGTTACATTGAAGTTGATGCTCCGTTACGAGAATCAAACCATGAACAGAATTATAACACTTGTCAAATATCAATCTCTGTCAATTTATTAAAGTAATAATGACACTACTGTTATTCTTAGGTACCTGTTTTTACATTGATTAACCAAGATGTAATCAAGTTTAAGTTCAAATGTGACCAACACATCTGGATCAGTTGTATTGAACCATAAAACAACAAAGTATTATGTGAAAGAATGTTGTTCATAACATTATGATAGATAGCGTCAGTAGCGATGGTAATTATTGCTAAATAAATGTCCACGCGTAAATAAATTCCCACGAAATTAGGCGACTTCCGGTAGCGAATCACGTGGCATTTTTTATATCTGACAAATTATATCATACCTTATAGGTGCTATAATAATTACATAGATGTATTGCTCACAATAATCTATGCGCCTCGTAAGGCCTTGAAATGACGGCAGATTATGGCGAAATGTCGATTTTCATATTCGATAAATTTTAAGTCCGCCGCCTGTTCGAAAACACGGACAATTGTATGTTTGAAGCGAAACGGTCCGTGAATTCGAAACAATAATTCTAAAAACGAACGCGTAGGCGACCAGTAATTATTGTATCGATAAATTGAATTTGTTGTCTAGTTGTTAAACGACAAATTCGGAACAATACTCCCTTTAGACTTCCGTTCGGTTTCGTAGCAGAAAATAAACTGACGAATTCAATCTGTAAAGTGAGTTATATTGGGACTGCGCATGCGTGACTGATTCCGAGCAAGCCAATGGTAGGTGACCAAAAAAGTTAACCCCTTTCTATTATGGTTTACAAACGCAGGACATATATCCATATAGTTCAGTGTGAAAGGCTCCCTTTAGCGGAAATATAAGAGAATGCACTGGCTTGCAAGGTCAAATTAAATATTGTTAGGCCAATGTACTCTCTTATATATGCGAGGCTCCCTATTGGAGACTTATATATGTGAGACCCTATTGGAGGAAGCTCCTGTCATGGAATGGTTAACTTACCGGTTTTCCTTGCAGCTCTGAATGCTTTCTCATTCCACACACTATCACATAAAATCATAGAGTTACCTGTCCATGATAATATAAGTTAACTTACCGGTTTCCCTTGCAGCTCTGAATGCTTTCTCAGTCCACATACTATCACATATTCACTCGGATTCTCAACTGAAATCAAACAAACAACTTCAATATGTTATTAATTGGTTGTTTCCATATTGGCCGAGTTATGAGGCCGAGGTCTGTCGTATTGGCCTGAGGCCACAGGCCGAAGGCAAATACGACAGACCGAGGCCTCATAACTCGGTCAATGTGGAAACAACCAATTAATAAGTATTTTATTAATTAGCAACATGGGCAATAATTGTTTCACAGGATGAATATATTAACATAGATATACCATTGTCAGTGTGTGCTTTATTACATTAACAATTATTCCAGCAATTTTTATTCTTGTGAACTTTGTGAAGAACTTGCAGCGATTTCACAATACTGTCAGTTTCCACTGGGAATGATATTGATAAGGATACATGTAGTTCATCCACGTACATGTATATTTACTCCCAAAAACAGTGACTGTCCGTAATTCATCCGAAATTCAACTGCAATCAATCTTCCGTCGACCCAATATTCTTTGCCGACCGAGCTAATTACGTATGACGTCATTTATGTTACCTTGACTTATTGGCCGCGTTTTCTACTTATTGGCCGACTTTTTGTAACTTATTGGCCGCGTTTTATACTTATTGGCTGACTTTTTGTTACTTATGACGCGGGCAGCGTTCTACTTATTGCAGCCGATAACCTGTAGCTAATTAATAAAATGTTCTATTAACCTTTTTATACTAAATATCATTAATGCATAGTTTCTTTGGAAATTTTCAGATAATATGTTTGTTGAACTTATTATGTGAACATTTCCCTCTAATAAATAGGAATCTATCTGTACTTGTATTATCTGTCGTCTGCTTATATCTGAAAAATACAGTAATTTAGTCTCAATGCATTTTTATTGATTATTATCTCGGTCATGTGACAGTTATCACTTCTATCCTCCTTTGAGGAAACAACCCTGAGTCTGAGTTTAGTGTGCCTGTCATTTGCAGAATGAGGTCCACAGCGGGCGCGCATCATCAAATTACCCTCTGGGGGCCTCATTCTACATACCCTCATCTGTTATGGGAGCCAAAGACTCATATTGAAGTTCATATTGTGTTCCCAATTGGTGAATATTGTGATGTACACCCATTGGGAACCTTGATTATGCAATGTGTCGTCTGCCAATTTGGGGATATAGAGAAACTAAACTTAAAAAGAAATAGAATCTATGTGAAGAAGTTTCTATGGAAAATTTATTATAAAGAAACTTTACAGAAAAGATAAGTCCTAAGCAGAATGAGGTCCCCAGAGGGTGAATTTAGTGATGTTAGCCCGCTATGCGGGATAGCGTCACTAAATTCACCTTCTGGGGGACCTCATTCTGCAAATGACAGGCACACTAAACTCAGGCTTGAATAGATATAATTTTGTTTATCTCATACATTGTATACCCTCCATAAAAAAAATTCTTCGCAAAGTTACCAAAAACATACACACTTTTTAAAATGTCAGACAGCCTCCCGTTAGTACCTCACATGTGTCAGACAGTCCATTAAAAATTTAATCCATGCTTGTAACCACAAATTCGCCTCTTTATTGATCAGATAGATGAAATAATGTACTGACCTACTTCTTCAAGCTTTTCTAATAATGAGTGACCACCTCGACTGAGAGAGGTTAGTCCCCAGTGTGTTACTGCCTGTAACGCCATGCCTCCGGAAGTACCGAATTCTCCCTCAAATGAAGGCAGAAGTGGTAAAACCATGTACACTTTAAACGATTCCTTGTTTCTGAAAGTAAAATTAGTCGATATATGAAATTATATTACTCAAAGATAGATTATCTCTTCCGCAACATGATTTATATAGTTTCCTGTGCATGAAATAATAAATATGAATCGAAGATCCCTGTCCAGAAATGCTTCTATCTATTAATATTAATATAATAATAGATACAATCAATTGGAGTCTTTGGTTTGAGTAATTAAACAAAGTTTAAGGGATTCACATACTTTGTTTAATTACTCCGCCAGTCAAATCCAATGAACCCAATCGATCTGCAAGTCATTTCTTAACCCTTTACCCAACAAAACGCCCAAAAAAAGCTTCAAACAGCCTAAAATATCTTCGGTCTGTCTCAATAACATCATACAAATATGGATATCATTGGAACCGGTTCATTGACCACATTGTGATGGTTACAGTTATGCCCTGTGCCAATGCATTCTCTTATATATGCGAGTCGACCATAGGTCGCCTCGCATATATAAGAGAATCCATTGGCCTAAAAAAATCTTTTTTTAACACTTTTTACCATTTTTTTCTTACATTCTTTAACAATTTTATAATTTTTTCTTACATTTTTTAACAATTTTTATAATATTTTTCTACATTCTTTGACAATTTTATCATTTTTAATATGTGTTAAGCCAATGCATTCTCTTATATATGCGAGGCGACCTATGGTCGACTCGCATATATAAGAGAATGCATTGGCACAGGGCCGTTCTGTTGGGTAAAGGGTTAAATAAAATAGCATGGAATAGGTGGAACTTTACACGATGTATGACATAGCATACCAATATATAATTTTTGAGAGTATTTTGCAGTATTGGGTATTCCAGGTGAAATTTCTAGGAATATACGAAAGAACACATGTATGTCATCAATGTAGTATTCAGATGTTTTTAATACTCTGAGGTATTATCTGGCTGTACTTACTTCAGACCGAGTCTTCTCGGTCCAAAACAGCTTGGGATATCAGTTGGGTTGATGTTGTATTGGACTGAGTCCCGCCCTGTTACTCTATAACAGATCAGTCTTTAACGTCATAGAAAAAGGTAAAGTGCTGATACAATCATTTTAAATATGTTTAACCCTTTGAGTGCCAGGTCGATTTTTGTATCAACCCATATACCCTGTGCCAATGCATTCTCTTATATATGTGAGTCGACCATAGGTCGCCTCGCATATATAAGAGAATGCATTGGCCTAACATTTTTTTTTTTTTTTTCTTATTTTTTACAATTTTAATAATTTATTCTTATATTCATTAACAGACTTATTTTGTAGGTTTAGGGCCGATGAGATCGGCCCCTGGCACTCAAAGGGTTAAATACATTTTGTGATAGCGAGACAAATCAGAATTCTATGGAAAACAAGCCTTTGTTTACTTATAAATCTTGTTGCTTTGACTTTCAACGGACATCTGATATACACATGTTTGATATCATCATGATTTGGAAAGGCTGCCCTCTATGTTTATTGTCCATTTGACCTAATCCCAAGCTGTTACAGCATCAGCCCAACCGATATCCCAAGCTGTTACAGCATCAGCCCAACCGATATCCCAAGCTGTTACAGCATCAGCCCAACCGATATCCCAAGCTGTTACAGCATTAGCCTAGGGCTGGGCGGTATTTCAATATATTGACTATAGTCGGTTTGGAAAAGAAAAACCATATTGAAACCGTGTGTAAAATAAAAATTCAATATATCGTAACCGCAATTTTATCACCTCAAAAGATGGTTTCAAATTAAAATCCAATACTGAGTTGAATACTTTGGCGGGCCGCTGATTGAAAGCAGCCTTTATCAGTCGCTCGCATGTTATGTCTCTGTTGTATTCAATTGTAACCAATGACGCAATGGTTGTATTTTGGGCTGAAGTAGAGCGATGGAGTATCTTCTTCCGAATTCAACCTGATAGCGGTGTAACGTCACAAGCGATACTTCGTCCAAACTTTTCGACTCACGACTCGGCGGTATTTGTCGTTCAATTATATCTTAAATTTGACTCAAGTTGACTGACAAATCCGTGACATTCATTCAACTAGCCCGCCATTGAGTATTTGCAGACGCAGAATATGACCCGCAGGTGTTGGTCGAAGTATATCACTTGGGACGTTACCTCGCTACCATCAACCCCAATTTTAAATATAGTTGAGCTGCATTGTCTCCCTTCCGTTCCACCTTGCTATTATTATTTCATTATTATGATAATACATGAATAAAGTTCTCCCCCTTAACTAAATCCCGTGTTCAAAAGTTAATTAAAAATGTTCCGTAATTCATTGTGTGTGATAGACTGCAGACAGCCCAGAATGAACCATCTTGGCCCAATTCTACTAGGTCCTCTATCAACCTATGAGCACGTGCTTAGCTATGACGTCACGGGAATGTGAATCGCGTGCTGAAATGTAAACAATGGAGTGATCAGGATAACTTGAGCCTGTAATTCACTCAATGTTGTTGCGTATTCCAGAATACAGGAACTTTAAATAATGGGCACATGCCATTCTGAGAATAGTTTATCATTTACTGCCTGGCGATAGTGTGTAGAATTTTAATCCCTAATAACGAAAACCCGGAGTGTTATATCTCTCGTTTAAAATTTGATTTTACGTGATATTTTTCAATAGTAAAATAATATTCAATAAAACCGTATATTGCGGTGTTATTTTGGAAAAATCGCGGTTTATAAAAACGTCAATACCGCCCAACCCTACATCAGCCCAACTGATATCCCAAGCTGTTACAGCATCAACCCAACCGATATCCCAAGCTGTTACAGCATCAACCCAACCGATATCACAAGCTGTTACAGCATCAACCCAACCGATTTCCCAAGCTGTTACAGCATCAACCCAACCGATATCCCAAGCTAGCTGTTACAGCATCAACCCAACTGATATCCCAAGCTGTTACAGCATCAACCCAACCGATATCCCAAGTTGTTACAGCATCAGCCCAACCGATATCCCAAGCTGTTACAGCATCAGCCCAACCGATATCCCAAGCTGTTACAGCATCAACCCAACCGATATCCCAAGCTGTTACAGCATCAACCCAACCGATATCCCAAGCTGTTACAGCATCAACCCAACCAATATCCGAAGCTGTTACAGCATCAACCCAACCGATATCAGAAGCTGTTGAGGACAGAGAAGATTTGGTCTATACTTACTTATGCGCTTTAACTATTCTGTTGAATAAAGCATCACCAATTTCATTAAAAACCGTCTGTTTATCAGCAACCTGCGTTATAAAAAACTGATTCTGAAAAAAAAACATGAAAGTTAAAATAGTGGTGGGCACATTTTGTCAATTTCTTTTATCTTTTGTTATTATAAAACAGTTTAACGATGCTAAATACAAACAAAATCAATAAAACAAGAGATTGTATATTAGATTCTTGACATGATATTTATGGGATTCAGTAAATGCATTCATCAACTCGTTAGATATGTATAAGATGCCGATTAATTCTATATATCAACCCATATCAACCCTTTGTTCGGTTAAACTCGTAAATCTTTGCTTTCCTTACAGAGATTGACAATCTCTGACACATTGGCCTTAGACCCCTTCAAGGTTTCCACTTCTATTCAAAAATCATTTTCCATACTATTTCCAGACCCAGACAACATAATTTCCATATCCGAGTCATATCTTGGGCTGATTTGATACAGGCAAAAATTTTATTTGGAGATTTAACCCTTTACCCAACAAACCGGCCAAATATAGCTTCAACAGCCTAAAATATCTTCGGTCTGTCTCAATAGAACCATACAAATATGGATATCATTTGGCTCCTTGACCACATTGTGATAGTTACAGTTATGCCCTGTGCCAATGCATTCTCTTTTTTTAAACACTTTTTACCATTTTTTCTTACATTCTTTAACAATTTTATAATTTTTAATGTGTTAAGCCAATGCATACTCGCATATATAAGAGAATGCATTGGCACAGGGCCCTTCTGTTGGGTAAAGGGTTAAACACTCCCTAAGAATGAATTTCCATCATTCCGGAAGAAAATTTAATAGCTCTTTGAGGGCATATATTATAAGGGGAAATTTTAAGAGTAACATGATTACCTGAATGGTCTACTTTATATTTATGAGTAGGCCTAATTTCATTTATCAACATTTCCCCTGAAAAAATTTCATTTGATTTTATTAATGTAATGTAAAATCAATTTGTATGAATGAGATTCAATAAACCCTTCCCTGAGGTTTTGTTGATAACACATGTATACCAAATAAAGTTATAAGACTGAACAGTTTCCTGGAATTCCAATAATTAAATTTTAAGAGTTCAATGGTTACAATTTTGAATGTCTATTTTCTGTGATAAAATACGACAGAAAATCACCATTTTCGTCCTTTTCTTGCAACTAAACACAACTAAATCTATTCTTAACAACTTGTTCAAGTGTTGTTAGGTCAAAAGACCCATCAATTATTTTAAACATTGTTTAGACATTTGATTTCTCCAAAACAGGAACAGGAAATTAGGAAAGGGGTTTGTTAATAACCAGGAATAGTGCTATCTATCTCTGTATACTGGTTGACCCCCATTTGGTTATTACTACCATGCGTGTCAGTGCAAGTGAGTAGGAAGTTGAGTGAATAGGAGTGACAAGTTTTTCAAGTTAACCCTTTACCCAACAGAAGGGCCCTGTGCCAATGCATTCTCTTATATATGCGAGTCGACCATAGGTCGCCTCGCATATATAAGAGAATGCATTGGCTTAACACATTAAAAATTATAAGGCCAATGCATTCTCTTATATATGCGAGGCAACCTATGGTCGACTCGCATATATAAGAGAATGCATTGGCACAGGGCATAACTGTAACTATCACAATGTGGTCAAGGAGCCGGTTCCAATGATATCCATATTTGTATGGTTCTATTGAGACAGACCGAAGATATTTTAGGCTGTTGAAGCTTTATTTGGCCGGTTTTGGCCGTTTTGTTGGGTAAAGGGTTAAAAGAATATGTACACAGATAAAAGCATGTTAAAAACTGTTGCTGTTGGGTTTATAGTTGAAGCTGATAAGCACTCCTCCTGAACTGGTCAGGGTCAGAGAGCTTAATCAGATCAGACGGGAGTTGATTCCAGAGTATAGCTGTGCTTGGGAAGAATGAATGTCTAAAGTAATTTGGCCCAGTGTGAATTGGACGATAAGTGTCAGCATTGCTATATCTGCTATGTCTGAGTGGTTTCTGGAGGTAATCTTGAATAGTGATATCTACTTGGTTATGGACTATTTTACTGAACAGGGATAATTTTGAGATGGTTCTTCTGTCCTCAAGGGGTTTCAGTTTTAATTCTTCCCTCATTTTTTAGACTTGAGAATCTTGAATAGTCATTAAAAATTCAAGATACTATGGGTGGCGGGATGGGGTGGTGGCTGGGTACTACCTATATACGAGCGCCTGCGGCGCATAAGATACTATGGGTGGCGGGATGGGGTGGTGGCTGGGTACTACCTATATACCATAAGATACTATGGGTGGCGGGATGGGGTGGTGGGTGGGTACTACCTATATACGAGCGCCTATATACGAGCGCCTGCGGCGCATAAGATACTATGGGTGGCGGGATGGGGTGGTGGGTGGGTACTACTACGTATATAGGTAGTACCCAGCCACCACCCCATCCCGCCACCCATAGTATCTTATGCGCCGCAGGCGCTCGTATATAGGTAGTACCCAGCCACCACCCCATCCCGCCACCCATAGTATCTTATGCGCCGCAGGCGCTCGTATATAGGTAGTACCCAGCCACCACCCCATCCCGCCACCCATAGATACTCGTTCAATTTTAGTTATGTTTTCTAAAGTATGAGGGGACCAAATTGCAGCAGCATACTCTAATTTTTGTCGACCATGACCTGATAAGGCCAAAATAAAAGGGTTTTTATTCTCAGGCATCGGTGCATTGAAAAACATGGCCCGCATTGGACCATTTTATTTCAATTTTGGATTTCACCGTAGTTGTAAACCGGTAACACGAAAATAATAAACTGTCACACAGAAATTAGTTATGTTTCAAATATCGAATAGGAGCTAAATACAATGGTGTATGTGTGGGTATTCAATAAAAAAACATAGGCAATGTTAACTATCAGGTATATTGTCACCACAGGCTGTCCAAACATCCAAGTTTATTGGTCAAATGCGTTGAAATATTTATATAAAACAACGATCAGCAGGAACTTGATTATTGAACCGCCAAACTGACCTTTGCACTGTAAGTAACCCTGCAAAATAGAGTTTTCCCTCTTGTTACGCTATTGCGATTGAAGGTGCACAAACCGGAACGCAATAAAGTTTGACAAGCGCTGAATATTGGCCATGTTTATGATGATTATTTGAAGTTTTATTATCTACCATCCATTGCGGTACATATAGTCTCTAATTAGTCAGCGGAATAAGTGGCTTTCTATGATAGTTTGGAAGATAACTTTATCTTTTCGTTTCGACTGCATTTACGTTCCGTATTTTTATATGAATGTGATATGTCGTTCTGCATGTTGTTAAAAATAATTATACCAAAATTAAAATAATATCAATATTTATATCATTCTAGGTATCCCTATATGATGTACGGGTAGTATAATGTCATAATTTGTCATTCTTTAGATCAGATTAATTTAGTTTATATCCATTACAAAGTTGTCCCGACATTTTCTACACCTGGAAAGGTATAATAATCCATGCTTACTATGCCAGTCTATGGACAGTACAAAATATAAAATAACAATAAAACCCTCGCTCCCACATTGATTTAAAAAAAAAATTGCCCCAGATGTGAGTGAAACCTCCTCCAAGCAACAACTTGGGTTCTGTTGTTGAGAATGGCTCTGATCCAGTTTAATGTGGTTCCACCAATGCCACAATTTTCAAGTTTATAAAGTCAGGAACAGAACAAAAATCCACAATTCCTTCTTTTATCTATGCCCATACAACAAAATAACGATCACGCAAACCAGATCACTTGGTCAATTTAAAAATGTTTTGGAAATGGGAGTCTATTGAACCAGTGTGGAGTATTTCCTCACTTATCTGGAGATCTGCCGACCACAGCTTACCTCTATATAGATGAAATGCTTGGCATTGTTTATGTATTCTACGTATGCTGTATGGATACTGGATTCTACCTTGCCGATACCTGCTGACCAACCACAGGCGCTTCTAGTGATCTGAATACAAAATAATTAGAAATGTTAGATGATGCAGTTGAACTTAACACAGAATAACTGAGTTGCATACAAATAACTAAATCTGAAAAAAAACTTGAATTATAACCTCGAATTGGCATAAAATCAACAAAATTCTAAGTTAAAAAATTATAACTCGACAAGGACCATAACTGCGGCAGATCGAATCTAAATTTGAACTTGACCTGTATTTTCATAAAACCACATAAAACCAGCAATGTCGCGATATAGCCAGGCCCCAACTGCCGAAACGAATTTATTTCTTGTGGGACATATTTTTATGTCGGTATCTGACATTCTTACCAGAAAAAGCCTACACTGCGTTAATCAACTCAATAAAATAATATAACTTTCTTAAATCTAAAATTTAAAGGATATAAATATATTAAATAAACATTTTGGGCTCCATCATGTCGTCTCCAAATCTGACCAACAGCTTTAAACAGCATATATGTTATCCGGGAAATGGAATATTGTTGACCATTCAGCTTTCCGACAGACAGGCCCAAGTTGGGATACTACAGTTCCTGTAATACCGTTTGTGTATGCTCCATTCCCCCAAGTCTTGATGCGCAATTTTGATATCGCGCGTGCCTGCTGTGCTACACGGGTTGAAACGTCCGTTTGCAATGACTGGAATCAGACTCAATTGGCTCCAAAGTTCCTAACTGCTGAAGTTTCATAAACTTCAAGCATACTGGCAGTGGCACAAAATATGAAATGATGTCATCCCATTCTCATATATTAAACTGATTTAAACTGCGAAATATTGTTCATATCATGTCATAGAAATTAAGTTTAATGAACCTCCTTCATAATCTGAGTTATCTCACTGACATTATAAAGTCATCAGACATTTGCCCCCATTTTGGCTGGTACCTCCCACTGATCGGTACCGCGAATCTACTTGTTTGAAAAAGATTCAATTCGAGATTCGATTCAATTTCGAAGCATTATCATAATTCGATTCGATTCAATGTTGAAATTGCTGATTCATCGGGCCCCGAGTCCCATGCCACATTTAACACAGGCTGCATGGTATGTCCCCCAGATACTAATTCTCTATTTTCAGCACTCCTACAATCCTTCGAAATATGTACAGCTACCTTAGAAACACTGAGAAATTAAGCATTGTTATAGACAGAATTTCACATTCTACAAATTCTCACCTGGCTCTTTACATTGAAGGTGACATCTTTGATATACTGTGGCACCTTACAAAACCTGTAAGCCTTTGGAACAAGAATCGGGTAGTTGTGGTTATTTTTAGCTTTTGATAACTGAAATGGAACATAAAATGATGATATTAAAGACATAGTATGCACTTGTTTGTTAACCCTTTACCCAACAAACCGGCCAAATAAAGCTTCAACAGCCTAAAATATCTTCGGTCTGTCTCAATAAAACCATACAAATATGGATATCATTGGAACCGGCTCATTGACCACATTGTGATGGTTACAGTTATGCCCTTTTTTTAGCATTTTTTCTTACATTCTTTAACAATTTTATAATTTTTAATGTGTTAAGCCAATGCATTCTCTTATATATGCGAGGCGACCTATGGTCGACTCGCATATATAAGAGAATGCATTGGCACAGGGCCCTTCTGTTGGTTAAAGGGTTAAGTCAGTATTCAGGCACCATGCCAACTGGGGGAATGTAGCATTCTACTAACATAGCCGAAAATCTGAAGCAATCGACTGTACCACTCCAAAGAAAACATTGTCTGAAATACGCTCAAATGTAAATATTTACTTCTAGATTCAGGATGCAATATTGGCGATAAACTTACAAAAATGATGTAACCCTCGATAGTCACTGCATTTCATTAATATATAAGAATGACGATGTGTGTTGTCAATTTGGATATAATATTTGTAAAATATAACTACTTTGAGGAGATTATTCACTATATCTATTTGATCACCATAATGGAGTATTTAGCATCACTTTAAGAACCAAGGATAATCAAAGTAAATAAGAAAACATCAGGGATTCTAATATAGTCCAGCTGCCAAGTACATGATTTTACCCAAACCCATAATTATCTGTTAACCCTTTCATGCAGGGAGCTGTGCTGGTGCAGCTTTAGAGATAATGTGCCAGTGCATTATCTTATAAATGCAAGTCTCCCACAGGGAGCCTCGCATATCTAAGAGAATACACTGGATTAGACGGTAAAGGTAAATATTGTTAGGCAAATGTATTTTCTTATGGGAGACTCGCATATATTAGAGAATGCATTGGCACAGGGTTTATGTAAAATTTCAGGAAGCTCCAGTCATGGTAGGGTTAAAATTTCATTCTGTGCTGATAATTCAAAAGTCGGTTCCCCAAACTATTTTCTGGTTGATGTGGACCTGTAACCCTTGGGGAAATATTTAAGATGGCCACCACCTACCTAAAAGCGACATTAAGGCCATACTTGTGTGATCATATTTTATTTAGTTGCATGTCTTAACAATAAAATTTAAGCAACTTTTTAGGTATGTAAGTAGGGCTGCAACAATTCATTGCGTTTTAAAGTTCAAGATGCAATGCAAAAATTCATATATGCAGAGTTATCAATAGTCAGAGATAAACACTTTTGCACTCAAAACTTCATATCTGGGGATTGTATTACTAGTAGCTATTATAGTCCAAAATTGTAGGAATAAAAGCTCGGAAAAAAATTATGCATATTGCAAAAAAAGGGGTGTAACTCCATAAACAAAATTCGGTCAGGCGTCATAATGGCAGGTGCACAGGTTCCCATGGTACTTAATATCTATGCCCAGTCTAAACAAAATTTACATAAAATTGTAGGAATAAAAGCTCAGACAAAATTATACATGTTGCGAACATTTTCTAAATCAAACGAGAGGCCGATCACGATCGGCAGATGTTTAACCCATACCTTGGCGATAGTGATCAGCTATTTTCAGTTCTGACACGAAAATCCATAAGTCATAACTCTGTTTAAAATATAAAAAAAATGGATCAAACCCAAATTCGAAATCTATCTGTATTTTGGGCTGAGAAATTCACATTCAAAATTTACATACATCTCAATAAAATGAGATATATCAGATGAAAGGTATTTCTGCTAAGTACAAGGAATGTTGAGAATTAAGGGTTCATTTTAACCACAAAAATCCATACAAGTGAAAGGGATATAATAGAATGATTACATGAAAAATATTCAAAAGCATAAAATTGATGACAAGGGTTAACAATTTTAACTCAATAAAATTAGGTACAGGTATGTCACTGGAACACTGCATTGATATCCTAAACCAGAGAGCTGTATGGAAATACAATAAACATTAAACAACAGATGGTTCTCTGTCCAATTACACCTTCCACTGTGCCCAGGACAATATGATAGCTAAAAATAACTCTAATGTCCAATAATACAAGTTAATCTATTCTCTCTCTCAGTGCTAACTGATATCACAGGGGTTAGCTGCTATGGTTCTACATGATAAGCATAAAAATATCGAATCTGTTCAATCCTTAGTTAAAAAGGGCCATAACTCTGGTATAAAAAACAGGATCTAACCCATATTCAAACTTGATCTGTATTTTGAGTTGAGAAACTCACATACCAAATTTGGTTCCTATCAGACGATAACTGGTTGAGCTATCGAAGCATGGATGAATTCTATATCAAAGGGCCATAACTCCATTAAAAATAATCTGATCAAACCCATATTCGAACTCGAATTGTATTTTAGATAGAGAAACTCACATACCAAATTTGGTTCTCATGAGATAATATTTTTTTTAGTTATCGTAGCATCCATGAATTCTAAGTCGAAAAAGGGCCATAACTCCGTAAAAAAAACTCGGATCAAACCCATATTCGAACTCGATCTGTATTTTGGGCTCTGAAACTCGCATACCAAATTTGGTTCCGATCAGATAAAAATTGTTTGAGTTATGACAGCATGCGTGAATTCGAAGACGAAAAAGGGCCATAACTCCGTAAAAAAAACTCGGATCAAACCCATATTCGAACTCGATCTGTATTTTGGTCTGAGAAACTCATATACAAAATTTAGTTCCGATCGGATAGAAAATATTTGAGTTATCGCACCATGCGTAAAGTGTCTATGGACAGACAGACAGACAGACATACGGACGGACGGACGGACGGACGGACACACGACGAGTGGTCAATCCGGACGTCGACATTATGTTTACCATACTATGGTATGGGTAAACATAAAAAGGGGGATAACTCCACCAAAAAAAGTCTGACAGACATCATAATCACAAGTGGACAGGTTCCCATGGTGGTTGATGTCTGTGCCAAGTTTCACATAAAATGATAAAAAAAATGATGAGAACATACTCCGGACAAATTTGTGTCCACAGACGGATGACGGATGGACGGACAAGCTGATTTCAGTATACCCACCCACAACTTTTATATAGTTTCATTAATTGTGTTTCAAGATACACCTCAAAAACTAATGTTAACCCTTTCATGACGGGAGCTGCGCTGGTGCAGCATTAAAGATCCTGTGCCAATGCATTCTCATAGGGAGCCTCACATATATAAGAGAATGCATTGGCTTAAAAGGACAAGGTAAATATTGTTAGGCCAATGTATTCTCGTATATATGCGAGGCTCCCTATGGGAGACTCGCATATATAAGAGAATTTTCTCAAAATTTCAGGAAGCTCCAGTCATGGAAGGGTTAAACTATTAAAACACAACAATTCGCCTGCTATTACAAAATGTTGAATATCATCACACAGGCTCCAACTACTGCATTTACTGAGAAAAATACACCGGCTTTATAATTAAACCATTAGCAGGACAACCTTAGTGAAGTTCCATCTTTGGATGAAATGACGTGCAATATCTCTTGCTGGTTCGCCATACACAACGCAGCCGATGTCATGCCAAGGCATCCTGGGTGTGACCGTCCTATCGATAAAGTCTGAAATGAGGTTAGAGGTTAAACGTGAACAGATCTGCAATGAACAATAACTCTGAAAAACAAACAGCATAGGTCACGTTCAGTTGGGGTACACTGCATATTTCCTTATCACATTAATTGCAACAGCAGTGGCAACACTTAAAGATACGAGCAGCGTTCGTGGTGGGTATGCTGTTAAAATAGTCACATCAACTAAAACCGCCATAAACAGAAAGATTATTATATAATAGACAGATGTTGTTCTTATAGCAATCATAAGTATTGTGTACATTGCATGTCATTGTCACGTTTGTAAGCTTTGTTATGTAAACAAATATCAAAAACGTTACAGAACCATTTGTTTATAGACAAACACTTGGAACTACCAGACCATCCAATGGAAATGTTCCGTTGCGCTGTGGAAGGCTAAAATTAAATTATTGGTGCCATTAACAATCGCATTCAAATTACACCAAATTTGATTTTAATCGACCCATCCTACCCGCTGTCAGTTCAAAATCCAGCTAATCCACATTACTTCATGATTGGGAAATGTTCAGACAGAAAATACATAATATAATTGTTCTTGCAAAGAGATGAATATTTATCAATCCAGTTAGTATCTTCTCCTAACATATATATGGTAGTACATACCAAATAAGGAATTTACTATCTGTTAGTGTTGTTAGTCGTAAGTTGTTGAAGCACCAAATTAGGCGTTTTACAACCGACGTACAATGCCAGAAAAAAATCTAAATAAGGAAATGATGCAATATCATGATTCTGCAAATGAACAATTCACTGCGCTTTTTTTTGTGAGAAACTAAACAACACTCGACCAGAATAATATTGCATTGATATCATCCTTATGCCATACTATATAGTATATTCTTGAGGAAATTATCATAATTTGATAAATGTTATTTCTAAATTATAACCTACAAGGAAGGCTGCCTGTCCCTTTAAGTTGTCCTATATTAATTTCTAGATATTAAAACACAAGAAAACATTAGTTGTAGCCATTTGCATAAATATTCTGATAGATACCGTAATGAGTAAAGTAAAATTTGGACACCTCAAGTACAGTAATGCCCTAATTAATCGACTGCTTAACCACAGCAGAATTATGGGTAACTTTTCAGGATTTAGTCGGAAATATGGCTTGTTGCCATTCATCGGAAAGCTCTCGGGGAGAGCTTTCCGATGAATGGCAACAAGCCATAATTCTGCTGTGGTTAAGCAGTCGATTAATTAGGGCATTACTGTAATAGGTATAAGTTTAGGTGATAGGCTGATACGGTATCATCAGTAGAAGGTGTTATTTGTTAGCTGAGCGGCGAAATTCCAATAACTTGATATTGATATTGCAAACGCCTTGAGGACCATTAACCCTTTACCCAACAGAACGGCCCTGTGCCAATGCATTCTCTTATATATGCGAGTCGACCGTAGGTCGCCTCGCATATATAAGAGAATGCATTGGCTTAACATATATTAAAAATGATAAAATTGTCAAAGAATGTAGAAAAATATTATAAAAAATGTAAGAAAAAATTATAAAATTGTTAAAGAATGTACGAAAAAGTGTTAAAAAAATATTTTTTTTAGGCCAATGCATTCTCTTATATATGCGAGGCGACCTATGGTCGACTCGCATATATAAGAGAATGCATTGGCACAGGGCATAACTGTAACCATCACAATGAGGTCAATGAACCGGTTCCAATGATATCCATATTTGTATGGTGTTATTGAGACAGACCGAAGATATTTCAGGCTGTTGAAGCTTTATTTGGGCGTTTTTGGCCGTTTTGTTGGGTAAAGGGTTAAAGGTGGATTATCTCTTTGTAAACATGTATTATATAGTTACCGGGGTATAAAATATTAGACCTGAATCGAAGACTCCTGTCCGGAAATGCTTCTATCAATTAATATTCATTTTATTTCCAATATTTTCTGGTCTAAAAAGGTGTGGTTGTTTAATTTGCAAACCCTGATCACATGGCAACCAAATGTATATTATTTAACATTCTAAAAAAAAAAATACTTTGAAAACATTCTTCAAATTAATGATGTGCTTATATTTTGTGAATCAAACTAATTCGAGAGTGCAAATACCAAACATCATGCAGCAATACCGACGGTACTTTGCTTACCCTGTAACCTGAGAATAAGGTGCCCGTCATTTGCAGAATGAGGTCCCCAGAGAGTGAATTTAGTGATACTATCCCGCTTAGTGGGATAGCATCACTAAATTCACCCTCTGGGGACCTCATTCTGCTTAGGCCTCATCATCTCTGGAAAGTTTCTTTATTTTAAAATTTCTATAGAAATTTCTTCACATAGATTCATTTCTTTTTTAGTTTAGTTTCTATATATACCCAAATTGGCAGACAACACATTGCATAATCGACGTTCCAATGGGTGAACATCACAATATTCACCATTTGGGAACTTCAATCTGAGTCTATGTCTCCCATAGCAGATGAGGCCATGCAGAATGAGGTCCCAAGAGGGTGAATTTGGTGATGCTAGCTTGCAAATGACAGGCGCACTAAACTCAGGCTTGCTTTACCCTGGTCACGTGAGAACCAAATGTATCCTCTTACTATAGAAGTCTTCTCGGTCCACAACAGCTTGGGATCAAGCCTTGAAATAGTGTGTCTGTCATTTGCAGAATGAGGTCCCCAGAGGGTGAATTTAGTGATGCTACCCCGCATAGCGGGCTAGCATCACCAAATTCACCCTCTGGGGACCTCATTCTGCTGAGGTGTAATCAGAATGAGGTCCCCAGAGGGTGAATTTGGTGATGCTAGCCCGCTATGCGGGGGTAGCATCACTAAATTCACCCTCTGGGGACCTCATTCTGCAAATGACACACTATTTCAAGGCTTGCTTGGGATATTGATTGGGTTGATGCTTTTTTGGTCCGAGTCCCAATGCCCTAATTAATCGACTCCTTTAACCACAGCAGAATTATGGGTAACTTTTCAAGATTTAGTCGGAAATATGGCTTGTTGCCATTCATCGGAAAGATCTCCCCAAGTAAATATTGTGATGTTCATCTATTGGGACCTTGATTATGAAATGTGTTGTCTGCCAATTTGGGGATATAAAAAATTGATAATGGGAAGTTTCTATATCCCCTAATTTGCAGAAGGTAAAATCCATAATCGAGGTGCCTAATGGGTGATCATCAACAACTTCAACTGGGGAACTTCAATCTGATCCTAGATCTACCATAGCAGTTGAGGGCCTAAGCAGAATGAGGTCCCCAGAGGGTGAATTTAGTGATGCTAGCCCACTATGCGGGATAGCGTCACTAAATTCACCCTCTGGGGACCTCATTCTGCAAATGACAAACACGCTTGGTCCACTCTTACCTGAGAATGGGTCATGTAGATTCTGTAGATCTCTGTAAATAAAGTTGCAGTAATCCTTTCCTATCCAGAGCTTAGATGTCCCAGATAATCCGATGTCGTCAAAGTTTTGTTCGCTCGGAGCCTTCTGTAGAAAACCCTTTGGCAGGAGACTTAGAACGAAAATGAAGAGAAAAAGAGAAGTTTAAAAAAAGTCAAATTTCAGATCTTGAAAAATGCAGACGCTCTCTAATGAGCTTATTATTATTTCATACATACATAATTCATACAGAAATTACTAATCATAGACAATGTTATATTATGACCCTATTTATAAATTAATTTGTCGCCATGCCACTCAAATGTGTTTTTACTCTATGTATGCCGGAAATTTTCCACGTATGATTATTTTGGTCTAAAACTTTGTGAAAAATGCAGAGGAAACTAGGCTTTAGGAAAGTTGAAAGTTCTGTAGTAGTGCAATTTTATGCAGTGCTATGTACACTATGGTTTTGGGATTTAATAGATAGTCTTTTAAATATGATTGGGACAAATATCAACAATATAATGATTGGGATTCATAGATAATGTTGGGCTTTTAAATCTTTTGGGGAAACTTATCAATGATCGAGTGAAGAGAACATACAGTAATGCTCTAAGTAATCAACTTCTTAACCACAGCAGAATTATGGGTAACTTTTCAGGATTTAGTCGGAAATACATGTATGGCTTGTTGCCATTCATCGGAAAGCTCTCGGTGAGAGCTTTCCGATGAATGGCAACAAGCCATATTTCAGACTAAATCCTGAAAAGTTACCCATAATTCAGCTGTGGTTAAGAAGTTGATTACTTAGAGCATTACTGTATCATTGGCATCTTTACTCCAACAGTGCCATTGAATGAAATTGTAAGTAGAAATTTTACAATAAAAACATCAAGTTTATAAACCTCTGGGTAAAGCTAGTGTATTGAGAATTTTTCATACCACACAAAAGAGGCAGATTAAATTGTGAGATATAAATTTAATTTGTGTGTCTGATTTAAACATTTTAGACTGATCTGAAATATAATTGCCAGATAAACAATTTATTTACTTTGGATTGCCTTTATACATAACTTTTATGTACTTTTTGGGGCTCTTTTTTTCTTCCTGATAATGATTTATAATATGATTTAAGTGTGAACTAGGCTCCTGCAAATCACAATTTTTGTCGAATCAAACAAATAATCTATCTATTCCTCACGGCCCTACACTGTCATATTTCGGCTGATTGTACTGTTTAATTGATAAATGAAATCAGAGTTGACGGAGGTACACTTGTACTGTGAATCAGGTGGTGACACAATTGTGGGAAATCTAAATCCACTCAAGTCACAACTTATTCAGTACACTTACCTAGAGGTCAAGGGTCGAGGATTCCAGAATGGTGTGTACCATAATGATTGCTACATAATTATGTGGTTATCGTGATCTCCCTTCTGTTAAACGAGATATAGTCAATATTTTGAGAACTTTTTCGATAATATATTAGTCGCAGATGTCTCCCGGTGTTGGAGGGTTTGATAATTTAATGAATCTTTGCTATCATTTTAAATCGAATTGAACCCTTTATATGATTTCACATCAAATGGAATCTTGAACGTTCACAGGAGCCTTGTGTGAACATTATAAGTCACATCAAATCGAATCTCAAACGTTCACAGGAGCCTAGTGTGAACATTATAAGTCACATCAAATGGAATCTCAAACGTTCACAGGAGCCTAGTGTAAACATTATAAGTCACATTAATTATATGAAGAGAAGATATAATGTCAAAACACAATTTAAGAGAAATGATATTAGTATAGAGACTGTTAGTAACGCTATCAGGGTGTCTTTATATCATATATTTAAATCAGATCAAGTATATACATGGAGAGATTTTAAATCTACATCTCTACTAAATAGTTTCAGGTATTTCTTTAAATGCATATAATCTGCTTCTACCAATGTTTCAAAGAGATAGTTCAGAATTTAGGCAGTATTAAACAACCCTCGAAATTAGTTATGGTATAGAAGCCAAAATATTTAGAATTTCTTGCAATTCTAAAGCAATACTGTGAAATGTGAACCACATCTTCTCAAATGTGAACCAGGCACCAAATATCAAGAAATTCTGTTTAATATTGCTCAAGATCCTGACACCCCAAAACAGTGATTTCTAAGTCGAAAAAGGAGTATAACTCCGTCAAAATTGATCGGACGATGAACAAATTTGAATTTGGCCTGCATCTGCTCATAAGTGAACCACATACCAAATATCAAGAAATTCTATTTAACCCTTTACCCAACAGAACGGCCCTGTGCCAATGCATTCTCTTATATATGCGAGTCGACCATAGGTCGCCTCGCATATATAAGAGAATGCATTGGCTTAACACATTAAAAATTATAAAATTGTTAAAGAATGTAAGAAAAAATGGTAAAAAGTGTTAAAAAAAGATTTTTTTTAGGCCAATGCATTCTCTTATATATGCGAGGCGACCTATGGTCGACTCGCATATATAAGAGAATGCATTGGCACAGGGCTAACTGTAACTATCACAATGTGGTCAAGGAGCCGGTTCCAATGATATCCATATGTGTATGGTTTTATTGAGACAGACCAAAGATATTTTAGGCTGTTGAAGCTTTATTTGGCCGGTTTTGGCCGGTTTGTTGGGTAAAGGGTTAATATTGCTCGAGTTAACATCTGGACAAGAAATAGGACAGACACACGGATGGACGTGCAGACTCCGCACAAACATGGCTGATTACAGTAGTACTCCAAAATTTATTGGCTGTAATTCTGGTAAAAATGGACAGCAAAATCGAGCTTGATCTTTATTTTATAGTAAGTGAACAAACATACAAAAATTAATTCCATTTAGAGTAGAACTAAAGTTATCATCCAGAACAAATTATGAACAGATGGAAAGAAGACCAGACAGATGGCTTGAAGGACAGAAAGATAGACAGACAAAAAATATAATAGAAGAGAAGCAAGCCTTGAAATAAGGTGTCTGTCGTTTGCAGAATGAGGTCCCCAGAGGGTGAATTTAGTGATGCTACCCCGCATAGCCGGCTAGCATCACCAAATTCACCCTCTGGGAACCTCATTCTGCTGAGGTGTAAGCAGAACGAGGTCCCCAGAGGGTGAATTTGGTGATGCTAGACCGGTATGCGGGGTAGCATCACTAAATTCACCCTCTGGGGACCTCATTCTGCAAATGACAGACACCCTATTTCAAGGCTTGAAGAGAAGTGAATGTCATTATATGAGTGTATTCATGTGGTAGTCGTTAGTATGGGACTTTTTGGAGGTTATTTCTATACATATAATAATACCTACTGATGGTGTGCAACAAAGTGGCAGTCCTGAACATGTCAGGCCTAATGGCATATGATACTTGTATGAGAATATCACAGTTGTGTTGAGCAAAAATAGGAGAATAATATTCTAGACGGAAGCATATATTTAAACAGTGCAGTGGATTTGAAGGGGTTATTGATGAGGAACCAACGCTATGGATCCGCCATCCTACAAACTACTCACTCGACCGTCAAGGTACGAACTGATGGCTCCCTTAACCTTCAGTCAATAATACAAATATGTATGAGGTAAAAGCTCACAGTGCTCAAAATATGGTAGATATACATGAAGTCGTAAAATCTCTCTTTAAAAGAGTTTTATACCAGTAGATTAATAGGTGGCCATCTTATATTTATTTCGTCAAATTGAGCTAAAACAAAATGAAGAATACTCAATAGATACAGGAAAACCATATTTTCATTGATAACTGAACACATTATTGGTGGACAAAACATGCTTTTGTTTTAGCTATGAAGAGCAATATCATTGCAAATAAAACTACAAAGGAAAGATATTTTGAAAATCAAAACTAGAACAAGAGCATCGCTAGGGCATGGTAAAATACGCCTGTGGTAATTCCAACAAAAAGACCATTACTCTGGTGGAAATTCGCTGACAGAACCCAAATTCTAACTCGACCTGTATTTTGTGCTATTAAACCCACAAACACAAACCAAATTTCATTCCAATCAGGTCAAACTAATTAAAGTTATCATTCGGAAATGAAAATTGAGTGCAAATTCCAAACAAAAGGGCCATTACTCTGGTGAAAATTCTCAGGTAGAACCCGAATTTGAACTTCACCTGTATTGTGTGCCAGTAAACCCAAATTCAAAATTTCATTACATTCAATTGAGACAATCTAAAGTTATCATCCGGAAACCAAAAGCGAACATACGGATGGAGATGGATAGATGAATGGACCAATAACACAATACATCCCATTTTTTCAAACGGGCATATAAAAAGTACTGTTACTCACAGGGTGTTCTCGTCACCTTTCTTCTCATACCTCACATCCTGAAAAAATAATTTATGAAAGCAGCGAGTAAAACAATTGTTTCCAAACACATATGAGGGGGTGGGTGGGGGGATATGGTGGGGGATCAAGGGGAGGGGTGGGTGGTGAGTGCCTTATTGATCAAGAGGACCCAAAAGTTATATTTTCTGCAGCTCAAAAAAATATTTCCTCCAAACAAACTATTTTTGGCCATAAAACTTAGGGATACATGTGTAAGATAGTTTTAAAACTTAGGGATACATGTGTAAGATAGTTTTAAAACTTAGGGATACATGTGTAAGATAGTTTTAAAACTTAGGGATACATGTGTAATATAGTTTTAAAACTTAGGGATACTTTCAATTTCGTGCTTGTGGGGGGGGGGGGGGGGGGTGGTCCAAAGGTAAAAAAAAGTATCATACGTCTCTGAAATTGTTTTGATGACTACTTGGAGACATTTTTTCCGCACATGGCTGCACATGGGCTTTAGTTAGCTATAAATAATGGTGATAAAAATTAATTAAATTTTAGTCTTTAGCATTATTTATAACAGCTGAAGTGGTTGATGAACCCTTTAAGTGCCAAGTCCGATTTTTGTATCAACCCTTTCCTTGATCATTTTTCAAATTTATTGATTATAATAATGTGATACATTGATGGAAAGAGCTCTAAATATGGGTTGATACAAAAATCGGACTTGGCACTGAAAGGGTTAATAATTGCAAAATCAAAGTTCCAAACACTATGTGCATCTTCAATTATTTAAAATCAGTATTGACCAAAAACAGTGGAAGTTTACCCTATTGTAACTGTACTGTAAATATAGGTTTTACAGCAATCAGGGAATTACACAACGCTCGCTTTATTGGCATTTTGGACTGTGACTGAACAATTCTGTTATGTGGTTAAACAAACCAGTTACAGACATGTTAACTTAATGATTTTAACCCGAGACTCAGATTTAGACCCCATCTCACGCCCATACGATTGCTGATGCAAATATCATGATTTAAGGTGTCCCTTGGGTATATACTCATGCCAATGCACACATACAGGGGGCAATGAACCCAATTCTAGTTAAAGACAATGTTCAAACTAGCTGTAGATGGTGTTTATAGGAATCGGGGAGCGAGTACACCATGGAATGCTAAAGGTGAAGGTAACTGAAGAATGACCTTCACCTGATACATGTTATTAAAGGATGACATCGTGTTTATTTGACTTGTACATCATATCTAAATAATTTAAACTGGTGAATTAATGGGGGAATGGATTTTTGTGAGTGGGAAATTGATTTAACTAGCTGCTGTAATTCTGGGTTTTTTCCAGATCAAATTTGGCTGTGGGATAGCCCTGTCATACACTTGGGGATTTATTTAAGAAAGTAAACACATGACCTATGATTTTTCTTGCATTTCGTGATCAACTGGTGTCAATCTAGCTGGGTAAAACACCACTGGAATAGCCTGTAGGTTTCAATTCAGTCGAAACGTTAAAACTGTCGCCTATGGGAAACCATTTAGTTCAGTTATTCCTATAGTGCAAAGCAAACTGGGCATCTGAGCATATGGGCACCCGGTAGGCCACAGCGTTTTGTAAATTTATTTTGGAAAATGGTCAAAGAAAATTTCATTTCCTCATCTCTCTTTATCAAATGTTTTTGTTTTAGTTTCGGATTTCTTGATAATAATTAGATAATTTGATTTTTCAAATCAGCCACAGTTTCTGAAAAATTGTCAAAAAAGTTTAGAAATAGTCAAAATAATTTTCCTGCCAGTGAGACCTAGGCCCCTGCAAATAGTTTGTTTTTGATCGAATCGAGGTTTGAAAAATTTGACAATGAAACAAATATTTCATGATCTAGGTTGCTGAATGATGAGATAAAGGTATGTTTCCCATTTTTGTCTGTATGTCATAATTATCTATTAAACAAAACACGTTGTCACCTTTTTTTGTGACAATTAAAGACATCATTTCTTCAAAAGATAACAAACAATTTGGAATTTTTTTGAACACAAAATAGAAACCATTGAAGAATTACCCTATCATGACTTTCTCAAAAATAAAACGGGCATTTTATTAAAGGGCTTTGACATATTCACTGTCGCGAACGACATTACAACTGTCACTTTAAGTCAAAACTGAGAAAATATAATCAAATAATGAACAGATAATACATCTAATAGTGTGTATGCGCAGTCATGTGACGTATTGTATGCGCAGTCACGTGACGTATTGTATGCGCAGTCACGTGACATATTGTTTCACAGAAATATGAAGTATCTTTCCGTCTCCAATTGAATGTCTTTGGAATAAATTACAAATTGATATATTCGCGGTCATGAAACAAGAGACTTAGAACAGCTACAGTTAACTTAAAGCAACAGATTTTTAGGAAATACTTGCGAGTGTATAAACTTTTTATACTTCGCAGTATTTGTGAACGTTGATATATTATCGATAAATGAATTATGTTCGTGTTGGCTGTTTTGAAGTATTCAAAATAACTATTCATTGTTTCAAAGTCGAATCGAATATTGAGGTCGATTTGAATAACAAAACGACTGTCGAATATTCACAGGGGCCTAAGCAGGGTCCGCGCTGGACCAAAATTTACTTTTGCCAAATAATTTACTAAATGAAAATATTTTTTGCCAAATTCTTTTAGAATTTACAAAATGCTATCACTGATAGGATAGTATAATTTTCTGCAACATTGAGTCTTATTTTGTGGGTTATCATACAATAAACCAATCACCGAACAATACAATTGTAGAAGGGTTGATTCATCAGAAGGGCACATTACAAGAGGATTAGCTATGTAAACACCACCACACCAAAGATGGGTAATCCCTCACCCATCAATACTAATGCTCTCTTATTTACTGCATCTTAAAACTTTTCCTAGACCATATAAAACACCACGAATATAATATTGTAAGAGTTTCCTGAAATTAATGGTATTGATTGACCAATATCTTTCAACTTTCTTGAGGAATTAAAAAGTGACTTGCCAAAACTTTTGCCAAATGAAAATATTTTTTGCCAAATGTGAATTATTTTTGCCATTGGCAAATTTGGCAAGTGACAGTGCGAACCCTGGGGCCTAAGAGAATCGTGTTACTTACAATTAAGCTGTCCCTGAGTTTTCTTGAGCGCTGAAGCCATGATGTACCCGTATTATGTTCCTCTAAAGGCGTCACCGGCTTTAACACCCCCTGCATCTCACTCAGGGGAACTAAGTCCTGTTCGGCTGACAAACCAGTCTGTAATCGCTGAACGTTCATCACTAACTTCCACTTATTCATGAGATTTTGCCGATGACGAGAATCTGATTCGTTTCCCAAATCCTCGTCACTAGGTCTTCTCCATCTTCGAAGCACTGATCTAATTTTATCTGTAACGCCGTCAGTAGCGTCTTGGGGTTCTTCTTCTTCAACAAGACTCACGCTAGCAGATCTGAGGCGCCTCACTGCGGTTCTGAATCGCGACCTGACATTTGTAGCATGCTGCGTATCCTCCAACGATTGCACATTATTTTGCATATTTTTATCAACAAAACCACCGGGAGATTTTTCTGATTTATCAGCATTTCTTCTGAATAATTTATTAAATCGTCTTGGTTTTTCGTTTTCAGTTTTTGAGCTAACTAACGGTGTGATATCCCCAATAATGTTTTTATTAGAATCAATTTCCCTAACTTTGGAATTGTTTTCAGGTAAACTACAACTATTTGATGAACTTTTAGCTTTCGATTCATCACCATGAACATTTTCACGCGATCCGGAATCAACTTCCAAAGTATCGTGAAAGAAATGAGTGGAATCTTGGAATGACGACCTGCGATGCTTCAATCGTTCAGTCCCTAATGAATCATCACAGTTGACATTGCATTCAATGGATTTCTCCATTAGAGCATCAGATGCTTTAATAAGGCTTTGATTCGCAGCCGACGAGGAGTCACAACTAGCGGTGTCCGATCCGGAATGATCAGCGAATGGAATGGAGTCTTCCATCACGATCTCTTCCTGTCTTTTTAACGGGGATGAAGAAGATGAGGTGCGCACTTTCGATGTGTCTCCTGAATGTATCTGCACTGTGTGAACTGCCGTTGGCGGTTTGTTTTGAGCTGGACGGTCATCATCAATTGATATTTTTATTTGAGGATTGTTGTTGTTGTTAGTGTTGTTGTTATTGTTAACAAATACGTCATCTGATTCAGAGTAATCTTTAGACTGAAATTATACAGGAAAAAATTGCTCATTTTCTAGGATAGTTTAACCTCTTTCCATGGTGGGGAATCACGTGGTTTCGAGGTTGGCGAGTACCACGCATTCAAAATTTACAAACGCACAAAAACATAATATATGAGGAACTGACACAAAACATATCATTTTGACTGATATGAGCATATGCATGTTTATTTTAAAGATAAGTTGATACCTTATTTGTTTGGAAATGCTCATTTGTGTCCAAACTCACAGTTGTCTGTTTTAACATTCTGACCAAAGTTGCCAGGCGGAGGTTCTTGGAATACTAAGTCCATACATCTAGGAGAATCCGTCGACTGACAACTTTGGTTAGAATGTTAGAACAGAAAACTGTGAGTTTGGACACAAATGAGGTATCAGCTTGTTTGAAAAATAGTACTGTACAATACATGCTCATAGCTGCCAAAATACTATGTAATATATCATTATCCTACATGTAGTTTATTACATATTTCCTCGTTTCTGGTTGTCTTTGCGATCGACTCGGCCATTTTGAATACATGGTTCTCATCAACTCAAAACCACGTGATTCCCCACCGTGCTTTCTTTACAAAAAAGGATTCTCCCATCAGTTATAAAAGTATAAATAGGAATGGTCCATTATTCATTTGGAGGGGTGTTTAAGCTAAATTAGCGGATGACAGTATAATGAAAAGATAATAAAATTTCAAGGTCAGAAGGATTCATATTCCTTGGTGGGGATGTAAGCAAGATAATAAGCACTGAAGATATAAGAGTGCGGTATTTTGATAAACCGCAACGTGAAAACATATACTGTCTTACAAAGCCCAAAATAAATTTATCCTTGTTTATTTGGGGGAGTCTTCCATAGGGAGCCTTGCATATATGCTTACAAGATCAAGGTAAATATTGTTAGGCCAATGTATTCTCTTATATATGCGGGGATCCCTATGGGAGACTCGCATATATAAGAGAATGCATTGACATGGTTTTCGCAAAATTTCAGGAAGCTCCTGTCATGGATGTCCCTGCAGATGAGGTGGTTAGGACATGGATACCATCATCACAGTCTGGGCCTGATGATGAAGTCATGAATTAGAACCCCCGACATAGGTGAAAAACAGGACTTGGATTGTGAAACTTCTCAATGTACCATTCCGATCATATCATGGCCATTTCGATAAGAAATGATAATTTATCCACACACATAAAGCAATGAACACATCATACTTAGCCAGTGCCTCATTCATTCTGATCAAGCAGGCTAGCATCACAAAATTCACCCTCTAGGGACCTCATTACGCTTAGGCCTCATCTTCCGGTAAGTATCTATAGTCTCAAATTAACATTGTTTTTAATAACTTTTTCCTTTCTGTGAAGTTTCTGTATCTCAAATTATTGCGATAGGCGCCTCTGATGATTACTCAACACTCGACATCTTTGCCTTGTTGTTTTTTCATCCTTCCATATATTGGGTATCGAGTTTACCATATTATGTATCATACCTGAGTTATATATGTCATGTGTCATGTATATATGTTATACATTTTCCAATTTTATTGGTGTTGTCCCATCCATGACAGTAGAAATATCCAACTATCAGGTTCCATGCTAGTTATGTATAAACGCTCTTTATACTGAGTTTGTTAAAGCCCTGTCACACTCAGACTGGCGCTCTCACTGCGCTGCAAAAGTACCAACATATGAGTAACACGCAGGAGGAGCGCCGAAAATTGTCAAACTTTTAAAACAAAGTATGCTCCTATTGCGTTTCTACTTTGTCAAGTCTCACGCTCTTAGTGCGTTCAAGTCGCTGTCATTGTGATGCTAGTACGTTCTCAATAAGTTCGCAAAACGTTCTCTGCGCGGGCGCGGAGAGTATAGATAGCGCCTCCTGCGTTCTCCAGTCATAGTCAGTTTTTAGGTTGTGGGGAAAACACCCAACACTCTGCAATAGATTAGCTGTCCGATTAAACTACTGTCACACTCTGCTGCGATCAGGCCGGCGCTTGCATTGCGCTGAAAAATAATCAAAGCGCCAAGCAAAGCACAGTAAGGTATCCAAGAACGTATTGGTGACGCAGTGGACACTGGCTATGACGGGAGAGGGTCCCCATGATCGCCACAGAGCGCCGCGCTTGTTTTGTGCATGCACAAAACAAGCGCAGATGTTCTGCGTTCTGACCAGGCGTAGTACCGTCGCCATGACAGCGCAAATCGTACTAACAACGCAATGACAACGACTTGAACGCATTAAGAGCGTTTACGACGTGGAGGAAACGCAGTGAGAGAGTGTGAGAGCGTGAGACTTGACAAAGCAGGAACGCAATGGGTCGTAAAAAGAGCGCGATGAAAACGTGATAAGCGGGATAGGGGCATAGCTTGTCACGCGCGCCACATGTACGACTGGTGGGGAGTTTCTCGTTTCGCGTGCGGGCTGACATTATCAATGGGTGTTTTATTAGTTTTATTTATAGAATGGGAATTTTTGGGAATATTTAAAAGTCAAACTGCGAGCTGGAGGCAGAGTCCCGTAAAAAGTGCTTGTAGTTGGGGAAATTAAATTTCGTTTATTGTGTTAATCAACGTTCATTAATGTTGATTTTTTGGTTTGTGGTAAACTATATGTGTATTACAAATGAAAGAAATTTCTGCAGCCCACTGGGGGTTGTGGTCGGAGACGGTCGAGTCGACCACCGGTTCGTTAATTAGGTGCTGGTTGTTATTGTTATTTAACGGAATTCTGAGTTGGTCATTCGCAAAACCAATATATTTTATATTCTACAATTACATTCATGGGTTTATTATATATGATCTTGAGCGCGTTACCATTTCTGACATTGGTTCTCTTGTTTTAACAGATTGAAAATTTCTGACAATTTTCCGCGCTTCCACTGTGCGTTACTCGTATTTTGATACTTTTTCAACTCAAAGCAAATGCCAGCTTGATCGCAGCGGAGTGTGACAGTGGTATGAGCAGACCTCATTTCAAGTGGGATCGTAGTGTAAACCTGCTGTAAACGCCGGAAGAACGCCATGTATAACGCTTGGGCGTAAAGCGAGGCCAGAGTCGCAGTGGCAGCACAATGTGGACGTTCTATGAGCGGGAACCAGTTCATAACACTCCATGGCAGCGCAGAAAGAGCGCAATAAGTTTTGGACAGAGCCTCATTGAGCGTATTAAGGACGGGAAAGGCGCGTAGGGATAATTTGATTAAGCTTACTGTAGTCGCAAAAGACAAGATTAATTTCTTGCTGCGACCACGAGAAGCTAATATGCGCTCTTGCTACGTACACATGACGCTCACGTCGCTCGATTGGCGATTTGCTTTGCGCTGTCACGGCGACAGTACTACGTCCTGGTCAGAACGCCGAGCCTCTGCGCTTGTTTTGTGCATGCATAAAACAAGCGCGGCGCTCTGGCACCTATGGGCGACCATGAAGATCCTCGGTCGTTGTAGCCAGTGTCCACTGCGTCACCAATCGGTTCTTGGAGACCTTAGTGCGTTTAGGTGGGCGCTTTGATACTTTTGCAGCGCAATGAGAGCGCCGGCCTGAGTGTGACAGGGGCTTTAGTTATATGTCTCTGTTATCATCAAGCCTTGAAATAGGGTGTCTGTCATTTGCAGAATGAGGTTCCCAGAGGGTGAATTTAGTGATGCTACCCCGCATAATGGGCTAGCATCACTAAATTCACCCTCTGGGGACCTCATTCTGCAAATGACAGACACCCTATTTCAAGGCTTGGTTATCATAATGAGAAAGTTCTTTTGTCTAGGCTTCCACTAAAATCTAATACGGACCTCCTCTGAGGAATGATAGAACGTCGAAAGTCCGACATGTACTGTAGGATCATCGATATTCTCAGGTACAGAAGGATGGCTTTCATTCTGTGTTATGACTGAACCAAGGTCTGTTAGCCTGAAATACAGATGTAGATACTATGATATTAACGCATGTACATGTATAGAAGAATGGCTTTCATTCTGTGTTATGACTGAACCAAGGTCTGTTAGCCTGAAATACAGATGTAGATACTATGAGCTATTAACACATGTACATGTATAGAAGGATGGCTTTCATTCTGTGTTATGACTGAACCAAGGTCTGTTAGCCTGAAATACAGATGTAGATACTATGAGCTATTAACACATGTACATGTATAGAAGAATGGCTTTCATTCTGTGTTATGACTGAACCAAGGTCTGTTAGCCTGAAATACAGATGTAGATACTATGAGCTATTAACACATGTACATGTATAGAAGGATGGCTTTCATTCTGTGTTATGACTGAACCAAGGTCTGTTAGCCTGAAATACAGATGTAGATACTATGAGCTATTAACACATGTACATGTATAGAAGAATGGCTTTCATTCTGTGTTATGACTGAACCAAGGTCTGTTAGCCTGAAATACAGATGTAGATACTATGAGATATTAACACATGTACATGTATAGAAGGATGGCTTTCATTCTGCGTTACGACTGAACCAAGGTCTGTTAGCCTGAAATACAGATGTAGATACTATGATATTAACACATGTACATGTATAGAAGGATGGCTTTCATTCTGCGTTACGACTGAACCAAGGTCTGTTAGCCTGAAATACAGATGTAGATACTATGATATTAACGCATGTACATGTATAGAAGAATGGCTTTCATTCTGCGTTACGACTGAACCAAGGTCTGTTAGCCTGAAATACAGATGTAGATACTATGAGATATTAACACATGTACATGTATAGAAGGATGGCTTTCATTCTGCGTTACGACTGAACCAAGGTCTGTTAGCCTGAAATACAGATGTAGATACTATGAGATATTAACACATGTACATGTATAGAAGGATGGCTTTCATTCTGCGTTACGACTGAACCAAGGTCTGTTAGCCTGAAATACAGATGTAGATACTATGAGATATTAACACATGTACATGTATAGAAGGATGGCTTTCATTCTGCGTTACGACTGAACCAAGGTCTGTTAGCCTGAAATACAGATGTAGATACTATGAGATATTAACACATGTACATGTATAGAAGGATGGCTTTCATTCTGCGTTACGACTGAACCAAGGTCTGTTAGCCTGAAATACAGATGTAGATACTATGAGCTATTAACACATGTACATGTATAGAAGGATGGCTTTCATTCTGTGTTATGACTGAACCAAGGTCTGTTAGCCTGAAATACAGATGTAGATACTATGAGATATTAACACATGTACATGTATAGAAGGATGGCTTTCATTCTGCGTTACGACTGAACCAAGGTCTGTTAGCCTGAAATACAGATGTAGATACTATGAGCTATTAACACATGTACATGTATAGAAGGATGGCTTTCATTCTGCGTTACGACTGAACCAAGGTCTGTTAGCCTGAAATACAGATGTAGATACTATGAGATATTAACACATGTACATGTATAGAAGGATGGCTTTCATTCTGTGTTACGACTGAACCAAGGTCTGTTAGCCTGAAATACAGATGTAGATACTATGAGATATTAACACATGTACATGTATAGAAGGATGGCTTTCATTCTGCGTTACGACTGAACCAAGGTCTGTTAGCCTGAAATACAGATGTAGATACTATGAGATATTAACACATGTACATGTATAGAAGGATGGCTTTCATTCTGTGTTACGACTGAACCAAGGTCTGTTAGCCTGAAATACAGATGTAGATACTATGAGATATTAACCCTTTACCCAACAAACCGGCCAAAACCGGCCAAATAAAGCTTCAACAGCCTAAAATATCTTCGGTCTGTCTCAATAAAACCATACACATATGGATATCATTGGAACCGGCTCCTTGACCACATTGTGATAGTTACAGTTATGCCCTGTGCCAATGCATTCTCTTATATATGCGAGTCGACCATAGGTCGCCTCGCATATATAAGAGAATGCATTGGCCTAAAAAAAACTTTTTTTTAACACTTTTTACCATTTTTTCTTACATTCTTTAACAATTTTATAATTTTTAATGTATTAAGCCAATGCATTCTCTTATATATGCGAGGCGACCTATGGTCGACTCGCATATATAAGAGAATGCATTGGCACAGGGCCGTTCTGTTGGGTAAAGGGTTAACACATGTACATGTATAGAAGGATGGCTTTCATTATTTCATTCGTGATAATAAGGGAGACAGATATTTTTTATCTATTATTTATTTCAAATTATTTTTGTCAGGAAATTTCATTTATGATCTACATTTAACCCTTTCATGATGGGAGCTTTGTTGGTGCAGCATTAAAGATCATGTGACAGTGCATTCTCTTATATATGTGAGTCTCCCAAGAGAATACATTGGCACAGGGTTTTCACAAAATGTCAGGAAGCTTTGATCATGCATGGGAGTGTTTTAAGGACCACAGTGCGCTCCTTGATGGCAATCGATGGCATGACTTGTCAGACGAGTGTATTCATATGTATATTTCTCTTCTACTACTCTATTTTCCTCTCTATCTTTCTATGTACGATGACAGTACTTGGCCAGCTGCATATATTGTCACTGCTGCCTGTATTTAGGGATTCCATCTTTCGGTCATGGACATGCCAGTCTAAAGCCGGCCATACATGGCAGCAGTGTGTATATGCAGGTGGCGAAGAGCTGTTGGTTCTCTTACTAGTATCTCTTAAGCAACATGACAGTCCTGTTGAGGGAGGACAGTGGGATAGCACGGGTTGATTTTTCATGTTGTATATATATATAAAGGTACGAGTATCTATTTAGTAGTCATTACTAAGCTAGGTTTATTCACTATCTTGTCCCTCTACAGAAATGTCAAGCTGCATTCTTGTTATATTTATATATCTATACTTTTAATATTTATACTATATGAATGTCACACTCTGTGTTACTCTTTTGTATATATGCTTTTGCTCATATGTCTGCAAATTTTGCATCTTTTAGCCATTAAAAAATTATCTATCAATCTATCTATCTATCATGATGGCAGCTGCAGCAGAAAGATCCTGTGCCAATGCATTATCTTAAATATGCAAGACTCCCATAGGGAGCCTCACATATATAAAAGAATGTGCTGGCTTACAAAGTAGAAGTAAATATTGTTATGCAATCATTCTCTTATATATGCAAGGCTCCTATGGAAAACTCGCATATATAAGAGAATGCATTGCCACAGGGTTTTCACAAAAATTCAGGAAGCTCCAGCCATGGAACGGTTAATGTGACTTACTTGTGTAATTCATCATCCCATCTTCCATAGCAAAGGTCAAGGCCACCCGTAAAGGCTACTTTCTGATCGATAACGATCATCTTCTCATGGTGCGCCCACAGATATGTGCCTCCAGGTACATGGTCAGGATGTCGTAGAACCTATCACAGAAACCAACCCGGCACAGTTAATTTAATTATCAGACCTACGTTAACCTTTCCTATACTAAATAATAATTGACAAGTAGTTCCCTCTGACAGGGAATGTTCAGATAATAAGTTCAACAAACAACCAATTTTGTTGAACTTATTATCTGAACATTTCCCACCAATGAATCAGCTGAATGAACAAGCCTTGAAATAGGGTGTCTGTCATTTGCAGAATGAGGTCCCCAGAGGGTGAATTTAGTGATGATACCCCGCATAGCGGGCTAGCATCACCAAATTCACCCTCTGGGGACCTCATTCTGCTTACACCTCTGCAGAATGAGGTTCCCAGAGGGTGAATTTGGTGATGCTAGCCCGCTATATGGGGTAGCATCACTAAATTCACCCTCTGGGGACCTCATTCTGCAAATGACAGACACCCTATTTCAAGACTTGTGAATGAACAAGAATTTTCTGCACTTTATTATCTTTTCGTATGTCTGTCATCTGCTCATCTTTCATAAACTTTGAAAAGAATGATCGACTATTCCAATTATACTTTCATAGAGGATGAGTATATTGGGGCTATATTAAGTAAGGGTAGCCATATGACATGTTTGTTTTTTTTCGAAAAAAAATATACAAGGATTAGGACAGACCTCATAATCCGCAGGTGCACAGGTTACCATGGTACTAACTATCTGTACCAAGTTTAAAAGAATTTGACTGAAAAATGTAGGAATATAAGCTCGGACAAAGCTGTGTTCTATAGACATACAGAAAGATGGACAAGCTGATTCCAACCAGCCTCATTATACGCCATGATAATAGGGAGAAGTTCTCCCTTTGAAGATTTTAGGGAGACTTCATGCCCAACTATGGCGACTTAATTCATGTCAAAATGATAATTGTAAACAATGGACTATCTCTGGGAAAATCCCCCTACCCTTGAAATGTGACAAAAGAACTTTAGTTTCTGATTTTACTGTGGCTTTTGGTGTTTACAAAACCAAATGTTGGTCATGGGTAGTTTAATGTAAAATGTATGTTTGACATTGTTGCATGCAATACATAAATATAGAGTTGTCCTTCTTCCATTGGTTTGCAAATACTTAATACATAAATATAGAGTTGTCCTTCTTCCATTGATGTGCATACACACAAAGTACCCAGATGACAAACTAAATGTGAATGAAATGCAAATTTAAAGACATAGTACCATGTACCAAAACCTGCATGTGACATATTTGAGGAATTCTAAAGACTCATAAATTATCAAACTCATTTTGTTGTCCTACTTCTGGTGATTTAATAGCTATTGACTCAATGTGTTGATGTTCAACACCCATGGTACGTCACTGTGACGTTACATAAGATAACCCTTTACCCAACAAACCGGCCAAAACCGGCCAAATAAAGCTTCAACAGCCTAAAATATCTTCGGTCTGTCTCAATAGAACCATACAAATATGGATATCATTGGAACCGGCTCCTTGACCACATTGTGATAGTTACAGTTATGCCCTGTGCCAATGCATTCTCTTATATATGCGAGTCGACCATAGGTCGCCTCGCATATATAAGAGAATGCATTGGCCTAAAAAAAATCTTTTTTTAACACATTTTACCATTTTTTCTTCCATTCTTTAACAATTTTATAATTTTTAATGTGTTAAGCCAATGCATTCTCTTATATATGCGAGGCGACCTATGGTCGACTCGCATATATAAGAGAATGCATTGGCACAGGGCCGTTCTGTTGGGTAAAGGGTTAATGGCCATAGACGACACATTTAACTTACTAGATTACTGAATTTCATACAAGTAATTAAAATTCTCACCTGGAAAGCATGATAAAATTGTTACAGGATTCCTTGTTGCCGGCTACGGTGACATATGAAGCTCAGCGAGATTAACATCAGCTCGGCTAGCCCGATATTAATCTTACTTCACCTCATATGACACCATATCTGGCAACAACTCGCCCTATAACTTATAATAGCTTCGTTAGGGGGGGATAAGATAAACCAACAAACCTTAATGTTACTTCGCCTCATATGAAACCATATCTGGCAACAACTCGCCCTGTAACTTATAATAGCTTCGTTAGGGGGGGATATGATAAACCAACAAACCTTAATGTTACTTCGCCTCATATGAAACCATATCTGGCAACAACTCGCCCTGTAACTTATAATAGCTTCGTTAGGGGGGGATATAATAAACCAACAAACCTTAATGTTCTTCCTATTACAGTTGACAAGCTTCACTTTACTGTATGCGCTTTTAATTCCGAGTGCGAATTCTACTTCCTTGTAAAGCAGGATAAATACTTTCACACCCTCATCCTGTAATTGTTAATAGAGTGGTTATATAAGTTTTTATTTAATCGATATATGTTAGAAAACAACCTTTTCCTTACCTCATATTATGAAATATTAATGGACAATGTGGTTACATGTTCGTATTCTGCACTTGATGTAAATCTTTATATATTGTATAATCTATATATACACTGTGCATGCACAAAACGATTCCGCATTTTAGTATCAGCTGACTACAGCATAATAAAATCTGGGCCTGAATCGGTGTTTTTAATCTGCTGACCACTACTACATCATCAGTAGTTTAGTCACAGAAATCTATAAATACTGGTGGTGATATTATTTATAAATTTTTCGGCTAATTTACTACGTGATCGGCATTGGACTTGCAGCCCTGGGAATTAGCCTAGGCAATAGGCAATGCCTAGGTAAAAGCAGAGGCAAAATCGGTTTGCCTAGGCAATTATATTTCCTAGGTAAAACAAGTTCATTGGGTTACTAAAATTGATTTGTGTATATCAGAAATAGAACCTCTTTAGTCAAAATGATTTCTTTAAATAACTCATTACATATATTGTCCTACAATTGTTTCCATGGCACTGGGCCATTAACTAGCTACCCGTTATAAGGACACTTATTTTGGAGATGATTTGTGGAATTGTACATATATGTTGAGTAATGGCCTGGAAATAATGTTCCGCAAAATAACTAGGCAATTCTGGGCAATTCATGTTATTATTGAATCATATTGATTTGAGATGGCAATATTGTTGCAAAATTGCCTAGGTAAAATCTGTTTTTGCCTAGGCCGACTTTTTTCAAGTCTTGGGTCATTTTAATCACAATAGTGTGGGCTTTCCGATTGTGTTTGATAGTTTCTAGACCAGATAAATCCTTTAATATCACCAAAACTAATGTGTGCGAAGTCAGTTTATGAGAGTAAATATACACATTCATGACTCTCGAAATATGAAGTCACCATAAAAACATTCGAACTTAGCACCCAGATGAGTGTTGTGGCTGTAGATCTAATTGATAGATTAAAGCGATGTTACTCACAGCTTTCTTCTCGAGCAGTACATCTAATCTCCATATAGATCCCTCTGTATTTGGCCTCTTGAGGTAAATTTCTGGGCTCAACCTGAAATTATTATAACAAAAAAACAAGAATAATAATAACAAAAAATTTAAAATAATTTCAACTTTCATAAGATTTCCATAAGTTTCCAACATCAAAAATTTAACATTTGAAGATGATATAAAAACTATATCTCATAGAAAAAGAGATAAAGTTACATTATAAAAACTAAATTGATTCATTGTAGAATGTAGAGTAACTCATATAGTGAATGCATTGGTTTATTTTCTAAGAAATGAACGCTGCTTGAGCAATTTTCTATCAAATCAAACGTCTGGGTTATCCAGCTGGTTTATCAAGAAGAAAAATTTTCTTTATAAAAAAAGTATGAAATAATTCAACTATAAGTGTGCTAATGAGCAATTTTCAACTTATAAATTATCTTTTTTCGAAAGCCAATAGCAATTAGAATTCAATGTTATCCTGTCGCATTCATATTAGGGGAGAATCAGGCCCCATCCTTCATGAATAAACCTTCCACCAATCTGTGATGAAAATCTCAAAATAAACCTACCACCAATCTGTGATGAAAATTTCCTGTTTTGCATTTTCTATTGCATCAGCGGCTGCTTCAAAATATGTAGCGCCGTCCACAAACCTGTGAATACAAGACGTAAATATGTAGCGCCGTCCACAAACCTGTGAATACAAGACGTAAATATGTAGCGCCGTCCACAAACCTGTGAATACAAGACGTAAATATGTAGCGCCGTCCACAAACCTGTGAATACAAGACGTAAATATGTAGCGCCGTCCACAAACCTGTGAATACAAGACGTAAATATGTAGCGCCGTCCACAAACCTGTGAATACAAGACGTAAATATGTAGCGCCGTCCACAAACCTGTGAATACAAGACGTAAATATGTAGCGCCGTCCACAAACCTGTGAATACAAGACGTAAATATGTAGCGCCGTCCACAAACCTGTGAATACAAGACGTAAATATGTAGCGCCGTCCACAAACCTGTGAATACAAGACGTAAATATGTAGCGCCGTCCACAAACCTGTGAATACAAGACGTAAATATGTAGCGCCGTCCACAAACCTGTGAATACAAGACGTAAATATGTAGCGCCGTCCACAAACCTGTGAATACAAGAAGTTTTAACCCTTTCATGAAGGAAGCTGTGCAGAATTAAAATCTTGTGCTAGTCCATTCTCTTAAAGGTGTACTGTACACTAAATCTGGCCATTTATGGGACCATCTCTTTTAATACTCAACAGAATATATGCAACAAATGAATAAATTTGACCCATAAATTAGTGGAAAATATGCTCATGCGCTCTATGAACGATGCAAACAACATGGTAATTATAAGGATAATGAATTTATGACTCCTGCCATAAATTGAATTTGATTATAATTACCATGTTGTTTTACATCATTCATAAATTAATGGTGGTATGTTGCACTCATTCATGGTTCAAATTCATTTCTGTTGGGTATAAAAGGAGATGGTCCCATAAATGGCCGGATTTAGAGTACAGTACCCCTTTAACCCTTTACCCAACAAACCGGCCAAAACCGGCCAAATAAAGCTTCAACAGCCTAAAATATCTTCGGTCTGTCTCAATAGAACGATACAAATATGGATATCATTGGAACCGGCTCCTTGACCACATTGTGATAGTTACAGTTATGCCCTGTGCCAATGCATTCTCTTATATATGCGAGTCGACCATAGGTCGCCTCGCATATATAAGAGAATGCATTGGCCTAAACAAAATCTGTTTTTAACACTTTTTACCATTTTTTCTTACATTCTTTAACAATTTTATAATTTTTAATGTGTTAAGCCAATGCTTTCTCTTATATATGCGAGGCGACCTATGGTCGACTCGCATATATAAGAGAATGCATTGGCACAGGGCCGTTCTGTTGGGTAAAGGGTTAAGTATGGAGCCTCACATAATTAAGATAATTCACTGGCTTACAAGGTCAAGGTAAATATTGTTAGGACACTGTATTATCTTATATGCATTGGCACAGGGTTATTGAAAAATTTCAGGAAGTTCCAGTCAAAGAAGGGTTAATTTTGTCCTATTTTATTCTGGTAAATTGTTTTGCGAATGAAGTCATTTGTTAGAGTTGAGAGATGTATGTACCAAGGGAGGTAATTCACCCACACGCCGATACATGGATACAATTCCATGACTTTTTCGAGATTGTCAGAACTTTTCCAAGACCTCAATTGACATTCCTTATCCCTTTCATCAGGGACCAGCCTAGATGTTAGGGACCAGCCTAGAGGTTAGAGACCAGCCTAGAGGTTCAAATTGGGAGAAGGAAGTCATTTCTCCCCGTTTGGTTATTAGGGAGCAGTGGGTTGTTGTTGGCAGGGAGGACAAGACAAGACTTGGGAGAAGTGACAGATTTTTGGGAGAAGATGTCTCCCAATTCGTCCTCTAGGATATTCCCTGCCTATCTGTATCATGATGGGAGCCGCGCGTGGGCAGCATTATAAATCATGTGCCAGATAAATAAAAACTGTTTGATATATTTAATGGCATAAATTTATCAAAATAACTTTTCAATGTCAGATGCCATAGTATTTTGAGATGCATCATAAGGAATGTAAACAGATGACAAACCAGAAGTCAAAGGTTACGTTTGCACAACAATAATACATTTTGGTACACCTGCACTAGTTCATGTTATTCAAAGAATGTTGCATATTACAAATTACAATACATAAAATGGGTTTACTGAATGGAATCAGGGTAGGGTCATGTAATAAATGGAGTCACAGGCTACAATAATGCTCTAAATAATCGACTCTTTAACTACAGCAGAATTATGGGTAATTTTTCAGGTTTTAGTCGGAAATATGGCTTGTTGCCATTCATCAGAAAGCTCTCACCGAGAGCTTTCCGATGAATGGCAACAAGCCATATTTCCGACTAAATCCTGAAAAGTTAGCCATAATTCTGCTGTGGTTAACCCTCTACCCAACAGAAGGGCCCTGTGCCAATGCATTCTCTTATATATGCGAGTCGACCATAGGTCGCCTCGCATATATAAGAGAATGCATTGGCTTAACACATTAAAAATTATAAAATTGTTAAAGAATGTAAGAAAAAATGGTAAAAAGTGTTAAAAAAAGATTTGTTTTAGGCCAATGCATTCTCTTATATATGCGAGGCGACCTATGGTCGACTCGCATATATAAGAGAATGCATTGGCACATGGCATAACTGTAACTATCACAATGTGGTCAAGGAGCCGGTTCCAATGATACCCATATTTGTATGGTTCTATTGAGACAGACCGAAGATATTTTAGGCTGTTGAAGCTTTATTTGGCCGGTTTTGGCCGGTTTGTTGGGTAAAGGGTTAAGGAGTTGATTATTTAGAGCATTACTGTATATTCATACCATCTAGCATAGGATTCCTCTCTCACTGGTGCGAATGATTCAAATCTGTTTATCTGTGTGAAGTCCTTAGCTCCTGTTCTAGCAGCATGCTCTATGCTGTCAGCCCACTCCCTCACCTTCCGATGGGTCCAACATTTCAGCAGCAATTGTCTGAAATTTTTCACAGATAAATTGTTGATTAACCCTTTACCCAACAAACCGGCCAAAACCGGCCAAATAAAGCTTCAACAGCCTAAAATATCTTCGGTCTGTCTCAATAGAACCATACAAATATGGATATCATTGGAACCGGCTCCTTGACCACATTGTGATAGTTACAGTTATGCCCTGTGCCAATGCATTCTCTTATATATGCGAGTCGACCATAGGTCGCCTCGCATATATAAGAGAATGCATTGGCCTAAAAAAAATCTTTTTTTACCATTTTTTCTTACATTCTTTAACAATTTTATAATTTTGAATGTGTTAAGCCAATGCATTCTCTTATATATGCGAGGCGACCTATGGTCGACTCGCATATATAAGAGAATGCATTGGCACAGGGCCCTTCTGTTGGGTAAAGGGTTAAAAGGAAGAAGTGTTCATTACATATTGCCAAGGAACAAGCATGTGATAAAATACTTACATATCTATCAACGTAATTCGCATGATCGCACGAGTTTCCAGGCATGTGATAATTCTCAGAATCGCACTCGTGCAATCTGTCGACGGAACTATTTCATTCAGCGTTGTTAGACTGGTTCTCGCCGTGACTATTTTTACTTTTTCAATCACGACAATAAAGAAACAATAAGCGATCAATCGATGAGATGATTCATTCAAGTAGTTTCATTTCAAGAATATGTTTGTCGAGGCACAGAATTTAATTTCAAATGCATCATTAAAGATGGGTCAAGGTCACTCGCGGATAGGCGGGCTCCCTGCCGGTTTGTGCGTTAACACTAAAATGCCGTTAAAACTCAATTAAATTAACATTTTCTGTACCGGAGATGTACGATTGTGAGTCAACTTACTATGATATGGAGATATGTAATAAAAATAGAACCGCATGAGTGTCTGGATTTTGACGAATTATTGCACTCGATTTGTTGGTGGAACGCGATACCTCTCATGTCCCGTCCCGCACTCGAGGTATCGCTCCGCCAACAAATCTTGTGGGATAATTTCGTCAAAATCCAGACACTCATGCGGTTCTATCTATTTATTGCACACCCAATGGCTTTTTTGTGCAAAATACAGCAAAATACAGAATAATTGAAATGTTCAATAAAAAAATGTGTATTGTTCTTGAACAATACAAACCTATTACGTCAATAACGTCACTGGCGACGTCAACTTTAACAGAAAATGACTTCGCTAAATTAAGGGGTATAATCTACATTAAGCACATGTTTGTTCAATTAAATACAACAATATCGATAAATGTTAGTATGTTACAAGCTGCAATCTTCAGAGTGTGCAATAAACATAGAACAACACAGTTGTGTGAACATGTTAACATTATTGCACTCGTTTGTTGTGCTGTTAGGTAAAACTCGAACCTCCGGTTCTCGTTTTACCATCGCGTCACAACAAACTCGTGCAATAATGTTAACCAGTTCACACACTTGTGTCGTTCTATCTATTTACTGCTCTGTGGTTTCAAAATAAGACAATGTAGGCAAATCAGTACTCAATTATGTTGATATACGTTGCCGGTTCGACCTATTTCAGTTTTTAAGGTTTCTTGCCTTGCACATTTCCATTATCACTAATGACACTTGTCCAAATAAAAATTTATAAGTTATTTGTGTTCATGTTTCTTTCTATTTTTGTTCGTGTTTCTTTCTATTTTTGTTTTAGTTTCGGTTTTCTCAATGATCTTAAATTTATATTTTTTAATTTGGCCAAAGATTCTGAAAAATAGCAAAAAAAATTCAGAAATGGTAAAACAATTTCTGGTTAGTGTGAACTCTGTCTGAACTCTGATTTGAACTCTGATCTGAACTCTGATCTGAACCCTGTCTGAACTCTGATCTAAACTCTGATCTGCTTAATTCCAGGCCTCAGTATATGGTGCTGGTCATTTGCAGAATGAGGTCCCCAGAGGGTGAATTTAGTGATGTAGCATCTCCAAGTTCATCCTCTGGGGACCCATTGGGCACCTCGATTATGCATTGTGTCATCTGCCTATTTGGGGGTATAGTGAAACTGAACTAAAAAACTTGTTGATTTGATAATAAAGGATACTTTCCAGAGAAGATGAGGTCTAAGCAAAATGAGGTCCCCAGAGAGTGAATTTAGTGATGCTAGCCCACTATGCAGGATAGCGTCACTAAATTCACCCTCTGGGAACCTCATTCTGCAAATGACCAGCACAATATTTTGAGGCCTGCTTGGAGGCCTGCTTGAATGCCTTTACAAATATATTGTACATGTATAACCTCACCTGGATGAGTTAGATATGAGTAAACCGTGCTTAGCTCCCGTCTCCTCAAACCCACGCTCCACCTTGAAATTGGAGTCCATAAGCATAACATCTCTGATGACGCCATCATGAGGCCGCATATAAGCAATGAATGTGTCCTTTATAATCATCCATCTGTAAACAAAACAACATACTCAGTGTTATACAGTGCCCACATCAGAATGAGAAATGGGGGATGCCACAGTGTCATGGGCCCGCAAACAAGGCACCCTGTCTTGCTCCCCGGAAGCTTGTATTTTGCTAATGATAAACAGACAGTCTGCTGTCAGAGCAGTTAGAGCCAGTCCAAAATTAAAATAGTATAAATACAATTGTGGAGAACTCTGAATATAATAAAGTTTTTATGCTGTTCTTTTTGTTGTAAATTGAGTTGGAACCCTGAATGTAGCTATAAAAAAGGTCCAACTTAGTGAGAGAGTTTAACACGTTCACTGCCGAAAACCAATGGGCAATTCCATCCCATATGCCAACATGGGTTTGCATGTTTAGCCGATAGTAGGTGATGTATTACGTATGTAGGAGTGATGGTTCGACCAATATCGGGTTTTATGATGCTGAAACATGTCATAAGGCTACTACGAGATAACTCTTAGTCGGCAACTGGGATGGAATTAATCAGTGTTTCATCGCTGGTGCCACTACGAGTTATCTCGTAGGTAAATACAATTACGTTTTCAATGACTTAGATAGCGAGAGTGCTACACATGTACAAGCATATCGTGTATAAGACATGGTAAATTAATTTATATACCATCACCGGTACACTCTACGCCGCCTAAGACATCGAAAGCGTAATATTTATTTACCTACGAGATAACTCGTAGCTGGCACCAGCGATGACAACTGGTAAATTCCGTCCCAGGTGCCAACTACGAGTTATCTTGTAGTAGCTTTATATCACATATCAACGTCATAAAAACAGATTTTGGTCGACTAAAATACTATAAAACATGATGAATGAATTTATATATACAACTGGTACACACATAGCCAGGGAAACAAACTTGTATGCATGATTAAACAAGCCACATGTATCCGCTTGTGCATGCACTTGATGTAGGGCTAGCTCGAGTTTCCAGCAGCCTCTGACACTATATCTGAATTCTCCTACTGTCAAAATGTATCCAGTTATAAGTATGAGATGTGTAATAAACATAGAACTACAGCTGATAATAAGATTTGTTAGAATTTAGACATTAGACCACTCAAGCAGGGCGCTCATTTCTAACTAATCTCAACATACATGTAAGTGTTGTTCTATTACATGTTACACAACCAAGCTTAGATATTTCGTGGACCTTTCAGTCGCTTGGATGCCCCATCCCTCTAACAATGGGGTGTATTATCACTTTATGGCCAAAAGCTTCAAATGAAACCTGAACAATCTAGAGTTAACTGATTATTGATTTATGCAACGAAAGCCCTTTATGTTGTCCAGGAAATGTCTATTTGCACCTGTCTACCATGGGTCAGGGATGTACAGAAGAGGTCCTGGTGAGTTGGAGTGTCCTAGCAATATTTCAAACTTCACCCCCACCCCTTGATCGGGATGTGGGAATCGTTGTATCTCAAGCCATTGTAATTATACATTTGCAATCGATCAATGGGGTCGTTGGGCATGGATTGACGCATAGACTTACATTGCTCTCGGTTTCTGTTGTTATTTATGTGGTATGAACACCACTACGAGTTAACTCGTAGTAGCAGTCCCCATGCAACCGTGTACTATGAGTTAACTCGTAGTGGCAGTCAACGTGTTAATAAATAACTACATAATCACAACCAAAGAGGAAGTAAAGACACCTTCAAGAACATTTATAGGGGTTGTTCCTCTATAACATAAAACTATCACATAAATTCAGATAATTAAATGTCAAAAATATTAATGTATTTCTTGTAGCATTTCTTGTTCCATCGAGAAGTAAATATTTACAATTGAGCATAGTGCAGACAAAGATTTTTTTTGGAGTGATATGGTCGATTTCTTAGAAATTTTCGGCCAGGTTGACATAAAGCCTGAAAACTAGCTTATCAATTTCACGCACCAGAACAAGTCCATAATATGTCTTTAACTGTCTTTTGTATTATAATGTATTTTTATAATAAATTATAATTTATTTGTATAATTATATATTTGTATATAATAATGTATTTGTATAATAATGTATTTGTATCATGGTTGGGAATCACATGTTGATGAGGTGATCGCAAACGCAACCAGAAACATGGATATGACGTATTACATAGTATTTTGGCAGCTGTGAGCATATTGTATACTATTTTTCAAACAATCTGAAACCTCATGTGTGTCCAAACTCAGTTATTTGCTATGACATTCTGACAGAAGTTGCCAGTCGAAGGATTCTGACTTTAGAATGTTATAGAAAATACTGGGTATTGCGACAAATAAGGTATCATCGTCTTTTTAAAATAAACTAGCATATGCTCATAACAGTCAAAATGCTATGTTTTGTGTCAGTTCCTCACATACTTGTATTATGTATTTGTGTGTTCACGGTCGCCTCGACCATTTTTAATGCATGGTACTCACCAACCTCGAAAACATGTGATTCCACACCATGTGTATAATAATGCTTCTATGTTACCTCTTTTCCCAAACTCCAGCAAAGTGGAATTTCTTGAGGCAGCCACAAAGTTCAATACTGATTCGTCTCCCTCCAGAACATTTGTGAATGATGCCCTCCTTGTATTTATCACCGAGAGTTTGGATGAAGGAGAAATGGCTAACCTCCACAAATTTTAGCTGCGAATAAAATGGGTTTTTTTAGGCCAAAAATATAAATGATTTAACCCTTTACCCAACAGAACGGCCCTGTGCCAATGCATTCTCTTATATATGCGAGTCGACCATAGGTCGCCTCGCATATATAAGAGAATGCATTGGCTTAACACATTAAAAATGATAAAATTGTTAAAGAATGTAAGAAAAAATGGTAAAAAGTGTTAAAAAAAGAAATTTTTTAGGCCAATGCATTCTCTTATATATGCGAGACGACCTATGGTCGACTCGCATATATAAGAGAATGCGTTGGCACAGGGCATAACTGTAACTATCACAATGTGGTCAAGGAGCCGGTTCCAATGATATCCATATTTGTATGGTTCTATTGAGACAGACCGAAGATATTTTAGGCTGTTGAAGCTTTATTTGGCCGGTTTTGGCCGTTTTGTTGGGTAAAGGGTTAAGACTCAGACAATTTTGTTTCTGAATCAATGAGTGCAAGCTAGTCCATGTCTGCTCATACTAAGATATTAGGATAGCGAGATGCTAGTTTTAGTACGAGGACGCCCCGTTACCATGAAAATGATTTTATTATAACTACCATGATGTTTTCATCATTCTTAAAGCGCACAAGTGTATTTTACTCTAATCCATGGCTCAAATTCATTCATTTTTGCATATATTCTGTTGAGTATAAAAGGAGATGGTCCCATAAATGTCCGGATTTAGTGTACAGTACCCCTTTAAACATAAGAAGAAAATACATATTGTAAAATTGGGGCATATATCAGTGACCCTGTCGAGTGCAGGCAGTTAAAAATTGTAATCCATTCATTGACACAAGCGTTGTATCTATTCATGCATATGACAGAAATGAATGCACAATCGGTCAATATGCAGCAGTACTATTAAATCACGTAAATCAGGACTATTAAATAGGTGGAGTATATGGGACATTTAAGCATGCCATGTCCACCACGATTTCTATTATGCTTTATAAGAATTACTAATTGGACTCTATGAAAATAGCATAACCCTTTCCTCTCAATCTTTTAGCTATTATTGAAGACATATTGTGTGCTACAGTAATGCACTAAGTAATCGACCCCTTAACCACAGCAGAATTATGGGTAACTTTTCAGGATTTAGTCGGATATATGGCTTGTTGCCATTCATCGGAAAGCTCTCGGGGAGAGCTTTCCGATGAATGGCAACAAGCCATATTTCCGACTAAATCCTGAAAAATTACCCATAATTCTGCTGTGGTTAAAGGGTCGATTACTTAGGGCATTACTGTATTTCCCAGTCTTGATATAGTGTGGCATTTGCAGAATGAGGTCCCCAGAAGGTGAATTTAGTGATGCCAACAGCGGGATATAGCATCACCAAATTCACCCTCTGGAGACCTCATCCTACTTAGACCTCATATTCTGAAAAGTAAAACCGCATTTTCGTTAAGACAGAGGATAGTGTGGCTGAAACACATATAATCATCAACTGAACAGTATGAAATGGTAACTCATAGTACAATTGGAACTCCAGAAATTATATATATATTTCATGGAAATGAAAATCGCTGACAGTCAGCAAATAGCTACAATTTACTATTTGCGCTCAAGGAATATAACACATTAATTGCGGTGCCACAGCAGTCACGGAATCGTTAACCCTTTCATGATGGAAGCTGTGCTGGTGCAGCATTAAAGATCCTGTGCCAGTGCATTATGTTATATATGCACTGGCTTACAAGGTCAATGTAAAAATTGTCAGGCCAATGTATTCTCTTATATATGCGAGGTTTTTTGCAATATTTCAGGAAGTTCCAGTCATGGAAGAATTAAATGTGATGCAGTTATGGTTTGACTGCAGTTATAAACGCATAATAACCCCAGTTACTGCAGCCGAGAGCTTTCCGATGAATGGCAACAAGCCATATTTCCGACTAAATCCTGAAAAGTTACCCATAATTCTGCTGCTGGTTACTGGGTCAATTTTAGACAACGGATATGTCTATTTATGCATGACTGGACATGTGCAAATGTACCCAAATCTTTATTAATAGTTTTAAAATATATAAAAATCCCAGAGTGGTTACTAGGTACTCAGGTAAAATGCAGGAATCAAGAGCTCGCATTAAATTTACTGAAAAACTACCCCTGCATGTGTTTCCAAAATAATGGAACTTACTAGATAAAAAGATAGAGTATTCGACCGAAGTCAGCTTTTAAGAGCCATTTACAAAATCCATTATTGATCATTATTCTATGCTAATATTAAGTGCAAAAATAAGTTATTTAGGGCGGTAGTACATCCACTACGCAGCGCAGGCAATTAATGGACAATTATTGATGAGGTATCATGAGGCTCTCTTGATTGACAAGGTAGGTGCAAGTAAACACACAATATTTAACCCTTCCATGGCTGGAGCTGCTGCTGCAGCATTAAATATCGCTTATATAACAGAATACACTGGCTTACAAGAGGTCAAGGTAAATATTGTTAAGGCCAATGTATTCTCGCATATATAAGCTAATAAAATTTACTATGGCAGACAACAGAACTTACCGTTTCGATGTGTTTCCTGTAGAATTCGCAATTGAGAAGTTGCTGTAGATAATTCTCAAGTTCCCTCTGTGAATAAAATAGAGAGTGATCCATCAGTTCCAAGAATTACGCTAAATATTCATTGCTAAATAACGTTATGGCATCATGTGCGGGGCTGTTGACGCTATTGCCATTTTCCAGTGGGAAAATATAACTGGAATATCACAAGAACCATAAAACTGACTCAGTTGAAAGGCTATTATCGTTCACAATCATGGAACATCATACACAATTCAAAACTTTGAGATACAGTTATTCCGAGGCACTAATATCTGAGTTCCAGTTATATATAATAGTCTACTGCTAGTGTGCTGAAGTAGGTCCATAGTACCTACGGACCATATAGCACCCGGAATGCACTTTTACATCCATTGTAGCATCGAAGAGGTTAATGATGCTACCCCACACAGTGGGCTAGCATCACCAAATTCATCCTCTGGAGACCTCATTCTGCTTAGGACTCATATTCTGGGAAGTATATAGTCTCAAATTATCATTGTTATTAGTGACTTCTGTTCAGACAACAAAATGCATAATCGAGGTTGACTAATTTGTGGACTCACCAACTGAGGAACTTCAATCTGATCCTAGGTCTCCCATAGCAGTTGAGGCCTAAGTAGAAAGAGATTCCCAGAGGGTGAATTTGGTGTCACACTAATCAAGGTTTGCCTACCTTACGCTGGGGCATTGCCTCTTCAGTAACCAAGGCTTCCGGTCTGAGTGGGAACTTCAAACTCTTTCTTCTTTGTATGAAGCTGTTCCTCTTCACTCGACGACTGCAAAAAGAAACCAAGATTGAGTTTTACCATATTATGAACAAGAATGAGTTGACATCAGAACGTGCAATAAATTCTCGGAGGGGGGGGGGGGGGGGGGGGGGGGGGCATCTACACTCCTGGTTAACCCGTTCATGATGGGAACTGTGCTGGTGCAGCATTAAAGATCCTGTGGCAGTGCATTCATTCTCTTAGGCCAAAACAAAATAATACCTGTGTTTAGGGTTACAATGTTTAAAATAATTAGGGTAGGTATGTAGGGAATTTATTTTATTTTTTTCAAAAATGTTTATTCTGAATTCCATTGGGTCAATGACAATTCTATCTGAAAAGCTTCACAATTTAGATTAGTTGAAAGGTTCAATACTAAATATTGTTATCTTGAATTAGTCAGATCACTAAAATAATAAAACAATCCAAACGTTTTTATAGGAGAGTTTTGAAAATGGGTATTATATACCTTTCGATGCCATTCCCACTGAACAAATTTTTTTTTATCTGTGTCTATAGTCCAATAAAAAGTTTTGGGTAGGCACCTTTTTATAGGGTAGGTAGGGAAACCCTAAACACTGGTATTTTTTTGTTTTCCCCTTATATGTGCGATTCGCCCATAGGGAGCATATATAACAGAATGCCGGGCTAACAAGGTCAAGGTAAATATTGTTAGGCCAAGGTATTCTCTTACATATGTGAGACTCGATCCCTCCCGCTTATGCTCCCATCATGAAAGGGTTAAGCCACCCCCACCCCACAGCACTTTTCAAGGCCCTGAATGGTCAATCTGTCAAATTCAATGCTATTCCAGATTTTAAAGGTCATGAAGGAACCTTGCATTATTCAGGAACACAGGCTCAATAATATGGACTACTTATTTTCTATAGATAAATTTTAGACTCCAATTCATACTAAAATTACCTACCGGTAATTAGTTCTCATTCAGGTCTGATACTATGGTGCTGGACATTTATAGAATGAGATCCAAAGAGTTAGAGGGTGAATTTAGTGACACTACCATGCACATGGGCTACAGTAATGCTCTAAGTAATCGACTTCTTAACCACAGCAGAATTATGGGTAACTTTTTAGGATTTTGTCGGAAATATGGCTTGTTGCCATTCATCGGGGAGAGCTTTCCGATGAATGGCAACAAGCCATATTTCCGACTAAATCCTGAAAAGTTACCCATAATTCTGCTGTGGTTAAGAAGTCGATTACTTAGAGCATTACTGTACATGTAGCATCACCAACTTCATCCCCTGGGGACCTCATTCTGCATGGCCTCATCTGCTATGGGAGACCGCGACACAAATTTAAGTTCCCAGAGAGTGAAGATAGTGATTGATGCACACCCAACTCGATTATGCATTGTCATCTGCCAATTTGTGGCTATAGAGAAACAAAACTATAAAAGAAGAAAAAAAGTATCTAAAGAAACTTTCTAAATTCTAAACCAATTTCCAGGGACCAGGGTCCAGCCATTTTGGGTACATGATTAATTATTTAATTAAAATTGTTTATTAGTGCCCCTTTAAGTCTTCAACGGCACCAATCCTAGGACACTCCTCAGATCAATTTACCACTGTGCATCAATTTTCAACGACCAAATTCCAACAATTTTGGGTATATAATTACGGTAACTATTTAGTTAAATTAATTATTAGTGCCCTTTTAAAACCCTTTGAGTGCCAGGTCGATTTTTGTATCGACGCATATACCCTGTGCCAATGCATTCTCTTATATATGCGAGTCGACCATAGGTCGCCGCGCATATATAAGAGAATGCATTGGCCTAACATTTTTTATTTTATTTTTTATTTTTTTTTACAATTTTAATAATTTATTCTTATATTATTTAACAGACTTATTTTGTATGTTTAGGGCCGATGAGATCGGCCCCTGGCACTCAAAGGGTTAAGACATCTGATGTAAATGGCATCTATTCCCATTGACTCCCGTGTACAAATCATCAGATCCGTGAGTCCAGACAAACAAATAAAATTGATTTTTACTATTATAGACCAGCTAGGGTACCCGGCGTTGCTCGGGTGAAGAATGCGTAATTTATTAGTGGCCCTTCAAGTCATTTAAAATAATTATTAGTCATCTGGGGTAAACAGCACCTATTGCATGACTCTCCGGATAAAGTTACATCTATCTTTTAAGTTGGTAATAAACACTCTTTAATATATTTTAGTGCCATTTTAAATCATTTGAGGTCAACATAACCTATCCCGTGACATTCCCCGCGTCATTTTACTTTTGTGCACCAATTTTCCCATATATCTTCTGGACTGATAATAAACGCTCTTTATTTAATGCATATAATTTATCAGCCCCACCCTTTTAAGTCATCTGAGGTCAAAGGCGCCTATCCCATGACATTCCCGTCAGGTGACCCAACTGTACCAATTGTCCTACATATCTTCTAAGCTGACATGGAACGCTCTTTATTGCACATATTTGGCCCTTTAAGTTGTCTGATGTAAACAACATCTATCTCATGACACTCTACTAGTACAGGTCAATTTATCCCAGTGTATCATTTTTCAGATTGCAACCATTTTGTATAAATTGTTTATTTAGTTAACTTAATTATTAGTGCCCATTTAAGTCATCTTAGGTCAACTGGACCTACCTAGATAGATTCCCCAGGTCAAATTACCCATGTGTACAAATTTTCAGCTCTGAGGGTCCAACCGTTTGGTCGCCTCTAGCCAAAAAATATACATAATAATTATTAGTGCCCCTTTAAGACATCTGGGGTGAACAGAATCTATCTAATAACGTTTCCCGGGTCAAATTACCCCATATACAAATGTATACAGCTCCAATGGTTCAGCTGTTTGGTCGCACATAGCCCATCAAATTTTTTTTTTATTAGTATAGATTTGTATCCCAGCACTCAACAACATTTGCCCGCTAACTAACTTTAGAATATTAAAAAAAATCCATACCTATACACTAATTTTTCAAAGCATGTTACCCCAATCACAAGCCACACAAGGGTTATTATTTTAGGCCTCACTATAACCATATCAATGTTATATCAAAATAAAATGATAACTATTATGTGCCAATAAATTTAAACAACGAAATACCCATCTTCAAGCTGTACATAATTTAAATTTGAAAACAAAAACAATTATAAATATAAGCAATTTTCCAGTTCAATTTTTGCACACAAAAAATGAGACAAACGCTCTTTTTATTTTTACCATGTCAAGAATAGACTTACAAGAACAGTTTGAACACGGGACACATTTAAAACCAAGTTTTTCTGTGCATTATGAGGCCCCCACCCTCTCTTTTCGTACGCCGTATTCCATGCCCTGTTATGCGGTACGCCGTATTCCGGCCCTCTGTTAGGAGGTATTCGGTATTCCAAAAATACAGGTATTCGTACGCCGACCTTCCAAAAAATGGAATTTTCATATATTTTTATGTATTCCATATGGCTGTTAACTGGTATTCCGTATTCCACCATCTGTGTTAAGTGGTATTCCGTATTCCACGGGGGGTGGGGGTGGGGGTGGGGGCCTCCATTATGGCATATAATTATATAAATATAAAGTATGTATGCAACTAGTCATGTGATCGACATAGTAGAGTAAAGTAGACCCTGGAACACGTCGTGAACCACCACGTAGCTTATAGTTATAAGGTTGTAACGCATTTATCGATGTTGTACAATGTTATCAAAATCGCATGTCTATACCGCAATGTACCGCAGAGATTCCAATATCAATACACCGCTCTGCTATAATCGCCCATCGATTACATTCATGGAAATCACGTGCCATAGAGACGATTATCGTCTGATCGCGTAAGATAACCGACCAGCGATAAATGCAGCGATGTTGGTGCGCTCTTTATTGCCACGTGGTGACATGCGCAGTGAGTGACCTAATTTTTAAGCGATATCCACAGTAGATTATCGTCGAGTGACGAGTTATTCACATGTGAATTTCGTGGACCGTCACGATCAACTAAGCATAGAAAGCTGCGAATGAACACACAGCATTTATCAAATCGGGAGTTCAGCCATTATATAAACTAGTGACACAGGTAAGATGCAAAGTTTTGTTTTTATTTAGTTGCTGTATGACGAATAACACCACGCACAGTTCTAACATTATTCAGGTATTCAGGCTTTTTATCGATAACGCTGCGAGGCGAAGTATTTATCAAACACGGAATCAAATTATCGCGGCGGGTACAGCGCGTTACAGAATAAGTACAGTGTGGATCGAAACATATTGGTGAGACATTCTATTCTGAATACGGGATTATATAATTGCGTTGGTTATTTTGGGAGGGGCGGGTTACACAGCTGTTTAACTTGACCACAGTTACTGGACATAAAGTCCCAAATATAAGGTTTTAATCGAGTTTAGTAATCGGTATCCTTATAAAGTAGCCTTCTTTATAAGGATACCGATTTCTAAACTTGATTAACCCTTTACCCAACAGTTATGCCCTGTGCCAATGCATTCTCTTATATATGCGAGTCGACCATAGGTCGCCTCGCATATATAAGAGAATGCATTGGCTTAACACATTAATAATTATAAAATTGTTAAAGAATGTAAGAAAAAATGGTAAAAAGTGTTAAAAAAATATTTTTTTTAGGCCAATGCATTCTCTTATATATGCGAGGCGACCTATGGTCGACTCGCATATATAAGAGAATGCATTGGCACAGGGCATAACTGTAACTATCACAATGTGGTCAAGGAGCCGGTTCCAATGATATCCATATGTGTATGGTTCTATTCAGACAGACCGAAGATATTTTAGGCTGTTGAAGCTTTATTTGGCCGGTTTGTTGGGTAAAGGGTTAAAACCTTATTTTTGGGACTTTATGTGCAGTAACTGTGACGTGACTCAGACTTTATATGTGTCCAGACAGGAAATGTTCAGTGAGGGTATCTGTTCCACGGGATTTAAAGATAGAGGGCTACAGGGATTGTGTGTGTGATGGGGGAGCTACAGTAGTAGTACAGGGATGTCACAAATACGTTGTCTTAGACAATGTGGGAGGGGGCTACAGTACATTTACATGGGAGGGGTTATCACAGAACAGATGTCACAAACAAAAAGTCTCAAGACAATGTGGGAGGGGGGGGGGGGGGGGGGGGCTACAGAACAGAGATGTCATAAACAAATTGGGAGGGGGTACTACAGAACAGATGTCATAAACAAATTGTCAGACAATATGTGTGTGTGGTGGCTAGAGTTCATGTGTGTCACAATCAAATTGGACCATACAATATAGGAGGGGGGACTACAGTACAGTTATGTCCCAAACAAATTGGCCCAGAAAATATTGGAGGCTATCTGTCTGGGGTTGGTTTCAGGGACGTAGCTAGGTGGTCTTCATGTGGGGGGGGGGTATTCAAATTAGAACATATTCAACTGCAGTTACTGCACCCTCTAGGACCTAACCAAAATTTATGGGAATTTATATATATTTTTAAATTTTTATTGATGAGATTCTGATACATTTGTATATGCACATGTTATTTTCCATTACTTATAACATTTATTGTATAATAAAAAAAGTTATTGCAATATGCCTTGTCACGTAGTCGTGGCCATATTGGATCCATCCAGCTCTGTTCCGTTTTTTTAGTGCTACAGATCAAAGTTCTGAAGAAACATTCCATACATGGAATTCATGAATATTCAAAAGCTCCATATATGGAATGCTACTCCAGAACTTTGACCTGTACATAGCACTAAAAAAACGGAATGGGGCTGGATGGATCCAATATGGCCACGACTCAGTGACAACTGACAATTAAGGTGTATCCAACAGTTGTTCAATGGGCATATGAATGATTTCTGAAATCTAGTGAGATTACATCAAGACTCAAGTACATGTAATTTACTTCTGTGTCCATGCTTTTAATAAGCCTTTTATAACTGTTGATGTACAACAATTTGCCCTTGAAGAGAAGCTGTTCACAAAACACATACCCGTAATTGAAGTTCTTGGAAAAAATGTAAAATTCAGCCTTAAATTTTAGAGTAGCGGAACTTGAAAAACCTTGAAAATTGTAGAAGAGTGTACATGTATATGTAAATGTAATTTGCTTTGACATTCTATAATAAACTCACATACAGCTCTTGTTGATTTTACTGTCTGTGGGTTTAAAGGGGTACTGTAACTGTACACTAAATCCGGCCATTTATGGGACCATCTTATTTTATACTCAACAGGAAAAGGGCAACACATGAATGAATTTGAGCCATGGATTAGTGCAAAATACACTCATGTTCTCAATGAACGATGTAAACAACATGGTAATTTTAATGAAAATGAATAAATGGCTGGAGTAATAAATTCATTTCCATTATAATTACCATGTTGTTCGCATCGTTCATAGAGCACATGAGTGTACTTAGGCCTAAAAAAAAATACCTTTGTTTCCGCTAACGAGCTAAAACAAATTAGGGTAGGTAGGTAGGCTTAACTTTCTTTTTTTTTGTTAACTTTTTTTATTCAGTATCTTTAAAAATAACTGTACAATACTTGTCAATAACCCAAACTATGCACTTCTTAGCCCCAATCAGGTTAACCCAGATGACAGAGGAACTAGAAACTCCAATTCAATCTTAAATATGTTTTAATATTTACATATATACTAGTCTATATACTAATATAGTCTTTGATAATCCTAATATTTCCCATATGGTCTGGCGACAACTGGAGTCAGTCCAGCACCACTGCACTGTTCACATATTGGAGTGACAGTCTTGTACCGATCTCTTAAGGATGGCTTCACAACACCACCTTCTCCTCCGCATTCAGTAAAGGATCTAGGTATTGTTTGGGGACACCTGTTTTTGGGCAATGATATGCCGAAGGCATAACCTGAAGGCCTGAGCGGAGGAATGTTTGGGAAGGGTGACCCCTGATGATGGTGGGGGTTCTCCCCCTGGAAATTTTTTGAAAATCCATTGCAGTTAGAGCTAATCTAAGGCTCTTTGAGTAGGTATTTTGAATTTATTGAGAGGTCAATTTGATCAAGTTTCTCAAGCATAACTTTGGAACTTTTTATATATATATATGGATTGGAAATGCTTATAAGTTATTGTCAGATATCTTTTGGTTCAATGGATTATGCTTATCCTGCTTGAAATGAGACTTGCCATTATCACTCTAATTCATAAACAGGCTATTTTATAAAATTCAAGTGAGACACATACCATATATAATATATTACGTGTACATATAGTACAGAAATACTACATGTACATGTAGTACAGAAACAATGTACATGTATTAAGGTAGTAATGACTATATATGGTACTAATCTCTATGTTAATTTTTCATTTGGTATTATGAGATCCCACTTGATAACCAGGTTGATTTGATCAAATTGTTAATGTTCCTGTGCTGTAATTGATTGAAATACTGAAGTCTGAACGCTGAATGATAACATACCTGAACTCAAATTATTTGAAGTTTTCACAGATGAAAGCTTGATAAAGCCAAACATACTTTACAGTATGATTCCAATTCAAATCTTTTTGTAAACTTACATTTCTTATGTCAATATATATAAATGTTTTGCATCTTGTTATGATATGAATTGGGACCTAAAAAAAAAAAAAAATTTAAATAAAAAAAGATTTTTTTTGTTTTTTTTGCAATGGCAACAAAAAGTTTAGGGTCGGGGGTTTAAAATAGGGTCGGTCTGGTTAGCGGAAACAAACGTATTTTTTTTTTAGGCCTTAGCACTAATCCATGGCTCAAATTCATTCATATATTTTATTGCATATATTCTGTTGAGTATAATAGGAGATGGTCCCATAAATGGCTGGATTTAGTGTACAGTACCCCTTTAAGAAGAATTTTTAGGAGGAGGCCATGAGTTCATTGACGTTAATAATGTCAAGTTGTTCAAAGAGGGCATTTTTTTATATTATATTTATCACAATGTAGAGTAAAGTGTTCTTCTGACTTCTTCATCTTCTTTAGTGTTACAGTGTGAACACTTTCTATCATCTCTGTCAGACCTGGGTTTGTTGTATCTTTCAATAGCTACTGTTAACTTATGAGCACTACCACAATATTGCAGACCAAATTCACATTTAATAGCTAATTACACTTAAGTGTAATGCCATTATATTTATGTGTAATGCTATTACTCTTAAGCGTAATTCTATTACGCTTAAGTGTAATGCCATTATGCTTAAGCGTAATTGTCTCTCTCACAACTCAATTTTGCTTAAGCGGCATTATGCTTAAGTGTAACACCAATGCCATTACACTTATAAGCTTTCATAGCCGTACTAGCTTACATATAATGGTATCAACTAAGGTAGATATATGTCAAAAGTTACTAGCATCAGTAATTGGCTGCATCCATTTCAGCTCCAGGGTAGTTTCAGCCCTTTTAATTCAGATTGTTTGGCTTCGGCAATCTGCTACGGCAACCCTTTATCGTGGCCCAGTTTGCTTCAGCAAATGGCTTCGGCATTGCTGATTGCCGTAGCCAATTATGAGGGCTGTTAAGTTTTGAGATATGGAATTTGAATTACACTTAAGCATAATGCCATTACGCTTAAGCTTAAGCATAATGGAAATCTGAATTATGCTCTAGCATAATAGCATTACTTTAAGCATAGTGGCATTACACTTATGCATAATTGGCTATTAAATGTGAATTTGGCCTCCCAAACCATAAGGCCAATATAAAATAATTGCTAGATTTACATCCACTCCCAACCCTACATGTATTTTTAGTCCCCTTCCTTAATTATTTTTTTATTGGATAATTTTGATGTAAAAGTTTTTCTCATGCCTCAACTGACAAATTACTTTTTGATGACACATGATTTAATCAAGTTTATAATTGTGATCAAATTGGACAATCTAAATTACCTTGTATTATAAGATACAATACTGCTTCAATATCTAGAACTGACCATCCGTGATCATTTATGGTAGGAAGAATAAAATATAAAAAATACAATTTGCCCTCCTGCCCTATTTTACTTAAAAATTTGGATGTAAATCTAGCAATTTATTTATATTAGCCTAACTCTCATTGCTGTCAAATACCGGTGGTTGGTACTTTGGGGCATTAACCCTTCCTGTAAATTCCATGACTGGAGCTTCCTGAAATTTTGCGAAAACCCTGTGCCAATGCATTCTCTTATTATATATGGGAGTTTCCCATAGGTAGCCTTGCATATATGAGAGAATACATTGTCCTAACAATATTGACCTTGACATTGTAAGGCAGTGCATTCTTTTTTATATGGCAGACTCGCATATATAAGAGAATGCACTGCCACACATGATCTTTAATGCTGCACCAGCGCAACTCCATCATCAAAGGGTTTAGGGTTAATTACATGTATTTCTGACATACCAATTTTGGATATATTAGTATGCTGCCAAAACATAAACTCATCTATGCTGATATTGATATATGATGTCACACTCGGCTCTCATGTCTCTCACATACATGTAGGACCATCTCAAAATTTATAAATCAGTTATTTAAAAGGTACTCAATCCAATTTGATGGTCCCCATATCATCAGATTCTAACAACAACATTTTTAGCTCAACTTACTTTGTAAGTTTGAGCTATTGCCATGGGTTGGCGTCCGTCGTCCGTGTGTGTGCGCGTGTGTCCGTCAACAATTTCCTTTGGCGCGGGCTACAGGTTGTACCTTTGGTCTGATCTTTATGAAATTTGTCATAAATGTTGACATTGACATGTAGATGGGAACGAGTCATTTTGGGGTCATTCGGCCAAAATACATGGCCGCTGGCAGCCATCTTGGATTTCAAAATTAAATCCATTGGCGCAGTCTACAGGTCGTACTGTTCGTCTGATCATCATGAAATTTGTCATGGATGTTAATATTGACATGTAGATGGGAACGAGTCATTTTGGGGTCATTCGGCCAAAAAACATGGCCGCCAGCAGCCATCTTGAATTTTATTCTTTGCATGACTAAAATCCTTTGGCGCGGGCTACAGGTTGTGATGGGAACGAGTCGTTTTGGTGTCATTCGGCCAAAAAACATGGCCACCAGGCGCCAGCAGCCATCTTGGATTTTACTCTTAGCATGACTAAATCCTTTGGCACGGGCTACAGGTCGTAGCTTTGGTCAGATCTTCATGAAATTTGTCATGGATGTTAACAATGACATGTAGATGGGAACAAGTCCTTTTGGTGTCATTCAGCCAAAAAACATGGCCGCCAGCAGCCATCTTGGATTTTACTCTTTGCATGACTAAATCCTTTGGCACACGTTACAGGTCGTACCTTTGGTTAGCTCATTATGAGATTTGTCATGGCTGTTGACATTGACATGTAGATGGGAACGAGTCATTTTTGGGGTCATTCGGCCAAAAACAAAAAACATGGCTACTGGCGGGCATCTTGGATTTCAAAATTAAATCCTTTGGCGCAGGCTACAGGTCGTAGTGTTCGTCTGATCATCATGAAATTTGTCATGGATGTTAACAATGACATGTAGATGGGAACAAGTCATTTTGGGGTCATTCGGCCAAAAAACATTGCCGCCAGCAGCCATCTTGAATTTTATTCTTTGCATGACTAAAATCCTTTGGCGCGGGCTACAGGTCGTGATGGGAACGAGTCCTTTTGGTGTCATTCAGCCAAAAAACATGGCCGCCAGCAGCCATCTTGGATTTTACTCTTTGCATGACTAAATCCTTTGGCACAGGTTACAGGTCGTACCTTTGGTCAGATCATTATGAGATTTGTCATGGCTGTTGTCATTGACATGTAGATGGTAACGAGTCATTTTGGGGTCATTCGGCCAAAAACAAAAAACATGGCCACTGTCGGGCATCTTGGATTTCAAAATTAAATCCATTGGCGTGGTCTACAGGTCGTACTGTTCGTCTGATCATCAGGAAATTTGTCATGGATGTTAATATTGACATGTAGATGGGAACGAGTTATTTTGGGGTCGTTCGGCCAAAAAACATGGCCGCCAGCAGCCATCTTGCATTTTACTCTTTGCATGACTAAATCCTTTGGCGTGGGCTACAGGTCGTACTGTTCGTCTGATCATCATGAAATTTGTCATGGATGTTAACAATGACATGTAGATGGGAACGAGTTATTTTGGGGTCATTCGGCCAAAAAACATGGCCGCCAGCAGCCATCTTGGATTTTACTCTTTGCATGACTAAATCCTTTGGCACGGACTTACAAGTCGTATCTTTGGTCTGATCATAATGAGATTTGTCATGGATGTTAACAATGATATGTAGATGGGAAACGGGTCATTTTGAGGTCATTCGCCCAAAAAACATGGCCGGCAGCAGTATTTTACTCTTTACATGACTAAATCCTTTCACATAGGGTACAGGTCGTATCTTTTGTCGGATCATCATGAAATTTGTCCTGGATGTTAACAATGACATGTAGATGGGAACGAGTCCTTTTGGGGTCATTCGGCCAAAAAACATGGCCACCAGCAGCCATCTTGTATTTTATTCTTTGCATAAATAGGCCTTTCAACTTTCCACATTCCTAATCACTCCATTGACTAACACATGAAATTATTCCCTTTCGAAGTTGAGCTACAGTGTCATTGACACTTTCATTTTAAATGCCGCTTCAGTTATCAGAATCGAGTAATTGCCCAAAAATAATGCTAACCACAGTCAACTATAGTACCGGTATAAAATTGCCCAAAACCATCTTGTTCAAAAAAATTTGGCCAGTTTGTCAAATATCTGACACAATAAAGCCATTTGATATTAGAGTTATCCATCTTCATCCGCAATTTGGTCAGAGAGTCTTCTCGTCGACTGTTTACTGGGCCGCTTAAAATTATTGGTCTTGAAAAATATTAGTGGGTGGGTACTACCAGTCTACCTATATACGAGCGCCACAACAGGCACATAAGATACTATGGGTGGGGTGGTGGGTGGGTACTACCTATATACCTATATGGGTGGCGGGATGAGATGGTGGGTGGGTACTACCAGTCTACCTATATACGAGCGCCACAACAGGCGCATAAGATACTATGGGTGGCGGGATGGGGTGGTGGGTGGGTACTACCTATATACCTATATGGGTGGCGGGATGGGGTGGTGGGTGGGTACTACCTATATACTCACTTTCTATATCAACAAAAGAACTATATAATTACTAACTGAGTTCTTATGAAAATGACAAGAGAAAAGAAGATATTATACGACCGATACACAAAATTTTTAAGTAGGGCTTTTAACTCTTTCAGTGTCAGGTCCAATTGTTGTATCAACCCATATACCCTGTGGCAATGCATTCTCTTATATATGCGATGGTCGCCTCGCATATATAAGAGAATGCATTGGCCTAACAATTTTTCATAATTTGTTATTATTTTTTACAAATTTAATAATTTTTTCTTATATTCTTTAAGACTTATTTTGTAGGTTTAGTGCCAGGGAATCTTACGTTTTTCATGGGCATCAAAATTATTACTATGAATACTCGGTGATAGTTGTGAGTTATAACATGCCCCTAAGGTTTTAACCAGTTTGTTTTAAATTCGCTATAGCATGCTTAAGCATACCCAAAAAATTCAACCCCAAAAAAAAAAAAAAGAGATCGGCCCCTGGCGCTGAAAGGGTTAAATCATAGAATTGCCCAATGCCAAAATAGATCTACTGACAATCTGATTTGTAAAATGCTCAACTATTATAGAAATTTCTGATTTGTCAGAGAACAGGCTTGAGTAATTTCTTTTCACCGAGAGCTTTCCGATGAATGGCAACAAGCCATATTTCCGAATAAATCCAGAAAAGTTAACCATAATTCTGCTGTGGTTAAGGAGTCGATTATTTAGGGCATTACTGTTGTTCCCTTAGAAAATATTCAGATAATAAGTTCAACATATGGTAGGTAGTTTGTGGAACTTATCATCTGAACATTTCCCACCAATGGTTATGAATCATTCTGCTCTTGTATAAGTTGTATTATCTGTTTTTTTGGCTGTCGTACCCTGCTGGACAAAACAAGTGTCCACTTAACTGCGGTGCGGTTAGCGTTGCCACCGCGGCTCCACCGGCTAACTACAGTTGGTCCGGGGTGTAATTGCCATTACCGCGAGGGTAGTTGCCTTTCGGCTGCAGTGAACTTGCCGTTTGGCCGCAGTGTACATGTACTTGCCATTCGGCCGCGATGCTCAACTGCATTTACAAACTCTGACACCGCAGCCGAACGGCAAATACACCGCGGTGACAATGGACACTTGTTTTGTCCAGCGGGGTATGCTTTTATAACCTGAACACCACTACAAATGAATAATAGACCATTTCAATATATACTTTTATAACTGAATGGGAGAATCCATTCAGTATAGAAAGAGATAAATGAGATTTTGTATGTTGTCGTAGTAGTTGTTGTTGTAACCGATATGTTATCTGAACATTTCATAAGGAAACTTCTCATCAACGAGTATTTATTCAAGAAATTAAAGGTGGATTATCTCTTTGTAAACATGTATTATATAGTTACCGGGGTATAAAATATTAGATCTGAATCGGAGACTCCTGTCCGGAAATGTTTCTATCGATTAATATTGATTTTATTTCGAATATTTTCTGGTCTAAAAAGGTGTGGTTGTTCAGCTAACGAACAATAGTGGTTACTGTTAACAGAGACCAGAAATTTTATTGTGTAATTTTGTCACAAATAAACATTAATTATACTCATTATCACTTATAACTATGGAATAAAACAATACAACCAATCAATCTGGGACATTTGACGTTTGGTACGTAGCCATAGGAACAGCCTAATGCTCTCTATCGCTATATGGTATCACCCGAATGGTCTGTTCTAAAAATAGACAAATAAAATATTCGAAATAAAATCAATATTAATTGATAGAAGCCTTTCCGGACAGGGGTCTTTGGTTCATATTTATTATTTTATACCCACGCAACTATTTCAAATTTGTTATTTAACCCTTTCAGTGCCAAGTCCGATTTTTGTATCAACCCATATACCCTGATATGGTCGACTCGCATATATAAGAGAATGCATTGGCCTAACAATTTTTCATCATTTGTTATTATTTTTTACAATTTTGATAATTTTTTCTTATATTCTTTAACAGACTTATTTTGTAGGTTTAGTGCCAGGGAATCTTACGTTTTTCATGGGCATCAAAAGTATTACTATGAATACTTGGTGATAGTTTTGAGTTTTAACATGCCCCTAAGGTTTTATCCAGTTTGTTTTTAAATTCGCTATAGCATGCTTAAGCATACCCAAACAAAATTCAACCCAAACAAATCTAAAAAACGAAAAACAAAATTATTTTTTATTTTTTTAGGGCCGATTTTACAGACCGTAAATTAGGGCCGATCTCCTGGCACTGAAAGGGTTAACACTTAATTTCTTGACTAAATACTCGTTGATGAGAAGATTCCTTATGAAATGTTCAGATAACATATTGGTATTTAAAGTTAAAATTAAGAAATAACCCATGTTTTGATTAAGGTTCAGATTAATTCTATAATTGTGCGTAGTGCATTATAGTAAAATTAACTTCAAACTTGACGGTTATACCTTTATAACCTTAATCGAAACACGGGTTATTTCTTATAATTTAATCATCATTTCACAGGAGAACCAAACATCTAATTCTTGTGGCGTCATAAATTCGTCGCTTTTGATTGGTTAGTGAACAGTTTTCAAACACTCGTCAACTGGTCACCTCCACTGTGGCAACAGGTACATGTTTCGGAAATGTCTCGCCTGACTATGGTGACATTAGTTGTTAGTTTCTGAGCAAATGTTAGTACGATCGAGTCTTGTTGATTTCTCAAAGTACATGTACATCTTTCTGTACTTGTATTATTTATCGTCTGCTGATATTTCCTGAAAGTGTCACTTCAGATGAATAATAAACTATTCCAATGTGTAATATTATAACTGAATGGAAGCATCCATTTAGTAGTTAAGGGGTTAATGGCTTGTTCAACTGAATAAACTCTCCCATCTTTTGCAGATACGTTAGATCTGAGACAGAAGGCGATCCAGACGATGGACGAACAACCGAAGTCAGGATCTCCGCACACCGATAATCTAGTGACCTTTAGCAAGGCTAAGAGCAAAGTATGGGACTACTTTGGCTTCAAGTCGACAGATGACGGTGTTGATCGATCACATGCGATATGTATGACATGTGGAATGGGCATAAAGCACTGTGGGAACACAACAAACATGGACTCCCATTTACGGAAATGGCATCCGGAACTTCATCATGTATTGCATCCAGAGTTACCCCTGGCAACCAGGTCAACAAGAGGACGCCCCGTCAGTTTAGCACACGGAAACTCTATCGCGCCAATTGTTTATAAGGACATAGACAGCATGGATGTGAAGCCCAGTCAACATGGAACCAGTTCGAAGACGGCACCGAAATTTGATCCATTCACACCTGCGTTAATGAACTTCCTTCTCAAAGACTTACATTCAGTGATGCTGTTGGAAAGCGAAAACTTTGTCAAGTTTGTGAAAATACTTCAGCCTAACTACGATCTTCCGTCAGGTGAGACCTTCTCAAATAATATCCTCCTTGAGAAATATAGAGAAATGAGCGACCACGTCAAGCGAGAGTTGTCTTCTCCTATTGGAAGCATCGCAATATCGATCGATGAATGGAAGTCGATGAGCAATAAAAAGTACATAACCCTCGCCTGCCATTTGGTTGATGAAGAATGGAAGTTTAGAAGCTATAATCTGAATACATTTCCGATCTGTGACGACGATGATATGGTGAAGCACCTCACAAAGTGCCTTGTATATTGGGGTCTTAATTCGAAGAATGTTACGATAGTGAGGAGAAGTGGTGAAAAATCTGGCGATAATAATAAAAAAGAAATAAGCTTGTTTGGATCAACTGTATCAGAATTGCCATGTTTGGGTCAAATTCTTAACTCGGCTATCAAAAACGTGCTGGAAGTCAACGACGTATCCTTGGTGATTGATAAAGTACGAACGCTTGTGAGGTTTTTCCCCGACAAAGTGAAGCTAGCGAATGACTTCAGATCTTCTATGTCTGGGATGTCCGTTGATGGTTGTGACCAAGAGTGGTTCAAGATATATGAAATGTTAGAAAAGTTTGTCACTCACGAGGAAATAATAACCACAGCAATTCATGAAAATGACGACGTTGATAACGATTATCTACTTTCGATGAAAGAGAATGCGACAATAAATAAGCTGATGGAGTTGTTGAAGCCCGTACGACTGGCAACTGTCGCTTTGTCAGAGAAAAAAGTGCCGACGATTTCAATGACGTTGCCCATGATTTATCAAATTACAAAAAGCTTTTATAGCCTGACAGAGGACCCATTAACGAAACAAATCATGAAAGTTTTCTTAACTGCCTTGAAAAACTCGGCTGCGTATTGGGTCAAGGACGTTCATGATGCTCTCTGTTTTGGGTCTCTCCTAGATCCGAGGTTCAAAAGTATGTTTTTCCTAAACGAGCAAGAAAAGAAAAATATAAATATGTCTATGACGAATGAACTCAAAATTATCGCAACTCAGAGACGAGTGAAAACGGAACCCCAAGACAACAGCTATGAAGGTGGAGATAACTCTCCCAATTCGAATGACGGAAGTTCTCCGAAGAGGCGTAGAATTGATGATTCACCATCGAAACCGAAAGAAGCGTTCGCGATGTTTTTTGAAGATCTCTGCAACCCACGAAAAGAGACGAAATCACCGACTGAGAGCGCTTCCCATGAAATGTATAAATACCTTGCCGAGGAGAATATCGGTATAAATGACAATCCACTGATGTGGTGGCAGGCTCGATCATCTACATACCCTTTGTTATCGGAGTTAGCTCAGAAGTATCTTGGCATTCCGTCCATGTGCATTGAAGCTGATAAACTTTTCAGCGAGACAGGTTTGGCGTGGACCCAGAAACGAAGTATGCTTCCCGAGTACCTGCTCGATCAGACATTATTTCTAAGTGCAAATTTATAAACTGACTATCATTACATGGGCCAGACCTTATTTCTAAGTGCAAATTTATAAACTGACATCAATACATGGGCAAAATCTTATTTCTAAGTGCAAATTTATACCTTACCAACATTACATGGACCTGACCTTATTGCAAAGTGCAAATTAATAACTGACCAACCTTAGTACATTACATGGACCAGGCGTTATTTTGAAGTGCAAATTTATAAACTGACTATCATTACATGGGCCTGACCTTATTTCTAAGTGCAAATTAATAACTGACCAACATTTCATGGACCAGACCATATGAAATATATATATGAAATGTTAGAAAAGTTTGTCACTCACGAGGAAATAATAACCACAGCAATTCATGAAAATGACGACGTTGATAACGATTATCTACTTTCGATGAAAGAGAATGCGACAATAAATAAGCTGATGGAGTTGTTGAAGCCCGTACGACTGGCAACTGTCGCTTTGTCAGAGAAAAAAGTGCCGACGATTTCAATGACTTTGCCCATGATTTATCAAATTACAAAAAGCTTTTATAGCCTGACAGAGGACCCATTAACGAAACAAATCATGAAAGTTTTCTTAACTGCCTTGAAAAACTCGGCTGCGTATTGGGTCAAGGACGTTCATGATGCTCTCTGTTTTGGGTCTCTCCTAGATCCGAGGTTCAAAAGTATGTTTTTCCTAAACGAGCAAGAAAAGAAAAATATAAATATGTCTATGACGAATGAACTCAAAATTATCGCAACTCAGAGACGAGTGAAAACGGAACCCCAAGACAACAGCTATGAAGGTGGAGATAACTCTCCCAATTCGAATGACGGAAGTTCTCCGAAGAGGCGTAGAATTGATGATTCACCATCGAAACCGAAAGAAGCGTTCGCGATGTTTTTTGAAGATCTCTGCAACCCACGAAAAGAGACGAAATCACCGACTGAGAGCGCTTCCCATGAAATGTATAAATACCTTGCCGAGGAGAATATCGGTATAAATGACAATCCACTGATGTGGTGGCAGGCTCGATCATCTACATACCCTTTGTTATCGGAGTTAGCTCAGAAGTATCTTGGCATTCCGTCCATGTGCATTGAAGCTGATAAACTTTTCAGCGAGACAGGTTTGGCGTGGACCCAGAAACGAAGTATGCTTCCCGAGTACCTGCTCGATCAGACATTATTTCTAAGTGCAAATTTATAAACTGACTATCATTACATGGGCCAGACCTTATTTCTAAGTGCAAATTTATAAACTGACATCAATACATGGGCAAAATCTTATTTCTAAGTGCAAATTTATACCTTACCAACATTACATGGACCTGACCTTATTGCAAAGTGCAAATTAATAACTGACCAACCTTAGTACATTACATGGACCAGGCGTTATTTTGAAGTGCAAATTTATAAACTGACTATCATTACATATGGGCCTGACCTTATTTCTAAGTGCAAATTAATAACTGACCAACATTTCATGGACCAGACCTTATTTCTAAGTGCAAATTAATAACTGACTAACATTTCATGGACCAGACTTTATTTCTAAGTGCAAATTTATGACTGACATCACTACATGGACCTGATCTTATTTCTAAATACAAATTTATAACTGACCAACATTACATGGGCCAGACCTTATTTCTAAGTGCAAATTAATAACTGTGTTGGGGCCAGATCTATTTTCTAAGTGCAAATTCATAAACTGACATCATTACATGGGCCATATCTTATTTCTAAGTACAAATTTATAAATGACCAATAAAACATGGACCCGACCATATTTCAAAGTGCAAATTAATAACTGACCAACATTAGTACATTACATGGACCAGATGTTATTTCCAAGTGCAAATTTATAAACTGACAACATTACATGGACCAGATCGTATTTCTAAGTGCAAATTTACAAACTGACATCACTACATGGAACTGACCTTATTTCTAAGTGCAATAGAAATGTATTGAAATTTATAACTGAACAATATTATCCATGCTTAAGTTTCAAAAATTCAAATAAAATTATATCACTTTACATGGCTTCTCTCTCAAAGGGTCCCATTTATAATCATTGAGACTTATATTAAAGATGTCCCATCGGATTTGACACTATAAAGTTGTACCCATGAGCCCATTCAAGGGACACAAGGCATTCGAAGTGGGTTAATGTGATATCAGATCACTTCTATAAAAGTCTGTCAAACAACTGTCATCAACAAGTACATGTTAAAATAGATCGACTTTGGTTTTATTTCAATTATTACAAAATAAGTCTGTTAAAGAATATAAGAAAAAAATATTAAAATTCTAAAAAATTCTAAAAAAATTATAACAAATGATGAAAAATTGTTAGGCCAATGCATTCTCTTATATATGCGAGGTGACCTATGGTCGACTCGCATATATAAGAGAATGCATTGGCACAGGGTATATGGGTTGATACAAAAATCAGACTTGGCACTGAAAGGGTTAAAGATGCGTAATCCGATTAAGTGCCCCTCAATTACTATTTATTTGGAATCAGGGGTAAACAAATATTTGATTCAAGTCGAGGAACTAGTGCTGAGCGGTATTTCGGTATACACGATTATAATCAGTAAGATTTTCAATACTGTTACCGTCATTTTTTTCGATAATCGGTAAACCGTGAAGACGGTATTATCGTGGTTACAGGTCATACCGGCCCGTTACCGGGTACATTGTGGTTTACCTTTAACCCTTTGAGTGCCAGGTCCGATTTTAGTATCGACCCATATACTCTGTGCCAATGCATTCTCTTATATATGCGAGTCAGGTCGCCTCGCATATATAAGAGAATGCATTGGCCTAATCCAAAAAAAATAATTTAAATTAAAAAAAAGCAAAAAAAGGGCACTCTACAGACCATAAATTAGGGCCGATGAGATCGGCCCCTGGCACTAAAAGGGTTAATGGAATACAAAGAAACTACTTTGTTTCTTTACTACACAGTTATCTTTTAGTTGAAAGAAACTGTTCATACTTCCCTTCTGTCACTTCTTTCCTGATGACATTTGCCAAAAATGCATTCCATTGCTACTGGGGACAAAATCCAGCCCAATATTATATTGCAAGTTATGATTGCATAATTCTGTGCTATTTTTAAAGGTACTCAATCCAATAAAACTCCTCTCAATTACTATTTCAATGGCTTCGGGGGTCAAAATATTTGATTCGAGTCGAGGAAGCCACCCGTCAAAGCTCAGATTTTTTAGATATCGATTTTAGAAATCTATTATTTTTCATTATCGGGAATACTTTCTGGCCCAGAACACAGTCAAAATTGCGTTATTATTACCACTTGATTTACAGTTATCCATCCTTGTCTGTTTGAATAGTGTTTTGGTGTACACATCTCGAGCAGATTATGATGTTAAGGGCAATTATTAGTACTCATCTCGAGAAAATAACAAATTTCTAAAATCAATATCTAATAACTCTGAGCTTTGTTTGATGGGTTCCTCGACTCGAATCAAATATTTTTTACCCCCAAAGCCAAAGAAATAGTAATATAGGAACCTCTGATCGGATTGTTGTTGTTGGAATCTGTTGAGATGGGGACCCTCTGATCGGATTGAGTACCTTTAAACTACTGAATGCGTGGGATAGCTCATTATTTTCCGGGGTGTTATCGAGTGGGAATGATTGATCACGTTCATAAATGTGGATTTATAATAATTCAACATGGACCAGATCGTATTTCTAAGTGCAAATTTATAAACTGACGTCACTACATGGAACTGACCTTATTTCTAAGTGCAATAGAAATGTATTGAAATTTATAACTGAACAATATTATCCATGCTTAAGTTTCAAAAATTCAAATAAAATGATATCACTTTACATGGCTTCTCTATCACACCATTCAATGGGAATATCCCTCAAAGGGTCTTATTTATAATCATTGAGACTTACATTAAAGATGTCCCATCGGATTTGACACTATAAAACTGCCCTTTTTAAGTTGTACCCATGAGCCCATTCAAGGGACACAATAGATCGACTTTGGTTTTATTTCCATTATTATTAACCCTTTCAGTGCCAGGGGCTGCATGATCTCATCGGCCCTAATTTATGGTCTGTAAAATTGGCCCTAAACAAAATTCAACCCAAAAAATTTTAATTTTTTTTTTTAATTTGTTTGGGTATGCTTAAGCATGCTATGGCGAATTTAAAAACAAACTGGATAAAACCTTAGGGGCATGTTATAACTCAAAACTATCACCATGTATTCATAGTAATAAGTTTTATGCCCATGAAAAACGTAAGATTCCCTGGCACTAAACCTACAAAATAAGTTAGGCCAATGCATTCTCTTATATATGCGAGGCGACCTATGGTCGACTCGCATATATAAGAGAATGCATTGGCACAGGGTATATGGGTTGATACAAAAATCGGACTTGGCACTGAAATGGTTTGATTCGAGTCGAGGAACTAGTGCTGAGCGGTATTTCGGTATACCGATTATAATCAGTAAGATTTTCAATACCGTTGCCGTCATTTTTTTTCCATAATCGGTAAACCGTGAAGACGATCGTGGTTACAGGTCATACCGGCCCGTTACCGGGTACATTGTGGTTTACCTTTATTGGAATACAAAGAAACTAATTGGTTTCTTTACACCATAGTTATCTTTTAGTTGAAAGAAACTGTTCATTCTTCACTTCTGTCACTTCTTTCCTGATGACATTTGCCAAAAAATGCATTCCATTGCTACCGGGGACAAAATCCAGCCCAACATCATATTGCAAGTTATGATTGCATAATTCTGTGCTATTTTTAAACTACTGAATGCGTGGGGATAGCTCATTATTTCCTGGGGTGTTATCGAGTGGGAATGATTGATCACGTTCATAAACGTGGATTTATAATAATTCAACTGAGAAGTGAATGATAGTTCTACAAGTTAAATACGTTGAAAGTAATTACACCTTATTTCCCAGCACTAAATAAAAGCATTATACTTATTCACACCTGGCGGAACATTCCAATATCCAACTTAACATCATGTGCTCTGTGCGAACCAGCGGGGGTTATCTCAAAGCTCTTGGATGTATCCGCTGAATGATGCTTCCATAACTCGCAATTATTACCTGTGTTTGAGATCAGCATACCTTGTCATGAATCAATGCATGATGCATGCAGACAAATGCCATAGTTTGTTAATCCATAATTTTATAAAACCGAGCATTGGTGTGTGTGTTTCCTTATTTATTGTAAGCTGTGCAGCTGCTCGATTTCCTCCAAAATACAGTTGACTTGTGAACCAAACGATCACTACTTAATGGGGGTTTTAAGGGATTAGTTGAAATAATCTGTAATACCGTATACCCGGGTATGGTATTTTTATGCTTAAATACCGCCCATCGCTATGAGGGACCCACCTATCAAAGCTCAGAGTTATTAGATATAAATTTTCCAAATCTATTATTTTTCACCACACTTCGATACTTTTTCGAGACTTATTAGTGGCCTAGTAAAAAGTCGATGAACCGACAGTCTCAGACCAAATTGGGGATGAAGATGGATAACTCTAAAATCAAGAGGCTTTGTGTTGATAATAAGGCCAAATTTCGTCAAATGCATATCAAAACCATTGTTATGTAAACATTACTGTTACAATGCAAGTCCAATTAGTTCAATAAGATACCACTAAACAATTGACAGTAAACATTCGAAAAGGTCAAAGCATTGACAAATACTCTTAACCCTTTACCCAACAGAACGGCCCTGTGCCAATGCATTCTCTTATATATGTGAGTCGACCATAGGTCGCCTCGCATATATAAGAGAATGCATTGGCTTAACACATATTAAAAATGATAAAATTTTCAAAGAATGTAGAAAAAAATTATAAAAATGTTAAAGAATGTAAGAAAAAATGGTAAAAAGTGTTAAAAAAAAGATTTTTTTTAGGCCAATGCATTCTCTTATATATGCGAGGCGACCTATGGTCGACTCGCATATATAAGAGAATGCATTGGCACAGGGCATAACTGTAACCATCACAATGTGGTCAATGAACCGGTTCCAATGATATCCATATTTGTATGGTGTTATTGAGACAGACCGAAGATATTTTAGTTTGTTGAAACTTTATTTGGGCATTTTTGGCCGGTTTGTTGGGTAAAGGGTTAAAATCATATTCAGACTAAAATATTTGAACTTACTAGTACTACACGATTAGTGATGTTTGTTGACAAATCACTGTAACAGTTTTGTTTACATACAGTAATGCTCTAATTAATCGACTCCTTAAACACAGCAGAATTATGGGTAACTTTTCAGGATTTAGTCGGAAATATTGCTTGTTGCCATTCATCGGAAAGCTCTCCCCGACTAAATCCTGAAAAGTTACCCATAATTCTGCTGTGTTTAAGGAGTCAATTAATTAGAGCATTAATGTAGCAATGGTTTAACATGCAAAATTTTGTTATTGGAGAACTATCAATAATGAATATAAGAACAAATTTTATCTATTTCTACATGTTATTAGTGGTTCTGTTTTCTTGCACATTTACCACTGCAAGTCCCTTGGGTACCTTTAATAGGAGGTTTTAACTTTAGGAGCGCATTAAAGATCATGTGCCAGTGCATACTCTTACCGGTATATATTCGTGTCTCCCATAGGGAGCCGCGAGTCTCCCATAGGGAGCCGTGAGTCTCCCATAAGGAGAATCGCATATATACATGTAAGAGAATGCACTGGCTGTCAAGGTATGTATTGTTAGGCCAATATATTCTCTTATATATGCGAGGCTCCCTTTGGGAGACTTGCATATATAAGAGAATGCATTGGCACAGGGTTTTCACAAAATTCCAGGAAGCTCCAGTCATCTAAGGGCTAAAAGTTTCAGTACATTTTGAATTTTTTGACAGGTGAGCAAGATTCCAATGATCTCCAATAAAGACCATTCATCTTTTCATTTCCCAAGAAACAGTAGATACTTCTCAATTATAGAAATGATCCTTTTGTAATTGATTTCAATGTAAAACTGATGGATATACTGTTCTGGATTTTCACAATGCCTATGCTATACAAATTTTAACCCTTACATGACAGGAACTTGAAATTTTGCAAAAAACCCTGTGCCAATGCATTCTCTTATATATGCGAGTCTCCCAAAGGGAGCCTCGCATATATAAGATAATACATTGGCCTAACAATATTGACCTTGTAAGCCAATGAATTCTCTTATGCATACAAATGTATGTGAGGTTCCCGATGCGAGACTCACATATATACAAGTAATTGTCAAAATCTCATATTTATAACTGAAATTTACAAGGAAATTAGGTATGGATTGTCACATGATTTTGAACATCAAACACACTCAAGCCTTGAAATAGGGTGTCTGTCATTTGCAGAATGAGGTCCCCAGAGGGTGAATTTAGTGATGCTACCCCGCATAGCGGGCTAGCATCACCAAAGTCACCCTCTGGGAACCTCATTCTGCTGAGGTGTAAGCAGAGTGAGGTCCCCAGAGGGTGAATTTGGTGATGCTAGCCCGCTATGCGGGGTAGCATCACCAAATTCACCCTCTGGGGACCTCATTTTGCAAATGACAGACACCCTATTTCAAGGCTTGAACACACATCAACCATTTAATAGATATTTGTAAAATGCACATAACCATTTTCATTCGTAAGTAAAATAACTTCTGCAACAAATATCTAGCTCATCCACTGCATGAGTTCCAGATAGCAGCTATCTGAACGTCTGAAGTGACGGGTTAGAGATTATATTAGTGACATAGGTTCCTGAACGTCTGAAGTGACGGGTTAGAGATTATATTAGTGACATAGGTTCCTGAACGTCTGAAGCGACGGTTTAGAGATTACATTACTGACTTGGGTTTCTGAAGTGACGGTTCAGAGATTACATTAGTGACTTAGGTTCCCGAATGTCTGAAGCGATGGTTTAGAGATTACATTACTGACGTAGGTTCCTGGACGTCTGAAGCGACAGTTTAGAGATTACATTAGTGACGTAGGTTCCCGAATGTCTGAAGCGATGGTTCAAAGTTTAGAGATTACATTACTGACTTAGGTTCCTGAATGTCTGAAGTGACGGTTCAGAGATTACATTAGTGGCATAGGTTCCTGAAAGTCTGAAGGGAGGGTTTAGAGATTACATTAGTGATATAGGTTCCTGAATGTCTGAAGGGGAGGGTTTAGAGATTACTTTACTGACTTAGGTTCCTGAACGTCTGAAGTGACGGTTTAGAGATTACATTACTGACTTAGGTTCCTGAACGTCTGAAGTGAGAGTTTAGAGATTACATTAATCACATAGCTTCCTGAATGTCTGAAGGGAGGGTTTAGAGATTACATTAGTGATATAGGTTCCTGAATGTCTGAAGGGGAGGGTTTAGAGATTACATTACTGACTTAGGTTCCTGAACGTCTGAAGTGACGGTTTAGAGATTACATTACTGACTTAGGTTCCTGAACGTCTGAAGTGAGAGTTTAGAGATTACATTAATCACATAGCTTCCTGAATGTCTGAAGGGAGGGTTTAGAGATTACATTAGTGATGTAGGTTCCAGAAAGTCTGAAGGGACGGTTTAGAGATTACATTAATCACATAGCTTCCTGAATGTCTGAAGTGACGGTTTAGAGATTACATTAGTGACGTAGGTTCCTGAAAGTCTGAAGCGACGGTTTGGAGATTACATTAGTGACATAGTTTCCTGAGCATCTGAAGTGACGGTTTAGAGGGGGGGGGGGGGGGGGGGGGGGGGCTAATAATGACATACCTTTTAATTGGCACGGGTAAGCTGAGTTGGGCTCTGTAAAGCATCATATGGCTGTGAAGTGCCTTGAAGTGTTTGTATCGTCGTTTGATGGACCAAGTGAAGCGCCCATGCTCAACTGTTATAGCATACCTGGAAACAGAAATAGGATAAATGTATACAGTAATGCCCTAATTAATCGACTTCTTAACCACAGCAGAATTATGGGTAACTTTTCAGGATTTAGTCGGAAATATGGCTTGTTGCCATTCATCGGAAAGCTCTCGATTAATTAGGGCATTACTGTAATTTGTTTTTTCCTGTTACTTCTTTTGGTTACAGGGTTCATGCTGGCCAGAAAATTCTATTCGCTATTTGTTTGGCTTTGTATGGCCCGTTTTATACGTCGCGCCAAAGACGCCATCTTCCCCTGACTAGACAATGGCGTGTCTCTGGCACGTGTCACGTGTTTGATTTATGCATCGCCAGCTGGCACATGCCGTAATTCGTATATATTTCGAACTATTTTAGCATTTCTGATACAAAATGGCTTCTTTTATAATAATCTCCCTTGGGAGGTCAGAGGTTCACGAAAATAGGTTGTGATAGTGTCCTCTGACAATGCTCTATAAACTGGCCCTCGTTCTGTCTTTATTTGTACTTCTGTAAAGTGCATGAATCTCATAATTTACGCTTTCGTTGGTTTCAAAATCAGGATCTTCTCATTGACCCTTTCGCGCAAGTAAGATATATGTACTTACAATGTATGCATGATATATAAAGAACTAACAGCTATTGGGTTCAAATATAATTTCTCTTTATACTGAGTTCATTAGTTATGTGTTTCTATTATCTTAATAAGATATTTCTTATGTCTAAGCTTCCACACACTATCACAAAAAGGTCTGATTGTTTGTGCGATTTCAGAGGTGTCGTTGTTAAAGCGATACTGGTGTGTTTGCCATTCCTGCATTTCTTTGGTCATTTTTCAGAAACTTTGGACAAATTGAAAAAACAAAATATTGGATAATCGAGTAAACTAAAACAAATAAATAAAATGCCCAAAAACAATTTAAAACAATTAGTTGGACAAAAGTGATAATGGAAATGCATGGGATGCTGAAATACAGTAATGCGCTAAATAATCGACTCCACATCGAGAATTATGGCTAACTTTTCAGGATTTAGTCGGAAATATTTTTCCGACTAAATCCTGAAAAGTTACCCATAATTCTGCTGTGGTTAAGGAGTCGATTATTTAGGGCGTTACTGTAGGTCTAACCAGCAATGTACATGTACATGTATATCATCATAAATTCTGATATATTTACACCCATTGGTAACCTCGATTATGCAATGTGTCGTCTGCCAATTTGGGGATATAGAGAAACTAAACTTAAAAAGAAATAGAATCTATGTGAAGAAGTATCTATAGAAATTTGATAATAAAGAAACTTTCCAGAGAAGATGAGGCCTAAGCAGAATGAGGTCCCCAGAGGGTGAATTTGGTGACGCTAACCCATCTTGCAGGATAGTATCACTAATTCACCCACTGGGGACCTCATTCTTCAAATGTCAGACACAATATTTCAAGGCTTTATTGATTCAGTCATGATACAATCCGTCAATTTTATTTGGCATGGCATTCTCAACGACTGGGCATTCTCAACGACTGGGCATTCTCAACAACTGGGCATTCTCAACGACTGGGCATTCTCAACAACTGGGCATTTCCACACTGAGGAAATAACCTCTTCCATAAATAGAAACCATATCTGCTGGACTATTTCAATCTTGTGATTGACCATGTGAGAACTACTGGTCAATACGTTTGTTGGCTGGGAGAGACTCGTCTGTTGAACCTGAACTATTTATTGCATGATCAAGTCTGGTACTGGCATGCAGTGAATATATTCTGCTCCATTCACATCCATGCATCAACGAGCCAAGGTCACCACCTTATTACCGGGGCTGTATATTGTAGCATTCAGCAAATATGGTTTCTATAAACATGGAAGAGGTTATTTCCTCAGCGAAGCTGAACAAAGCGGAAATGGCCCAGTCAAAGGGGAAATGCCTGACTCGTTGAGAATGTTTGCATGGGAGTGTAAACAAATATGTGGACATAAGACAAGCCTGCAAATAGTGTGTCTGTCATTTGCAGAATGAGGTCCCCAGAGGGTGAATTTATTGATGCTATCCTGCATGGCAGACTACATGTACATGTACATGTAGCTTCACCAAATTCACCCTCTGGGAACCTCATTCTGCTTAGGCCTCAACTGTTATGGGAGACCTAGGCAGGATCAGATTGAAGTTCCCCAGTTGAAGTTGGTGATGTTCTCCAATTAGTCACCTTGATTATGCATTTTATCTTCTGCAGATTAAGGGGATATAGAAACTTCCCAGAAGGGAACAAGAGCTACGCTGGGCGTGCAATATACGCCCTCTCTTGGGTCGGCGGAAACTGTTAAAAAAGGGGCATAACTCTGGTAAAAATTGGCGGACGGAACTCAAATTTGAACTTGACCTGTGTCTTGGTGGGAGAAAGTAATATACCAAATTATCATTGAATCCAATAAGCTCTAGTAAAGTTATCATCCGGACAACAAATTTCAGGGATTTTCTAAGTCAAATTACGTCAAATAAGGGGCATAACTCCGGTGAAAATTGGCGGACGGAACCCAAATTCGAACTTGAGCTGTCTTTTCTCCTAATAAACCCACATACCAAACTTGATTGAAATCGGTTCACTCTAACTAAAGTTATCATCCGGACAACAAATTTCATGGATTTTCTAAGTCAAATTACGTCAAAAAAGGGGCCATAACTCTCGCAAAAATTATCGGATTAAAACGAAATTCGGACTTGAGCTGTATTTTGATATATGTAATCCACAAAAAAACGGGTATTGCGTATAAACATTCCAAAATCGAGTCATCATCCGGAAACCAAAAAACATAAGAAAAACTGAATTTTCTGAGTCGAAAAAGGGGCATAACTCTGCCAAAAATGGTCGGACAGAACCCAAGTTCGAACTTGACCTGTGTTTTGGTGGGAGAAAGTAATATACCACATTTGGATTCATTCCGATAAACTATACTAAAGTTATCATCCGGACAACAAATTTCAAGGATTTTCCAAGTCAAAAAACGTTAAATAAGGGGCATAACTCCGGTGAAAAATGGCGGGCGGAACCCAAATTTGAACTTGAACTTACTTTTCGGCTAATAAACCCACATACCAAATTTTACTAATTTTAACTAAAGTTATCATCCGGACAACAGGTTAACGGACGGACGGACGGGCGGACGGACGGACAGACCAATACTATAATACGGCCTTTTTTTCAAAAGGGCGTATAAAAAGTAACTAAAAACAATGTTAATTTGAGACTATCGATACTTCACAGAAGATGAAGCCTAAGCAGAACGAGGTCCCCAGAGGGTGAATTTAGTGATGCTAGCCTGCTGTGCAGCATAGTGTCACTATGACTCACTAAATCCACCCTCTGGGGACCTCATTCTGCAAATGACAGATACACTATTTGCAGACTTGATATACGAGGGAAGTTTCCCTCGCACACAATCAAGCCTTGAAATAGTGTGTCTGTCATTTGCATTTGCAGAGGTTCCCGATGCGAGACTCACATATATACAAGTAATTGTCAAAATCTCATATTTATAACTGAAATTTACAAGGAAATAAGGTATGGATTGTCACATGATTTTGAACATCAAACACACCCAAGCCCTAGATGGTGAATTTAGTGATGCTAGCCTGCTATGCAGGGTAGCATCACTAAATTCACCCTCTGGGGACCTCATTCTGCAAATGACAGACACACTATTTCAAGGCTTGCACACAATACAAACAACCTTTATCTCCTACATCAAAGGATGTTGAATATCTGCACTTTATTCAAATGATACAGTTTATTTCTGTTGTAGAAAAATTTACTTTAAATGCATGATGAAACAATTGAAGATTATTAATCTATAAGTGTATGTGATGTCAGATAATTAATCAACATTTAATTTATTTGTACAGTTATTAAACTATAAGTATATGTGATGTCAGATAATTAATCAACATTTAATTTATTTGTACAGTTATTAAACTATAAGTATATGTGATGTCAGATAATTAAGAAACATTCAATTGATTTCTACCATTATGTGATGTGATTATCGTTATAAATGGGTGATTTTATCACAATAAATAGCGATTGCCAATTGATACACAATAAAATATTGTCAACAATATTGACGAAGAATGTAGGAGCTGGACAGAGTAACATAATAGACAGGCAAGACTGGTTATACGTTAATTGTTCAGTCAAGGTCATAGTCCTAAACAAATTTTTAAATGACCTACTTGATTGAGATTGTGTATGACATTATGACCTACAGTGTGTTTCCACATAATCTAAGTAGATGTTAAAGATGCATAATCCGGATTAACGCTCCCAAATTACTATTTCTTTGGCTTTGGGGGTAAATAGTATTTGATTCGAGTCGATGAACCCACCAATCAAAGCTCAGAGTTACCGGTATTGCATATTGATTTTTTAAATCTATTATTTTTCACCATCGAGACTTATTAGTGGCTCAGTAAAAAGTTGACGAGCCGACAGAATCGGACCAAATTGCAGATGAAGATGGATAACTCTAAAATCAAGTGGCTTTTTTGTGTCAGATATTTGACAAACTGGCAAAATTTTGTTGAGCAAAATGTTGATAAATAACAGGTTTTGGGCAATTTTATACAATAGTTGACAGTGGTTAGCATTATTTTTGGGCAATTACTCAATTCTGATAACTGAAGCGGCATTTAAAAAAATGTTGTTGTTTTTTTGTATCGGATTGAGTACCTTTAACCCTTTCAGTGCCAGGTCCGATTTTTGTATCAACCCATATACCCTGTGCCAATGCATTCTCTTATATATGCGAGTCGACCATAGGTCGCCTCGCATATATAAGAGAATGCATTGGCCTAACAATTTTTCATCATTTGTTATTATTTTTTACAATTCTTTACAATTTTAATAATTTTTTCTTATATTCTTTAACAAACTTATTTTGTAGGTTTAGTGCCAGGGAATCTTACGTTTTTCATGGGCATAAAAATTATTACTATGAATACTTGGTGATAGTTTTGAGTAATAACATGCCCCTAAGGTTTTATCAAGTTTGTTTTTAAATTCGCTATGGCATGCTTAAGCATACCCAAAAAAAATCAACCCAAAAAATATAATATAAATTTTACAGACGATTTTACAGACCGTAAATTAGGGCCGATGAGATCGGCCCCTGGCACTGAAAGGGTTAATGTCAACATCAAGGACATTGTCTGAAAAACAACAAAATTTGAAATGACCTACTGATTGAGATTGTGTATGACAACATGACCTACAGTAATGCTCTAAATAATCAACTCCTTAACCACAGCAGAATTATGGGTAACTTTTCAGGAGCGAGACCTTTCCGATGAATGGCAACAACCCATATTTCTGACTAAATCCTGAAAAGTTACCCATAATTCTGCTGTGGTTAAGGAGTCGATTATTTAGAGCATTACTGTAGTTAGGGTCAAACTACAGGTAATCTAGTTAGATGATGTAGAGATCACAGTGATATTGATAATTTGGCTTTTTAACCCTTTAACCAACAGAACGGCCCTGTGCCAATGCATTATCTTATATATGCGAGTCGACCATAGGTCGCCTCGCATATATAAGAGAATGCATTGGCTTAACACATTAAAAATTATAAAATTGTTAAAGAATGTAAGAAAAAATGGTAAAAAGTGTTAAAAAAAGATTTTTTTTAGGCCAATGCATTCTCTTATATATGCGAGGCGACCTATGGTCGACTCGCATATATAAGAGAATGCATTGGCACAGGGCATAACTGTAACTATCACAATGTGGTCAAGGAGCCGGTTCCAATGATATCCATATTTGTATGGTTCTATTGAGACAGACCGAAGATATTTTAGGCTGTTGAATCTTTATTTGGCCGGTTTTGGCCGGTTTGTTGGGTAAAGGGTTAAAGGGTTTCCACGCCTGAGCTATGTCAGGAGGTGGACAGTTATTACAGACCTACACAGAAAACTACCTAATTGTTAAGCGAGTGCACCACCTGAAGGAATCTATGCTATCTGAAGACTACATCAAGCAAATTATATAACAATAAAAATGTCAAAAAGGTAAAGTGATGCCCTAAGTAATCGACTCCTTAACCACAGCAGAATTATGGGTAACTTTTCAGGATATAATCGGAAATATGGCTTGTTGCCATTCATCGGAAATATGGCTTGTTGTCATTCATTGGAAAGCTCTCACTGAGAGCTTTCCGATGAATGGCAACAAGCCATATTTTCGACGAAATCCTGAAAATTTACCCATAATTCTGCTGTGGTTAAGGAGTCGATTACTTAGGACATTACTGTAAAGTGATACTCACAGATAAGGAGAGAGTCTGTGGGTGATGGTGTTCTTCTCGTGTCCTGTTATCTTCACTTTGATTGGCTCTCCAGGAATCCAGCATCGCTGACGTACAGTTGTAAACTCTTCATAATTCTCGTGGAAATTTTTGAATTTATGCTTCCCCGAGGCTGAAGTTAAAAATAGAGTTTAACCCTTCATCTTACACTGTGCTAAACCCTTCCATGACTGGAGCTAGCTTCCTGAATTTTTGCAAAAACCTTGTGTCAATGCATTCTCTTATATGAGGTGACCTATATATAAGAGAATGCATTAGCCTAACAAATTTTATATAATTTTTTTATAATTGTTAAAAAATGTGAGAAAAAAAGTGAAAACAAAATGAGAAAAAATTATTAAAGAATCAGAAAGAATGTAAAAAATAATGAGAAAAAATAATAAAAATTGTTAAAGAATGTAAGAAAAATTGATAAAAAATATAAGAAAAAATTATAAAAATTGTTATAGAATGTAAGAAAAGATTATAATAAATGATAAAAATGGTTAACGTAAATTTTTTTTTATAAAAATTGTTAAAGAACGTATAAAAATTTATAAAAAATGATAACAAATTGTTAGGCCAATGCATTCACTTTATGCTAGGCGAACTACATGTATGGTCTATATCATCATCATCATCATCTTAATTACCATCATCACCATCATTATCATCATCATAATCATCATCATCTAATTATCATCACCCTCATCATCATCATCTTAATTTTCATCATCACCATCATACCCATCATCATCGTCATATCATCAACATACTCGTCATCATTTTAATTATCATTATCATAATCATCACCTTCATCATCTTCTTAATTATCATCATCATAATCATCATTATCTTAATTATCATCATCAAAGTCATCATCATCATCCTCATCTTAATTATCAGAATCATCATCATAATCATCATTATCTTAATTATCATCATCATAATCATCATTATCTTAATTATCATCGTCATAATCCACCCCATGCATCCGGATATGCTCGTAGCGGAAGACATGCTCGTAGCGGAATAACCACTTGGCCCGCGATTTGCACACCGTTCACGGTTAGACACATGTTGCACCGAAACCAACACATATACCAGTGGTTGACGGTGGTGGTATTATTTGTGGCTATAATTTACCCAACTGTACATCACACTTCTTTAAACATGGACGCAGTTTAATCCTATTTTACCGGAAGTTAGGCCAAAAATTGTGGCAAAATTTTCATTTCTTGAATAAAATTACGATTTCTGTGGTAACAGCCCAGACAATCTAATCTTTGCATACATTGCTATTTCCACGGATATTCCCCAAATATAATAGACAACATTTCCAGTCATGTATCTACATTTTCCATAGTAAAAAATAACCATATATGCAGATCATAGCAAGAAAATATGGCATGTCTATAGCAGTGGTATTAAATGTCTATAGCACCAGCGATTTTATAATGATGTGCTCGTAGCAGATTTGCTTTTAGGACAATTTCAACAACTAGACCTTTTTTAAAGCTAAAACGCAATGCTAATCATGTGGATACTAGTAATCAAGCCCGAGTCGAAAGAATCATTTGGTTAAATGCATGAAAAATAAGTAGTGGCATTCAAAATGACATGCATGCCTGTCTTCATGTATGGACACTATATTATTGTGTATATCGCAAATTAGTAATATAATATTGGGATTTGACAACAAAGTTTATTGAAAAGATGCAAAATTAGTGATGTTCCACACGCGTCTATTTCGAATATGCTGACGTGCATGATCGGTAATGAAAAAAGGACTGACTCGATGGCTGAGTGGTCTATAATATCTGGTAATAATCTCGCGAAAATACTTTTGAACATTTGATTAACAGCTGTGGATCGGTATCATTCAGACACTTTTTGCAATTACATATTTTATTTATTTGAACATATAACATAAATGTGAAATACTATTAAAATCACAGATGTCACTAATCGTTTAAATGTTTATTCTGAGCAATCTGTAGACGAACTTTTTCGGAAGGATTTTCTAAAGGATGATTGATAACTTTACACCCTCTTGTGCGATGTTCATAACAAACGTTTTCAATTACTGCAGGCGATTTACTATTGAACTACTATTGAACAGTATATATATTAATACGATTAGTGGCAACCTTGTCTAAAAGAACGGAAAACTACTTTTCACCCGAGAAACATAATATATATGAGGTATTTGCCTTTAAAATATATAAATTAATGAATGTATATAAAGACTCTGTCTAAATTTAAAATGAATAATATACAGTTATCGCATTGTTTCGAGGTTGACACGAGGAATTTTGTCAACCCGAGGAAGTCAATATTCACCAAGGCCGTAGTCTTTGTATCAGACTGCAAAGACTGATAAGACTGGGACTCTGGAGACCACAACAGTCAGAACTTTTCATAATCACTTTAAAAGAAGTAGATTTAAACAGGATATGTGGCTAGAGAGAATTCAAGTATGTAGATTGGTGAAAATCCACCTTGAAATTACCAACTGTACACTACTGATCACCCCCACTCCTCCAGCTCAACAAGTCCCCTCCCGACCGGGCTCCAGACTCCCAAGTCTTAGGTTGGAATTTCACAACCGACACCTCAAACTTTCTCAATTGTTGGAAATTTCCAATCTCACAAGCGCCTTTTTCTAAAACCATTTAGACATGTTTGAAGCCCAATTATACATGGACCCAAAACACAATACATGTATGTCAGATTAAGCAGTCAGGTGGTTCCAAGGTAGATGTTTTAATGAATTTGGTATTTCAATGATTTTATTAGACACAAAAGTGTTAACTCCCCATAACCCGCCATTTCTTGACAGCTTGACCTCATTTTAACAAACCTGAATCTCAGTCACTAAAGGATCCTCCTGATTCCTCCATACTATATGTAAGCTAAATAGTCCAACCTCTCTTGAGAAAACATTTTAAGAATTACTATAGAGACATATAGTTATGTCCCTGGTCCCACCCTATTTAACCTGGTGACCCCATCTGAATAAATTTGAATCCCAGACACCAAAGAACCCTTCATACATATCATAAATATCAGTAAATTAGACCTGATAGTCCTTGTGAAGGAAGCATATTAAGAGGGAAACTGTCCTTCGCTTGGCCCCTATTTGACCAGGTGACCCCATTTTAAAAAATCTGAATTGCAGTCAAGGAAGAACATTCCATGCTAAATAAGCCAACTATAGTTCTTGCAAACATATTTTAAGAATTACTATGTAGTGAATTAGTTAAGTCTGGCTCTGCCCTTATTTGACTTTGTGATCCCAGTTTTCACAAATCTGTCACCCAAGGTAATTTCATACCAAATATAAGCAAAATAGGGCATTTGATTCTTGCATAGAAGACATATCATGAATTACTATGGCGAGAAAGAGTAATGTAGCTGGCCTTGCACTTACTTGACCTGGTGACCCTGATTGAACAAATCTGAATCACAATCACCAAAGGAGTAAGCCTACATTGTACATGTACATGTATGTGCCTGGCCTCAAGCAACACAATGTATTATACAATCAAGTGTGTCTGTCAATTGCAGAATAAGGTCCCCGGAGGGTGAATTTAGTGACGCTATCCCGCACAAGGCTAATGCCCTCAACTGCTATGGCAGACCTAGGATAAGATTGAAGTTCCCCAGTTGAAGTTGGTGATGTTTTATCTTCTGCAAATTAGGGGATATGGAAACTTCCTAGAAGGTAAATGTAACTAACAACAATGTTAATTTGATACTATAAATACTTCCCAGAAGATGAAGCCAAAGCAGAATGAGGTCTCCAGAGGGTGAATTTGGTGATGCTAGCCCACTGTGCGGGATAGCATTACTAAAAGCGTGTCTGTTCCTACATTGTGCATGCCAGGCCTCAAGCAACACAATGTATTATACAATCAAGCCTTGAAATAGTGTGATAGTGTGTCTGTGATTTGCAGAATGAGGTTCCCAGAGGGTGAATTTAGTGACGCTATCCCGCACAGTGGGCTAGCATCACCAAATTCACCCCCTGGGGACCTCATTCTGCTAAGGCCCTCAACTGCTATGGCAGACCTAGGATAAGATTGAAGTTCCCCAGTTGAAGTTGGTGATGTTCACCCATTGGGCACCTCAATTATGAATTTTATCTTCTGCAAATTAGGGGATATAGAAACTTCCTAGAAGGGAATGTAACTAACAACAATGTTAATTTGATACAAAAGATACTTCCCAGAAGATGAGGCCTAAGCAGAATGAGGTCTCCAGAGGGTGAAATTGGTGATGCTAGCCCACTGTGCGGGATAGCATCACTAAAAGTGTGTCTGTTCCTACATTGTACATGCCTGGCCTCAAGCAACACAATGTATTATACAATCAATCCTTGAAATAGTGTGATAGTGTGTCTGTCATTTGCAGAATGAGGTCTCCAGAGGGTGAATTTGGTGATGCTAGCCCGCTGTGCGGGATAGCATCACTAAATTCAGCCTCTGGGACCTCATTCTGCAAATGACAGGCATGCTATTTGCCCTTCTAAAAGATTTGAATAATACATGATAGATTGGGAATTAATGACTTCTAGCAGATCTCCAGGGAATGTTTATAAAAATGTCAGATTTCACTTGACATGATTGTGTAGGCATACCCAGCATACAGTTACAGCCAAAGTAAATGCTTCTTATTAATGATTCTCTGTCAAGCAGTGAACTAGAGTGAAGGCCAGGGGGCACAACCATCAGAAATGTAATGGCATTAGTTTTTCAATTTTCAAAAAAATGTTAAACAATATATATATCTAATTGACCATGAAGTTAAATACAATTTTTTATTTTTTTTAAATATTTTATTTTCTTTTCTTTTCTTTTTGGTTAAAGAGTTGAATCAAAAAAAACATTTTGGAGTTATGTCCCTGGCCCCACCCACATTTGAACAAATCTGAACCCTAGTCACCCAAGGATCCTTCATACCAAATATGAACCCATTTGGCCTGATGATATTTGAGAAGATGTTTAAAAGAATTACTATGGAGGGAAAGATTTATGGCCCTGGTTTCTCAACTAATCAACCTGGTGACCTAATTTGAACAAATCTGAATGTGAGTCACCTAGGGAACATCCACACCAAATATGAACCAATTCGGCCTTATAGTTCTGGAAAAGAAGTCGTTCTAAGAATTACTATGAAGGAATAGAGTTGTGGCCCTGCTTTCTCAACTAATTGACCTGATGACCTCATTTGAACAAATCTGAATAATGTGATTCACCTAGGGAACATCCACACCAAATATGAACCCATTCTGTCTTACAGTTTTGGCGGAGAAGATGATTCTTGATGGACGGACGGTACGACAGTCGGATGGACGGACGAGGAGTGATGACTATAGCTCCACCGGAGACTTCGTCTCAGGTGAGCTAAAAAGGCTCTTATCTGAGATTAATGTATTTGATAACTAAAATATGAGGCATTTTGCTTTTTAAAATAAACAATAAAGGTATAAAAAATTCTCTAATCTCAGATTAAAAATAAACGGAATTTACAACTAAAATATCAAACTCCAGACAGAGTTATCTCCCATCGCTCCGCTGAGATACCACTGCCATAATGACATTAATTGGTAAGGAATTCTTACGTGTTTTTAGTTCTTATGTTTTAGGATTAAAATTGTCTATGTCTGGCTCAGTTCATAATTTGTTCTCATCAATACCGAAAGAATTACCATTATTGCAAAATTTGGTGGTAAAAACAAGATAATAGGTGACTAAATAGTAGTAAATACAGTTCCGCGACGATATGTAAAAATAGATTTATCGTCTGCAAAGTACACTCATTGTGGCAGTGATATATCGCAGCGATAGCGTAGAGGGCGCTGTATGGAGTTTGCTAAAATATGAGGCATTCGCATTAAAAGGGACACTAAGACTACACGTTTGTTTACGAAGCATAAAGATATAAAGGCTATAATAGACAAGTCTGGCCGTACCCTTAGTAGAATGGGAGACATAACATCCAACGACGGAGACCTGGGAGTGGTGGTAGGTTCTCTTAATCAATGCAGTCGTTGATCAGATACACTTCATATGGAAGACCCAAACTGCATGGGCTTGCAATCTATACCGCCAACATTCTAATCCATAATATTGTCTGAGTATAATCACACCCTTACGGTAGTAAACTATACATGTATATATATATTTAGATCGTTAATTCCACCATTTCATTGACTATCAATCTAATTGTATGCCATTAAATTCTTTTGAGTCTTAACCATGTTTTTCATAGTACATGTGGGCTATTAGTAAAGTGTATACCATACTGACGATTGTTCAAAGATATTTGGAACTAAAATTTGATATCGTATTTTGTTACACTTAGTCTAAATGCAGATATTTGGTGCCTCCAATAATTTCTATTTTACAATACCACAATGATCGCTTATTATGCGATACCAGGGCGTTCTGCAAAAGTCTTAGTGTCACTTCACCGTTACACAAATTATGATAATCGAGGTCAAGAGACACAGGTGCCGTCTCAATTAACACGTACATGTATGTAATATATGTACATATTTCGTCTAAATTAATATTATAGCCATTCCCATATTGATAACATTTGTTTTATACAAATATTAATTATAGCCAAATTTACTAGCACATAGCATGCATGCACCCTTCCGCCGGATGGGAAAACTGGACCTCCCAGAATGTTAAATAAGTGTCATATCGTTTGCATTAAATACATGTTGGTACTATGTGAATTTTTTATCACCACCCCATATGTAGTTGTACTTTTAATTTTCCCTCTGCCGACTATCTAATTACCTTTTTATATAAAGTTTGGCACATGTTTGTCCTTCAGAACGCGATACAATATACCATGTCATTCATGTGATATATGTATATGTTAGCACTATCTAGACGCTCTTTTTAGTTGACAAAAGTGTGATTCTCTCGCATATACACATATTTTATATAATGCTACGAGCATATCACCCGATGCAATGAGCACATCATAGCAAGTTTTACGTTTGCTATAGACATACCCCAAAATCGAGTGAGTGCCTCCATGGAAACTAATTTTTCGGGCACTAATATGGTTGACATCGCAAACATGTCCAGTTCATTTTGAAGCTAAGATATACTTTGAGAGACTGTATGTTATATAATGTGTCAATGCAAGATTCATTAAAATTTGATCAAACTTATATCGAGTAAGTATTTCAGGTCATAATTTTCGTATAAAACACGATTATCGAACAGTAATATGCAAATTGCGGAAATCACAACCGCTCATTTCTGTTGACCGATTATCTCTGTTAACATTAAAAAAAATCAAGGTAAAATAAACTGTTTTTATGAAATAACTTAAGACAACTAAAGACAATGTGCAAATCGTGGGCCATGTGGTTATTCCACTACGAGCATGTCATCATCATCTTAATTATCATCATCATCATAATCGTCATCATCATAATAATCATCATCATCTTAATTATCATCATCATCATAATCTTAATTATCATCTGACATCATAATCAGCTTAATTATAACAATCATCACCCTCATAATAATCATCATCATCATCATCTTAAATATCATCACCATCATAATAATCATCACCATCATAATCATCATCACCATTGTCATGAAACATATCATCATCATATCATCAACATTGTAGTTATCCTCATCATCATCTAGTGTTGAAACGATTAGTCGACTAATCGAAATCGACGCGATTATTAAATTAGTCGATTCCGAAATCGGCTAGTCGACTAGTCGGAACACACCCACCACCATTATGCCATCGCGAAAGCAGTGCCGTTGCTGTCGTTGCCGAATTACTGGACAATTTAAACAATCAGGCTATCAAAATACACACTCACAATTAGCTTGTTAAAGCCTTCTTTGATGCGATAACTGCTTTCAGTACTTGGTGGTCATGCACGAGCGCGAAACCCAATGACCTCAACTCAATGTATTTGTCGGCGCCGCGGCGGCTTATTCTTTGAAGTTGAGACGACTGGCTTTGATAATCAACTTCAAAGAATCAGCGCCTATCGCAACCTTGTCTATTTCGGCGTGACGGAATTGATATGAGTGATAACTGGTCAACGTGTTTCCAGGTGTGCAGGACTCAACTTCAATCAAGTTAGTTGCGAGGTGACATTAATAAGTTTTAAGTTTAATAACAAGTCCAATATATTATAGTTTATTGAAGCACTATGTCAGTATACCTTTAAAGTTTATTTGTAAAATTGTGTGATATTTTTTACAACCACCACATGCATCAACTGACGCATGGGTGAGCGTATACGATCGCACGTTCTAGATATATTGTATTATAGATATAAATATAAAGCCAACCCGCGGTCGGCCATGCTATGCATCGAATAGCGTCGCGTATTTCGAACTAAACTGGCGAGTCACTTCGGAAATCCCACGTCGTTTATTATGGGCTGTCTTTGTGAAAAATTACAATGTATTTTAGCACCTCAAACTTAAATCCTTCGCGGAATTGGGCGGTGACAAAGCTGTTCCCAGAAACGTAATCTGGATGACGCAAATTCCTGGAATCGGGCTAAATATAGAACTTACGACATCGCATTGAAATGTACTATAATTATATTAACATCGCCGGTCTGCGCAGTTTTATTTCTGAAACTGACACGATCGATTGTGTATTCGGGGACTCGCGAGTAAAATTGTATATATTGTATATATATTTACAATGTACCATGCACGAGAGACAATTATGTACGCGATCAAATCAAACAGTGAAAACACGTGCGTTTTGGCGGGAAAATGACTGTCCGTGATTAAGCTATGTCATATCGTGACCTTGCAATGAATACAAGGAACAACATTAAGTACGCAATGCATGGCCCATTTTTAATATATGCGGACTCTATATATACAGGGAACTTTACCACATTCCGTGTCCGATATATGTTCATGACATCTGCGAGCATAAAAGGCTTGTACGCACTACAGCTGTTATAACATTTATTAACTTTTGTTTGACTGTCGGAGATGAAGTTCGTTTCTCAAAATATCTTCCATTTCTTCATGTACGCCCGTTTGTGAAGTCAATCGGTGACACGCACACTGGGCAAGTTCGAAAACAACGATGTTCGATTGTATGTAAGAACCGGTACGGCCCGGTAGACCATACAAATGATACCATATCAATTTTAAAGGAACATTTCTGGTGGTGGTGTTTAAACAGCCAATCCTCTTTGTTTCGATGTGCCTTTCTGATGAAGAAACCCTTCAGCAATTTCATTGTTATGCCATTGGTTTATTGTTGTCTGCCATTGTCTGGTGGAGGTGTTTACACAGCCAATCCTCTTTGTTTCGATGTGCCTTTCTGATGAAGAAACCCTTCAGCAATTTCATTGTTATGCCATTGGTTTATTGTTCTCTGATAAACCCAAGTATAGAGGCGAGAATTAATAACGAACTGCTTCCCCATCGATATCAAAAGTAGCCCAAGCAGCGATTGTCGAAATAATCAAAATAAAAGACACAATGTTGTAGAGACTGATAGCTTTTGGCAACTTCTAACAGCACTTGGCAAAAATTATTTTCATTTGGCAAAATATTTGGCAAAAGTAAATAATCTCTGGCCAGCGCGGACCCTGATATCATCATATTTAACATCATCGTACCCACCATCATGTTCATCATAATTGTAATTATCATCATCATCATCATATTCTTCATCAGTGTAATTATCAACATCATCATATTCTTCATCATTACAATCCTCATAATTATCATCATCATCATCACTATTGTCCATTTGTCATATGACATATCATTATCATCATCATAATCATCATCATCATCATCATATTCATCACATCGTGCCCATCATCATCATGTTCATCATCATTGTAATTAATTATCTTCATCATCATCATATTCATCATCATTACAATCCTCATAATCATCACCATCATCATAATCTTCACATCGTACCAATCATCATCACCATATTCATCATCATCGTACCCACCATCACCATGTGGATCATTCTCATACACTAAGTTTCATAATCACTGGGGTTCAGCGGGCTCACCACTTTGGTATCTTTAAAAAATGGCGAGAAATCGAAACTTGTTTTCGAACTCATCCGAGATATTGTGACAACCAACTCATAAACAAAAAATAATTGAAATCGGTTAATATTTGTTTGAATTACTGCACTTACAGATGGAAAGACAGCTAGATGGATGGACAGACAGTGCTGATTTCTATAGTCCCCCGAATAATTTTCGGGGGACAAAAACTAGAAAAAATTTAACTCAGATGTAGATGGAATTTTTTTTTTACTAGGAAATATTTGTCTGGTCTGGATGGGTGTAGTTGGAAATTACCCCACTCCCCCCCCCCCACCAACGGAAACTATCTAGCTACCTGTACATCCCTGTATAATACATCAACAGGATGTGGGTGCTATTATGGAAACATGCTGTCAATAATACCATCCGCCTATTAAACTATGACAGCTGCATGTCAATGCATAATACTCCAACCTCTGGCTATCGTCCTGTCAACCCAGTCAAGCCTTGAAATAGGGTGTCTGTCATTTGCAGAATGAGGTCCCCAGAGGGTGAATTTAGTGATGCTACCCCGCATAGCAGGCTAGCATCACCAAATTCACCCTCTGGGAACCTCATTCTGCTGAGGTGTAAGCAGAATGAGGTCCTCAGAGGGCGAATTTGGTGATGCTAGCCCACTATGCGGGGGTAGCATCACTAAATTCACCCTCTGGGGACCTCATTCTGCAAATGACAGACACCCTATTTCAAGGCTTGAACCCAGTACTTCAAAGTATACTTTAGGCACCTGAGAGTAGGGGGATTCAAGTTGAAACTTGCAAAATTTTAACCCAGATGGAATTTTTTAAGACTTGGAAATTTTTGTCTGGTCTGGAAGGGTGTAGCTGAAAATTACAAGGTGGACCCCACCCCCACCACATCGGAAACTCACTAGCTACATCCCTGTATAATACATCAACATAATGCGGGTAATGCAGGCCCTACTATGGAAACCTGCTGTCATTAATACCATCCGCCTATTAAACTGTGACAGCTGTGTGTTGTCAGTGTTGATGCATAATGCTCCAACCTCGGGCCATCTTCCTGTCAAATGAGTACTTTTAAAGTATTGTACAATGTAGGTACAGTAATGCTCTAAGTAATCGACTTCTTAACCACAGAAGAATTATGGGTAACTTTTCTGGATTTAGTCGGAAATATGGCTTATTGCCATTCATCGGAAAGCTCTCGGGGAGAGCTTTCCGATGAATGGCAACAAGCCATATTTCCGACTAAATCCTGAAAAGTTAACCATAATTCTGCTGTGTTTAAGGAGTCGATTACTTAGAGCATTACTGTACCACAATAGTTCAGGCAAGATATCAATAATTGGTTCAATACTTAACACCTAAGGTGATATATCACTTTGCACACACTAGTATGTACTTTACCTTAATATTTTACCTACACAATTTGGTTCATCTCCTGTCAACAGTCTGAGCCTGAAGCATACATACTAGTATGTATTATAGAAATACTACCCTATTGGTTAGGCCGATATAAAAAAAATGCCAGATTGTCATTCCCTCTATGCCTAAATCATGCCATGAATGTCTACTCTGTCTAACGCCCGTAGAGATCATATTCCACCAGTACAAAACCTGGGAACTATTTGAAGTTTTGAAAGGGAACATTTTAAAGTCGTAACAATAATTCGGAAAAGGTCCCAACTCGAAATTGTCCAATTTAAGTGACTTTGTCAGCGATTTTGCTTTGCGTTACTTACAATTATGGAATTTCTCCTGGGTAAATAATTAAATGTTTATTGCGATATATGCTCACAAAAAAGCAAGCAATTTCGAGCTGGGACTGCCCCCTAATGTGAAGTAGATTATAATATTACTCTTGACAACAACCTGCACTTGAGCCCTAGCACAGCGAGGCGCTAAAAAAAAAAAAAACATCAGCCCATTGGCATTCGACGCTAAAAATGGGTTAGTGATACAGCACTTAACTACAGTTATTTACGTTAAAAGCCTCGCCACGGCTAAACCGTCTGCTTGAGAGCGATTAAAAGAGACGCCAAAAAGATGCGCTTGGATGCCATTCATAGGATGCACCAGTGGACAATGTTCTATATCGATGTTTCATTCGCACTCAATTATTCCCCCTTTGTGTTTCTGTGGAATTTTCCAAAAAGTCTGAACCCACCCCCATGCTCTCTCTCAGTTGGCCGGGTTTCTTTGAGAGTAGAGTAGTCAAAGTTTGTGTGTTTTCACTACGTAGCCCGAGCGAAGCGAGGCCTGAAAAAAAATTTGTCGTTGTCCCCTTTGGAATCGGTGTGAAATTTAGGTGAATTTTACTTTTCGCGATAAATCCCACGGGCCCTGGATAGAAAAACTCGAGCATCTTTCTGGAACATACAGTAATGCCCAAAGTAATCACCTCCTTAACCACAGCAGAATTATGGGTAACTTTTTAGGATTTAGTCGGAAATATGGCTTGTTGCCATTCATCGGAAGGCTCTCCCCCAAGAGCTTTCCGATGAATGGCAACAAGCCAAATTTCCGACTAAATCCTCAAAAGTTCAGGGGGGAGTCGAAAAAAATTTGCAGGCATGTATGCTGATTTTTTACTTTCGAACCTTGTTGGGACCCACCCACCCCCGCGTCCAAATTTTTTTCCGTTTTCGCCAGTTTTTTCCGACCATTTTTCGACACCCACCCCCCTTTTAACACTAAAACAGTGATTTGCGGGGGGAAATTCACTGTAAACAGCTGTATATGAATTTCTGTGCTTGCTATTAGTCATGGATGTTACCATTGACATGTAAATAGGAACAAGTCGTTTTGGGGTGATTTGGTCAAAAAAAACATGGCTGCCAGCAGCCATCTTGGATTTCAAAATTCAATCAATTAGCATGGGCTACAGGCTATACTGTTTGTCTGATCATCATGAAATTTGTCATTTATGTTAATATTGACATATAGATGTGTTTTACGCCAAACTCATTGCAAAAAACAGTCAAAAAGACTTGCAGGAAAAATATTTTTGAGTTGCAGAAAAAATAGTTTGTTGGTCCTATCGACCACCCACCCACCCCGGCATACGTGCCCGGAAAAATACTTTTTTCCACCCCCCCCCCTCCTGAAAAGTTACCCATAATTCTGATGTGGTTAAGGAGTCGAGTACTTGGGGCATTACTGTATAATTCTCATAGAAAGGTAGTTCAGGGGACTCCGCTAGAAGAAGACGATCATGTCGCATTCACAAATAGGCATGTCCATTTTTAGTAATGTGTTTACTGTTGTACATGTACAGTAATGCTCTAATTAATCGACCTCTAACCAAAGGAGAATTATGGGTAACTTTTCAGGATTTACAATGTAGTCGGAAATATGGCTTGTTGCCATTCATCGAAAAGCTCTCCCCGAGAGCTTTCCGATGAATGGCAACAAGCCATATTTCCGACTAAATCCTGAAAAGTTACCCATAATTCTGCTTTGGTTAAGAGGTCGATTAATTAGAGCATTACTGTAATTGTGAAATTTTGTTGAATTGCTTTAAATTCTGCATGCATCGTGGTTTTGAAGCGGTAACCTTACGACAGTGTTAGTGGTTATCGCAGTATATCACCGAGGTATTACAGGGATGACACCACCTTATAGGTGGTCAATTACTTTACATGTTGACGTAGGGAGCACTTGAAAGCTGTCGATACCCAGAAAGCCTTTATAAAAGAGTGGGGAACAAGAGCCACTGTGATGGTAACATACTATAAGAAAAACAGAAATCAATATATGCAGATCAATTTCACCTGCACTATAACTGATGCCATTAGTCCACAGGGATGGGACAAAAGAACTTTTTGTTTAGTACATGTACCGGTAGGTTACTGAATGATTATGGGGTTTCTACCTGAGATATGTCAGGAGACTGTGGACGTTTAGACAGACCTACACAGAAAACTACCTAATTGTTAAGTTAGGCCAAAAAAAATATTTATATATACCTGTGTTTAGGGTTACATGGTCCAAGATAATTAGGGTCGGTAGGTGGGGATTGTTTTTTTTTTTTTTTTTTTTTTATTCTGAATTCCATTGGGTCATGGACAATTCAATCTAGAAAGCTTCACAATTCAGATTAATTGAAAGGTTCAATACTAAATGTTGTTAATCTTGAATTAATCAGAGCACAAGACTAAAAAAAACTTCTAAATCTTCTTCATAGGAGAGGTTTGAAAATGGGTAAGATACATTTCGATGCCCTTCCCACTGAAAAAAAAAAAATTATCTGTGTCTACAGTCCAATAAAAAGTTTTGGGTAGGCACCTTTTTCTAGGGTAGGTAGGGAAACCCTAAACACAGGTATCTTTCTTTTTTTTGGCCTTAGTGCACCACCTGAAGGAACTATATTATCTGAAGACCACATCAAGCATATTATATAACAATAAAAAAGTCAAATCATATTTTTAGAGGGGAAATTTGGGAAGAGAGTTCTCAACAAGTAATAAAAACTGCCATAAAAAGTACATGATCTGAACTAGTTGGCAAGGATCATGGCCTATAACATAAGCCATTCATTGATGGCAAAGTTGGTATCGAATCCCGATGAGATCAGATTTGTGATCCACGTACCTACATGTACAGTTACATGTACCAGTCAAGCCTCATCCAACATTTTCAGATAAAGAAAGAGGGATAACTCTTGAATGGAAAATGTCAACATAATCAATGAACCCTCTTTTGAAAGCACTCATGATGCCAAACCTGCATACCAAATTTCATTGAGATTGATAACCCATGGTTAAGATATAAGAGCAGAGGGATGGAAATCCAACATTTTCAGATAAAAAAAGGTGAATAACTCATGAATGGAAAATGTCAACAAAATCAATGAACCTCTTTTGAAAGCACTCATGATGCCAATCCTGCATACCAAAATTCATCAAAATTCGATAACCCATGGTTGAGATATACACTATGAGCGGACAGACGGAAATCCAACATTTTTAGATAAAGAAAGAGGATACGGTAACTCTTGAACAGAAAATGTGAACAACGTCAACAACCCTCATTTAAAGCCCGCCTGATGACAAACCTGCATACTAAATTTCATTGAGATCCGATCACCCATGGTTGAGATATATGAGCGGAGGGACGGCTAGACAGACGGATGCATGGACGGCTAACAGACGGAGGGAACATGTAATCCAGTATACCCCCCGTCTTTTGGGATGGGGGGATAATATGTTTATACTAAAGAAACGCTGTGCGAAGTACATGTAAATATGGAATGTGCATGGCAGAATCAGTCACCACTATCGGCATAAGCATGGCAGACATGAAACACATGAAAGCAAAATTAATAGAACAACACGCAAGTTGCCTCTGTATAATATATGTCTATGTACAGGTGTACGTTGTAGCATGTTGCAACTTTGATGTTAACAATTCAAATAAAACTATTCAATACAAAAGCTGGGGATACCAGCAAACAAAAAAATTTAAATCCGCCTGACTTCTATGAAGTTTGATAGCCCCAACTTGCCCCAAGCCCAGATAAAGGATGAGGGGCCTTATAGTGAATGATACAAAATAACAAGAGCTACGCTGGGCGTGCAAAATACGCCCTCTCTTTGGTCGGCGGAAACTGGTAAAAAAGGGGCATAACTCTGGTAAAAATTGGCGGACGGAACTCAAATTTGAACTTGACCTGTGTTTTGGTGGGAGAAAGTAATATACCAAATTATCATTGAATCCGATAAGCTCTAGTAAAGTTATCATCCGGACAACAAATTTCAGGGATTTTCTAAGTCAAATTACGTCAAAAAAGGGGCCATAACTCTCGCAAAAATTATCGGATTAAAACGAAATTCGGACTTTAGCTGTATTTCGATATATGTAATCCACAGAAAAACGGGTTTTGCGTATAAATATTCCAAAATCGAGTTATCATCCGGAAACCAAAAAACATAAGAAAAACTGAATTTTCTGAGTCGAAAAAGGGGCATAACTCTGCCAAAAATGGTCGGACAGAACCCAAGTTCGAACTTTACCTGTGTTTTGGTGGGAGAAAGTAATATACCAAATTTGCATTCATTCCGATAAACTATACTAAAGTTATCATCCGGACAACAAATGTCAAGGATTTTCTAAGTCAAAAAACGTCAAATAAGGGGCATAACTCCGGTGAAAATAGGCGGGCGGAACCCAAATTCGAACTTGAACTTACTTTTTGGCTAATAAACCCACATACCAAATTTTATTAAATTTGGTTCACTCTAACTAAAGTTATCATCCGGAAACCAGGTTAACGGACGGACGCCTGGACGGACGGACCAATACTATAATACAGCCGTTTTTTCAAACAGGCGTATAAAAAGAACTCAATGTCAGATGTGTAATTAATAGACAAAGTAAGCAGTATATAATTAACAACTGGCCGTGGTGTTAGGAACAGTTAGCATTTATACCACTGCTAACCTTATGTTTGTTTGTGTTGATTGTTTAGTGGGTTTACCATACAAATGTATTTTCAAATAAAATTATAATATTTATAATTCCACCCTTGTATTCCACTTTTGTTTTACCTGTGTCTGTTTGTGTTTGTTTATGTTCTTTTTGTTCGTTGTTTGGTAGGGCTGCATCGATTCATCGCGATACACTTGTATCGCGATACGCTGTCACACGATATGCGTATCATATCGTGAAAGTGTATCGCGTTACAAAAAGTCACCCCTTTTTGTCATCGAATGGAAAAATAACCCATATTTACTGTTTTTGTTAATGCAATTTAGGTAGAAAATCATGCAGATCATGTTTTTTGCGTATCGTGATATGTTTCGTATTGTTGGTCATGTATCGTGATTTGTATCGTATCATGAAAACGTGTATCGTTGCAGCCCTATTGTTTGGTAGGACCCCACATTTAATTACACTTTCAATAATCCAAAACTTTTATGAACCTCTGATAAAATTGTTAGATTTATTTGGCAGTATTGTGTCATTTTATTGGGATTATTAACCCTTTACCCAACAGAACGGCCTCGCATATATAAGAGAACGCATTGGCTTAACACATTAAAAATTCTAAAATTGTTAAAGAATGTAAGAAAAAATGGTAAAAAGTGTTAAAAAAAATTATTTTTTAGGCCAATGCATTCTCTTATATATGCGAGGCGACCTATGGTCGACTCGCATATATAAGAGAATGCATTGGCACAGGGCATAACTGTAACTATCACAATGTGGTCAAGGAGCCGGTTCCAATGATACCCATATTTGTATGGTTCTATTGAGACAGACCGAAGATAATTTAGGCTGTTGAAGCTTTATTTGGCCGGTTTTGGCCGGTTTGTTGGGTAAAGGGTTAAAGCAAAAATATCTGGGTGCCTAAATGAATCCCCACAGTAAAGTCAAGAATATGTATTCTGGTAGGCACATGGTTCGTCCCCTAAATAATGAGATAATCCTGTTGAACATGTGTGTGAATGTCATGGATACACGGCTTTATAATCAGAACCAGATGCGTCCACATTTAACCCTTTACCCAACAAACCGGCCAAAACCGGCCAAATAAAGCTTCAACAGGCTAAAATATCTTCGGTCTGTCTCAATAGAACCATACAAATATGGATATCATTGGAATCGGCTCCTTGACCACATTGTGATAGTTACAGTTAGCCCTGTGCCAATGCATTCTCTTATATATGCGAGTCGACCATAGGTCGCCTCGCATATGTAAGAGAATGCATTGGCCTAAAAAAAAACCTTTTTTTAACACGTTTTACCATTTTTTCTTACATTCTTTGACAATTTTATAATTTTTAATGTGTTAAGCCAATGCATTCTCTTATATATGCGAGGCGACCTATGGTCGACTCGCATATATAAGAGAATGCATGGTATCAATCATTGTGAACAGAAGCTTTTTCTTCTAAACTATAAACCCAACATGTACCTACTAATCAACATGATCACCTTAAAGCATGTTCTTATCTCCAGCCAAACACAAACTGAACATCCTAGAATATTAGTTCTGAATAAATTATTTTATTATTAGGACTGTTTCAATTCAATTTTAATTGTGATTGTTGCCAAGATTCAAAACCTTGGTGTTTAAAAGTCAGCAATAACTTCCTGTCCAGAATACTGCAACAAAAAATGCAGAAATTGATACGTGTCCTATCAGTCACGAAAATAATGTCCCATCAGTCACGCCAACTACCTTCATGGTTATGAATGGGCATGGAAACATAAGCCATATAAGGTGGAAGAAAAATGCAATAGTTATATATTGAGTCAATTAGACGTGAGTGTAACATTATTTGTTATATGTAGTGCTCCTTTGCTTGAGGGTACTCAAAAGCCGTGTCCGAACAGTGTCCCATCAGTCACACGACGATCAATCAAACTATTTGTCCATTTTATACTTCCTCATTGAGGCAGTACTAAATAGTGTTAGAGAGCGGCTCAAACTCTTCAAGAAACACATATATAATTATATGAAGCATCACTCAAATTTAAATAACAAGGGGTCCAAAAAGCAGATTTTCTAGCTTGTCCCATCAGTCACAAGTGGAATTGACCCACAAAGTGTTTCCCCAAATTTGAAGTGAAGCAATATTTTGCAGTGGTAAAAACTTTCAGATTGTTGATGAATTTGATGATTCACTTTTGGTGGAGAAAATTTTACTGAAAAATAAATAATCGTGCACATCCAAATAAGCACCGTGCAAGGGTAAATTTCTGAAATAATAAACGTGCCTGCATGCACATTTATTTGGAGCCCGATGGAGATTACTAGTACTTGTGATCGCAGTTGATTCCTCAAAATTCGGCTGAAAATATGCCCCTCATTGACTTACCGATCTATAAGTCGCAGTCCTGAGGATTTTAATAGGGCAAATTGGGTTAAACAGATGCGACTTATACACCGGCCGGTACGGTAGTAGTACCGGTAGGTAGCTGAACCTGAATTTTCACATTTACCAGACCTTTTCACTACAGTGTACGGTAAATGTGTAATCGTCTGATACATGTAAGATCATAAGAGATAGTCTCTGAATTTTATATACATGTAGCTATGCAAAAGGTTTTATCTTCGTATGTTTTTCAAGAGTTATCTATCCTGGAAATGCGCTAACCTATGGGATAACCATATGTGCCTTTCCACGTGGGTTTTATTTAATTGTACATGTAGTTGCCATTGATCCATTCACTCAGCTATGAAAGATATATGTCCTCTATTTTTTTCAAACTTAAAACAGTAGAAATATTAACGATGATATAGGAGTGCAAGGAATAAACATACTGGTATTTACAGATCTACTCTTTAGTGCCTAATAAACATACATGTACGATTATTAAAATCAAGGTAAAATTCCCACCTGTACGATCGTTATTTGGTCCTGTACGTTTATTAAATTAACCAAAAGAAATAATTCACCAATCTTAAATTGTGTTATTCATAGATAAATGAACTCTGATTGTTGACAGTGATCAGCACACTGTAGATTCACAGACCTGGCTATCCATCAAAACTATTTCTGTCACATGGCATCAGTAAACCAGTCAGACGGTGCGTTTTGTTGGGATGTATGGTACTATTATTTCCAGTCTGTACGTTTATTCCGCCCTGTACTATTATTCAGTTACGCGACATTTTCCAACCTGTACTATTATTCCACCCTGTACTTTTATTAGGCACTCAAGAGTAAATTTAAACAAAATGTGTGCGGAATGGCGCAGACGGTTACTAGTATCTCGTAGGTTAGCGCATTTCCACTATAGATAACTCTTGAAAAACATATGAAGACCAAACTTTCAGCTATGGATATCTTACCTCTTATTTCTATTTCAGTCCCAGTTTCTTGAGTTGTGGTGGGATCAGCACTAGCACTAAGTTGACTAACATTAGCATTGCCAGCGTGGTCTGTAGAATCAGCGAATTCATTGTCGAAGTGATCACCTTCATAAATTGATGGCAAATAATCAAAACTGATATCATCTTCAGCAGATAGAGTAGAACTTGCAAGTGACGTCTGTCTGAGGTAAAGATCGGTCGTATCGCGAGTACCACAATTATCCATGACTCGACCTCCAACCGACCGCAATGTCACCTAAATTCGCACTAAGAATTTTGACAGATAAAACTTTGCGAAGTTTTGATCGGTCTTGAACTTGATCATATTGTCAATAATCGGTCGGTTCCTGCGATTAGAACATGCAACAGTATTATATATGTATATCCATGAATCTTCGGGTATAAACAATATACTGAGTAGTGAGTGACATTCTGTCAAGACTCCGAACGAACTCGCCGGATGACTGGTCGCTAAATTCAAAACAACTTTATTGATGAATAAGTCACGTGATCCGGAACCCAGGGAAATCCCAAACAAGTGTTTTTATGTTCTATTTATAGTTTACAGGAATAAGGAATGCAAATAGCGGTGCAGGTGAAGAGCTGATAGTGATGCTGAAGGGATCACTCTCACTAAAAAAAAGTGCTGAAGGCCAGTGAAGGGTACACAGGATTTGAAAATGTGCTGGAGAGTACACAGGGTTTGAAATGTCGTTCTAAATGACGTTTAGTTTTCGTATCTGCCATGATTTCTGTTAGAGAATAATTGTTTACGTTCCAATGAACTAGATAGATAGATAGATAATTTTTTAATGGCTAAAAGATGCAAAATTTGCAGACATGAGCATAAGCATATATACAAAAGTGTAAACACAGAGTGTGACATTCATCTATTATATATTTTGAAAGATCTGTGTGTGTATGTGTTTGTTTGTTTGTGTGTGTGTGTGTGTGTGTGTGTGTTTGAAATCGATGGACTCGAAAACGACTAAGCCAATTTCGATGAAATTTGGTATTTGGATGTGTTTTCGGCCGGAGACGAACATAGGCATATTTATTTGTCCGTGCGAGGTCAATTTTTCACGTGCGGAGGTCAAATCTATTTTTACGCCGTTTTTGCGCTAATATATTTCAGTTCGGTGCTCACAAATCGATCCGATATAGCGCGAATAATAAATTGCCAGTCATATAATTTGCACGGTTAGAATCTGTGTGGCTTCATCTTTCCAACGATATATAATATGTATGTATCCGTTTTAGTTATCTGCCTCAATTATTAGGTACAAGTGGTACGATGCTTTTATCAGGATAAAATCAATGCGTAATTTCTATGACGTCGTCAGAGGTCATAAAGTTAGATTACGTTAACTCTCACCCTGCCGATGCATTTGACTGTGTCGCGTTAACTCATCACCGGCCGAGGTATCCGCAAATGACATTGGGCTATATATCTCGAAAACGGGTGTAGCTATCGACTTGAAATTTGGTATGTGAATGTATCTTGCCCCGGATACGAATTTTATCGGGTCGCCGAGCACGTGCGACGCCAGCTTCGCGCATGCGCAGACGAGATCTCGGAAACGGGTTGAGATATTGACTTTAAATTTGGTATGTGAATGTATCTTGCCCCGGATACGAATTTTATCGGGTCGCCGAGCACGTGCGACACCAGCTTCGCGCATGCGCAGACCAGATCTAGGAAACGGGTGGAGCAATCGACTTGAAATTTGGTTTTTTAATAGCCCGGACGAAGTCGGGTCACCTTCTATCTATTATATATTTTGAAAGATCTGTGTGTGTATGTGTTTGTTTGTTTGTGTGTGTGTGTGTGTGTGTGTTTGAAATCGATGGACTCGAAAACGACTAAGCCAATTTCGATGAAATTTGGTATTTGGATGTGTTTTCGGCCGGAGACGAACATAGGCATATTTATTTGTCCGTGCGAGGTCAATTTTTCACGTGCGGAGGTCAAATCTATTTTTACGCCGTTTTTGCGCTAATATATTTCAGTTCGGTGCTCACAAATCGATCCGATATAGCGCGAATAATAAATTGCCAGTCATATAATTTGCACGGTTAGAATCTGTGTGGCTTCATCTTTCCAACGATATATAATATGTATGTATCCGTTTTAGTTATCTGCCTCAATTATTAGGTACAAGTGGTACGATGCTTTTATCAGGATAAAATCAATGCGTAATTTCTATGACGTCGTCAGAGGTCATAAAGTTAGATTACGTTAACTCTCACCCTGCCGATGCATTTGACTGTGTCGCGTTAACTCATCACCGGCCGAGGTATCCGCAAATGACATTGGGCTATATATCTCGAAAACGGGTGTAGCTATCGACTTGAAATTTGGTATGTGAATGTATCTTGCCCCGGATACGAATTTTATCGGGTCGCCGAGCACGTGCGACGCCAGCTTCGCGCATGCGCAGACGAGATCTCGGAAACGGGTTGAGATATTGACTTTAAATTTGGTATGTGAATGTATCTTGCCCCGGATACGAATTTTATCGGGTCGCCGAGCACGTGCGACACCAGCTTCGCGCATGCGCAGACCAGATCTAGGAAACGGGTGGAGCAATCGACTTGAAATTTGGTTTTTTAATAGCCCGGACGAAGTCGGGTCACCTTCTATCTATTATATATTTTGAAAGATCTGTGTGTGTATGTGTTTGTTTGTTTGTGTGTGTGTGTGTGTGTGTGTGTTTGAAATCGATGGACTCGAAAACGACTAAGCCAATTTCGATGAAATTTGGTATTTGGATGTGTTTTCGGCCGGAGACGAACATAGGCATATTTATTTGTCCGTGCGAGGTCAATTTTTCACGTGCGGAGGTCAAATCTATTTTTACGCCGTTTTTGCGCTAATATATTTCAGTTCGGTGCTCACAAATCGATCCGATATAGCGCGAATAATAAATTGCCAGTCATATAATTTGCACGGTTAGAATCTGTGTGGCTTCATCTTTCCAACGATATATAATATGTATGTATCCGTTTTAGTTATCTGCCTCAATTATTAGGTACAAGTGGTACGATGCTTTTATCAGGATAAAATCAATGCGTAATTTCTATGACGTCGTCAGAGGTCATAAAGTTAGATTACGTTAACTCTCACCCTGCCGATGCATTTGACTGTGTCGCGTTAACTCATCACCGGCCGAGGTATCCGCAAATGACATTGGGCTATATATCTCGAAAACGGGTGTAGCTATCGACTTGAAATTTGGTATGTGAATGTATCTTGCCCCGGATACGAATTTTATCGGGTCGCCGAGCACGTGCGACGCCAGCTTCGCGCATGCGCAGACGAGATCTCGGAAACGGGTTGAGATATTGACTTTAAATTTGGTATGTGAATGTATCTTGCCCCGGATACGAATTTTATCGGGTCGCCGAGCACGTGCGACACCAGCTTCGCGCATGCGCAGACCAGATCTAGGAAACGGGTGGAGCAATCGACTTGAAATTTTGTTTTTTAATAGCCCGGACGAAGTCGGGTCACCTTCTATCTATTATATATTTTGAAAGATCTGTGTGTGTGTGTGTGTGTATGTGTTTGTTTGTGTGTTTGAAATCGATGGACTCCAAAACGACTAAGCCAATTCCGATGAAATTTGGTATTTGGATGTGTTTTCGGCCGGAGACGAACATAGGCATATTTATTTGTCCGTGCGAGGTCAACTTTTCACGTGCGGAGGTCAAATCTATTTTTACGCCGTTTTTGCGCTAATATATTTCAGTTCGGTGCTCACAAATCGATTCGATATAGCGCGAATAATATAATTTGCACGGTTAGAATCTGTGTGGCTTCATCTTTCCAACGATATATAATATGTATGTATCCGTTTTAGTTATCTGCCTCAATTATTAGGTACAAGTGGTACAATGCTTTTATCGGGATAAAATCAATGCGTAATTTCTATGACGTCGTCAGAGGTCATAAAGTTAGATTACGTTAACTCTCACCCTGCCGATGCATTTGACTGTGTCGCGTTAACTCATCACCGGCCGAGGTATCCGCAAATGACATTGGGCTATATATCTCGGAAACGGGTGTAGCTATCGACTTGAAATTTGGTATGTGAATGTATCTTGCCCCGGATACGAATTTTATCGGGTCGCCGAGCACGCGCGACACCAGCTTCGCGCATGCGCAGACCAGATCTAGGAAACGGGTGGAGCAATCGACTTGAAATTTGGTTTTTGAATAGCCCGGACGAAGTCGGGTCACCTTCTAGTCTATTATATATTTTGAAAGATCTGTGTGTGTGTGTGTGTGTATGTGTTTGTTTGTGTGTTTGAAATCGATGGACTCCAAAACGACTAAGCCAATTCCGATGAAATTTGGTATTTGGATGTGTTTTCGGCCGGAGACGAACATAGGCATATTTATTTGTCCGTGCGAGGTCAACTTTTCACGTGCGGAGGTCAAATCTATTTTTACGCCGTTTTTGCGCTAATATATTTCAGTTCGGTGCTCACAAATCGATTCGATATAGCGCGAATAATATAATTTGCACGGTTAGAATCTGTGTGGCTTCATCTTTCCAACGATATATAATATGTATGTATCCGTTTTAGTTATCTGCCTCAATTATTAGGTACAAGTGGTACAATGCTTTTATCGGGATAAAATCAATGCGTAATTTCTATGACGTCGTCAGAGGTCATAAAGTTAGATTACGTTAACTCTCACCCTGCCGATGCATTTGACTGTGTCGCGTTAACTCATCACCGGCCGAGGTATCCGCAAATGACATTGGGCTATATATCTCGGAAACGGGTGTAGCTATCGACTTGAAATTTGGTATGTGAATGTATCTTGCCCCGGATACGAATTTTATCGGGTCGCCGAGCACGCGCGACACCAGCTTCGCGCATGCGCAGACCAGATCTAGGAAACGGGTGGAGCAATCGACTTGAAATTTGGTTTTTGAATAGCCCGGACGAAGTCGGGTCACCTTCTAGTCTATTATATATTTTGAAAGATCTGTGTGTGTGTGTGTGTGTATGTGTTTGTTTGTGTGTTTGAAATCGATGGACTCCAAAACGACTAAGCCAATTCCGATGAAATTTGGTATTTGGATGTGTTTTCGGCCGGAGACGAACATAGGCATATTTATTTGTCCGTGCGAGGTCAACTTTTCACGTGCGGAGGTCAAATCTATTTTTACGCCGTTTTTGCGCTAATATATTTCAGTTCGGTGCTCACAAATCGATTCGATATAGCGCGAATAATATAATTTGCACGGTTAGAATCTGTGTGGCTTCATCTTTCCAACGATATATAATATGTATATATCCGTTTTAGTTATCTGCCTCAATTATTAGGTACAAGTGGTACAATGCTTTTATCGGGATAAAATCAATGCGTAATTTCTATGACGTCGTCAGAGGTCATAAAGTTAGATTACGTTAACTCTCACCCTGCCGATGCATTTGACTGTGTCGCGTTAACTCATCACCGGCCGAGGTATCCGCAAATGACATTGGGCTATATATCTCGGAAACGGTTGTAGCTATCGACTTGAAATTTGGTATGTGAATGTATCTTGCCCCGGATACGAATTTTATCGGGTCGCCGAGCACGCGCGACACCAGCTTCGCGCATGCGCAGACCAGATCTAGGAAACGGGTGGAGCAATCGACTTGAAATTTGGTTTTTGAATAGCCCGGACGAAGTCGGGTCACCTTCTAGTATCATATAAATATAAAAAGTATAGATATATAAATATAACAAGAATGCAGCTTGACAGTTCTGTAGAGGGACAAGATAGTAAATAAACCTAGCTTAGTAATGACTACTAAATAGATACTCGTACCTGTAGATATATATATACAACATGAAAAATCAACCAGTGCTATCCCACCCTCCTCCCTCAACAGGACTGTCATGTTGCTTAAGAGATACTAGTAATAGAACCAACAGCTCTTCGCCACCTGCATATACACACTGCTGCCATGTATGGCCGGCTTTAGACTGGCATGTCCATGACCGAAAGATAGAATCCCTAAATACAGACAGCAGTGACAATATATGCAGCTGGCCAAGTACTGTCATCGTACATAGAAAGATAGAGGGGAAAATAGGGTAGTAGAAGAGAAATATACATATGAATACGCTCGTCTGACAAGTCATGTCATCGATTGCCAGCAAGGAGCGCACAGGAAAGCAAGCCAAAGCTTTCTTATTTCCACTGTGGTCCTTAATGGTAACCGACCACATGACTGACCAGGCCACAGCACAAGTTCTCATAAGGTCGTACGTTATTATTAATAGCACGATTCACACCATTAATAATATACATAGTCAGATTCCTCAGTACCTAAAATTTTATCGAATAATTCCTGTTTTATTAGGTGATTCCATGTAGCCAAGTTGCAGTTAGGTTCAATATATTTTACATAATTATTCCACAATGTGATTCATGTGTAGAAAAAGCTATTGTAACCAAATACCCTAACATGGGGCACAGATAATCTAAAGATTCCAGACCGGATATTATATTTACAATGAGTGTTCGAAAATTGGAATCCATCTCTTAGGTATGTAGGAGCTTTCCCATCTGTAATATTTAGGATAGGATAGGATAGGATAATTTATTTACAATATACACATGAATAATACAATGGAAGTAACACATAAAAGGTAATGTTGTATATTGTTGGGGGTTAGCCTAGCCCTATCGGGCTATCTTCCTGCTACCCCCTATATCACTATAAATAATTGAATCGATGGCTTGTATTTCATATCCACGCACACGTACAGACTATAATCATATACATATAAAAGTATCTAGAACATAGTATTTAGGGCATATCACAAACAAGTATCGGTGTGGTTGTTAGACAATCCAGACTAGTTATAAGATCGATAATGCATTATCTCTCCATAATAATGTTTTGAACTTTTCATATTTTCTAACACATATGAACAGTTTCGATTCCAGTTCCATGGGTATTTTAAGAACAAAGTATTTAATTTTTATAAGAGGAATCTATATAGATCGCCGGAAAGTCTTTTTGTTGAGTGAGGCTTAGGGATAATTCAAATTAACAGTACAAATATATAATGTTTATATGTATGTCTAGTGGTATAGGGTCATTGTTAGAGAAATCCTAATGATGTACGGTATTATGATGCATGGTAGTATATGGGCATTTTTAGGAACGAGAATGCGATAGTGTGAATACCGGTGTGAAGTATACAATGAATGTTCGTATTATTTAAGAGCACAGTCGGGACATCCTTTGTTTTTACATCGTATTTTTCATGATAGTCAGCTTTCTTTGGGAAACTCTGGATTCAACCGGAAGCCATTTAATGGTTTTAAACTCTTCATAACCTATATGTGAAAATCTATCCAAGATCAGAACAAACCGGATTAATTTGTTTTGAAATATTTGTAGTTTATTTTTGGTAGTTTTACATTAAAATGAACTGAAAACAAATTGCTAATGGGCACCAGACTTTAAGAAACACAGTTTAAGTAACGATGTTAGTGGCGATCACAAACCCTGTGTACCCTTCAGCACATTTTCAAACCCTGTGTACCTTTCAGCACTTTTTTTGGTGTGAGTGACCCCTTCAGCGATAGTGATAGCATAAAATTAATAATTTTGTGAATTGTCGATGTACATACATGTAGATTACAGTCATTATAGTAGAGCGAACAAACTCAAAAAGCTCAATAGAAGTAGGAGTTTACTCCATCGGCACCACACACGGGCTTGTGATACATCATTTTGAAGGTTATGACATTCCGCATCGGGTAGGACCCGGTGTGAAATATACAAATGATGCAAAAGATGATTTTTAGCTGATTAAGTGCCAAAATTCAGCAAAAATCCCTGTTTTTGTAAAACTCGGCAAAATGAGAAATAAAAGTATAAAAACGCGAACATTTTGCGCTAAAATATTGTAGTCTATATGCCTGTAGATATTTACTATGATAGTGGTACGATTTCTCTGATATAACGAAGATTTGTTTTAGATTTATTGTAAAAATAGACAAAACAGCGCAATTTTAATTTTTTTGGATGGGCGATAGATCAATATTGTTTTGACCAAGGATATCGTATATACATGTAGTATAGAAAAGTGCGGATATATATACCGCATACGACAGTATGCTGAATATGTCATCATATTTAACACGTGATGTGTTATGTAAGATTATTTCACCCTCACCCCAAAATTCAGCAAAAAGTCACCGTTTTAGGGAAATTCGGCACAAATGAATACACAAGCACAGCTATTCGGGATATGTTTGTGCTACGATATAGCAGGTTACACACTTACAAATACAAAGCGTGGGTGTCTCCAAAGATAAATTGGTCCCGGTGGTGGTTCTGCCAATAAAAGAGGGGTTTTGACCAAATTCCAAGCTCCTGTGGTTAATTCATCATTGGGTAGACGGGACCTTGAATACCTACCGATATAATGAAAAGCTCAGTAATTGAACATAACATAACATTATTTCAAAACAAGTATTCATCTTTGAGATGACAACATTTTAATTCGATATTACTATTTCTGCTACATGGGCTTGTATAATGCACACCATTACACCCCTCTCCAAACCCGCACTGCCCTTATGCATCATCCCTATAGGATATATTTGTGCCTGGTCTATACATCATATAGTATACATGTACCTCATCATACTCATGGATACGACGCAAAGCAGGAACATACATGTATATATATATACTAGCTAGTAGGTACGATGCATACCACATGTGGGGGTAAATACGGTGTATACATGTATGGCGTAATACGGGTAGTGTGGTTGGGTTTGTGGCTGAGCAGCGAAACAACATGAGTATGGATGCTGAACTGTTTTGACAAATTTACTTAATAATTGTTTTGTGATTAAGCTTACTTGATCGGCATTTCATACCGATCAAAGGTGACTTGGCTAAACAATTTGGATTATTCATGTCATCCTTCATGACCATGCACACACTGTTAACCAAGAACAAACCACGTAACCCACATGCAGGTTAATGTGACTCTCAAGATATTATACACTGGTATGTATCTCCAGCAATTACTTCACACACCTGGAATGGTTGCTATAATTAGGCCATTCATGAATCAGAATGATATCTATTGTGTAGACACACAGCAGAAAAGTCCTAATCCCTTAATCCCTTAATGGGTTTGAGATAGTGAAGGTGCAGTGATACACAGCTAATTTCACAGGTTTAGAGTAAGTTATATAATGTCTGCATGAGTTCATTTTAAGTGTGAGGGTTTAATTTTTTTTGTAGTAAAGGTCAGAGTACCCAGATATTACATAAACCCATTATATACTATTCAATGTTCAAAATGAGCCATGCCTGTTAAAACTATTATGAAAAAGATGAAGGGGGGATTTATACATAGCTTATGTTGGATATACACAGACAAAATGAATTTATCTTTGGAGACACCCATGCGATTTGACTCCTCCACTATATCTCTGTATGTTTACTAGTCCAAGTCTTCTTGTACTAAAACCAGCTAAGATATTGGGATGGCGATTTGCTGTTTTTAGTCCAAGCCCGTCCTATATGCTCTCTTATGACAGAGCTTAAGCGTTAGTGACCCGCTCAAATAAAACCACAATTATATGAAATAAAATATCACAATTGCGACAATAAAGGGATATTTTCCGCAGAAGACATGCTATTTTATCTGAAACCCACATCAGTTGTGAATTTAAAACGGTAATTTAATGCGAAAAGAGACATTTACCTCAATGTTTACAATTTTTTAAAAGTATGCGAACTCGCGGTTGACCTCGCGAACTGTGTTCGGCATTTTCCGTTGAAAATATTCCGTAGATTTTGGACAACAGCGCAAATTACGATGAATTCTCCATTGTAATCGTAATTATGTATGTCAATAAATAAAATAATAAATAGATTAATTAAACATTGGAGATATAAATGTAATACACTAAATAAATTACGGGAATTAGAACCCTCTCAACGTTTAAAACAGTGTAAACACAAGTTACGAGCATTAGATATAATATGCCTTATATGGTGCTACATTTCACCCATATTTGGTGGACTTCCGCGAAATTAAGATATATACTAAGCGAACAGGGCAATATACTGCTCTTGTTAAGCACACACAAAATCAAATCAAATTTGTATAAATTTTTAACCTTAAGTTTGAAAAGTCCCACTAAAACGGAAGAACTATATTTCGTAACTGTGTGATTCGGTTCTCCGATTATTTTATCAACACAGATGTCAAAATGCACATCACACGCATGGCAAGTCAGACACAAGAGTTCTAATTTGTTCCAATTTTGACAAGTTGCTTGCGAAAATTGTCAACAAAACTACCGTTCTGATCCTCCATTATGTCATTAAGTTTTTAGTGCGGGAATTGTTCTGAAAGCACATAGAAAACTGGACTTTCGGGCGATCGGTTTTCGCCATTTTTTTTCGGAAAACCCGCGCTATATATAGAAACGGAAAGTAGAATTCCCAGAACAAACAGCGGATTATGCCGAACTTATTCGGACCACTTCGGCTTTCGGTTAAAACGTAAACAAACAGAGAAACAAATCGATGTTTGTGGCAATCAACCGGAATATTATATGTGTAATTTAACATTAAAGTTAGATTATTATACACCATTATGACCTTAAGATGTAAGCCTTTCCGATGTATATAGCATCATGTATTGATTTGCTAGGTAAATCGAGTAAAATACACCACAAATTCCCGCCACAGATCGTGGGCGTAACTCGTGTGATAGGAATGGTATACAAGCAGGCTTGGACTAAAAACAGCAAATCGCCATCCCAATATCTTAGCTGGTTTTAGTACAAGAAGACTTGGACTATATGTTTACATGACCATATTTAAATTTAAAAAGTTAATATAATATAAAGAGCGTTTGTCTATGATATAAAGAGCGTTTATACTCTTATTGCCTTTATTATCTCTGGTCATTTTTCTCCTTTTGAGAAGAAAGGAGATTCCATTTTCCCACACAACAAAAACAACCTGGGGACTTTAAATAATTTGTAACATTTGTAACACTTGTAACACCCGTCTACGAGCGGTCTCTCTGGTATTTCAGAAAAATATTATAATACTTGTAACGCTTTGTAACATGTCGCTACACTGAGACGGTAGGAATAAAATATGCTGCGGTTTTCTACTGGGACTTTAAATCATTTGTAACATTTGTAACACTTGTAACACCTGTCTACGAGCGGTCTCTCTGGTATCTCAGAAATAATGTAACACTTGTAACGCTTTGTAACATGTCGCTACACTGAGACGGTAGGAATAAAATATGCTGCGGTTTTCTACTGGGAATTTAAATCATTTGTAACATTTGTAACACTTGTAACACCCGTCGACGAGCGGTCTCTCGGGTATCTCAGAAATAATGTAACATTTGTAACGCGTCGCTACACTGAGACGGTAGGAAATTAATATGCTGCGGTTTTCTACTGGGACTTTAAATCATTTGTAACATTTGTAACACTTGTAACACCCGTCTACGAGCGGTCTCTCTGGTATCTCAGAAATAAAGTAACACTTGTAACGCATTGTAACATGTCACCACACTACACTATATATATATATAAGACGGTAGGAATAAAATATGCTGCGGTTTTCTACTGGGGACTTTAAATCATTTGTAACATTTGTAACACTTGTAACACTGTTACAAAATGCCTAGTGGAGGAAAAATGTACCGGATTCATGCAATATATGCATTGGTCACATCCAGGACGAAGTCGTGTGCTTTCAAGTATATTTCATATTTCAGCCTCACAGTACAGCATGCAATAGCCATTATGTATATTCTTACATCGGGAACCTTCCCCTCCAAATGTGGTCAATATTTTTCAACAGTTAAATTGAACTTTCATCATGCCTGACTAAATATAAGTTAAAAATGTTCTTATAGTTAGATTGTCCAGCCAGTAATAGATGGGGAAGTGTTTGGGGGGGGGGGGGGGTGGGGTCATAAGTTGGGAAATTTCGAACTGTAGTGCATGGTTGGTATATATATATAACAGTTAATTAATTGTCAGTATATATTTTTTTTTTTATATGGCATTCAGATATAAATTAATAGTTTTATATGTATACGCTGTATTCGGTGTATTGGCATTCGATTGGGCACAAATTCCCATGGATATAAAAGTTCGAACCTAGGAAAATAAAAAATTTCAGGAGACACAAAACAACTATTTATTTCTGGAACTAGAATTCGTATCTGCCAATTAACAACTTTGCACAATAACACCTTATATCACAGTTGTTATATAATAGATACACTTTCATATTCAATTGCCTTCTAGTTGATGAGAAAACATGATTTGATTGTGTTATACATGACACCTTAGAAGTAAAAAATCGAAATCTTGTCTATACGATATTTAAGTTTTGACGATTCCCGCGGCTTCATTAGACTCTGTCACTATTCTTCTTTATAACAAACCAATCAGAATTATCCTATCAGGAACGTTTCGAAAATAAAAATTACGACATTTTAGAATTAACAAAAAAAAATTGCGAAGAATCCAGTTACGACATTTTAGAGCACCGATTTCCCTGATGAACATCGAAAAATTTCTTTTATACTTGAAATATTGACAAGTTATCTGAGGAACTTATATGTAATCGAACCCGTAGATTCCGAAAATGCAATTAAAAGTTTCGCGCCAAAATGGCTGGTATATATATACGACCTTTTAGAAGCCCACCGACGATAAGATAAGATAAGATAGTTTATTGCAATACACCAGTGCAGGCAGTTGCAAATAACATAAAGTACAAGTAAATTAAACATATTACATATAATATATGTGCATATGATATATAGTGCATGTATTCACGAGATGGTGAAATTCCCATCAACTTCTATGCGTCGAGCTTTATCGACCTAGTACATATGTATTTATCTTTGATCGTGGAAACATGTGCGTCGAATAATTAAGGTGAGTACTTCACAATCCTATAAAAAGGGTGAATCCAATTTAACATATTGTTGAGATGACAGGACAAATGAGTGGTAACAGCTGGGACATGCAATCTGGGACTAATATTTGTGTTATATATAGTAGTCACAGATGCAATTAAGTAACAGGACAATTGAAGTATAGCAGAAGTTAAATGTACTCCACACATATTTGTGAATAAAAAATATCACTGCCTATATACATGCAGAAGGTGCAACTGTACCATAATTATGTTTGGCCATGCATTGTCATTGTCGCATGGTATCGTGCAAAACGACACACGTGATCTCACAAACGTTCATAATAACACTTCAGGATCTCTAAAATGTGCGAAAAGTCACCAGCATCTCAAATTCTCGTTCGTCTTCGACTGTCAAATTATAACCATTCAAATTCCGTTGAACACTCGAAAATCACCAAAACAAAATAATAAGTGTAAACATAATCAACATGCGACTATAATTTATAGTCGATATTTTATGAGAGTGTGAGATATTGGGTGACTTTTTGCTCATTTGGGAGACCATGAATGACATGTGCATGATGTGTGTGTCTTTTTGCACATTATTACGCCCTATATATACATGTACTTTGGTTGTTTACTGCTATATGCTGTTCTTGTCTCGCAGGACAACACGTTTCGGGTTTTCGCGGATGTATCTTCGCGGATGTCTCATTGTTGCAGTATGTACCTTTTATGGCCGCGTTAATTGCTTGCTTGTTGTGTAGTTTCCGGCCGCAGGCCGGTTAGGATGGTCGGAATGCATTGTGCAGTTCCCTTCACCCTTAACGTTAATTGCTTTCGATGCAACATGTTTAAGTATGAACAATGGGTGGACCCACCGTGTAGGAACTGTTACATCGGAAGTCGTTCTATCACCGGTATGGTGATGGTTCTTGACTGATTTTTTTTACGGTTCCTTATATGATTAAAAATAATCATTTTCGGGACAAAATCAAGCATAGTTATAGATATATTGAATGCATTATACTTTCCCGAATGAACAGAGGCTGCAGAAGTGCCGTATTATCGAAACGTGAACTCTAGATCACAATTAACTCGGAATTATATATCCTTTTATTGCCTCCACTATTGGAGAGTTACATTTAAATAACATAGTTACAAACAATTCTAATACAAAAATGACAGTGGAATATATGCACATTTAAGGAATACGGCAACACAAAATAAAGCGAGATTACGCACACATGTAGTTACACACACACACTGAGTCTCAGGCACATGCAACCACCCAGCCGCGCACAGGCGTACACGTAAACACGTCCAGACACGCCTAGGCTTAGACGATTTTACAGTCAAACATACACGCGAAAGAGACATACAGACAGGCAGGCAGACAGTCACATAAGTATCTAGATATACATACATGCTGACAGATAAGCATGCAGACAGGAAGAAACACGACTGACAGGCATGCAGATGCAAGCTGACCGACACGTTCTACACATGCAAGTAAGTTTCATCAAAGATGTGGGAATCTAAGATTTGACAATAGAGTCAGACACACGCGCACTCCCTCGCCTAGCATTCAGTCGCACACGAACTCACCTACCCTCACACGCACTCTCACACAACCGAATGCACACACACCCTCATTTAAAGACCCACACACATGCACACGACCTCACACAGCATCACACACAAAATAGACATCAGTGTATATATATGCAACATTATGTCAAATGAACTCATCAAGGTGACATCAAACACAAATCCGATCAACTCACATGGATACCGTTAGACATTGAGCCACTATTATAGACATCAACCCCACTGTCTTTCACGAATAATGTTTCCTTCAATTAGAATATGTAGTAGCCAAAAATCCGGATTATTGGGGTTAGTTTTCCATCTGTAACTCAATGACTAAGAGTTTCATATCGGACCGTAGATACCGTCAAAGGAACAAAAGTGTCAATTGGATAAGAAACTGTATAGTAGCGTTTATTGGACAACAAATTGAGTAAATGTGAAAAGAATTTGCTCACGGAGTCCAAAGGTGGTAATTACCGCGTGTTATATACGGAAACATCGAAAGTCGGAATCAGGTTGAGGCCGAATATTGAAAAATCGACCATGGGAAAACCAAAAGTGCCTGATCACGAACACGTTGCTGCAAAATTATCATTTTAGATGCAATAACGAGAGGGCACCTTTAACTGTATGGACAGGCGATGCGATATATTGAATACAAATAATATAAAAATGCATAATAATGGTGTGAGTAAGTCAAGTGATGCACGATTTGCATAAAAATATCATTAAATCGTTCATTCAGACAACGGCTCAAAGTCGACAAGGCATTTGAGAGCATGATTCATATAGCCTCCAAAGTTTTGCTGTATGCAACACAAATGTTTGTTTTCGGTGGCGTATAAAATATGAAACGCATTCTGAACACGAACACTGAGTGTAAAGAATACACGTGTTATTCGTCTGTAAAATAGTTGAGAAAATATCCTGATATCGGTTGATAATTTGGAACAGTAGCCTCGTAATCAACATGTCTGCGTGTTACGGTTCTATTTCAAGCAAATCATGGCTGTGACGGTTCTATACATAATATTTATTCGAACGATTTCTGCACTTTGGGCTGAATATTGTCTTGTGTATCTGACATTTTAAACCAGAAAATGACTGCATAGCTTATGCCATTTACATAATACAACAGGTATATTAAGAAATAATATAATACATACCTAATAATAATAATAATAGTAAGTGACATTAATTGGCAGAAACCAAACATTGAACGTCCCGAGGGGTATAATATCATAATCATGCCTGCCTTTAACCCTTTACCCAACAAACCGGCCAAAACCGGCCAAATAAAGCTTCAACAGCCTAAAATATCTTCGGTCTGTCTCAATAGAACCATACAAATATGGATATCATTGGAACCGGCTCCTTGACCACATTGTGATAGTTACAGTTATGCCCTGTGCCAATGCATTCTCTTATATATGCGAGTCGACAATAGGTCGCCTCGCATATATAAGAGAATGCATTGGCCTAAAAAAAAACTTTTTTTAACACTTTTTACCATTTTTTCTTAAATTCTTTAACAATTTTATAATTTTTAATGTGTTAAGCCAATGCATTCTCTTATATATGCGAGGCGACCTATGGTCGACTCGCATATATAAGAGAATGCATTGGCACAGGGCCCTTCTGTTGGGTAAAGGGATATAGGCCTATAAATACCAATGGTAATAGAAATCTACTCTTAATAGATTATGAGATGTTATATTCATTTAATTAATACAGGGCCATTATTGAAATATCCAGGTGGGACAATGTTTCGATGCCAGCACCAACATATTTTTCCTCGAAAGTCCCGCCTAAGGGACATTTACGCACGTTCATCGCCCAGACATGAACATATCTTATGGAATCACGTTCAACTGAATCATTGATATTTTATGGCATTGACGTGGGATATGCGTCGTGGGGAGGGGGTGGGGATTGGACATGGATGGGTGCTTAATTGGCGTATGCCCCAAACTTTGGTCAAATTTTTCAACAGTTACAAATTTCATACCTTACACTAGATTGGTTGGAAATTTCACACCAACAATATGTTGAAATTGTTCCCTTTATATTATTTAATAGTTTGATTTTAGAACAATGACTGAGAAAAGTCCTTCCTTATGTACATACACAGATTGTAATAATAATGTGTTCGTTTAAATTGTAATTGTCCGCCGTGCTCATTTAAAATAATAACAATATTCAATTCATCGGGGCGACTTCTTTTAGGTCGACTTCGCGTCGGGTCGGCTTCCTATTTGGGTCTTCGTATGGGTCGACATCACATGGGCCCGACATCACTTGTACTCTTTTGGCTAATAGTCCTGAATAGTCACCTGATTTTACATTTAAAGGTTTATTATTGGTACACGTACCCGTATTTACATTCGTATTTACTGGTATAAAACAATTATTCCCTCTTACATGCGAGTGGATACAATTAATTGCATAATTGGTTGTAACCAGGTATCTCTTAACATGAATCTGAGTGGCATGGCTTCACTGTCTAGAGGCTTAGAAGTTAGAACAAACTCTGAGTGATTGCCGGTCAGATTATCCAGAACAGCAGAACAAGTGCGATAAAGAAATAACGAATTATAGCAACTAACCTAATATAATCAGCATCCAGCAAGCGGATGCCCAACATAAACTTCATAAATTGAGTCTGTGCTCACGCTTTCCGAAGTCCAGTGCTACGAAATTACACTATAGTTAACTGGCTATTGATTCATGACAATGTTGGACCTGCAAAACGCGTTATTTTCCAAACTAGCTGGCGAGTTGGTGAATTTTGATAGGCGTAACACAGGTTATTAAATAAGCATAGGAAGGCAGTGTAATTGATAGAAATTGATGACAATGGTGCAAATTTCAACTTAATGCATATATTAATTGTTGTGTTTATTTTGGTTAATTTCAAGACATGGTCAGATTGAACCAGTATCTTGCCAAATATTAGCCATAGTATTACCCGTATAAAAACGATTAAATGGGGAGAGAACCGACTCGATCAGGAGAGAACCCAAACAATTGTCAAAAATTCGAGGTTTTCGTCGTTGTTATGACACACACACAATGGAATGTTCGTTATTATTACGCTCGTTTGGGCCACCGATTGTGAGGGGGATGGAAAACTTAAAGGTACTCAATCCGATCAGACGCTCCTATATAAATTACTATTTCTTTGGCTTCGGTGCTAAAAAATATTTGATTCGAGTTGAGGAACATACCCGTCAAAACTCAGTGATCAGATATCAATTTTTGAAGTTAATTATTTCAATTGTTTCTAGCCCAGAAACTCGTGTTCAAACAGACGTTCTGACAGATAAAGATGGATAACTCTAAAATCAAGTGATAATAATAACCACTTAGAGTTATCCTTCTTTATCTGCCAGAACGTCCGTTTGAACCTGTTTGAACACGAGTTTCTGGGCTAGAAACAATTGAATAATTAACTTCAAAAATCGATATCTGATCACTCTGAGCTTTGACGGGTAGGTTCCTCGACTCGAATCAAATATTTTTTACCCCCGAAGCCAAAGAAATAGTAATTTAGGAGCGTCTGATCGGATTGAGTACCTTTAATCGAAGTATTAGCTAGATGGCTCCAAAATTATGTTTGAACTGTCAAAAGTCGTGAAAATGTATAATTTCGATCATAAGGAACCGTCACAAATCAGTCAAGAACCATCACAAACCGGCGACAGAACGACTTCCGATGTAACAGTTCCTACACAGTGGACAGCGGGGTCACCCATCAGATGTGACTTTTAATATAGAGTTGTGGCTCTTTGATAGTTCTTGAGAGTAATATACCATTCGACAGACGGTTACACAAAGGCACATTAGGTTTCACTTGGCAAGGGACACAAATCGGAGGGTGTCAGACCGGTTTTCCGAAGACCTATTACTACGAAGGCCCACAACTCCGAAGACCCGATTCTCTGACGGCCCACAACTCAGAAGACCCGATTCTCCGACGGCCCATAACTCCGAAGATCCGATTCTCCGAAAGCCCATAACTCCGAAGGGCCGATTCTCCGAAGACCTATAACTCCGAAGACCTATAACTCCGAAGGGCCGATTCTCCGACGGCCCATAACTCCGAAGGTCCGATTCTCCGAAGATTTTGTTTTATCGGGGTATTATCGTTTACTAAATAGTGTACAGTCCAGTGGCGAAGCCAAGGGGTCCCAAAATTCCCACTGCCCCCATTAAACCTCTACTTGCTATTTCAGACAACATGGGCCCCTACCAAAACATGTCCAATGTCATGTAAACGCCCGGAAATCGTTCATGGGGCATCAAAATATTCAAACTGTTCCTACTGCCCCCACCTAAATGGGAATCCTGGACCGCCACTGACTATACACCAGATACTATAACGTTACGTTGGCCCATGAGATGCCAGAGTAAAATGTACAGGGGTGAACGGGGAAGAACTTGTCGCCCCTGTGCATGTTAGGCTACTCTGACATTCTTGCAGCGTTTCGTTATAATATACCCGGTGCACACCAGTGGCGGAGCCAGGGTTCCAATTTAGGGGTGCACATTAATTAGCATATGTGGGGGATATGTGGGGGATATATCATGCATATGATATGCCGAAAGCATTTCACGAAGGCCTGATTTGGGGAGCGCATACATGGGAGGGGTCGCCCCCAATCGTTGGTCTGGGGGCTCCCCTGGGCAGGAACACTGTGAATATTTGAATGCCTAGGAGGGATTTCCTGACGTTTACATGACATTTGACATGTTTTTGGGGGGCGGTCTTCCCTAGGGCCCCATTGACCCCGCCACTGGACTGTACACTATTTTATAAGCGATAAAACATGATCTTCGGAGAATCGGACCTTCGGAGAATCGGCCCTTCGGAGTTATAGACCTTCGGAGTTATGGGCGTTCGGAGTTATAGGCCTTCGTAGTTATGGGCTTTCGGAGTTATGGGTCTTCGGAGTTATGGGATTTCGGAGAATCGGGACTTCGGAGTTATGGGCTTTCGGAGAATCGGGGCGTCGGAGAATCGGACCTTCGGAGAATCGGACCTTCGGAGTTATGGGTCTTCGGAAAAACGCTACGTAACCAATCGGAGAAAGCTGATTTTTTTTCTTCATGAATAAATAAGAACATGTTTATGAACAACTTGGCAAAAGTCCCCTAGAATCAGAGTTGAGCTTTTTTTTAGATATCTTGATATTTCGGAATGGTTCAAATTCTGAAGCATTTCCATCATGCCATATATGCGAATGCAGTCATATGAAGACCAATTAATGCCAAATTCATAATACATTGAAATATATACGAACAATGGTTATAGTCGTGAACCATATAAGTAGAATGTCTGTCACAAAACTCGGGCGGCGAAAACGTAATTTAAGTTGTGAAATATAGCGATCATTTTTGTTTAGATGTCCAGGAAGTGTCTGCTGGGGTCGCGAAGTTATGGAAGGGGGTCTGGATTTTTTATGCTGCTGATGTTTGTGCAGTAAATGAGGTAGTTGTGGAAATGCAAAGTTGTCGTTTAAAAAAACATACAAAAAATAAGGCGCGTTTGTCATCATTGAATAGTGTGTCGGATAACGTTCTAACGGAGGGGGAATTTTTTTCCGGGTATGTTTGCCCATCGATGGAGCCAAAATAAAAATAAAAATTCCTGCAAGTCTTTTCGCGTTTTGGCTTAAACACATTAGAATGTCAATATTAACATAAATGAAATATTTCACGATGATCAGACAAACAGTATAGCCTGTAGCCCATGCTAATTGATTGAATTTTGAAATCCAAGATGGCCGCTGGCAGCCATGTTTTTTTGCCGAATGACCCCAAAATGACTCGTTCCTATTTACATGTCAATGTTAACATCCATGACAAAAAGTATGGACATAAATTCATATACAGCTGTTTACAGTGAATCCCCCTCACAAATCTCTGTTTTAATGTTAAAGGGGTGGGTGTCCAAAAATGGTCGGGAAAATACTGCCGAAAACTGAAAAACAATTTGGACGCAGGGGATGGGTGGTTCCCAACAAGGGTCGAAAGGAAAAAAATCAGCATACGTGCCTGAAATTTGTTTCCGACCCCCCCCCCCCCCCGGGTTCTAGGGGGAAATTAATCATATGAAGTTCATATCAGTTTTAACACATCGTCGGTGTGAGTTACTGTCAACACTGTCGCCTTTCGAAAATAATCACGACAGCGAGGTCACCCATCAGATGTGATTTGTTCCGTTTGACTTTGAATATAGAGTTGTGGCTCTTTGATAGTTCTTGAGAGTAATATACCATTCGACATACCATACCAGTCAGCCGGTCATTAGGCACATTCGGTTTCACTTGGGACAAAAATCTGGGAAAGCTGATTTTTTTGTCATGGATTAATAAGAACATGTTTATGAACAACTCGGCAAGGAAATGTCTATTTACCATCGGATGGCAAATAGTGGTTCTACCGATATGCGCTATTTGCCATCCGATGGTATTTTAAAGGAAAAAAACATGTCATATCATCACAATACGCCCCTATAATGACAATTTCTACCCGCCTTCTTGGCAAATAGGCCCAGTTGACCCTCGGTTGACCACCTCCAGATATCGCCAATTTTGATGAGGAAGTTTTGATGAAGGAAATTTCCTATAATTTGAGTATTTAGTGGCACAAGCTGTCGCTATATGTCCACATACTCACGATTCCAACCCGCCTTACCGAAAACTGTGCCAAGTTGACCTTAGGTTGACCACCTCCAGATATCCTGGGGGGGGGGGGGGGGGTGGTTAATAAGAAATCGCCAAATTTTGAAAAAAAATCCTATAATTTGAGTATTTAGTGGCACAAGCTGTCGCTATATGCCCACATAATCACGATTCCTACCCGCCTTACCGAAAACTGTGCCCAGTTGACCCTCGGTTGACCACCTCCAGATATTGGGGGTGGTACATAAGAAATAGTCAAATCTTGAAGGAAATTTCGTATAATTTAAGTATTTAGTGGCACAAGCTGTCGCTATATATGCCCACATAATCACGATTCCTACCCGGCTTACCGAAAACTGTGCCCAGTTGACCCTCAGTTGACCACCTCCGGATATCCTGGTGGGATGGTACATAAGAAATCGCCCATTGTCTGTATAAAAGTATATGTGTTATTTCCTATGTATTATTGAATTTAGACAAATAAATATGTGTAAACTAAGAAATCGCCCAATTTTGAAGGAAATTTCGTATAATTTGAGTATTTAGTGGCACAAGCTGCATAATCACGGAATCGTGATTATGTGGACATATGGCGACAGCTAAGTCACAGCTTGTGCCACTAAATACTTAAATTATACGAAATTTCCTTCAAAATTTGGCGATTTCTTATGTACCATCCCTCAGGATACATGGAGGTGGTCAACCGAGGGTTAACTGGGCCGAGTTTTATGTAAGGCGGGTAGGAATCGTGATTATGTGGGCATATAGCGACAGCTTGTGCCACTAAATACTCAAATTATACGAAATTTCCTTCAAAATTGGGCGATTTCTTATGTACCATCCCCCAGGATATGCGCGGAGGTGGTCAACCAAGGGTCAACTGGGCACAGTTTTTCGGTAAGGCGGGTAGGAATCGTGATTATGTGGGCATATAGCGACAGCTTGTGACACTAAATACTCAAATTGTAGGAAATTTCCATCCCCCATGATACCTGGAGGTGGTCAACCGAGGGTCAACTGGGCCTATTTTTACCAAGAAGGCGGGTAGGAATTATAGGGGCGTATTGTGATGATATGACATGTTTTTTTTTCTTTAAAATACCTTCGAATGGCAAATAGCGCATATCGGTAGAATCGCTATTTGCCATCCGATGGTAAATAGCCGCTGCCACTTGGCAAAGTCCCCTAGAATCAGAGTTGTGCTTTTTTTAGATATCTTGATTTTTCGGAATGGTTCAAATTCTGAAGCATTTCCATCATGCCATATATGCGAATGCATTCATATGAAGATCAATTAATGCCAAATTCATTGAAATATATACGAACAATGGTTAGTCGTGAACCAAAAAGTAGAATGTCTGTCCCAAAATGGCCGCCAAAATGGACACAATGGAAAGAAAATTACATTTTGTGCAAAACCAAACAGCCAGTCCCAAAACGAGTGACAAGACGCTCGAAAATGTCATACCTCATCCAACATTAGTTGGACATATCAGACCAACAATAGGTTGAAATGTTCTCGTGGTAATTTGCCTGAGATACACCAATAGATATTAGGGATTTTGCAATTTTCAGGTTCATATCTCAAATTTTCTCATAAACTGGCCACACCACACCTATGGATTCTGCCCCTCCCCAGTCACGTGGGGGAGATTCTGTTCCTTCCCAGGTTACCAGTCATGTGAGGGAGATTTTGTTCCTCAACAGATTACCAGTCACGGTATATAGTGTCTGTAAGTTGATGGGGTGTGCAGATTTGGATAAAAGCATGAAAATTGGCACACATATAGATTAGAACATGGGGGTTCAGTTCGAAGCGAGACCCAAATTGGCAGACCCCTCGTATGACCTTGAGGTCAAGGTCAATGTCACCGACATGAATTTTCACTATAGGCTGCCTGGAATGGCCACAAGGGAGCTAAAATAGCTCGAATTGTGCTTATTACTTCATACCGAGGAGACATAATTTGACTAATATTGTAATATTCGGGGGCTTTATGTCAATGTTGGAATGTTTATGGTGACCTTGACCTTGAAATTTCGTGTTGGGGCAAAATACCAATTTGAAGAAAGAAGGCATAAAATGGTATACCGTCTCTGTGATACAGAAATTACTATTTCTACTTATTTCATTGAAGGAAGTGATAATAGCCAGGTTCAGTCACACATTTAAACGTTTAATTGTGGTACTATAGTATATTGCTATGGATACACACATGGCATGAAAAGTCATGATATTTTACGGCGCCAAAGCTACACGTTTTGAGATATCGGCCCAACCGGTAGCAGAACGTGTAAACAATAATCCGATGGTAAGCGACATGTCCACAGTGCAACCACCGACATGCTTAATTGACTTCAATCAAGACACAATATTTCCGCACTGAAATAACTAATTCGTGGCCATGAAATAACTAATTCGTGGCCACGAAATAACTAATTGACCGATATAGATCAAATAAAGGGTGTTGTACGGGCCATGGCTCGCAAAGCAAGCTAAAGTTTCACACCTTCAGCCCACCTCAAGCGAAAATGATAACTAACCAGAGGGGTCCATATGTATGGTACCCAAGCCTTAACATTCCGCAATAATGGCTTGCTTTAGGATTCAGTGTCGTAGCATTTTGAAACTCTATACAAGCAATGACTTATTGTCTGCGAAAAGATATTATTATAGCATTGTTTGCACATTTCTTTCAAAACTAAACTTCCTTTTTTCAAAGGATAACCAATTCATTTTACCAACTGGGTGTATATGAGGAGTTAGTGAATTAAAGGGTGTGCTATATCACGATGCTAGCTACTAGTTTGGCGACCATAGTGATAGCTAGTAGTTGGTATACCACACAACAACCACAAGTCTCGCATGAGTATGTGATTGGGGGGGGGGGATAACATCGGGATGGTCGAAAGGGCCTATAGGTCTCTATCCACACTGCTAGAATTTATGACACAGTATTTATCTGCTCATGTCCAACATGTGATGATTTTAGCACAATAACTGCCATGACCTTTCAAAGGACAACTTTCTCTAGTGTGGTGAGATATCAACATTCAATGGGAGCAAACTTCTTTTTTGTTATCGATGAGATCAGTACGCGCGCCGCGTGTATACTAATGTCGTAATTCCTGTTTCGCATGGGCGTTGGAGTTTATGCTAGGGGTTTTATTTATAGAAAAATGGGAATTTTTGGGACGGATTTAAAAGTCGAACTGCGCGACCAGGAGGCCGAGTCCGGTAAAAGGTGTAGTTGGGAATTTCAATTTCGTTTATTGTCCTTTACATTATTATGTCAATAATGTTGATTTTTGGTTTGTGACAAGCTCTGTCAATTAAAAATAAAAGAAATGAAAAATATAATTTGTAAGTCTTATATTTCAATTTTTATAGACTTGTTTCGTTCTGCAGCCCACTGGGGGTTGTGGTCGGAGACGGCCGAGTCGGCCGCCGGTTCGTTAATTAGGGGCTGGTTGTTATTGTTATTTTAACGGAATTCTGAGTTGGTCATTCACGAAACCAATATATTTTATATTCTATAATTACAAACATGGGTATATAATATATGATCTTCAGCGCGTTACCATTTCTGACTTTGGTTTTCTTGTTCTCATTTGATGGTTAAGTAATCAGAATTAGCACAGCACGTATATGTATGATATATATATTATGGTGTCGGGTTTTTAGTAAGGAATATGTCTATGCTCAATGCTCTTGTATCCACACTCTAGTTATATCTTTAGCATGAATTAATCTTTCATATCAAGCTATTCATCAGCTAAATTATGTTCCACCATTTTGATACCAACAACATGATGGATATTATGTTCTGGACAATATGTATCATTTATTGGGTGTGCAATGTGCATGTAATGCTTGTTGTAATATTCTCATAATTGTTACCAAATTGAATATATGTAGGTTCGACATATTCAACAAATAATCTTTCTAAACATTGCCCACATGTGATTTTCCTTTTCTTGAATACTGACCAGAAAATCGATTACCATGTCAGCATGCCAAGTTTTTGCCACCGTAGTGCCTATATGCCAAATTTGGGTAATACATGCATTCTGCAATGCGTTGGGTGACTAAAATGAGCAAAATTTTACTTAGTAAAAGTGGCATATTTGAAGTCATATGTATGTAAATTTGGACATTTATAAGTAATGTTTTGTCTTAAAAATCTTATAACTCATATCGTCTGAGAAAAATAGAAATTTTGACCTTTGACCTTGATAACAAGGTCATCAATGTCACTTTCACACTTGGGTCTCGCTCTTATATTGACCCCCATATCATGAGCTATATGTAGACCAAGTTTCATGGTTTTATCCAATTTTGCTCACTGGCCATTTTTGGGACCTTAGAGCAACTACTATCATGTGAGGCCGATTCTGTTCCTCCCCTGGTTACCAGTCATGTGAGGGAGATTATGTTCCTCTCCTGGTTACCATTCATGTGGGAGAGATTCTGTTCCTCACCTGATTACCAGTCATGTGAGGCCGATTCTGTTCCTCCCCTGGTTACCAGTGACATGTGAGGGAGATTCTGTTCCTCCCATGGTTACCAGTCATGTGATGGAGATTCTGTTCCTCCCCTGGTTACCAGTCATGTGAGGGAGATTCTGTTCCTCCCCTGGTTACCAGTCATGTGAGGGATATTCTGTTCCTCCCCTGGTTACAAGTCATGTGAGGGAGATTCTGTTCCTCCCCTGGTTACCAGTCATGTGAGGGAGATTCTGTTCATCCCCTGGTTACCAGTCATGTGAGGGAGATTCTGTTCCTCTCCTGGTTATCAGTCATGTGAGGGATATTCTGTTCCTCCCCTGGTTACCAGTCATGTGAAGGAGATTATGTTCCTCCCCTGGTTACCAGTCATGTGAGGGAGATTCTGTTCCTCCCCTGGTTACCAGTCATGTGAGGGAGATTCTGTTCCTCCCCTGGTTATCAGTCATGTGAGGCCGATTCTGTTCCTCCCCTGGTTACCAGTGACATGTGAGGCCGATTCTGTTCGTCCCCTGGTTACCAGTCATGTGAGGGGGATTCTGTTCCTCCCCTGGTTACCAGTCATGTGAGGCCGATTCTGTTCCTCCCCTGGTTACCAGTGACATGTGAGGCCGATTATGTTCCTCCCCTGGTTACCAGTCATGTGAGGGAGATTATGTTCCTCCCCTGGTTACCAGTCATGTGGGAGAGATTCTGTTCCTCACATGATTACCAGTCATGTGAGGCCGATTCTGTTCCTCCCCTGGTTACCAGTGACATGTGAGGGAGATTCTGTTCCTCCCATGGTTACCAGTCATGTGAGGGAGATTCTGTTCCTCCCCTGGTTACCAGTCATGTGAGGGAGATTCTGTTCCTCCCCTGGTTACCAGTCATGTGAGGGAGATTCTGTTCCTCCCCTGGTTACCAGTCATGTGAGGGAGATTCTGTTCATCCCCTGGTTACCAGTCATGTGAGGGAGATTCTGTTCCTCCCCTGGTTATCAGTCATGTGAAGGAGATTCTGTTCCTCCCCTGGTTACCAGTCATGTGAGGCCGATTCTGTTCCTCCCCTGGTTACCAGTCATGTGAGGGAACAGTTGGGAAAATGAAAGCCCAAAGGTGTGCAAAATGTAAGCAAACTTGTGATTTGGTCTGTTTCAAGCAAGCCTGAATATAGTGTGCCTGTCACTTGCAGAATGAGGTCCCCAAAGGGTGAATTTAGTGACGCTATCCCGCATAGCGGGCTAGCATAAATAAACTCACCCTCTGCTGGGGACCTCATTCTGCATGGCCTCATCTGCTATGGGGGACATAGACTCAGATTTAAGTTCCAAAATGGTGAATATTGTGATGTATACCCATTGGGAACCTCGATTATGCAATGTGTCGTCTGTCAATTTGGGGATATGGAGAAACTAAACTAAAAATAAAACGACAGGCACACTAAACTCAGGCTTGGTTTTAAGGGGGGGGGGTGCAGTTGGAAAATTCCAAGGTGGCACCCCCTCCCGCAGAGACCCTCCACCCTCCAGCACTTTTCAAATAATTTCAATTATTTGTCATTTTTTTGGACAATTTAGTCCGAGACCGTCTTCTCGTCGACCTTTTACTGGACCACTAAAACATTATCGGGGGTGAAAAATAATAAATTTCAAACATCGATATCTGATCACTCTGAGCTTTGACGGGTGGGTTCGTCGACTCGAATAAAATATTTTTGACCCCAGAAGCCAAAGAAATAATAATTTGCGAGCGTTAATTCGGATTATGCATCTTTAAAGTGTGCGAAGTTAGCTCGACGTTCGATTTCCATTAGATACACCCCTGGTCAAGTGGTCCTGCTAATGTGCTATGATGTGATGGATCATGCTGAATTGCTATGATGTTGTTAGGGCAAACTGATGCTGTTAAAAAAAAGTACCATTATATGTTTTAATTTGTCTTTTTCGCGGTGTTTCGATAATCTGAACATATGCAGGTAAAGCCATAATGCGTATCAAACATTCAAAAATATATTATTGCGAAATAGTTTAAATACTGGTTGTATTAGTTGTTGAAATCGACTATAATCAAGATGGTTATTCACGTCGTTTTAGAAACACCATTTCAAATATATATATGTTACGAAATGTTTCATACACACGCTGGTTTCATCTCAAATCGCTCGGATTAGCCAAACACCGCGAAAATGACAACTTAAGAAAAAATAACGGCATCAGTTTGCCCTACCAGCACCATTGCAATTCAGCAGGACCACCAGCATCATATCATATTGGCAGGACCACTTGATCAGGAGTGAAATATTCGAATGAACTTTTCATGTTCGAACATCGAACCTACTATATAATGGGCTCATGAGCCCGATCAAATTATTTTTTCTGATATAGAAAACGTGCAGATGGCGCATGGTGTCAAATATAATATGGCATCTTTAAGATATACCCTGTCCAATTTAACCCTTTCATGGCGGGAGCTGCACTGGTTCAGCATTAAAGATCATGTGCCAGTGCATTCTCTTACATAGGGAGCATAGCTTATATAAGAGAATGGACTGCCTTACAAGGTCAGGGTAAATATTGTTAGTCCAATGTATTCTCTTATATATATGAGGCTCCCTATGGGAGATATTCGAGAATGCATTGACACAGGGTTTTCGCACAATTTCAGAAAGCTCCGGTCATTGAAGGGTTAACACCCCTAATTTATATATATTCGGCTTCGATGGTAAACAATATTTGATTTGAGTCCAAGAACCCACCCTTCAAAACTCATTTATTAAATTTCTATTTTTGAAACCCTATTTATTTTCCCCACCTCGAATATGTCTTAGCAGAAATTCTACCGGAAATATATGCCGTAAAAGAGTTCGGGATGTCACTCAAGGTAGCTTTTTTAGCAGATCAGATATTGGAATAATAGCCACGAAAATGATCGCCAGAAACAACATTGACAGTATCTTGTTATAGTTGACATGCGGATACATAGGTATACATATCCCCGAGTCAATAATCATGTTTTATTCATGAAAACAGACAAGTTATAATATCATGCCGATCACATGTGAAATAATATGTTTGTTACTTTTGTGATGACACGTGCTGTGGAATTTCAGTTCGAGCCAGGTATACCAAATATGGAATAGGCGGTGTAGACAATAAATAGATTTCAAAAATCTAATTAATCTAATGACTCTGTGGTTTTAAATGTGAGTTCGTCGACTCAAATCAAATACGGTTCGCCCCGAAGGCAAAGAGATAGTCATTTATGGGTGTTAAATGTCGTTTATGGTTTGTTTCGTCACATGCCGTCGACGATGGATCGATCATTCCTTCTGAATAATCATGTATTGAGCAACGTGGTGACGTCTTCAAAAATTTCAAAGCAAGCCAACCAAACCATAGTTACTGGACATAAAGTCCCCAAAAATAAGTTTTTAATCGAAATTATAAATCGGTATACTAATATAAATGCCTTATAAATACCGATTTATAAATTCGATTAAAACCTTATTTTTTTGGGACGTTATGTCCAGTAACTGTGACCAAATGTTAAAATCAGTACAATGAGTCAACAACTTCGAATATGATCCCCCTGGTGCTAATAGTAAATGAAAATGATGCTTTCCACATATGTCAATCAAATAATTATTTAAGAGCAGAAATATTCAACCAATCAGCGACTGAGCCGGTCGATTGCTGAATTGAAAACATTCTGATTTAAATATAGTTTTACCCTAATCGGGATAACTCCGCATACATTAAGCAAATCCGCTATTTTCAAACAATATTTTTTGTTGTGAAATCATAATGTACTGAACTGGTGATATATGCACTGCACGATGTCGGGAATTTATCCATAACTTTTACGGTGTCTTTTATTTTTGGTGACATATGTTAATTTGTATAAATTTAAAGACTATAACATGGCCAGTGTGTGTGCATGTAAACCAGCATAATCTCCAGGCTGTGCACCATTTATTAATGTATTTGAGCAGACGACTGTATCCTAGCAATATAGTTATCCCAGTCCTGGGAACTTGTTGATGCACCGACCCCTTCGGACAGGGAACTTTATAACATTGAACAACCAAGGCAGGGAATATATTCTTTTGTTTATATGTGTTCTTTGGTAGTCTATTTAAAAGTATGGGGCCAGCTTGAAATTGTATGCTTTTAGTGAGCCGATATCGCAAAAAAACATTGAATTTATTACCCTGGAGAAATCCATTGATTGCAAGTAGCGCAAAGCAAAATCGCCCATAAAGTCCCTTAAAGGTGGATTATCTATTTGTAAACATGTATTATATAGTTACCGGGGTATAAAATATTATATCTGAATCGAAGACTCCTGTCCGGAAATGCTTCTATTGATTAATATTAATTTTATTTCGAATATTTTCTGGTCTAAAAAGGTATGGTTATTTAGCTAACGAACAATATTGGTTACTGTTAACAGAGACCAGAAATTTTATTGTGTAATATTGTCACAAATAAACGTTAATTATATATACGCATTATCGCTTATAACTATGGAATAAAACAATACAACCAATAAATCTGGGACGTAGCCATAGGAAAAGCCTAATGATCTATATCGCAATATGGTATCATCCGAATGGTCTGTTCTAAAAATAGATAAATAAACGGTCCCAATAAAATATTCGAAATAAAATTAATATTAATTGATAGAAGCCTTTGCGGACAGGGGTCTTGAGTTCATATTTATTATTTTATACCCACGCAACTATTTCAATTTTGTTATTTAAAGAGATAATCCATCTTTAAATAATGTACCATCCATCTGGGGCCTTCGCTTAAACTATTAAGCAACAGGACTGTTATGAACAAAGAAATATTTTCCTCGCGTTAATTTTTGACTTTATAAGGTTCCCAGTAAAAACTTCAAAAAGTTCCCAGGGTTTGAACTGGTGATGATCTCTAGATGAGTAGAGGAACATGGCACGATCTAAGAATAAACGAGCATGTGAGATTTTGACTTTTATGACAGAAACATGTAGACAATTGAACAACACAAGCACATACAATCAAAGCTATATACAGATGTACACATTTATACATTAACATAGTATGGAGACCCATTTTCAAAAATACATTTTTAGCAAAATTTTATAATTTCACTGTTTGATGGTATGCATGTGTTAGTGTCCAACTAACTCTTCATATATAACTTTTGCTGCGGATATTTGAATGGAAATCCATATTCAAAATTCGTCACTTGACCTCCCTAATAAAATTTGAGAGGTCATTGTTGGTATTCAGTGTATATATAGACTCACCATACGCCCCAAAGATACCGAAGACTATGCGATCAACACCTCCCTTAGACATTTTAATAAAACTCATTATAGTGGAATTCTACATTGGAAAAACTGTCTCATTCACGAATCACATAATGGTCCCTATCCACTCAAAAACACTATATATTATTTTTTATGACGATAAAGGTTATCACAATCGCCTTCAATTGAAGTATCAACGCAAACAGCCGATCGTTGTCTGTTCAAAATTGTGTCGAATTTCGACATGAAATATATTTTTGATATAACTAATAACAAGTGCAATGCCAAGCATGGGATATTCACCCGATGCTCTGTTTAGAGAGTGGGCAATACTAAATATTTGTATGGATGGAGAATTTTTTTAATTTTCTAAAGCCAAGAAGTAGGTATCCTTTCCCCTTAAACTGTGCTATCAATACACCAAAGCACATCCAAATCCAGTGACCCATGCCCATGTTACAAGCTGAAATGTCCATACAGATACAAACTGCATAAATTACCAAGTTAAACAAGGGCTTCAAAAATGTTAAAGTCAAACAAGGGCCGTAAATTTGATAAAAATGAATAGACGAAACCTGTAGTACATGTAAGTCGGTATTCTTTCTCCGAGCTGTGCTATCACCATGCCAACGGACAACGCAATCCGATAATTAACACCCGAGTTTCAAGGTGATATGTTCGGACGGACGGACGGAACCATCGTCTGTATGCCCGGAAGGTCGGGGGCATAATAACAGTAAAGGATAACTCTATATTTACTGATTTTGAAATATTCCATAAGCGCATTATCCCATATTCGATAAGTCACGTTGAACGTATAATATTCCACACAATATTTAGTTTGATGTGTATTTTATTCACAATACAGCTATTTATAGTCTTTAAGGAGGAGGTCAGTGACCAATTTTGAATGCATGCAAATCTCCACAACAAAAGTTACAGAGTTGCAAATATTTCTTGGCGTGACTTTGTGCGGTATTGAAAACAATACACATATATCTGGCTTGTAATTTGTTACATTAGAATGTTGATTTTTTTTTTTAAACTAGGTCAAGTGTTGTATTTCCAGAAAAAAATTCTCAAAAATAAATTTATAGGATAAATTGCCTATTTACCAAGCCCAGCCGCCAGTTAAATGTTATGTCTGTTTAATGATATGGCTGCTTTAGTTCCCAGACAACTGCTTCATATATAACGTTTGCTGGGGAGATTTGCATGGAAATCCCCATTCAAAATTGGTCACTTGTTGTTGTTATTATACTTCCATGGTGTAACCATGGAAGTATATTGTTTTTGTACTGGTGCCGTTTTCCGTTTATTTGGAAATACTCAGAAACTAAGGGCAGTAGGAACGTGAAATCTCCCGCGGTCTACTAAGTGCAATGGTATCGGAAACTCGGCCGAATGGATTTTGACGGAGTTATGGCCCTTTTTCGATTATTTTTCATTATTATACTTCCATGGTGTAACCAAGGAAGTATATTGTTTTTCTATTGGGGTAGTTTTCCGTTTATTTGAAAATACTCAGAAACTAATTGCAGCAGGACCGCGAAATCTTTAACGAATATAGGCATCTGAGGTCTACTAAAGATAATGATATCCGGATTTCGGCCCAATGTTTCAAGACAGAGTTATAGCCCTTATTCGATTATTTTTCATTATTATTATTATACTACAGTATTTTTCAACGCCCAAATCTCTGAATGTATTAGTACTAGAACACTCAAGTTTGGTAAGTATGTTGGGGTAAATGAGTTCTATGCCTTTGGCTCATAACGGATATTGTCCGCATTTACCCCGTGGAGTTATCTCCCTTTATATGAAAAAAATGTCATTTTATTATCTCGGAAATTATAAGGAGCAGAGCATCGAAAATTGGACCGTATGTACACCTCGGTATGCCCTACTGCCCACGGGCATCAAAACTTGTGTCCGCGCTTTCCCCGAAGAGTTACCGCCCATAAACAGGGGAACCTCTATTTTATTGTACTCTGTTGTTCTCCCGTATCATTCCAGATAACTGCATTTGGTTTTCATAGCCGTGATGACCGTTCTAAGTTTAGTCCGAAAAAGAAATTTTAACAGGGTCGGACATATATTTTTACATTGATGTGGGGGCAAAATTTTCTCAAAAATGTGTTTTTGATCGATATTCATCTATTTAAGTATATACATTCCCTGAACGAAAACAAACCCAAACCAAGAAGGATTTTTGAAATCCGATAAGAATTGCAAGAGTTACAGGCCCTCAAATTTTGCAGTTTGGGCCATGTGCTTGTGACCACATCTCCTCCGAAGATGTCGAAGTTTGGATGTCAACTGATACGCCAACGTGTGCGGACGAAAGAGTGCACGCGGTGGGCCAAATTTTGCCAGTGTCTGTTCATTATTGTGGGTATGGGGAGGGGTGGTCCGTGGTACCAATTTTTAATTCTTATCGGAATAAGATGAAACTTGGAATTTAACATCTACAACACCACCCGATCTAGAAACTGAAAGAATTTCGAAATTCCATTGAAAACTGACAAAGTTAGGGGTCCTCAAATTTTGCAATTTTGGGCCCATGTGCTTGATAACACATCTCCTCCGAAGACGTCGAACTTTGAATGTCATCTGATACGCCAATGTGTGTAGGCTGAAGAGAGCACGCGGTGTGCCAAATTTTGCCAGTGTCGGTTCAGTTTTGTGGGTCAGGGGAGGGGTGGTCCGAGGTACCAAAATTTATTTCGTCTCCGAATTATATGAAACTTGGAATATAACATCTACCATACACGCTAATAACAAATCTGAAAACAGATCGTAAATCCGTTAAAAACTGGGGGAGATTTTGGAACTCAAAGTTTGAATATGGGCCCATATTCTTTCCAATAACCAAAATGTTCTTCTTTTCCGAATCAGATGAAATTTATAATATGCAATCTCAGTAAGTAGCATACATATAACAAAACTTAAAACAATTTTAAAATCCATTGGAAAATCACCGAGTTATGGTCCTTCAAACATAGCATTTTGGGCCTTGTGTGACCATTTCCCAATCCCGTCACCCAATTTCGAGGCAGGAGTGGGGTCAATTATAAACACTTGAGATCAACACACAAATGTTAAGGACAGCACACAATCATCTTACTTCATATTTTCCATCCCTAAACTGCGATTTGTTCAGTTCATGATTCGCCCTATTATTATACTTCCATGGTGTAACCAAGGAAGTATATTGTTTTTCTATTGGGGTAGTTTTCCGTTTATTTGAAAATACTCAGAAACTAATTGCAGCAGGACCGCGAAATCTTTAACGAATATAGGCATCTGAGGTCTACTAAAGATAATGATATCCGGATTTCGGCCCAATGTTTCAAGACAGAGTTATAGCCCTTATTCGATTATTTTTCATTATTATTATTATACTACAGTATTTTTCAACGCCCAAATCTATGAATGTATTAGTACTAGAACACTCAAGTTTGGTAAGTATGTTGGGGTAAATGAGTTCTATGCCTTTGGCTCATAACGGATATTGTCCGCATTTACCCCGTGGAGTTATCTCCCTTTATATGAAAAAATGTCATTTTATTATCTCGCAAATTATAAGGAGCAGAGCATCGAAAATTGGACCGTATGTACACCTAGGTGTGCCCTACTGCCCACGGGCATCAAAACTTGTGTCCGCGCTTTCCCTGAAGAGTTATCGCCCATAAACAGGGGACACACTATACACCGGGATCTGAGGTTTTTTTTTTTTTTTTTTTTTTTTATAAGTACAAAGCTCTAAATTTTGTATTGCATATTCCGAATTGGACGAGAGATTCGGACTCGAATATACCGCTTAAAAATGTTTTTACCCAGTACTTTCCGCGCTACGGTGTACGGAAATATTGCAACTTCTTTTCCCGCCAATTCCAAACGGGCTGGTTAAAGAGCGAGATAATGTCGTAGCATGTACGTTGACATACTTTATGTACGTCTTATGTGTTTAAGGGGGAGACGCACTTTTGCATAAATCCAGCCAAAATGGCAAGAGATTTTCAACGAAGAATTTCTCTGGATCTATCTGGCGAAAAATGTGGAATTTCACAAATCATCTTCTTTGTATATAGAATCTGAGCAATTATTAAGAGACGATAAAACAATGGATTTTAATACCTTCGAGAGGTTTAAATTATTCCCCCCTTTTTGTTTTGGCCCTTTCGGCACCAAGAACTGCTAGAATAAATATTAATTTCACACAACACTCCAATAACCAAATAGCTAGCTTATTAATTGTCTTGGCTCTATGCGAGGATGCTTCAGTTGTATTTTTATGTTGAGTTAGGTTTTAATCGCATAATATAGAATCATACCCCATATGTTATAATGAAGAATATAAAGCAGTCACAAATATCCCAGCCCATTGAAAACAAATGTTGATATACAATGTTGTCCACTCAAGCAGGGAGGAATCAAATAAAATTAGGCCACAGTGTTAAGAGATATGATGGCCAGCTTCAAGTTGGTTATGAACCCATGACCCATAACTCATCTCAGCCTAATATTTCACTGATCATTAGACATGACACGAACATTTTCAAATATAGAAAATTATTTGTGGGTAGTTGCTTTTCTAATTGAAAATAATCATAACAGTTCATGAACCAAGAACAAATTAAGTCTCCTCTCATGATCTTCAGATATGATATCATGGACTACAATTTTGAAATAAAATCTATTTTAAAGAACTTCTTGGTACCGGAAACAGTGAAATTTTAAATATTTTTCATGCCATAAAAGTGAAGTAAATAAGGTTATAATATCCAATTGGTCAATTGTTATTAAATATTGTGTCACAATAATTGCTTGTACCATATCCACAAAGAAATTCCTGACAGGTTTTGAGAAAATCCATTTTGAAATACCAGGAAATTTTGGCAAAAACGTGCGCCTGACCCTTAAAATTACCGGGAACGTTATTCTTGCATGTCTACCTCTGTGCGAGACGCGTTCCGCTCTGATGTATCGAATATTAGTGTCCAGGTACATGTACTCATGAGATAGGCAGGTAACAATGGCACACTAGTATTGGAAGAAGGGACAAGGTATGTGGGTGATATAATCGATATATCGATATACAGGATTTAAATCATTTGAAGAAAAACTGGTGAAAGCCATATCAATTTCCCACCTGTATTCGATAGTTCAGAGATAAAGGAGACAAACGCTCTTTGTTTTAACTCTTATCTGGAATAGGCTAACAAGGAGCGCTCCTAGTCGTTCAACGGAAAAGAGCTTCGGGTGTTATGCTCTGCCTGAATGGTAGAGCGTTTGTTTCGCTTCTTTGCGAAAACATGAAAACAGCTGGAAAATGGTTGTGACCATGGAAAACATTTTTCAGAGCATATAAAGCCGGTATATCAATATTTCGTGTATTTTTGCAACATATCTTATACCTCCTTCCAAATTAGGTAGAACACATTTGGATGTCCGTTTAAAATTCGTTGTTCAATTGTAGTTGTTTTCATTCTAGTGCTTTATCTATGAAGAAGTGTATTATGTAATGGCCAGCAGCACGTTTTTCCAACATTTCTTGATATTTCACAATAGATGTTCTCAAAATCTGTCTGGAATTTAGTTTTGAAATTTAGTACAAGTGATTATTGTAATACAATATTTGAAAACCGCCAACTAGTTGGAAATTATAACCCCATTTACTAAACGTTTATGGCATAAAAATATGTTAAATTTCACTGTATCCGGTATCAAGATCTTCTGTAAGATAGAACTTTGTTCAAAAGTGCAGCCCCATATATCTATCGTATCATATCTGAAGATCACGAGAGGAGACTTAATTTTTCTTGATTCATTTTCATAATTATTTAAGAATTAAATATATACACTGCGCATCGGCGTGTATAGTATAGAAGCGGAGTCCTACAATCAGTTTCTGTGGTCAAATTCTACTATACACGCCGATTCGCAGTGTATTTATTTCTATTGTAATTCGACTGTATGTTTTGGTGACGTACGTCAACCTGCTATATAATAGCCCAGTTTCTAGCTCTGCGTGGTATGATTTTCCACCAAACAGTTCTTCTCTTAGAACCTGTAACGTCACTATTGAACGTCGAACCCTTTTCATTGCCTTTTTGGCAAAACAAAATTAAGTTAAGAGTTATTTTTGTTCAATCTTAAATAAAATTAAGTATAGTACAGTAGGTAGTCATTATATATGTCTCTTTCTTCAGTCTGTTGCATGACATTAACCAAATGCCCGTGTGATTTGACTTCTGAAAGTTTGATGCTTTGGCAGCATTTCACTGATTGTACCACATTTTTGTGTGGTACAATTTCATTTAGCAAGACAACCAACCATAAATAGGTGTCTATATTTGAGAATGTTCGTGTCACGCCTGCATATCAATAAAACATTGGTTTAAGATGATGTTTATGTCATAGAACCATAGCCAAATCACCAGCGGACTAGATATCTCCAATACTGTGGCATATTTACAGTTGATTGCTCTCTGCTTGAATGGACTTGCCTGCATAAGGGTACGTTCATACGCTGGCAATATTGCACTGCAAAAATGCCAGCTGCAAAATTGCCAAAACGGATTAATTTCTGCCCGCTGTCAACAAATCACCGTTAGTAGTGATCAATAAACGACAGACGTTTTGCGTGATTGATGAGCTGTTTGCAATATATTAGAACACGATGCGTGTTGGTATTCTTAGGCCAGTCAAAATAATGTCACTTGACATGTTGGAATGTGATATCGCCACGGCCAGCTCTCTCGCGGGGATGCTGCTATATGAGTACAATAAACGTCACCTAGACAGGACTTGACTCAACGGAGATAACCGACCAATTCAAATCTTCCCTGGTATCATCCCAAACTCCAAACTTGTCATTCCAATAATTTTAGTAACAAACTCGTTGGTCTTCATGTTAAGCAAAACAATAAGATAAGAAAAACGGGGGGGGGGGGGTGACGTGGTGCTGATGTTAAACAAAACAAAGAAATCAAATAAATAGTAACACAAGTTAATCAAAAGCACACAATATATTGTTATTCAAATGGCATGAATAATTATATAGGCCCGCATATGCTTTATCAATGCCAAAGACTAACATCCCATTATCCCCACTGTTAGACCCCGCCCCCACCATCACCACGACACAAGCAGTCACTTTTAAACCACTACACTTACATCGATATCGCAGTCTGGGTAGATGGTGTTGACACGTATTCGAACCCCAGCTTGATCTGAATTGAGTGATATCTCAATGTGCCATTATGATCGAAACATGACCATTTCGATAACAATTGAGAATTTGCACACGCTCACTGAAGTAAGCACATTTGAAGTAATGCATGGATACTCATAGTGAGTTCTGCCACCACCTCCCCTATAGCTCCCACATTTATGACTCGGGAAGCATCACTTTTGGTACTCTTTGTATTATGCCATATCATCTTATCCTCATATAACGGAGATCCGTACACGTGTATAATTAAGTGTGTATGGGAATCACAGAGAACACACCCCGATCCCATTCGATCGTATCAAGGACGGTACAGACACAATAAATGATGGTTAGTGACCTTGTGTTGTGGCCACCGGCAGAGAGGTATACGCCGTTATCATATATCACCGTTGATTGTTGACGACCAGCCACGACCCAACACGAGCTAGTCGGTAGCTGGCAAAAATGCCAACTAACAAAACAAAACTACCTTTGCAGCTGGCATTTTTTGCAGTTTGCAGTGCAATATTGCCAGCGTATGAACGTACCCTAACTGTCTAAGTTAAGTACAGACCCTCGTACGCTGAGAAACGATACGATTTATTTGCATAAACACCAATAAAGGCAGTGTGCTAACAATACAATTCATAATAAAACAATAATTAATCAATAATTACATGTGAACATGGCATGTATATCGCTACATGTATTTTATTGTGGGAGTGCATGTTTACACAGACTGCATGCTCACCAACATTTGTTTTCATTGGGCTAAATTATCTGTTGCTGCTTTATTCTTCACTGTGGTGTATGTCGTATAATATAGCATGCAATAAAAACCCTAACTCAACATTATGACACAAATTAAGCTTCCTCCATATAGCCAAGACAATGAGCTATTTGGTGATTGGATTATTGTGTGAAATTATTAATTATTTTTTAGCAGTTCTTGGTAGATAAAGGGGCAAACAAGAAAATATTTCCAATCAGTGCTAAAACAATAATATGCATTTGATTCTAGCGTTGTACTGATAATTTATAAGCACACATAGTTTTAAAAGCATGGATGGCTTTCACGACGATATTGATGTCAAACCACCATTAACAGAAAGATTATTAAAATATAGACATATTTTGTTCTTATAACAATCATAAATATCGCGTAAATATTTTGTTATTGTCAAGTTCGTACGCTGTGCTATGTAAACAAAAGCCAAATTATGTTACAGTATACAGTTCGTAAAGAGATTGTGATAAGAATAACAGCAGCACCGGGGGAGACATCATTCAGGAGGCGCCCCATTCGTGAATTTTCAGAAAAACCTCCATTTCAAACAATTAATTTGAAGGGTGTATTCATTATCCAGTTAATGCATTATTGAAAGAGAGTGTCGTGAAGGCATTATAGCCAGTCAATGTATACTTGAAACAGAGTATCGTGAATGCATTACATATTATAGACGTGCATGTACTTAAGGATACATATATATACTCCGAATTATCGCTCCTAAATTACTATACCTTTGTCTTGGGGGGGGGGGGGGGGTAAAAATATTTGATTTGAATCGGGGAACAACACCCATCAAAGCTCAGAGTTATCAGATATCGATTTCTGAAATCAGTTATTTTTCACCACCTGGAATATTTGACTGGCTAGCAAATATTTGACGAGCCGACCGACATATTCTCGATACCAATTTACTTTGAAATGTTTTTTGGATTTATAGCACGTTGTGGAAAAACTTATACTAGAGTTGACAGTCACTGTAGTTAGCATTATCTTTTGGTAATTAAATCGATTCTGATAACTAAAGCACCCTTTGAAGAAATGTTGTTGTTGTTGTTGTTGGAGTCTGATGATACGAGGACCATCGAATCTGATTGTGTACCTTTAATATATTAAAAGTTCATCAGGTGCGCAATGCGTATCATCGATGCATAATGTCACAACAATTCCACATATTTCAAGGTAGCACGTTAGAGAGCCTTCGGCAGAATCATAGATGAAGGAATTTTAGTCTATGGCAGAATGCACCGCGTATCGTTGCTATTTACACGTGTACGGCAGAATGCACCGCGTATCGTTGCTATTTACACGTGTACGACATAATTCACCGAGTATCGTTGCTATTTACACGTGTACGGCATAATGTACGGTGTATCGTTACTATTTACACGTGTACGACTGAATGCCCCGAGTATCGTTGCTATTTACACGTGTACGGCAGAATGCACCGAGTATCGATGCTATATTTACACGTGTACGGCATAATGTACGGAGTATCGATGCTATTTACATGTGTACTCCGTCGTCCACTCCCCACATTGCCGACATTTCATATAACAGCACCAGTAGAATTTACAGTGACAATCCCATTTCCTCGTGTACTGATGAGTATTGTAACCACGCCCACAACATAACAGATTACACCCATCCGGTCCTTCAGAAGTCCTATTGCAGATTCGACCGAATGTCCCTAGCGACCCGGTATCCAAGTCATAATCACAGTAGTTTGGAGATTTCTCTATATGTACCAGATCTCTCGTTCGCGGCTTTCGGTTCTTTCGTTTTGATTTTTTCAGTGTCAGAAAATGGGGCATATTTGCACGCCCCGTCGTCCAGGGAACGACCATTCTGCTTTTAGAGTACTTTTGCTTGAGATAGTCACCGATTCTCCTGAATGACGCTAACTTCTCCCAACAAGTCTTGGTCGTGCACGATCCCGATACACCGTGACACTTACATTCCATCTGCATCGTGTCCTTAACAGCCTGTAAATTATAAACAATATAAATATAAAGATATATATATAATACATAAATAAATATAATGATTGGGGGGTCGAGGACCCTGACACACCGTGACACATTCCATTTGAGGTCTTGAACACACCACGAACTGAAAGGATGTGCTCTCAACATTAACTGAGGGTATGGAGAAATTGTATAGTTATATCAGGAAATACACATATTTCTTGGATGGGCTGCATTGTTCCCGAATGCCTGGGACACTTTACATGAGTGAATATGTGAGTATATTATAGTTAGTAGATGAGATACGTTCTATTTGAGACACAAACCTCGTAATAGCTACCATAATAAAAATCTGACAGCAACTTTAAAACTTGTGGTACACAATGATGTGCTGTTCAGTTTTACATACACACACACAGTGTATAACAAATTTTAAAGCTGTTGCCAATTTTTTGTTCTCTGTTAGCCTTTACGAGTTTTGTGTCTCCAATATAACACATGGGGGACATGTCTCTATTCAGAAGGTTCGCTATTCCGAAGGTTCACTATTCCGAAGGTTCTCTATTCCGAAGGTTCGCTATTCCGAATGTCATCTAATAACTATGGTACACTCACATATTCACTCACATTCAACGTTGGGGAAATTCCACCGACACATATATATTCAACACAATCTTGTTTAAGATAAAATGTAAAACATTGTGTAGACATTATACAAACAACAGTCTGCAAAACTTTCCTTATCGGAGATAGGACAGGATCATTTTATTTACGATATACGCATGAACCGAACATAAAAATACAAAGATGAAGCATTCGGATTTATTTTGCTGGGGTGATATATTCATGATTGGCTGTCTTTCATTTCACTGTCCTTTCAGCTATATTTTGGTGTGTTCAGGGGTTTACATGGGTTAGGGGTCCCCCAAAAACAGTAGAATTCGCCTTTCTTGTTTTCCAGCCGCTGGTCAATGTTGAGAAAACTCCACGGACACATATATGTTATGTGTCATTTCTACACAATTTTGTTTGAGATTAAATGTAACACATATTATGTAGAATTTATACATATATGTTTTAAGAGTGCAGATACACGAAACAGGTTGACCAAAATTTTGCCTGATCACCTATTGGGATAAATCAACGTTTACCAGCTGTCCGTTTAACCCTTTACCCAACAGAACGTCCCTGTGCCAATGCATTCTCTTATATATGCGAGTCGACCATAGGTCGCCTCGCATATATAAGAGAATGCATTGGCTTAACACATATTAAAAATGATCAAATTGTCAAAGAAGGTAGAATATTTTTTTTTAGGCCAATGCATTCTCTTATATATGCGAGGCGACCTATGGTCGACTCGCATATATAAGAGAATGCATTGGCACAGGGCATAACTGTAACCATCACAATGTGGTCAATGAACCGATTCCAATGATATCCATATTTGTATGGTGTTACTGAGACAGACCGAAGATATTTTAGGCTGTTGAAGCTTTATTTGGGCGTTTTTGGCCGGTTGTTGGGTAAAGGTTTAATGGCGGAGATGGACCAAAGCAGGGGGTTAGTTGTATGGGGAAATTACTCCACTGGAAGTGAAAACTATACAAAAAGCGACAACGAACCCGGACCACCGACAAACGAGATGAACCACACGCTCCCCCATATAAATTGAAATAACCATATTTATGCTCATTCATATATGTACTCAAGATTATATCATATATCGATATAAGTGAAACGATGTTATACATATGAATAATCATGTGTGTGATTTCTACATTTTTGTTCGTTATGCGTAAAACAAATATGTGAGGGAGAGAGATACTCTTTGTAAAATGTAAAGCTTGCGTCTCAATCCTTATATAATGTTTATTCTCTGATCAAATGCAGATATTGAGAAGCACAAGGAGAACTTATATTGCTGTCTTACGCAACAGAATATGTTTACACAAGGCAAAAACCACCGAACCCTGATAACCAACTGACAAACTTTGGCATATACATGAACAGGAACCAGTTTGCCAAAGCTTTGCCTGGGTATTTGGATCACAGACCCATATCGAGGATCTAAGTTTATAATCATGTTCACCATGGTGGCATGTACGGCGTATAGCGCTATGCACATTACCGACTGATTCACCGCGTGTATGCCATTCCAAAAACAGTGCGACGATATAATGTATTTCTGCACAGCTGTAAAATAAGTTATAGTTATCTTTATTGGAGATCTGCAGTATGTATATATATATGGACAATATGTAGTCCAATACCAGCTATTTTTCTTTTAGTATATAGCTCTTTCATTTAAATAATTGTTCCGCATGTTTCATATTTGTATTTTTATGTTCGGTTCAAGTGAATTCTGTAAATAAAATGATCATGTCCTACATGTGTATCTCCGATAAGCCTTTACCCAACAGAACTGCCCTGTGCCAATGCATTATCTTATATATGCGAGTCGAACATAGGTCGCCTCGCATATATAAGAGAATGCATTGGCTTAACACATTAAAAATTATAAAATTGTTAAAGAATATAAGAAAAAATGGTAAAAAGTGTTAAAAAAAATATTATTTTAGGCCAATGCATTCTCTTATATATGCGAGGCGACCTATGGTCGACTCGCATATATAAGAGAATGCATTGGCACAGGGCATAACTGTAACCATCACAATGTGGTCAATGAACCGGTTCCAATGATATCCATATTTGTATGGTTTTATTGAGACAGACCCAAGATAATTTAGGCTGTTGCAGCTTTATTTGGCCGTTTTTGGCCGGTTTGTTGGGTAAAGGGATAAGCAATATTTTCCAGATACATGAAACAAGTTGCCCAAACTTTGCTTCATAACTTTATACCATCTTTATCAGTGTTATTGGCGGAAGATGGACCAAAGCAGGGTTAGTGAATGAGGAATTTATTCCATATGCACTGGAAGCGAAAATTTCATGAAATTCGGCAATGCACCCGGACCACTGACCCAAGCTGATGCACCACCCCCATATAAATTTAAATAACCATTTTCATGTATCATGACTATCATCATTCATATATTTACTCAATACATATCATATATCGATATAAGTGAAACGATGTTATACATATGCATTACCATGTGTGTGTAAGCTGTGTATTGTATGTAACTCTAAAAGATACCAGAGAAAAAGTAACTACTCTGCTCACACATGAATATCAACTAGTATGCTCTGCTGACGTTACTCGTCTCAATGGTCAGCAGAAGATACAAGCCATCTTAGATATCACTAATTTGGATCCTTCCATCAAAACCATCAGCAGTATCTTTAACCTGGCAGCCAATCGATACTGCTACTTGATGCACTGCTCCAGACAGAAGAGATTCATCGACATGGCCAGAGAAACACGAACTAACAAAAGGATCAATGGAATCCAGGCACACACATAAATAACTATTTTATACAGCTGTTTTATACAGTCATTAACAGATCTCAAGCTGGTCTCGGGGAAACTTGTACATATGAAACCCATTTGGATGTACATATCTGGACTATATTTTAACTACATGTACCTGGTTACTCCAAAAGGAGGTTACTCAAATGTGAGTGTAAAGAAGAAGTAAAGTAAAGTAAAGTAAAGTAAGTTGTGTGTAAAACAAATGTCTGGTGAGAGAGACCATTTGTAAGTTGTAAAACTTGTGTCTCAATTCCATTGCTTTCTTATGCAATAAAATATGTTCTAACCGCTTCACCATGGCGGCATGCATGTACGGCGCAGAGCGCTATGTACATTACCGACTGAGCCACCATTCACACCACCCACATGGAGACATGCAAAAGGAGCAGACGACGTTAATTTTCCCCGCTCATACGCGTCAATGAACAACGTTAACTACATGCATGACTGTTTAACAGTTAGCGGATGTATATAGTTTTTACTTCACAATAAATTATTCACATAATTATGCATTGAGACGAGTTTTCTTCATCTATGCGAGAATTTCTCCACTATAATTATTGGCGATCGCTCGAAGACATACGGGTGTCGATCGCAGTTAGGTGTATCAACTGGCCTACAATTGTCTCCACAAGTACGCATGCGTGATGACGAATATCGACAAAACTTGTTAAAACCCCAACAAGGACTGCATTGTGCTGCGTAATGTCTTGGGGACACAATCACAAATTAAGTATGGGTAAACTCGGTTATCTTTATACAAGTGTTGCCTTTGGTGAAGGCGGTTTCGTGTATCGTTTGATTTACCCAGCGAACGGGCCCCGATTGGTCGCGTAAACACGCATAATTGTTTTCATATATCAGGTTATATGCTTCGTCTTCACGATTATCTGCGCGTTCAATTCTATCTTCTAATTGATAAAGCTCCAGTTACACGGGTCTTTGTTTAATTTCTCTGATGTATTATCAATTCAATAGCAGGGGGAATGTTCTCACAGTGTAGATACTGCGCGAGTTGTTTAACCATATTAGTTAGAGAGGCCTTCGGGTTGTTATCGACAGAAAGAATTACATGTTTGAAATTGAGGAAATTAACACCAAAGCCCTTAACCGGGCGCCGGTAAACAAGACCATTTTGACGTGTCTTAACAATGGAGTATGCACGACTGGGAGTGATACGGGGTGCTATCGGGACAGTAAACCGCTGTGATATCGAGTGAGATATGGCCACATATAGGCATCCCGGGAGATATACAATATCATCCTTGTATAGTTCATCCACCAACTAAGACCTGTAATTTTTAGTTCGCAACAACGAAGTTTTGTGTCGATACAAATTGGGTCGTTTATCATTATAACTTGTATGTCCGTCTATCTCAATGTCTGGTGGCCAGGCATGCATAGATAATTACATGTTTCAGACTTTCAGTCTTGAAATGATAAGCTCATAGCCGTACAGGCCAGTGGGGCTGGGGGGGGGGGGGGGGGGGGCTGCAGCATCCAAACGTTTTGAATGCTCAAAATGCGGGCAAATTGGAGATATTTTCGATCAAATTCGGGCAATTTTCGGGCAAATTGAATGGTATAATAGGGAGAAATTGTGGCAATTTGAATCTATTTTGTTATATGTGGGTGTCAGCCGGTAATATGCATATATACAAGCTATATTCTACAAAAACTGTGTTACAGGCATGAGTATATCATGTAAAAACAATTAGGGAAAAAAGTTTCAGCCCCCCTAAAATTCTGCCCCCCGTATACGGCAATGTGTAAAGCTGCAGTACGATGTGCAAATTGGTGGGACAGATCAATGCGGTTTGTCAAGGGAAAGAAACGAGCATTCCATAAATCATCGTCAGACAATTTCAATCGTATGGCTAGAGGCTGTTTGGTTGTGGATTCATGTGGTTAGTGATTCAAAGTCCACACAAACTTTATATCATGCGTGACATGTGTTAGACTAGAGGCCTTCGAGTCATTATCCAGAGAAAGCATTGCACGTTTGAAATTGAGGAAATAGTAGCAGTCCTAGTTTGCGATTATTCTCATCTGCATATCCCTTGAAATGAAAGTTACAAGATGTCTCTCCAATAATGTCAAACGAACATATTTAATGTTGTTTCTTATATCGGTTACGGCTGGCAGAGTCAATCTTAGCCAAGAACAGCCACTTGAAAATGATAATTTTGATAAATAACGACTTAGGTGTTTCCTATTTGGTCATACACTCCAAAATGGAGTATTCTACATCATTCGGTCGTCTTTGCGACATATTTCCTTTGGCAGATAATGCCCTCGTGGTTTTGTCCCACATTAAGTGAAAAGAGAGGTCTCGGAGAGTGTCATTGCAGCCAAAATGTTATTGAACACCCGTTGACGTGAGGCACATATATATTCAACGGAATCTGAGCAATTGCATATATTTTGTGGTCCCCATATCCGGTTGTAACTAGCAATCTGATTGGCTACAACGCCACGTTCAAATCACCATGTCCCCCGTCACCCTTGACATCGGGGTATAAGAGAACGTGCGCGAAACATCGGGGGTAAATGAGCACGTGAAACATAGGGGGTATATCGATGACCCTTGAACTGGCAGTTTTCACCAATTAAATCGTGACGTTGCTCTCGCACGTCGAGTTTGACGTCACCCGACGCCGGATCCTTAGGTCGGCTACTGAATTATTCTTATTGGTGTGAATTAATAGGAGAACTTAATAATATGAAAACACACCTAAATTAAGGAGAAAGGCTATTGTTGTGGGGACGAAATCGTTATCTCTGGCAACATCGTGGGGTACATGGAGATTTTATACCTAGATGTCTCTTTTTGAGACCTCGGCTCCGCCTCGGTGTTCAAAATCGACATCCAGGTATTAAATCTCCATGTATCCCCGATGTTGCTGAAGCTAACTAATTTGTATACCACAAGTGGAATACAAGCCGGAACGACTTATAGTTGACGTTGAACATTGTCAAGAGCGATGACGTACACAGCGTCAACGATCGGCTTCGGGATGACGTATACACAGCCTCACCGATCGGTTTCGGGATGACGTATACACAGCCTCACCGATCGGTTTCGGGATGACGTATGTATACACAGCGTCAACGGTCGGCTTCGGTGATGCACTTCATCAGACTTAAAAGACCCACTTAATTTTCGAACCCCCAGATCACATTATATAAAATATATGCCATATTATGTACCATTTGAAAGAGGAAGCTCCAAAACATTGTATTTTCAACTTATTACCTGGTTTTCATCAGACTTAAACCATAATAAAGGTATGTATATTATCATGCTAGTCACAGCCGTGGATTAAACTTATCCGATACAAGGATGTGGAATAAATCCAGACACTTGCATTATAATCTAGAGTTTCTTGTTCGAACTCGTTGCGGACGACGCGGTCACACTTGACTTAAGCTCTGCTTTCCAGAAATATATCCTTGCGCCGTCGATCCGGAACTCATTCGATAAAATATTCTTGATTTAGGTGCGAGTTGTGTTCTATCTATGAGTTTTGGTCAGACTCCGTCTGCTTGTTCGCGTACTGGTTTAACCTCCGGAATATAGAACTGAATCCAGCCAGACTACGCATGTACCCATGTATACGTGCTGGAATAACCTCCGGAATATAGAACCGAATCCAGCTCATATAAACCCCTTTTATGACAATTACGACGGGCTTCACCGAGAAACAAGACTCACGTTACAGTGGCCGACAGTAAAACTGTCATGTGTAATTCAATATACCAATATTTTTTGGTAACACGATTGTGACATCAGACTGATTTTCTTTTCTACACTAGAAATAAAAAACCGTCTTTTAGATGTAAATGTCAATTCTAATAATAAAGCGCGACAAATAAGTGTCCAGACATGTACACGTAGGCGTGGACTGGTCGACCAGCTATCAGATACCTTAAAATTTGCATATAGTGCGACGTCGGAATACAGCGGCCATTTGAGCTTCGTTTTTTGGGGTCGCTTAATTCGGTGGCCGTGTGGTATTGACGTCGAACCTTGAGTCGCAAGGCGCGCTCCTCGTCACGGGCCTGGATTCGAATCCCACACAATCCCAAAAACATTGCACTGTCTCAAAAATCATGCAGCTTATAATATGCTGTATACAGTTATAGTACTTCCAAATTGAATATACGCATGCTTGATACCATCATGCTAGAAGAAAGACATATACGAGCAAGATAACCCCCGCCCACGATTTTAGGCGTAAAGCCCGTTATGTAGAAGAGTAACGGGGTGGGACTCTGTTCAAAACAGCATCAACCCAACCAATACCCCACGTTGTTTTGGACCGAGACTAATACCCCACGTTGTTTTGGACCAAGACCGAGACCCCACGTTGTTTTGGACCGAGACCAATACCCCACGTTGTTTTGGACCGAGACCGATACCCCATGTTGTTTTGGACCGAGACCAATACCCCACGTTGTTTTGGACCGAGACCAATACCCCACGTTGTTTTGGACCGAGACTAATACCCCACGTTGTTTTGTACCGAGACCAATACCCCACGTTGTTTTGGACCGAGATCAATACCCCACGTTGTTTTGGACCGAGACCAATGCCCCACGTTGTATTGGACCGAGAAGACTTGGTCTAGCGTTTTCGTGATATTCTATTATAGTTTTCCACTGGAAAATAGCCACCATGGACCAGCATATGACGTCATATGGGGACTAGCACAAACACAAAACTTTTGTTGTATATTTTCTTATATACGTATATATGCACTGTTACTATGCTGCTATAATTGTAAAGTTGTATTGAGTGTTGTTGTCATAGGGAGAGGAGGTCCATCTAAGTGGTTAGCACTTGTCCTCCAATCCCGTCACCATATCATGTTGGTAAATAAATATGTTTAAACCATATGACGTCATTAAAGACATATTAAGCACTTGGTCGAGTGTGTGAAACTAATAAGTTAGTACGCAGGCGCTATGCCAACTTGGTGAATGTAGCATTCTACAAACAATGCCGCAAATTTCAAAGAAATTGACCATACCACTCCTTAGAAAACACGGTTGGAACTACGCTCAATTATCAATATTTACATCTCGATTCGGGACGCAACTATCGGCGATAAACTAACACAAATGATTTCGCCATCGAGAGTCATTGCATTTAATTAATATATAAGAATGGCGGTGTGTGTTGTCAATTTGGATTACTATTCGTAAAGAGAAAAACTTTGAGCAAGATTATTCTCCATTTCTATTTGATCACCCCACCACAGTGTTTCATATCACTTTAAGCAACTAAGAGTTTATACGTTACTATACGTTACCTTGCGGCCTGCGCGGTTATTATGCAGGTTCATCAAGGAATATTCGTCCTTGTTCAGTTCTCTCGCATCCACGAATTTCCTTGAGAATTTCACACCGAATTTCACATCGCATCCGCCCCAGTTCCAGTCAGTGATAGTCATGTCCATATTCCGCCCCCTGCCACACCCACAACTGGAGAGGTTACCGAGATTACACGCTTGGGTGACAGCATACGCTATTCCGGCGGAGTTCATGGCATAAATCACGGCGGTTTCTCGACTTCCTGTAAACGAAAACATGGAAACATAACCGACAACTTGGAGCAGAGTGGAAGCAGGGGTGTGGCCCCACCCTCCCAACTTTGATCAAAATTAGAACAAAACCTCTATACATTGTATATAATGCCATTAATCTCTACTTCAGCTACACACACATATATATCATAATCCACCAGTACAAAACCTTTATACATTGTATATCATGCCACGAATCTCTACTTTAGCTGCACATATATAGATCATAATCCACCAGTACAAAACCTCTATAGACAGGTTCTCTGACCATTCGCTATATATATTTTATGTAATATATTTTGGTTCTCTGACCATTCGGTATAGATATTTTATGTAATAGATTCTGGTTCTCTGACCATTCGGTATAGATATTTTATGTAATATATTCTGGTTCTCTGACCGTTCGGTATATATATTTTATGTAATAGATTCTGGTTCTCTGACCATTCGCTATAGATATTTTACGTAATATATTCTGGTTCTCTGACCATTCGGTATAGATATTTTATGTAATAGATTCTGGTTCTCTGACCATTCGCTATAGATATTTTATGTAATAAATTCTGGTTCTCTGACCATTCGGTATATATATTTTATGTAATAGATTCTGGTTCTCTGACCATTCGGTATAGATATTTTATGTAATAGCTTCTGGTTCTCTGACCATTCGGTATAGATATTTTATGTAATAGATTCTGGTTCTCTGACCATTCGGAATAGATATTTTATGTAATATATTCTGGTTCTCTGATCATTCGGTATATATATTTTATGTAATATATTCTGGTTCTCTGACCATTCGGTATAGATATGTTATGTAATATATTCTGGTTCTCTGACCATTCGGTATAGATATTTTATGTAATAGATTCTGGTTCTCTGACCATTCGCTATAGATATTTTATGTAATATATTCTGGTTCTCTGACCATTCGGTATATATATTTATGTAATATATTCTGGTTCTCTGACCATTCGCTATAGATATGTTATGTAATAGATTCTGGTTCTCTGACCATTCGCTATATATATTTTATGTAATAGAGTCTGGTTCTCTGACCATTCGCTATAGATATTTTATGTAATAGATTCTGGTTCTCTGACCATTCGCTATAGATATTTTATGTAATAGATTCTGGTTCTCTGACCATTCGGTATAGATATTTTATGTAATATATTCTGGTTCTCTGACCATTCGGTATAGATATTTTATGTAATAGATTCTGGTTCTCTGACCATTCGGTATATATATTTTATGTAATAGATTCTGGTTCTCTGACCATTCGCTATAGATATTTTATGTAATATATTATGGTTCTCTGACCATTCGCTATAGATATTTTATGTAATAGATTCTGGTTCTCTGACCATTCGCTATATATATTTTATGTAATATATTCTGGTTCTCTGACCATTCGGTATAGATATTTTATGTAATAGATTCTGGTTCTCTGACCATTCGGTATAGATATTTTATGTAATAGATTCTGGTTCTCTGACCATTCGGTATATATATTTTATGTAATAGATTCTGGTTCTCTGACCATTCGGTATAGATATTTTATGTAATAGATTCTGGTTCTCTGACCATTCGGTATATATATTTTGTGTAATAGATTCTGGTTCTCTGACCATTCGCTATAGATATTTTATGTAATAGATTCTGGTTCTCTGACCATTCGCTATAGATATTTTATGTAATAGATTCTGGTTCTCTGACAATTCGCTATAGATATTTTATGTAATAGATTCTGGTTCTCTGACCATTCGCTATAGATATTTTATGTAATAGATTCTGGTTCTCTGACCATTCGCTATAGATATTTTATGTAATATATTCTGGTTCTCTGACCATTCGGTATAGATATTTTATGTAATAGATTCTGGTTCTCTGACCATTCGCTATAGATATTTTATGTAATATATTCTGGTTCTCTGACCATTCGGTATAGATATTTTATGTAATAGATTCTGGTTCTCTGACAATTCGCTATAGATATTTTATGTAATAGATTCTGGTTCTCTGACAATTCGCTATAGATATTTTATGTAATAGATTCTGGTTCTCTGACCATTCGCTATAGATATTTTATGTAATATATTCTGGTTCTCTGACCAATCGCTTTAGATATTTTATGTAATATATTCTGGTTCTCTGACCATTCGCTATAGATATTTTATGTAATAGATTTTGGTTCTCTGACCATTCGCTATAGATATTTTATGTAATATATTCTGGTTCTCTGACCATTCGGTATAGATATTTTATGTAATATATTCTGGTTCTCTGACCATTCGGTATATATATTTTATGTAATAGATTCTGGTTCTCTGACCATTCGGTATAGATATTTTATGTAATAGATTCTGGTTCTCTGACCATTCGCTATAGATATGTTATGTAATATATTCTGGTTCTCTGACCATTCGGTATATATATTTTATGTAATAGATTCTGGTTCTCTGACCATTCGCTATATATATGTTATGTAATATATTCTGGTTCTCTGACCATTCGGTATATATATTTTATGTAATAGATTCTGGTTCTCTGACCATTCGGTATAGATATTTTATGTAATAGATTCTGGTTCTCTGACCATTCGGTATAGATATTTTATGTAATATATTCTGGTTCTCTGACCATTCGGTATACATATTTTATGTAATATATTCTGGTTCTCTGACCATTCGGTATAGATATTTTATGTAATAGATTCTGGTTCTCTGACCATTCGGTATATATATTTTATGTAATAGATTCTGGTTCTCTGACCATTCGCTATTTATATTTTATGTAATAGATTCTGGTTCTCTGACCATTCGGTATAGATATTTTATGTAATAGATTCTGGTTCTCTGACCATTCGGTATAGATATTTTATGTAATAGATTATGGTTCTCTGACCATTCGCTATATATATTATATGTAATAGATTCTGGTTCTCTGACCATTCGCTATAGATATTTTATGTAATAGATTCTGGTTCTCTGACAATTCGCTATAGATATTTTATGTAATAGATTCTGGTTCTCTGACCATTCGCTATAGATATTTTATGTAATATATTCTGGTTCTCTGACCATTCGGTATATATATTTTATGTAATAGATTCTGGTTCTCTGACCATTCGGTATATATATTTTATGTAATAGATTCTGGTTCTCTGACCATTCGCTATAGATATTTTATGTAATACATTCTGGTTTTCTGACCATTCGCTATAGATATTTTATGTAATAGATTCTGGTTCTCTGACCATTCGCTATAGATATTTTATGTAATAGATTCTGGTTCTCTGACCATTCGCTATAGATATTTTATGTAATATATTCTGGTTCTCTGACCATTCGGTATAGATATTTTATGTAATAGATTCTGGTTCTCTGACCATTCGGTATATATATTTTATGTAATAGATTCTGGTTCTCTGACCATTCGGTATAGATATTTTATGTAATAGATTCTGGTTCTCTGACCATTCGGTATATATATTTTGTGTAATAGATTCTGGTTCTCTGACCATTCGCTATAGATATTTTATGTAATAGATTCTGGTTCTCTGACCATTCGCTATAGATATTTTATGTAATAGATTCTGGTTATCTGACCATTCGGTATAGATATTTTATGTAATAGATTCTGGTTCTCTGACCATTCGCTATAGATATTTTATGTAATAGATTCTGGTTCTCTGACCATTCGCTATAGATATTTTATGTAATATATTCTGGTTCTCTGACCATTCGGTATAGATATTTTATGTAATAGATTCTGGTTCTCTGACCATTCGCTATAGATATTTTATGTAATAGATTCTGTCAAACAGTTAATTTCATGTCCAATATTTTACACAACATATAGGTTGAGATTGTTCTCATTGTTTGATTTTTCAACCAGCAATTAGTGGGAAATTGTAAGTTTTTAGATCAACACTAGCATAATTTTTTTTTTTACTTTCGGTAAAAATGTAGGTTTGATATGGCCAAAAGTTGGAAATTTTAGAACCCCCTATTTTCATATGCTTTTCAGATTCTCCCTTCTTTCTCTTTTCATCCATACATTTGGTACCAACTTCATTTTGTGATAAAATGTTATACGACTAATTGGTTTCAGGTCATTTTTCTTTCAGCTTATCCTAATTTGACATATCAAAACGCTTTCGAGCCTCAGCCAGCATTTCATTATGACTTCTTACTGTCATCTAGGTGTGATTTTCGCTAACCCCACATGATTGTTTTCTGGTCAGACTCCTCCTACTTACCACTCATTGGTTACCTATTTCTGGGGATGAGGTGTCCATTTGGAAAGCGTGAGGTACCAGTTTGAAAGCTTGAGGTAGCAGTTGAAAAGTTCCAACTCTAACCCAGGGTGGTGCACATGAAAATTACGAAGGTGAGAGTTTGCTATGGATCAAGTGGATGCGATCGGATGCAGTTGGAATTTACCCATTTGGACATCCATATGGATACCCTCGTAGCCACGTCCATGAATGGAAGGGAAATGTAATCAGTGACTAGTTTTGGATGGGGATTTCCATGCAATCACTGAACAATCAATTCATTGAACTGGTGTGTCGGCCAAGCAATTAAGAGATCCTTGCTAAAATTTATATTTGGAATACTGGACCTACTTTTGAAATATCAATTTAAAATTTAAACTTGCTAAACGATGCATATTCGTAGCCCATGGGTCAGATACATATCTATAATTTTCAAATAATTATTGTATCAAGTCACACTCAGGAACTGTAAATTTTCCTTCGGATATTTGCATGGAAATCCTCATTCAAAATCACTTGACCACCCACTTTGGTATATTTGTTTATTTTATTGTTCTATCTTTGTAAATAATATCTTTCCTATAGTAGTTTTCTTTTGATTTCTTTTTTTATGGCTCTATCATTGTAAATTGTATATCTTTCCTAGTAATGTTTGCTTCTTGACCTTGGCGGGATGTTTTCATGCTCTTTAACATGTGGGTAATTCTTGGAAAAAAATTCTCCAGTTTTTTTTATTGTTCTCTTCCATTTGTATTGACTCTGTAATGGCACGTTCACATGCACCATTAATAAAATGTCAGCTTTGCCCAAATGTGACTCCGTTGACGAATTGAAAAAAAACATAATTCTAGAAAATATTGCAATGCATTGATATTTTGTCAATGCATTGATGCATTGATATTTTGTCGCTTGTGAGTGATCCGTGTTCACCTTGATTGGTGTATATTCGTTAACTAATATATCAAGAAATACGCTCGTAACCGTTCATGCGCTCGAGTTATGAATGTTACCAATGCAACACGCTGGAATTGCCAGCTATAAATCATGATTCTATGAACACCTATCCTGGACTCAGTACATTGGTTGCTATAAATCATGATTCTATGAACACCTATCCTGGACTCAGTATATTGGTTGCTATAAATCATGATTCTACGAACACCTATCCTGGACTCAGTACATTGGTTGCTATAAATCATGATTCTATGAACACCTATCCTGGACTCAGTACATTGGTTGCTATAAATCATGATTCTACGAACACCTATCCTGGACTCAGTACATTGGTTGCTATAAATCATGATTCTACGAACACCTATCCTGGACTCAGTACATTGGTTGCTATAAATCATGATTATATGAACACCTATCCTGGACTCAGTACATTGGTTGCTATAAATCATGATTCTACAAACACCTATCCTGGACTCAGTACATTGGTTGCTATAAATCATGATTCTACGAACACCTATCCTGGACTCAGTACATTGGTTGCTATAAATCATGATTATATGAACACCTACCCTGGACTCAGTACATTGGTTGCTATAAATCATGATTCTATGAACACCTATCCTGGACACCTATCCTGGACTCAGTACATTGGTTGCTATAAATCATGATTCTATGAACACCTATCCTGGACTCAGTACATTGGTTGCTATAAATCATGATTCTATGAACACCTATCCTGGACTCAGTACATTGGTTGCTATAAATCATGATTATATGAACACCTATCCTGGACTCAGTACATTGGTTGCTATAAATCATGATTATATGAACACCTATCCTGGACTCAGTACATTGGTTGCTATAAATCATGATTATATGAACACCTATCCTGGACTCAGTACATTGGTTGCTATAAATCATGATTATATGAACACCTATCCTGGACTCAGTACATTGGTTGCTATAAATCATGATTATATGAACACCTATCCTGGACTCAGTACATTGGTTGCTATAAATCATGATTATATGAACACCTATCCTGGACTCAGTACATTGGTTGCTATAAATCATGATTATATGAACACCTATCCTGGACTCAGTACATTGGTTGCTCTGTGCTATGTGTGCTTCGTTATTGTGCTTCGCGTATTTTATCTTGCTTGTATTTATGCTTTGTTATCAAATAGAGTTCATACAAATAAATAGTGTTCCTACTTCAATTCTTTACTGAATGTAATTGAATTACATTTCAAAGTAATTGTAATTAATTACATTGTGAAAATAGATGTAATGGGAATTGTAATTGTAATTGAAAAATGTTGAAGTAATTGTAATTGTAATTAATTACATTCATAAGTAATTGCCCCAAGCCGGGTTACCATCTGTTCCAACAGTTTGATTCGTGATTCCACACCCCGCCATCTTATAAAGCAAAGCAAATCTCCCAACTCTATATAAATGTATATGATTCATCGATTGGGAAAGGGCTCTCTGAGATTTGAATAAAAAACATAATAGTTGTGCCACTCCCATACTTTACATGCACTTACGATTAAACTATCGTATATTCGTGTCTCAAATAACATGGCCATCTTCTCCCCACTGCTCTCAGTTGGAATGCCTTTATATGTGTACATGAGTGCAGTGACGTATCTACATCGTAGGATTTGGGTATCTTACCCCTCCCCCAAACTTACAACAGTTGGAAATTTCATGCGTAACCAAATTTTGGAAATTTCAGACAAAATATAGGTTGAATTGTTCCGACAGTTTGATATTCCAACCATTCATAATTTATTGTGAAATTAGTTGTATTTAGACGAACAGTCCAATGTTTTCTTACTTTCGGTCAAATGTTTGGACTGAAAATAGCAATATCGGTCTGCTTCAGTGGAGTTGAAATTATAAATTCCACGATAAGCACCCTCAACCAGAGACCCTTCAGACACGTCCCTACATGAATACCATACAACAGTCCAATGCTCCAATACAGATCTATAGACTTGATAATGAATGTCTTTCTGAAGAACCCAGAGCATCGATCGGTAATCAGTCCACGAGCTCACGGGTATAATATATGCAGCAATAATATGACATATCATGTTAACTTTTCTTGCTGGCCCATGTGAACGCGCCATAAATGTATAACGGCTTCCATTCTAATCTGGATAAGTTTCTTTCACTCTATCGCGGCAGATACTGTGGTTCACGCACATGTACCCTGTCTGTTCGACTATCAGCTAGCCATCCCTTTACCAATAATGACTAACCACTGGTCATGTAACCATATACTGGTTTAACCAATTATTCAACGGTACATGTAACAATATAATGGTTAACCACAGTTACATCCAACCATATAATGTAACCACCCTTTTACCAAGAATGGTTAACTACTGGTACATGTAGTCATGTAATTGCTACTTTTACCAATAATGGTTAATCACTGGTATATGTAATCATAGCCTTGTGTGCTTCCGTGGAAATCCATCCGAAGATGCCTTTCATTTTTTATTCAGCTGCCATAGAATGTAACCACCCTTTAACCAATGATACATGTAACCATATAATGTAACCATCCGTTAACCACTGATACATGTAACCATATAATGTAACCACCCGTTAACCACTGATACATGTAACCATATAATGTAACCACCCTTTAACCACTGATACATGTAACCATATAATGTAACCACCCGTTAACCATTGATATGTGTAACCATATAATGTAACCACCCATTAACCACTGATACATGTAACCATATAATGTAACCACCCGTTAACCACTGATACATGTAACCATATAATTATTGTAACCACCCTTTAACCACTTATACATGCAACCGTATAATGTAACCACCATTTAACCACTGATACATGTGATCATATAATGTAACCACCCGCTAACCACTGATACATGTAACCATATAATGTAACCACCCTTAAACCACTGATACATGTAACCATATAATGTAAGTTTTTATGTAACCAACCTTTAATCACTGATACATGTAACCATATAATGTAACCACCCTTTAATCACTGACACATGTAACCATATAATGTAACCACCCGTTAACCACTGATACATGTAACCGTATAATGTAACCACCATTTAACCTCTGATAATGTACATGTAACCATACAATGTAACCACCATTTAACAACTGATACATGTAACCATATAATGTAACCATCCTTTAACCACTGATACTGCACATGTAACCATATACTGTAACCACCATTTAACCACTGATACATGTACTCGTATAATGTAACCCCCCTTTTAAATCACTGATACATGTAACCATATAATGTAACCACCCGTTAACCACTGATACATGTAACCATATAATGTAACCACCATTTAACCACTGATACATGTAACCATATAATGTAACCATCATTTAACCACTGATATTGTAGGTGTAACCATATAATGTAACCGCCCTTTAACCACTGATACATGTAACCATATAATGTAACCACAATTTAACCACTGATACACGTAATCATATAATGTAACCACAATTTAATCACTGATACATGTAACCATATAATGTAACCACTCGTTAACCACTGATACATGTGATCATATAATGTAAACACCCTTTAACCACTGATACATGTGACCATATACTGTAACCACCCTTTAACCACTGATACATGTAACCATATAATGTAACCACCCGTTAACCACTGATACATATGACCATATGATGTAACCACCCTTTAACCACTGATACATGTGACCATATAATGTTACCAACCTTTAACCACTGATACATGTAACCATATAATGTAACCACCCTTTAACCACTGATACATGTAACCATATAATGTAACCACCCTTTTAACCACTGATACATGTAACCATATAATGTAACCACAATTTAACCACTGATACATGTAATCATATAATGTAACCACCCGCTAACCACTGATACATGTAACCATATACTGTAACCACCCTTTAACCACTGATACATGTAACCATATAATGTAACCACAATTTAACCACTGATACATGTAATCATATAATGTAGCCACCCGTTAATCACTGATACTGTACATGTAACCATATAATGTAACCACCCTTATCCACTGATATATGTAACCATATAATCCAACCACCCGTTAACCACTGATACATGTGACCATATAATGTAACCACCCTTTAACCACTGATACATATATAATCCATTGTTTACACCACGGCGCTCCCCGGATTTTAGTTGATGATATCGTGTATGAAAGCATAAATCGACCAGAATTCGCTCAACGACACACATTCACAACTAGACGTTTGTTCATATTAACTGAGTCGTTAGTAAAGTTACAATTTATAATAAACTTAACCAGGTGGTAAACTGTCGAGCCAGCGATGGTCTCATGTGGTTTTATGCATAAACTATATTTATATGGTCCCATATACATTAGCGGTGTTTAGAGGGTTGTTTACTGTATCAAACAGCTGGATACCACAGGGTAGTTGACTGTATCAAACAGCTGGATACCATTTTGAAATCAACAAATACCTAAGTTCCCACTGTGAATTAGATCACACATTTCATGAACGGACATTTTTCACTGGCATAGTCTTATTGACGACATACAATTGCTTCATACTTGCATGTTATTATGCACGTGGTTGTTTTGTACATGTTTACTTTTAACTTTTAAAGAGATATAATCCGAATTAACACTCATAAATTACAATTTCTTTGGCTGCAGTGGTAAAACATATTTGATTCGAGTCGAGGAACCCACCCATCAAAGCTCAGAGTAATCATATATCCATTTTTGAAATCATTTTGCTTTTCACCACCTGAAATATTTGACGGCCTAGCAAATATTCGACGAACCGACCGACATACTCTCGATGCCAGTGCGTTGAACAAAATGTTGATATATAACACGTTTTGGGAAATGTTAATCTATTGTTGACAGTGGTTAGCATTATTTTTTTTGGTAATTAATCGATTCTGATAACTAAAGCGTCTCATGAAGAAATGGTGTTGTTACTGTTGTTGGAATCTGATGATACGGGGACCATCGAATCAGATTGTGCACCTTTAACATATTTTACTACAATTTACTCACAAAGCTGTCAATTTCACACATACAGAGCCCCAGACAAACATGAGCAGACGACACTCTTCTATATGCTTCTATATATGTGTGGGGCTCCCTGCAGGGTAATGGATGTTTTTTATTTTATGTCCTAAAAATTGTAAGAAACATTTATTTAAAAAAAATGATAAAAAATTGTTAGGCCAATGCATTCTCTTATATATGCGAGGGGACCTATGGTCGACTCGCATATATAAGAGAATGCTTTGGCACAGGGTAAAAAAACTACACATACTGTATAAAACAATTGACTTTCAAACACTTTGTCAACACGGTTAATTCTCGACAATCTGAATTATTTCTTGATTATTTTTCGCTTCAGAAATGACAGCAGCATCCAGCATATATACCGCATGCCTATAAGTCTACATAAAAAGATTTCTATACTTCCTACGATTTAAACTGGAATTTCGATGTTGCAACATAATGCGCTGGCAATAACAGTAATGCTAGCCATCAGTGCACAAGTACCTAAAGTTACCCTCACACCATAGCGTATGCTGAAACCTATGAGTTGCGTGTAAAAAATATTTGTATACGCACCAAACGCAAGCGAAATCAACAATTTTGTCAATTTGTAACCTATTCGACCTATGGGTTGCGTGTGAGTTGCGTGTGGGTTGCATGTGGGTTGCGTGTGGGTTGCGTGCGAGTTGCGTGTGAGTTGCGTGCAGAACTTACGAGTTGCGTTTGAGTTGCGTTCAAAACTTACAAGTTGCGTTTGACCTGCGTGCTAGTTGCGTGGTATTTGCGAATATCTGTCACGTGATAAAAACCTATAAAAATTGCCGATTAATTATTTTCTTCAGTACTGATTTGGTCATCGAAGAGTCAACATGTGGAAAGCTACCAAGAAATCAGATAAAAGTGACCCCAAAAGTTTATTTATACCATTTCTCAACACGCATGTAGTACGCAACTAACACGCAACTCACACGCAACTAATAGGTTGGATACGCAGGGCATAGCTTGGGGATACGCTGGGAATAAGCACAATAGCTTGGGGGTACGCTATACACGCAACATGATCGCAACAGGCACGCAACAGGATCGCAAAATGATCGCAACAGGTACGCAACACATTCGCAACATGTACGGTACCAAAACCTGGCCAGATACCTCAAATTTGAACCTGCGATCACCTGCGTTCATAACTTATGAGTTGCGTACCTGTTGCGATCGTGTTGCGTGCGTAGCGTACCTGTTGCGTCCCTGTTGCGTATAAATTGATCGCAGGCATTCGCAGATAATTATTGAACATGTTCAAAATTTCCGAACTTACTTTGCGTGTGTCTGCGTGTGTCTGCGACCACCTGCGTGCTTGTTGCGTACTTCAAGCCTATAAAACTTATTAGTTGCGTGTGAGTTGCGTTCGGAACTTATGACCACTATTTTGTATTCGCAACCATACGCAACTGGTGATCGCTATGGTGTGAGGGTAACTTAAGCAAGACTCGTGCGAACATGTGCATTCTAAATATGTCTATTTCAAGCCGTGCCATATTTTATCGAAACATAAAGGATTCTGTCAGATTGAGCCGATACTTAGTATATATGCCATCTCATCTTGCTACGTATTTACAGAAATTTAGAACAGCCAATCACAGACTAAAGGTAGAGCAATGCAGATGGAATAAAAGTACATGTAAAGACACGAAATGCCCGTTATGTGGCGAATATGTATGTGATGAATACCATTTTGTTATTTTGTGTACTGAACTCAACGATCTGCAAGAAACCTATATACCGAAGTATTACTGGGAAAACCCTAACAGAAATAAATTCTACAGACTGCTGTCACTGCTTAACATAAGTATATTGAAAAGAGTGAGCATTTTCTTAAAATTAGCGTTTATAAAGTTACCATGAAGCAAGTATTACATTTTATCACATAATTTGGCCATAAAAGCAGTTTCATAATTATCGGTAATAGACACGTTTAATATCAGCGCGTGCGATGACGTCACGGCGTTCTTCAAATAACTTGCGATCGTTGTAGTTTATGATTGTTGTTTTCGATGAATATTTCGCGTTGCTTCGGGTTTATTTGATCATGTGATAAAATGTATCTCACACTCGTCCTATTTTATACGTAATTTATCAAACTCGTCCTCTAAATTCTATTTGAGCCTCGGTAAACCTCGGCTCAAATCGAATTTAGTGAACTCGGTTGATAAATTCCGTATAAACTAGAAACTCATGTGAGATCCTCTATATCTCATATATATTTTGAAGACCTCTGTCTGTATGTATGTTTGTTTGTTTGTTTGTTTGTTTGTCTGTCTGTCTGTCATTTATACAAATCTACCATTCTCGACCGATCGGGACGAAACTTGGTACGTGTGAGTAGTTTGACCAGGCGGTGAACGTTGTCGTATTGGCGAGCCCGTGCGGCGCCCGCTTCGCGCATGCGCAGACGATATATCGGAAACGGGTGGAGCTATCGACTTGAAATTTGCTAAGTGAATGTATCTTGCCCCGGATAAGAATTTTATCGGGTCGCCGAGCCCGTGCGACACCAGCTTCGCGCATGCGCAGACGAGATCTCGGAAACGGGTGGAGCTATCGACTTGAAATTTGCAATGTGAATGTATCTTGCCGCGGATACGAATTTTATCGGGTCGCCGAGCCCGTGCGACGCCAGCTTCGCGCATGCGCAGACCAGATCTCGGAAACGGGTGGAGCTATCGACTTGAAATTTGGTTTTTGAATAGCTATCGACTTGAAATTTAGTTTTTGAATAGCCCGGACAACGTCGGGCTCATCGGCTAGTCTCATATATATTTTGAAGACCTCTGTCTGTATGTATGTTTGTTTGTTTGTTTGTCTGTCTGTCTGTCATTGATACAAATCTACGATTCTCGACCGATCGGGACGAAACTTGGTACGTGTGTGTAGTTTGACCAGGCGGTGAACGTTGTCGTATTGGCGAGCCCGTGCGGCGCCCGTGCAGCGCATGCGCAGACGAGATCTCGGAAACGGGTGGAGCTATCGACTTCAAATTTGCTATGTGAATGTATCTTGCCCCGGATGCGAATTTTATCGGGTCGCCGAGCCCGTGCGACACCAGCTTCGCGCATGCGCAGACGAGATATCGGAAACGGGTGGAGCTATCGACTTGAAATTTGCTATGTGAATGTATCTTGCCCCGGATACGAAATTTATCGGGTCGCCGAGCCCGTGCGACGCCAGTTTCGCGCATGCGCAAACCAGATCTCGGAAACGGGTGGAGCTATCGACTTGAAATTAGGTTTTTGAATAGCTATCGACTTGAAATTTGGTTTTTGAATAGCCCGAATTTTATCGGGTCGCCGAGCCCGTGCGACGCCAGCTTCGCGCATGCGCAGACGAGATCTCGGAAACGAGTGGAGCTATCGACTTGAAATTTGCTATGTGAATGTATCTTGCCCCGGATACGAATTTTATCGGGTCGCCGAGTCCGTGCGACGCCAGCTTCGCGCATGCGCAGACCGGATCTCGGAAACGGGTGGAGCTATCGGCTTGAAATTTGGTATGTGAATGTATCTTGCCCCGGATACGAATTTTATCGGGTCGCCGAGCCCGTTCGACGCCAGCTTCGCGCATGCGCACACCAGATCTCGGAAACGGGTGGAGCTATCGACTTGAAATTTGGTTTTTGAATAGCTCGGACAACGTCGGGCTCATCGGCTAGTCTCATATATATTTTGAAGACCTCTGTCTATTTGTCTGTATGTTTGTCTGTCTGTATGTTTGTCATTTATACAAATCTACGATTCTCGACCGATCGGGACCAAACTTGGTACGTGTGTGTAGTTTGACCAGGCGGTGGACGTTGTCGTATTGGCGAGTCCGTGTGGCGCCCGCTTCGCGCATGCGCAGACGAGATCTCGGAAATGGGTGGAGCTATCGACTTGAAATTTGGTATGTGAATGTATCCTGCCCCGGATACGAATTTTATCGGATCGCCGAGCCCGTGCGACGCTAGCTTCGCGCATGCGCAGACGAGATCTCGGAAACGGGTGGAGCTATCGACTTGAAATTTGGTATGTGAATGTATCTTGCCCCGGATACGAATTTAATCGGGTCGCCGAGCCCGTTCGACGCCAGATTCGCGCATGCGCACACCAGATCTCGGAAACGGGTGGAGCTATCGACTTGAAATTTGGTTTTTGAATAGCTCGGACAACGTCGGGCTCATCGGCTAGTCTCATATATATTTTGAAGACCTCTGTCTGTTTGTCTGTATGTTTGTCTGTCTGTATGTTTGTCATTTATACAAATCTACGATTCTCGACCGATCGGGACCAAACTTGGTACGTGTGTGTAGTTTGACCAGGCGGTGGACGTTGTCGTATTGGCGAGTCCGTGTGGCGCCCGCTTCGCGCATGCGCAGACGAGATCTCGGAAATGGGTGGAGCTATCGACTTGAAATTTGGTATGTGAATGTATCCTGCCCCGGATACGAATTTTATCGGGTCGCCGAGCCCGTGCGACGCTAGCTTCGCGCATGCGCAGACGAGATCTCGGAAACGGGTGGAGCTATCGACTTGAAATTTGGTATGTGAATGTATCTTGCCCCGGATACGAATTTTATCGGGTCGCCGAGTCCGTGCGACGCCAGCTTCGCGCATGCGCAGACCGGATCTCGGAAACGGGTGGAGCTATCGACTTGAAATTTGGTTTTTGAATAGCCTGGACAACGTCGGGCTCATCGACTTGAAATTTGGTTTTTGAATAGCCCGGACAACGTCGGGCTCATCGGCTAGTCTATTATATATTTTGGAAGATCTGTGTGTGTGTGTGTGTATGTGTGTTCGCGATGGACTCGAACACGGCTGGACCGATTTCGACCAAACTTGGTACGGACACGTAATTCGACCCTGGAACGAACATGGGCCTATTGATTTTCAGATCCGAGGTCAACTTTTCACGTGCCGAGGTCAAATCTGTTTTTACTCTGTGTTACGGGACTTTCATTTGAGTTCGGTGCTTACAAATCGATTCGAAACAGCGCGAATAATAAAATGCCAGTCATAATAATGGCACTCTGAGAATCATACGTGTTTCCTCTTTCCAACGATATATAATGCGTATGTATCCGTTTTAGTTATCTGCCTCAATTATCAAGAAGAAGTGGTACTATCTTCCATCAGGATGAAAACAATGCGTAACTTCTATGACGTCGTTAGAGGTCATAACGTTAGATCACGTTAACGCTTAACCGGCCGATGCATTTGACTGTTTCAGACGTATTGGCGATATACCGGGCACCGCTGGTAATTTATCTTTACGTTGAAACTTGATAATTAATGAGCGTGTGTATATGAGGCGCGTTTATATACTTGAGTGGAAATCAAATCGGGTTAAACTGGCGGATTTTTACGGACGAAATTTGATGCATAGGGTATCTCGGTATCCGCTGGGCCGATTTCCCGGTATCCGCTGGGCCGATTTCCACCATTTTTGGGGTGTTGGTGTTTGACCACACCTGACCTTGACCTTCAAAGTGGTCAATTCAAGGTCAAAGCCCGGACGAAGTCGGGTCACCTTCTAGTCTATTATATATTTGGAAGATCTGTCTGTCTGTCTGTGTGTCTGTCTGTGTGTTCGCGATGGACTCGAAAACGGCCGAACCGATTTCGATGAAACTTGGTATGTGGGGGTATTTTCGGCCGGGAACTGGCATATGCCTATTAATTTGCCCGTGCGACGTGACCTTGACATTGAAATCGGGTCAATTCAAGGTCAAATCGCCAATTTTGATTGGATTTCGACGAAATTTGATACATGGGGTTACTTTTGTCCATTGAGTGTTTTGGACGGGTCAAATCGTGACCCCGACCTCACCTTGACCTTCTAAATGATCAATTCAAGGTCAAATCGGGTAAAACCGGATGGATTTCGACAGGCACGTTTGTAGGGTACTTTTGTCCGTGCAGTATTTTGGACTGATCAAATCGTGACCCCATTTGACCTTGACCTTTAAAATGGACAATTCAAGGTCAAAGCCCGGACGAAGTCGGGTCACCTTCTAGTATTATATATAATGTAAATATTATATGAATTAAACCATTTCAGAAAACATATTCCCAAATGTATTAGCATTATTTGTATTTATTATCAATATCATATAATATGATGAACTCATTTATTGATGTATATGTATGTTGTGTATTGTTTGTATAATGTTGTGTAAATACGTTGTATGGCATGTTGCAACTTAGATGTTGACTTTGCTAATAAACAATTCAATTCAATTCAAAGAAACGAAACATGGAATATGAAACTAACAAGTGTCACCGCAAGTGACATCGTGTCTGTTTAACTGTATGTGTGGGTTTCTTTGGAAAGTGTTTCGTTCGTTTTACTTGTAACTTCTACATACTTATGGTGGTTCTCCTAAGAAATGGCGGATTAAATTATAAGAATATGTCGTGCTCTCAATGGCTCTGATTGGTTCAAGTTCTCACGTTTCCGTTCATTAGAGTACCCATGCAGGATCTCGAAACGTTGATTATGCTAACGTACATCGAGCTATAGTCGTCAGTTTTTGACTTTCCGTTTGTTGTACTATACTGGATTTAACTTAGATAGTAGGTCCAACACGCACATGGGTTTATAAAGTGTATTTAAAATCATAAAGGCACCAACATAATCATTACATCGCATCAGCCAATATTAAAACCATTAAAGATAGTCCTTAAAATGAAATCCGCATTTCATAATATATCTAAAACGGGTAATCGAATAACTGGCGTCTGACCTTTTCAAGAAGTAATTAATGAATGACTCTCAGACCTCGCTATTTTTGAGTGCTAATCAGAGTGCAGATGCCATTATCGTTCATGTTCTCTGTCACACGCACACACACAGACACACATTTGCCATAAAATGCTGAAATAACAAATAAGGACGCGCGCAAGTATCATGATACATAAAAGAATATATACAACCCTCACAGACCTGGACAAATTCAAATCTACTCTCTATAGCGACCACTTTAAACTCCCATAACCAACCTGTACCAAATCTGAGTTTTATCATGTTTTTAAATATAATCCAAAATTCACCAAAAATATTGCACAAAAATTGTATAGTTACACCTCATGCGCCTCCTTTAAAACTTCAGCATAATGAAGGTTAGGATAAACCTATAGATAGATAGATACTATAAAACAGGTAAAAACGGCACCTATAACACGTTTAAATTACAAAAAGTGTACGAACACAAGCAACAAAGTCCATAACATTAATTGTTTGCAAAATCATTCTTCTACCTTGAAAGTACAGTATCCCACCGTTTGTTATCATGGGCACCTCCTATAACAGGCATGATTTAGGAGTACCCATGACCTGACAACTTAATTAGTATAGGACTAACTTAAATCCTCAGGGCTTATACAACACTAACGTCGCCATGCCTTACATGTAGTCGTCAATCTACATGCATAGTTATCAAAATTGACACGAGTACACTTGATCATGGACACAGTTAGGGGCATACAACTGATCCTCAAAGAAGGATAGTTTTTTTTTTACAGAAGTCTTATTGAACAAACCCACCAGGATGAGCCCCTCTCCCCCAGATCGAGAACATGAACCCGTTCGATCGTAGCCACAGCGGTGTGACTGTCCCAATGGGACCAAGGATACCACATTGTTTTTAAAACACTAAGATGTTTCACATGTCAGTAAACATTAAGTTAAAATAATAAAATAACAGATTCCCATTGCCGGAGCACCAACCTAAGCCCTAACACTAATCCTAAACCTATTGACCGAAAAATGTGGGAATAAAAGCTTGGACAAAATTATGCATGTTGCGAAAATGTTCTAAGTCGAAAAAGGAGAATATCTCCAGAAAAAAGGCAAACAGACGTCATAATCGCAGGTGTACAAGTTCCAGTGGTACTAAATATCCAGGCAATTCTTTAAGAATTGGCCATTTATAAATGAACGTGGCACGCGTGGTCGATTGTCCATTTAGAAAGAACCATTAACGCTAATCAATGTTTAAGGGATCAATTTAATTTAAATTTAATTTTTATTAAATAACGGAGATATTTGAAGAAGTGTTTTTGACGAAATAACGGAAATATTTGAAGAAGTATTTTTTTATAGTGGTGTTGCAATTTCTCATACAAATCGCCGTTATTTAGTAAAGGTAAATTTTTTATAGAGTTATTACCCTTCAGACATACAGGATTATCTATATATGTCGTGATTTAGTGGTTAATCCCAAGCTCACGTGCCGCGTGTTGCAACATTGACCATTAATTAATGAAAATTTATTTACGGATTGTCCATTTATTAATGGTCAAACTTATGCGCATTAGGTGAAATATCTGTGCCAAGTTTCAAAAACATTGACCTAAAAATATAGGAATAAAAGCTGGGATAAAATTATGCATGTTGTAAACAAAATTCTAAGCGGAAAAGGGGGGATAACTCCATGCGGGGCATCCAATTACTTTAAAGCAAAACTACGTCAGTTTCAACCAGTTCCAAATTCCACGCATCGATCTTCTGATTGGTTCCAATTAGATTTGCCGCGGTCTGTCATTGGCTGCAAAACGCTGACCCAGACTGCATGTCTATGCATTGTCTTAGATTCGAACTTTATGACATCCTGCATGGTTGATAGCTTCCATTATAGTATGGTCGTAGTACGCAAAATGATGGGTTAACCCGGAATAAATTGGTAAAGAAGCGATTTCGGTGTCAAAAGACGCAGGCGAGTCCTCAGTATAACATATCTAAAATCCGCTTTGGGAAAACTGTGTTATCCAACATGGTTGTCTATATGACATCAGTTATCGACATTATGACGACATAAGTAATTAAACGATATATTGGAGCATAGGAATTACACAGTTATCACGCTGGTCATCCGTGTAACGAGGACCCGGATAAGTAACGACGTACGCGACTAATCCCGCATGCTTTCCACGAGCGGTGCGTTCAGGTAGGTACACACATATCGTTATTATAATACCTTGTCGGTTTCAGGAGACGATTTTGTTGTATTATTATCGTTAACAATAGTTGGTTCTCCAATTACAACTTGTTATGTCATGCTGGATTATATATTTTAGCATCATTTGTGACACTAAACTATGAGGTTTCGATTTATCGAAGAAAATATGTTCGAATAACTAATGAAATTCAGAAATACGAAACCTCCTCCCTAATACATGTTGTCGTGTCGGATGATGATGTGTGTACCGTTCACATATATAACATACCGTAGAAATTTCAGGATTGCTATATAGATGCAAGTAAAATGGACTTTTATTCGCGTTCCAGCAACTTTGGTAGTAACGAGGACCCGTTGAATTTTATCTGGGAAAGTAACTGGACGCGAAAATTTGTAACGACGGACGCGTTTCTTTTCTCAGAAATATTTACCTTCACATGATATGTCATGGGCATATATGGTAATGTTTGAAAAACAATAAAGGTAAAACATTTAGGATATGTCCAATTAATAATCAGATTTTTTTTTGCACAACATAATGGGAAATATACTATAACACACATGGGCGTGTCCATATCGTCTCCGTTGGGGCGGGTGATGCATGTCGACCTGAATTTTTCCAACTGTATCCCCTTGAAACCAAACCAAACACTCCCAAAAGTTCTCAAAATTACATTTGCACCCCCTCCCCTATATAAACAATAGCCATCAATAGAGACGGCGCGTCTTGTTATTTATAAATTCGTATTTTTCATTTTCAGACGGAGAAATATTGGTGCCTATTGAAGGCGAATTCCTGGAAGTCGATGACAGCCTAGCTTCCCCAGTGATCCCACCTTCTGTGTGGTGCTGGTAACCAGCAGTGCCACGAATGTGGGAAGAAATATAAAAACCTGCAATCATTACGGCAACATTCACTTTCTCATATAAAAGACAAGCCAATGTCGTCGAGTGATGAATTCGGGGCTCACAGATCCGGCCACCACCATAATGTTCTCTGCGAGAAGTGCTGTGTGATGTTATCCAGTCTATCCATTTCCAGACAACATTACAAAATACACAACGAAGCATTAAAACAATGTTGCCCGTTTGAAGGATGTGGAAAGACATTTATCAAACCAAATATCTTCCAGTCACACATGAACCGACTTACAAAAAGCTATCCACATGTTTGCAGAGGGTGCAACAAAACCTTAAGCTCAAAGGACATCATAAATCGACACAGCAAGGTTTGCATCGAGGAAGCCACACACACATGTACTACATGCAATATATCATTCGTGGATTCGAGTGGACTTCGCAAGCACGAAGCATCAGTTCATGTTCATGTGTATTCCCTGGGACTGAACTTGTGCCACTGATTGGCCAGTGACAGGTTCAGATGGCCTGTACCCATGAGTGTTCGTGTGTATTCCCTTGGACCGAACCCGTGTTACTAATTGGCCAGTGACAGGTTCGGGTGGCCTGTAGTGGGGAGGTGTCACAACCGGTACTGTTACTGGTTGTTGGACAACGCGAGTGGCATGTGCTGCCCCTCTGTGTATCCCCAGCTCCATTGTAGTACCGTCATTTGTGATAGGCTTACTGGGTTGTCCTGTCCCACCGGTTCGGTCGGTCTCACAGTTGGGCCTTCCCGTCAAGTGGCGGTCATCGTCATTTGATGGACCTCCTTGCCTCCATGTCAAGCGACTGTTATCGTTCCTGGCATGAGGTCCCCAGAGGGTGAATTTAGCGACGCTACCCCGCATAGCGGACTACCATCACTAAATTCACCCTCGGGGGACCTCATTCTGCTTGGTCTCGTCCAAGCTTCTCTGGAAAGTTTCTTTATTATCAAGTTTCTATAGAAACTTCTTCACATAGATCCACATAGATCCCACATGCTACATTTCTTTTTTAGTTTAGTTTCTCTTCATTGTATATCCCCAAAATTGGCAGACGAAACATTGCATAATTGAGGCTCCCAATGGGTGTACATCAAAATAGTCACAATTTGGGAACTTCAATCTGAGTCTATGTCTCCCATAGCAGATGAGGCCATGCAGTATGAGGCCCCAACAAGGTGAGTTTAGTGATGCTAGACCGCTAAGCGGGATAGCATCACTAAATTCACCCTCTGTGGACCTCATTCTACAAATGACAGGCGCACTAAACTCAGAGTTGGTTTCAATCTAAACCTTCTTATTATGACATTTTTTCCGGAGTTGTCTGACCAAAAACTCACCTACTTTATGATCGAAGCCGAATATTGTATCTTCTACTCCGTTCTGTGTACAGTTCCAGCGCGTGCTGTGAAACTGTCGTCTGCATTCTCTCGATCCAAGATGGACGCCTTCCCCGACAGCCAACATGGCGTCCGGCTTCCGGCGACACAGCGATCGTTGTCGAGGAACTAATCCGGGTATTTTATTGCAAATTATACTGGGACCAACCGCCGCAACATAAGAAAATACTCTGCAATATAAGGACAGTTTTCAAGCTTTAAATAAAAAAAGCTACATGTTATTAAATCCACACATTGTCATCATTGCCTGGCAGAATGCCATGCAACGAAATCTTTAGCGACGAAATGCTTAAAACAGACAGCAGCATGCTTCCACGGCTTTTATTTTTGGGATCAAGGCGTTTCAATGCTACATGTACTTGTATTTCTTTCTTGTACCTTGATTGATATCATTAAATTCATTATAAGAGAACAGATGAAAATATTGTGACGAAAAGTTAAACAAATATGCTACTTTTGGTATAAAAACCAACAAATTGCCCACTAATTACTCGTTAGAAAATCAAATAATGAGAACATTTTCAACCTCTATCATAGGGTGGTGTGAAATTTCCAACTAATTGACCACATTTTTGCGGGGGGGGGGGGGTAAGATTTCTACCCACAACGCCCTTTCGCCATGTCCCTGCAGAAACCTTTTCCGACGGGAAAAAATAAACTAATATAACCGGAAATCCCAGACGCCTGATTGTAGCAGGCTGCAGGCATTTCAATAAACAAAACGTTTAATCTACGCACAACATTACTGATTACGAGTTCAGGACCAATTTTCGAGCTGATGATGACCCACCAATCCCCGCCTATGTGTCCGGAACTTTTTCCCGCCTATTGAAACAATGAGCCCACTTCTCTTGATTAATGCTCTATTTTGGTTAGTCCAAGTCTTCTTGTACTAAAACCAGCTAAGATATTGGGATGGCGATGCTGGTCTTTAGTCCAAGACCGCTTGTATACCAATCCTTTGACACGACTTACGCCCACGATCTGGGGCGGAAATTTGTGGTGTATTTTACTGGATTTACCTAGCAAATCAATAAATGATGCTATATGCATCGGAAAGGCTTACATCTTATGGTCATAATGGTGTATAATAATCTAACTTTAATGTTAAATTACACATAGAATATTCCGGTTGATTGACACACACATCGATTTGTTTCTCTGTTTGTTTACATTTTAACCGAAAGCCGAAGTGGTCCGAATAAGTTCGGCATAATCCGCTGTTTGTTCTACTAATTCTACTTTCCGTTTCTATATATAGCGCGGGTTTTCCGAACAAAAATAGCGAAAACCGATCGCCCGAAAGTCCAGTTTTCTATGTGCTTTCAGAACAATTCCCGCACTAAAAACTTAATGACATAATGGAGGATCAGAACGGTAGTTTTGTTGACAATTTTCGCAAGCAACTTGTCAAAATTGGAGCAAATTAGAACTCTTGTGTCTGACTTGCCATGCGTGATGTGCATTTGACATCTGTGTTGATAAAATAATCGGAAAACCGAATCACACAGTTTCGAAATATAGTTCTTCCGTTTTAGTGGGACTTTTCAAACTTAAGGTTCATTTATTTAGTGTATTACATTTATATCTCCAATGTTTAATTAATCTATTTATTATTTTATTTATTGACACACATAATTACGATTACAATGGAGAATTCATCGTAATTTGCGTTGTTGTCCAAAATCTACGGAATATTTTCAACGGAAAATGCCGAACGCAGTTCGCAAGGTCAACTGAGTTCGCATACTTTAAAAAATATGTAAACACTGCGGCAAATGTTTCTTTTCACATTAAATTACCGCTTTCAATTCACAACCGATGTGGGTTTCAGATAAAATAGCATGTCTTCTGCGGAAACTATCCGTTTATTGTAGCAATTGTGATATTTTATTTCATATAATTGTGGTTTTATTTGAGCGGATCACTAACGCTTAAGTCCTGTCAAAGGAATGCATGGGCCTGGAACTCGGACTAAAGACCGGCACCTCCATCCCGATATCTTAGCCGGCTTTAGTACGAGAAGACTTGGACTATATTTTGGTCTGAACATTTATAATAATTTTAGTAGTCATAATTTATCTTTAAAATGGACTTGCAATAAAACTTTACATGTCATACATGGCATTGGATAAATCTGCGATCGGTGCTCAGAAATTGCACCCACCACCTGGACCATGTATCCTGAACTTTTTCACAACCACCCCCTGGTTCGGGACCAATTTTCGCCGATGAACGAAAGCCAATGATTTTGCCAAATAATGTCGTTGCGTATAATTTGATCGTTTGTTTGTTATTTAACCATTTCTATACTGAATGGATTCTCCCAATCAGTTATAAAGGTATACATTAGAGCGGTTTAGTATTCATTTGGAGGAATGTTCATGTAACAAAAGCAGACGACAGATAGAAAAATCCAATTAAGACAAGAATACAAGAGCAGAAGGATTCATGATCATTGGTGGATATGGTCGTTTGTTGAACTAATTATCTGAACATTTCCTATGGGAACTACTCGTCAATGAGTATTTAGAATAGAAAGGGTTAAACTAATTTCGCGACCCCCAAATGTATGTCATAAGATTACATGATATTTAAAATTCTTCTGACAAAGTAACATCACTTGTTCGTCAATTTGTATGTTCACAGTTTACAATCGAATGATAGCAAAAATGTGGATATTTCGAATTAACCTTTATCAACACCGTGTTTACCACTCACCACCAGGGTTCAAGCTGTCATTGGCGAAATTGCATTTTTTTTTTTCGAAAATGACCACAACAAATTTAATTTGGCCAAAAGTTTTTTTTTACGACAAAATCGGAAATCTAATTAAAAATCCCAAATTGTTTTTGTAAGGGGAGCAACATGAGAATCAAATTTATAGTATGATCGTCTGCTAATTTATTAGGTGATACAACTTTATTGGTAATAAAAGGCACTCATGACAGTGGACTATCAAACCACCTAATGCGCACGAGTGTAGACTATAAACGATATCTGATCCTGTGGAGGATAACATAGGTTTCTATAGGGTGGGTGGGCTTGGGGAGGTTTGGTGTACGCTCTTTAAAACACTTCTTCAAATATTTCCGTTATTTCGTCAAAAACACTTCTTCAAATATCTCCGTTATTTAGTTAATAAAAATATTTTCTTATTTTAGGATCACATATCAAAATGAGAGGATATGGTGATCCCCTTTTCATGGGATCACCATATCCTCTCATTTTGATATATGATCCTGCCTTCGTTGAGCCACGAATGACTCCTGAGACGAGGATCACATATTATATGATACCCTATCCTACGGAGGATCACATATTGTTTTATATCTACACCCGTGCGCATGGCCTGATCAAACAGTGGGCCACCAAATGAAATGGTGGATTAAAGTAGTTAGACACGGCTATTTGCAGGTATGGACATAATTATATAGAATGTTATATGTTAAATAAAACAAAAATATTCATTAACTGATAGACCAGAATATGAGGATTTAATTTGGCAAAAGTTTATTTTAAATTGACCAAAACAAATCTAAATTGGCCAAAAGATTTTTCGACCAATCATGAACATTGCTCACCACCAAAGCTTAAAGGGGATTGCATAACCCAGATCATCAAAGAACAGTTATCCTTTCTACAAATCGGAAATGCGCCCCCACGCCCCTGTGTAGTCAACAATTGTGTCGCCCCATTTAGACTGGTGCACCGATAAACGAACAATAAACATAACGTATTACATTAACATTCTCCTTGTTAAGATTGTCTCGGATTAATTTTATGAAAAGATATTGTATGTCACAAGTACGCGTGTTAGTATTCGTGTATTGAGGCCAGTGATACAGTGAAAGCGAAATGGGACCCCCTGGCTAATATGGATGCATGGGTTATTAATCTCAGCAGCGAAATTCACAAAACTAAATGGGATAGGATTATGCAATGCGCATATTTGTGGTAAATGTTCATGGTCTATCTGATCGGCCACCTCGGGGTGTGTATATAGTGTATTTAGATCCACTTCGAGGTGTGTGTAGTATATTTAGATCCACTTCGAGGTGTGTGTAGTATATTTAGATCCACTTCGAGGTGTGTGTAGTGTATTTAGGTCCACATCGCGGTGTGTGTAGTGTATTTAGGTCCACCTCGCGGTGTGTGTAGTGTATTTAGGTCCACTTCGATGTGTGTGTAGTATATTTAGGTCCACATCGCGGTGTGTGTAGTGTATTTAGGTTCACTCGCGGTGTGTGTAGTGTATTGAGATCCACTGCGAGGTGTGTGTATTGTATTTAGGTCCACCTCGCGATGTGTGTAGTGTATTTAGATGGTGGAGCTTGAAACAATGTAGATCATGCCATGTATCTCTTCTCCATCAACGCCGGTAGAGATCGTTTTCCACCAGAACAAAACCTGGGAACTTTTTCCTGTTGCTGACCCCTTTATTTATGCCATAATTATTATTATAATTCAAATACCCCGCTGTTTTCTTTGAATGTGTATCCACACCGAGAGACACAACGCTATAATACGGAATGTGCGTCACGTTTAGTGATGCATATATACATTTACACCATGGCGTCAGTCTGTTTCTGAGCGATAAGTCACCTGGAATTACCATTCATAAAATATATGTTACCTGCTAGTTCATTGAACACTAGCAAGATATAGGCAATTTTCCTAATATCAAATTTATATCATGACAACCTCCAATTTTAAATGAATGTGACATAGGAACTATTTTGCTAACTACGATGTAGTTCTACTATTAGTATAAACGTTTAACACATGAAATTTTACACCCACAGTATAAATTTATACCCACAGCAAGAAGCTGTATACCCACAGTAGGGTGTAAAGATGAAGTTTACAAAATAGGTGTTATTCAAACAATAGAATAGGCAATTATGGTATACATTTCTATGTTAATACATGTTCCTCAATAAACAGAGTAGGGTGGTCCCATCTCGAGGGTACTTGCCTTTTTATGACTTTTGTGAGCAGATATCGCAACAACAAAATTAATTAATTGCCCGGGAGAAATTCCATTATTGTAAAGCAAAATCGCCCACGAAGTCACTTAAATCATGCAATTTCGAGTTGGGACCTTCACCTACAGTGAAATACATTATTAAGGAACAGGTATGAACTAAGAAATATATTACCTGCATATTTTTTCAATGATATAAACTTCCCTGACAGAACATCAAAAAGCCGGAGTAGAGATTCATGGCATGATCTACAGAAACAATATCATCATCCGAACCGAAACGTGACATAGGCTGGAGTACGACACAGAGTCAGCAATCTGCAACCAATGGTGATCCTAGCAGAGACTATAGTCGACACCATTGTTTCAATGTGGTAGTTTTTGTTTCATATTTTACTAAAACATCACAAATATAAATTTCAAATCAATTATCAGTCACAAACATAGGACGAACACAGGGGGGGGGGGGGGTGGGTGGGAGCAAATTTATAACAACTTAGGTGAAGCTTCTCTTCCATGGACAGAGACCGTGGCTCACACAACAAACATAGATATTTTTTTCACAGCCCGTATGTGTTATACTAAAACCTGTTCGGTGATTGGTTAACTGTCAATTGAGTCACCAGTTTCATACCCCAATAACACAAATATGATGATGATGATAATTTTGATGATGATGATGAATATGATGATGATGATGCTGATAATGAAGAATATGATGATGATGATGATAATTATGATGATGATGATGATGATGAATAGATAGATAGATAGTTTAATGACATAAAACGTCCACACGAGACCGATGTCAAAATAACAAATATATATAACAATGTCAACAATGATTCAAACATAATACATATACTGCAGTAACTATTTCATTATTATATCCGCAGAATCTGACCTTTCTTTGAAAAATGTCCGGACCATGTTGCAGATTATGTTGCATGTATGAGGCTCGTTATTTTGCATTATGTATTTTTGGCCTTCATTCAATCCAATAAATTTATCACTCATCATCCCTATCTCATAAAAGAAGTGTTTGCGCATCTTATCATATGTGTTGCATCGCATAAGGAAGTGTTCTTCATTCTCAACCTCCATGTTACATTTCCTACAAATTCTTTCATCAAGTGACACTTTTGGCTGTTTATGGCGACCCTTTTCAATTTCCAAGTTATGATTACTAATTCTTACTTTCTTAGTTTACAAAACATAATTTTTATGTCGATATTCTGGACAATATTAAGATAAGGTTCTTGTGTATAATGTTGTTTGACTACACGGTACGCCCTTAACTTATTCGCGCCCGAACATTTGTCATCGTTGAAAATATCAGTTTTATAATTCTCTATGTGGCTTTCTTTCAATTTTTATTTTAATGTCCTTTTATCTGTTTGTGAATTGAGGCATTGGTAACAATTTCATTTAATTTTGGAATGCCGAGTCTCACTGATTCATGTTCAGGGATGACAAATTCATCACTGGACATAGCTGCGGTATAGATGAGTGAATGTGGATCTGATTCAGAAATTTGTGTATTTGATAGCTCTGGATAGAGCATCGATCACTATCGGGTATCTCCCGAGCTCGGCCCTAACCGCATGGTCTGACGCCTGTTTGCTAACTCCGAGTACAGACTTACAAAACTTTATGTGAGTAATTTCACACGGTATTGTGTTTAATCTGTTCAAATTTATATCTGAAACCCATATCTCACATCCGTAAAGAATAATTGGCTTGATGAGTTTATCAAAGAGTTTAACCCACAAATCAACAGAGAACAGAGAATGTTCTCGAAGAGACTTTCTCAACGAGAATACTGCCTTCATACCTTTAAGTTGCATTTCAGCCTGTGCCTTCTTAAATGATCCATTGGCACAAAATTTTATACCTTGGTAGTTATACTCTTATACGACATCTATTATAGCCCCATTTATGTAAAAATTTGGCACATTTCGGGTGTATCCTTTTCGGAATACAATACATTTTGTTTTCTCAGTATTGACACTTAGATGATGAAGAACATGATGATGAATATGATGATGATGATGCTGATAATGATTGTGATGATGATGACTATCATAATACAGATGACGATGAGGGTGATGCTACTGGTTGTGGGTTGTGTGATGATGACGTCGACGATGATGATCATGACGATGATGATGATGACACATTGAAGATTATGCATTATATGTCCCAAAAAGACGCATTAAAGTCATATACAATACAACTTTTAACATGATGTTTGGGTCCCAAAAAAAACACAGACATTAGGTTGGCATGAAACAGAAAAGAGTGTTCCGTGTTAGCTATTTCCGATATTGTAATTGTAGATATAAAGATTGTTTGTTTCAATTCTGAGCGAAAAGTTGAAAAAAGCTGGAAAATGGCTGTGACATTGGAAAGAATTTTTCAGAGTATTTCATGCCGGTGTTGTCTATCAATATTTGATGTATTGGTCAACCTATCTTATACCTCCTTCCAAATTACCTAGGCAGAAGCTCAATTGAGCCAAACCGTTTAGTATAAGGGAAGCATTTGTTTTCGTTTTGTGTAGATCATGCCACGAATCTCTACTCTGGCTAGCACCCGTAGAGATCATACTTCACTTGTACAAATCCTTGGAACTTTTTAAAGTTTTGACATGTAACCTTATATAGTGGAAACAATAACACGGGGAATATATTTATTAGTTACTATCCTTAAAGGGGTACTGTACGCCATTTCCCCGGTGATAACAACGATCTAATCGATAATATATATAAGTAATTTGAGTCGAAGAAGTATTCTGTAAACGTTCAGGTTAATAGGTTATCTTAAAATCAAAGTTAATAATTTTATAAAAATTGAATTTATGGCTGGAGCCATAAATTAAACTACGAATTTTCGTGTACATATGCAAGACGTAATCAAAATAATTCACGGATAGTGGATTGGACAACGCGTGCCACACATGATCGTGAAAAATATTACGTTGATACGGGGCGTAAACCCAAGCCACTCACTGCTGCCTAGCGACTATACAATGACTTAAATGAGTACATTGATTCATGGCACTGGTATGCATATAATATAACATTTATTTGACACATTTTGTTGAAAACTGTCCAAAAATTACTCGACAACACCATTGGTATTTTCACATTCCGGCTAATCTGCCATCCGTAACATTACTTCGTACTCAACAGACTTTCAAATAATGGAAATCTGATTACCTTATTCTACGACTCAGAGACTATAAAACCAACAACAACATTTGAGTACAGTATCCCTTTAATAATGTACTCCACTGTAGGTGAACGTCCCAATTTAAAATTGCATGCTTTTCCGTGGTATATTTGAGCCGATATCGCAATAAACAATCAATTAATTAACCATGCAGGAGAAATTCCATAATTGTAAGCGACGCAAAACAAAAACGCTCACAAATTTATTTAAGTTGTAGGTTGCAGTGAACTTACATCATTCATTGACAAAAGAAAGCTGAGTCTATTTGCTACCTTGTGTAGGCTTGATGTTTGTAAAACTGCCAAAATGTTATTCCTGATGAGATTGCACAGTTATATTATTGAATTATGTTGTAATCAGAAATCATTCATTGCAGATATAGTCCATGTTTTACATAAATACAACTTACACGAGTACCTCGCAGTCTTTGCACAGACTGGCATCTTTCCATCTAAAGAGTCGTGGAAACATACCGTGAAAACTGAAGTACACAAATCAGACGACGAACGGTGGAGATCTTCCATAACTGCAGAAAATAACTTAAGACAATATGGGCTAATGCAAGCCTCTCTGACGTCTTCACTCATATGGCGAACGTGTAGGCTATATCCGGAGGAGAAATTCACTTATCTCTTTCTTGTCCGGTTGATAGCTCACACAGCCTACGGTGATAGTGGGTGTTGTAAATTTTGTAACAAGCTATACCAGTGCTTAATTAATCATGTATTAATAGAATGTGCATCTATTGCAAGTGCACGCAACGCAATTTGGTATGATATCATCAACACATTCGGAATAAACGTCTTCATATTCCTAGATTCCCTACCTAAGTGCTCGCAACTAGCAGTATTTTTGGGAAAAGTTCCATCTGAAGTTCTTGAAGATGGAACTAACTCTTTTCATTTCGTCTTGCGGTTCTTTGCAAAATCGAGCATAAAACTATGGTATTGCTTCCACCTTCAACATGATGGTCGTTATTCGGATACCATTATACCTGATCAACAACCACTTGATGTATAACTACCAATAGAAGCAGCTAGTGCATGTAGTGTTCTCTCATCTGTTGTTTTGTGTGAATGCTTGTCTGAGTGGACAACATGTGTGTGCGTTCGTGTGTGTGCGCGTGTTTGTATGAGAGAGTGTGAGAGAATGTGTGTGATGCTGGGTATACCAGGTGTATATGTGTCAATGTTAGTGGATGTCTCTGCGTGATTGCGGTATACATGTGTGACTTCGCATTTTGTGCGTGCCAAAACTAACTGTAAATATTTTGGATATTTCCTTATTATTATGTAACATTTTGTTCATGTCAGTACTTGTATATATGTTTGCTTTTGTGATGCTACTGTGATAAATTGTATTTATATTATATAACAACTCTCCACCAATGGAGGACAATAAAGATATATATATATATATATATTAAGGAACACAATAATAACTACGAAATATATTCCCCGCGTTATTTTTTCGACTGTATAAGGTTCCCTGTAAAAACTTCAAAAAGTTCCAAGGTTTTGTACTAGTGGAATATGGTCTCTACGGGCGCTAGCTAGCCAGAGAAGAGATTCGTGGTATGATCTAGCTATTGTGAAGCATCCAATCGATTGCTGACCTGGAGCCAGGGCCATGTGGAATATACTCCCAATAAATGATTATGTCTAACACTAACTTTAAAGGTACTAAATCCGATTCGATGTTCTCAATATCATCAGATTCCTCAGATTCCAACATTTTTTTTAAATGCCGCTTCAGTTATCATAATCGATTAATTGCCCAAAAATAATGCTAACCGCAGTCCACTATAGTATAAAATTGCACAAAACCTGTTATTTATCAACATTTTGTACAATTAAATTTTGCCGGTTTGTCATATATCTGACACAAAAAAGCCACTTGATTTTAGAGTTATCCATCTTCATTCGCTATTTGGTCTTCTCTTCCACTTTTACTGGGCCACTCAATATGGTGAAAAATAATAGATTTAAAAAATCGATATCTGATCACTCTGAGCTTTGATGAATGGGTTCCGATACTTTTTACACCCGAAGCCAAATAAATAGTAATTGAGAGGTGCTTAATCGGATTGAGTACCTTTAATCAATTTAATCATATTTTTAAACCAGACATGTCCCTTTAGCCTGGATAATGTTGAGTTTGTTTGCAGTAATATACATGTTTCTCCCGGCGATGACAAAATCCATAATGAGGTCATGAAAACTAAGAGATTTAATCAAAAACGTCCGTTCAGTAACAGACTAGCGAACATTTTAAATTTTAATATCTACTTTCCATTTTGCATTTCTCTTGTTTATTCAGACCGCGTATTCTTCTCACACGAAAACAATTTTCCCTTGAGTAATAATCGTGATAAATCTCGGAGATATGAACGCGACAAAATGCCCTCGAGTCAGTTATCAAAGTGGATAAACTACCTTCTTTATGTTGGCTTAGCTTGTCAATTGAGAAATTTGTGCTTCATCTGTGATGAAATCAAAATATTTGCTTTTATGTTCGTTTAATTGCTGAAGCTCCAGACAATATATTTTACAGTATATTTTCCAGCAAATTATGTTCATGACCAAGAATGGAGAAGTGAACTTAAGGAGGCGTTCGATTCGTAAATTTAAAAAAAAATCAGTTTGAAGGGGGAACATTATTATCCTCTGTAACCAATGTATGCTATAGTACTTCATGTGTAACAACACCTGCAAATGGCCGCCTATAAATTAACGTATGCTATGGAAAATGTGTTATTTATTTTCTCGCAGACATTCCTGATTTCAGATAGTAAAAGTAGCGGATACCCTAGTTGGGTTCATAAGCTAGATAATTTAGTGGGCTTGTTTCAAATATTCCCTGACCAACTATCAAATGACCGGCATGGAAGATTTTGATGAACACGGTATGAAATTTAACAAAAAAAATGCCCTTTGTGAATACAAACATTAGAAAATAATATGAAAAACGTGACGGTATCAGCCATTTTGATCATTATGTTCACACTAGTTGAAAAAAAGTCGTAGGCAAAAAAATATATGGTCAAATATATGGAAAACATGTTGCCATTGGAACCAACCCAGACTTCCGGTGAATGTTGTTCAATTAGATACCTTATTGTTCGAACATTGCTAACAGAATTGCGCTGACTCATCACAATTGCGTACGTTGCCATAGAAGCCAGTGTTCTTTGAAATTGGAGTAAAATATTTTGCAACCATATTCAGTTTTCCCACAGTCACAATTTTTCAATTACGTGTTTTAATTTAACATCATGTGATCTACTAGCATTCCGGATTAAAATGCCATGGCATCAGTGGAAGGCTAATCGTGTTCATTAGGAGGAACCCTTGTATATCTCCGACAATATCGAAATGTTGCAAGTTGTGTTCACTAGAGACATTCGACTATCTATATTGTGAGAACAAATTGTTTAGATGCATACCAGTTTCGTTTGTTGTCATGGAAACCAGTGTTGTTTCTCCAAATTTCGAGTTAGATATATAGCATCTATTTAAAAAAAATTAGTATGTTTCAATTTAGCATCATATTATCTACTAATATCCCCCATCCATTAATTAGGTACACAGTACTACACACACAATAGTAGGCACACATATCAACGATCAGTTACATGGATAAAACTGTTGTCGTGGTAACCACGGCAACCCATACCTTATTTCAAGACTGTTCTTTAGTGGGACCCTTGGTGGTTATATTTCTGACAATAGTTTTGTTTCAATAGAGGTCTCATTCACATTTTGTTTGTTGGCATGGTGATCAGTGATTTCTTCAAATTTCGAGTTCACACTCCAATGAGACTTTACCGAATTAATATAGGTTTATCAACGTGTCTCCCACTTGATAAAACTATATCAAATTAGTTAAAGGGGTACTGTACGCCATTTTCAATAAATTTCCGGTGATAACAACGATCTAATATTGATAATATATAGAAACATATGTAATTTGAGTCGAAGATGTATTCTGTAAACGCTCAACTTAAAAGGCTATCTTAAAATCAAAGTTAATAATTTGATATAAATTGAATTTATGACTGGAGCCATAAAATGGCGTCAATTAAATTACGAATTTCCGTGTACAAAACGTAATCAAATTAATTGAGGGATACTGGATTGGTAAACCGATCGCACACACGATCGTTTAAAACATTATGATGATACGGGGAGAAAACTCAAGCCACGCACTCACTAGTGACGATACAATAACTTAAATGAGTATATGGGACTAGTATGCATATAATATAACTTTTATTTGATACATTTGGTTTAAAACTGTACAAAAATTACTTGACAACGACAATTTGTATTTTTGCATTCCGGTAAATTTGCCATCCATAACACTACTTCGTACTCAACAGACTTTCAAATAATGGAAAATGTGTTACCTTATTCTCCGACTCGGAGACTAGAGAAACCAACAACAACATTTTGGGTACAGTATCCCTTTAAACGTCGCCACTAACACAATAATCAAATTTGACCCTCAATGACGTATGTGTGAATATCACGAACGGTAACTCTGATATGGGATGACAGGTGCAATGTTGAGACAGACTCTGGTACACAGGTAGTAAGAGGTAGGTATTTATTACCTTACGTGTATATATATACTGATAAAACCATTTATTGTAGATAGTTTAGGTATTTGTGACCCGCCATATCAAATCCAGTCGTAAGTCGGGATTTTGTTTTTACCCTGTGCCAATGCATTCTCTTATATATGCGAGTCGACCATAGGTCGCCTCGCATATATAAGAGAATGCATTGGCCTAACAAGTTTTTATCATGTTTTTTAAATAAATGTTTCTTACAATTTTTAGGACATAAAATAAAAAACACCCATTACCCTGCAGGGAGCCCCACACATATATATAAGCATATAGAAGAGTGTCGTCTGCTCATGTTTGTCTTGGGCTCTGTATGGGTGAAATTATAAAATTGTTAAAGAATACAAGAAAGAATTATTAAAATTGTAAAAAATTGTTAGGCCAATGCATTCTCTTATATATGCGAGGCGACCTATGGTCGACTCGCATATATAAGAGAATGCATTGGCACAGGGTAAAAAAATCCCGACTTACTGCCTGCAGGGTAATGGATGTTTTTTTTATTTTATGTCCTAAAAATTGTAAGAAACATTTATTTAAAAAAATATATAAAAAATTGTTAGGCCAATGCATTCTCTTATACATGCGAGGCGACCTATGGTCGACTCGCATATATAAGAGAATGCATTGGCACAGGGTAAAAAAATCCCAACTTACGACTGGATTTGATATGGCGGGTCACATATGTTCATTCCACGAGAGGAAGAGAGTCAAATATCCCGAACTGTATTTATTCGATAACGAATAGGTATGTTATCAGATTGTTTGCCCAAATGACATGTATCTACACATCTGGTGCATAACATGCATAATAAGTCGGTGTCAATATCTGTAGTTTCAGAATAATTTTACCAAGCAGTGAAGAGATATAACATCAATAGTAAACACGACGTCTCTGAATTATAATAGTAAATTCGTAATCATAGCCTGAGCTTGTTTTGCAATATACTTCTAGTGAAAAGAGCCATAAGTACATGGAAATAATGCACATTTGTAACTGTTATGCTAGAAAAGTGCACATCATATCTGCGTTTCTTAATCTTGCCCTGAAAACAGCCAGGTACTGCAGATTATGCGATGAAATTATTATGCAATGCCCATGTAACATTGGCGGCCATATTGGCAGCCATCCCTAAAAAAACGACAGGCGTTCTAATTTCCTATTTTCAGATTTCCCAGGGGGGGGGGGGGTAATAACAAATATTGCAGGAAGGTATGCCAGAGTGGGTAGGTGGTATGAGAGCCAAACACAAAACGCATTTTTTACAATCATACAAGTTTTTTTACTAAAGACCTTTTGTGCCCATATTTGACATTTGTAATAGTTATATAAAATATTATAACTGTAAAAACACCTTATCTATGTTACTGGGACCTTATATGGTCCTCAGGTGATATTTAGCTGATATGTTGCATATGGGACGGTGAGGTGAAAAAATCCTTCCCGACACCATTCGAAAGAAGATTTGACAAATGTAAAACTGAAAGAAATAATCTTGTCCTCATGTAACTTAGACCTTTAAGCCTATACCCAACAGAACGGCCCTGTGCCAATGCATTCTCTTATATATGCGAGTCGACCATAGGTCGCCTCGCATATATAAGAGAATGCATTGGCCTAACAATTTTTTACAATTTTAATAAATTTTTCTTGTATTCTTTAACAATTTTATAATTTCACCCATAAAGAGCCCCAGACAAACATGAGCAGACGATACTCTTCTATATGCTTCTATATATGTGTGGGGCTCCCTGCAGGGTAATGGATGTTTTTTATTTTATGTCCTAAAAATTGTAAGAAACATTTATTTAAAAAAAATGATAAAAAATTGTTAGGCCAAGGCATTCTCTTATATATGCGAGGCGACCTATGGTCGACTCGCATATATAAGAGAATGCATTGGCACAGGGTATTTTAGGCCGTTGAAGCTTTATTTGGGCGTTTTTGGCCGTTTTGTTGGGTAAAGGGTTAAGCCTAGACCATTGTGTGAATGGAATAAGAGCGAGCAGCTGTCTCAAACAGTAATGTGACCATCAATGGCTAGAAAATAGCTGCCATCAGTGAATCAAGCTGATCAATGAATTATTTGCTCGTTTATCAACTCAGATGATCTGTTGATCTCACAACACCCAACCGTGTGCAAGTCTGGCATTGTGACTACTTGACATTTAGTATAAAATCAGTTGCTCCAGTAGACTAACAAAAGTGCTGTGGAATAATGATATATTTTGGGCTGGTTGACAGACTAATCAGGAAATAGTTAGAATTTATGGAATTGTGTGTTACTTCGCAATGACCAAGTATCATGAATTTAAAAAATAATATTTCCAATTGCAGCCTGGCAAATATCCTCCCTAGATATGTATTTATTTTCAAAAATATGTCAAATGCAGTTGAATTGAAGCTTGTAACAACTGATATGTCATTGATATGTCTGCAAAATGTCAACAGTGACTCGAAAGTCAAGATTGAGTTCACTGTCTTGAGATGTTATCAGCTCAAAATGTATCACAGCCAAATAGCCAAAACACATGACCGGTTCATGTAATAGCTTGCAGGGGGAAATGATCTCACTGTATATACAGGGGATATGCTGGGATATGTATAATTTGTTTTTGTAAAATTGGATGCATTTACCTTATAATAGAGTTTTATGTGCACCTATCAGCTTCTGATGGGTTACTGTATTTGTCCACTATATCAATGCATTAGAATTTCCATTTAGCACGTTTGACCACACATGAAGACCTATTATAGCATACTCTAATCACACACTGACCTGGAAACTCCATTTCATGTATGTTGTAGACAACATTTATTAATGCCTATCAGCCAGTTTTTTTAAATCTTCGTATTTACCTGTATTGACCAGTTTTGTTCTATTAAAACAGCATCTGAAACAGGTTAAACTGTCATATGAACTAAAGGAGATAATTTCCCAGTCATATGAGTGATATCTGTATGATTTTACATGGGTTTTAGATCAAAATTAGTGAAATTTGGGGGGGGGGGGTAAAAATGTGCTTTTGCAGGTTTTGGAGTGGTGGGTACCCGAAGATGCCAGATGCAAAAAAAAAACGGTTTACCTTCCTGCAATTTCATACCCCCCCCCCGGATTCCCAGGTGATTTTTTACGTATTCAAGAGGAACCCTCAGTGTGGAAATTTTTAATTTTATCTACATAAGGTCCAAATACTATAATCTGATGAATACTGAACGTAAGGGGCCATACAACACTCTGGATATTATTATGTGCAATCGTAGTTCTTTCATTCAATACGTTGAGATGACATTTATTTATAGTTTGGTTACATTATTGGGTAGGTTTGGTAACCATAGCAACATCAAATACCGAGCAGTATCTAAGTGGAGAAGTACTTGAAATGCCTGATATTGTTCCTTATTATAGAAAACGTATATACCTATGATTATTTGATGGTGTCAAGTTGTACAGATAATCTATAAAAAACACTGTACGGAACATAAATTTCACTCCCACACCCACATCACTTCGTATGGCGATGAAGCAGAACAATATATGAACATTCACATTTTTACACGTTATCTAGCTTTTTGTTTTTTTATAGTTTATTGTCCTTTTCTTACTAAAGCCACCTGATGGTTAGCACTCAGAAATACACCCAACAATTTTCACTTTTGAGTTCTTCTCGGTATCGAAATAGGCCGATAAATACTATACCTTTCTATGGATATTATATGTCCCAGAAGTTCGCATTGAATTCATAAAAATATAACTTCTAACATGATCTTTGGGTAAAACAAAAAACAGTCATTTGCACGGCATGGAACAGAAAAGAACGTTCCAAGTTAACCCATTCCATGTTTGGTAGAAATAAAGAGCGTTTATTTCACTTCTATGCGAAAAATTGAAAACAGATTGAAAGTATTTTTCAGAGCATATGAAGCCGGTATATCAATATGTTGTGTATTTGTCACCCTGTCTTCCAAATTTCGAAGACAGAACTTGAAAGCTCGAATGAGCTACAATGTTTGTCCGTTTAAACAATCGAGCGTGATGGCCTGATATATTATACAGCCATAGGCGAATAAGTCGTCAATAGCACCTGAATAAAGGGCATACTCTATATTCCCATATTTCTCAAACAAAACTGATTTTGGTGAACTTTCTGCTTCAAATATCAAACAAAATTGATGATCTGTCAAACAGAAAATTTGACTCGCGAATAAGTTATTCTCGAACAATTTCCTGTAAACTAATTCCAGGGCTAGCACCACGAATGATTAATATTTGATGATGTAAAATTGGTTTATTCCATCTTATTTGAACTGTCGTCGCATAGTGGCTGGGTCGTGTTTGATCAGCCGAGCAGGAAGAAATGTGATAATGTTACAGGAGATTAACCCGTTCTATACTAATTACTCATTGATACTCATCAATCCCATATGGAGCCGCTTGCGGATAGAGCAATGCATTGATGACTATCGTCTGCTTGGGTCCGTATGAGGCTCAACACGGATGTGATATATTAGACTGGTCGATAAAAGGTTTGACCTAGAATAAATTTGGACTAAGTTGGTTTTTATTTCATTTTGAAGAGGAATATATCCTCTACAACATATCCGAAATCCGCTAAAATCCGCTTTGAGCAAACATTTTTTACAGAGAGTATATCAAATGCCCATTTTTCGACCTTGTGAAGTACGTTTTTCTACAATATCCCTCATCGGCGACACCAGAACGCATTAATACTACATCCGATATATACCAGTGTGTGTGAAATTAGAGTACAGGGGGGCGAATAGAGTGACAAGGACAGATAACAATGCAATCGCGGCGATGAAATGGCTGTCAAAATGGCCGCAACTCCAATCCATGCTACGACGAAAGGAACATATTGGATAACCACCTATAAGCGAAAATACACATTGGTAATTTAGAAGTATGTTGTTATATATCTTTAAAGGTACACATATGATTAAAAGAGATCTATCTGAGTGATTTATCGTTCACTGCAACGCACGTTAACCCAATAATTTACGTTCGGGTTTTATGCTTAAAATGAATCCAAGAGTCGGGCCAAAAACAGTTATTTCGGGCATGCAACACACGAAGTAATATTTCGTCACACAGTGCGTGGTAGTTTCATTTGGAATGATGATTAGTTATTGAATGTAACGCAGAAACTGAAGTGCACACCCTTGCTGTGCAAATACTAGTTATATTTCCCGAATTTGCAACACTCTCCGTGATAATAAACCATCAGGGGCACCGGAAGCATCCAATGACAGGGGGTGGGCAGAGCCTACAAAAAGGGCACTTTTCCGCAAAAAAGGGCATTTTCTCCGCAAACTCGGGAAAATAACCATAAATTCATTGTGGCAAAAATCCCTATTTTAATGGTATTTGTCGGTTTTTATGGCCGTTTTGTGATAAAATTGACAAAAAATTAATATTCCTTGTGAAATTGGTGATATTTGGACCAAAAAAGTCACATTTTGCTATAAAAACACGAGATTAAACACACAAAAAGAATTTTCTGTCTTCAGAAAAAGGGCAAGTCCTGTCCCCGCTCCCCCCCCCCCTTGGCCAAGGGCAGGGGGGTCAGCTGCCCCCTCTGCCCCCTCTTCCGGCGCCCCTGTAAACCATACACGTATGCCGTAATGCTGATTATACTGTAAAGAATCACTCATCTCTTCAACAGAATGGTACCCTATCTCACTAGATCGAAGAGACTGTGCATCGTACATTTTATTTAACCCTTTACCCAACAGAAGGGCCCTGTGCCAATGCATTCTCTTATATATGCGAGTCGACCATAGGTCGCCTCGCATATATAAGAGAATGCATTGGCTTAACACATTAAAAATTATAAAATTGTTAAAGAATGTAAGAAAAAATGGTAAAAAGTGTTAAAAAAAAGATTTTTTTAGGCCAATGCAATCTCTTATATATGCGAGGCGACCTATGGTCGACTCGCATATATAAGAGAATGCATTGGCACAGGGCATAACTGTAACTATCACAATGTGGTCAAGGAGCCGGCTCCAATGATATCCATATTTGTATGGTTTTATTGAGACAGACCCAAGATATTTTAGGCTGTTGAAGCTTTATTTGGCCGGTTTTGGCCGGTTTGGTGGGTAAAGGGTTAATACTAATTTTCATGCTACTTCCAACCCGGTTTCTTATATAGTACACAATTTTGTTTAAATTACTTCAATCGGCACTTTACAAGGCGAATATGTACCACGCAATGCACACTATTAGTTTTCAGCATCTTGTTGTTTCAAATTATATTACCATTGCCACCCACATACTTGCGCTAAATATAAGGTCATCAGCGTTTAAAGTTATTATTTCTGCGTTTACCATTCACTCAATGTTGTTATTTATGGTTTTGTATGCAGCAGATATGTGTAACATTAGGGTAAATGTGTAAATATGGCCTTAGTGCAGTTAAGCACATATAATTTCCAGGTATAAAGACAGTCTCTGCCACAGAGTATGTAGGCAAATTTGGTTAGTTGAGAATTTATTGAAGATAGTCTATTGTACTCCTTTGTATTTTTGATAAATTGCGTTCATGGTATACCACCATGTATTTGTGTGATAAAAGCGAAATATTCCTGTCTAATCACTTGACCGCAGGCAACTATGACTACTATTTTAAGACACGGACAATAGGAAATCCCATAGGAAATATTCAGATAATAAGTTTAACCCTTTTTGTACTGAATCATCTTTGATGAGTATTTATCCCATAGTAAATGTTCAGATACATACAGTATGTATGTTACTTTGGCATTACAACGTGTATATAATTTTGGTATTACATGCATGTATTTAATTTTAGCATTACACATGAATGTAATTTTAGCATTACACATGCATATAATTTTTGCATTACGGCATGTATATGTAATTTTAGCATTACACATGTATGTAATTTTAGCATTACACATGTATGTAATTTTAGCATTATGGCATGTATATGTATTTTTTTGATTTCACATATATGAAATTTTAACATTACACGTGTATTTAATTTTAGCATTACGGCATGTATACGTAATTTTAGCATTATACATGTATGTATTTTTTGCATTACATCATTATGTAATTTTCGCATTACATCTTTATGTAATTTGTACTCTACAGCATGAATGTAATTTTGACATTATATCATGTATGTTATTCTGCATGACAGTATTATGTAATTGTGGCTTCCATTAGTGTATAGATTATTAGAGCTATAAAATTCCATAGGTGATTGGACGAACGATATGTCTCGGATACCTGAAGGCTTACATCTGCAAATTGTCAGGTGCATAACTTGTTTAATTACATATCCCACCTGCCATGAAATAAAAAATGGAACACGTGCACTGTTTAAAGATGCACAATCAGCGCAGAATTAACGCTCGAAAATTACTATTTCCTTGGCTTCGGGGGTAAACATATTTTATTCGAGTAGAGAAACCCACCCATAAAAGTTCAGAGTGATCAGATATCGATTTTTGAAATATATTGTTTTTCACCACCGATATTTTTTAGTAGCCCAGTAAAAAGTCGACGAGAAGATGGCCTCGGACAAAATTGCGGATGAAGAAAGGGTAACTCTAAAATCAAGTTTTTTTTTTGTGTCAGATATTTGACAAACCGGCAAAATTAGTTTGAACAAAATGTTGATAAATAACAGGTTTTGGGTAATTTTATACTATAGTTGACTATGGTTAGCATTATTTTTCGGCAATTAATCGATTCTGATAACTAAAGCGGCATTTCAAAAAATGGTGTTGTTGTTGTTAGAATCTGAAGATATGGGGAACATCGAATCGGATTGAGTACCTTTAAGAAATTGATTTTGGTTTCATTGCTTTCCATTGAGTATGAATTTCGCGTCCGACACATACGAATGTCAGAGCAACTTGGATCTATGCTCCATGGAAGTCGCGTAAGACACATACAATTGTCAGAGCAACTTGGATCTATGCTCCATGGAAGGCGCGTCCGACACATACAATTGTCAGGGCAACTAGGATCTATGCTCCATGGAAGGCGCGTCCGACACATACAATTGTCAAAGCAACTTGATCTATGCTCCATGGAAGGCGCGTCCGACACATACAATTGTCAGAGCAACTTGGATCTATGCTCCATGGAACGCAACAAAAAACACACACCCATGTCTCATATTCACACTCGACAACATATTAATCCTTTCTATAATAGGATTCTCCCACACAGTTTTAAGAGAATATTGAATTGTCCATTATTCATTTGGAGGGTTGTTTTTGTAATAAAAGCACACAACAGACAAACAAAATTATAATACAACAGCAGAATGGTTCATCTGTTCCAAATTGTCAGAAAAAATGTCAGGTACATTTGAAAGAGTTTGGTCCTGGCCTTGTCTTGTTTTCTATGACATTTGACATATCGTGGGAACCAAAATCTCGGAAAATCCCATAGGACGATTTGAGGCACATTTGCCAGTGTTTGGTCCTAACTAGCCTTTGTCTTTTTTCTGTGACATTTGACATATCGTTGGAAGAAAAATCTGGTAAAATCATATAGGGCGATTTGAGGTACATTTGCAGTGTTTGTTCCTAAATAGCCTAAGTCTTTTTTCTATGACATTTGACATATCGTTGGAAGCAAAATCTAAATCTTGGAAATCATATAGGACGATTTGAGGCACATTTGCCAGTGTTTGTTCCTAACTAGCCTTGGTCTTTTTTCTATTACATTTGACAAATCATTGGAAGCAAAAACTGGGAAAATCATATAGGACCATTTAAGGCACACATGCCATTGTTTGGTCCCAGCCTTAGTTTTTGGTATGCTACATTTGACATATCGTTGGAGGAAACCTGCGAAAAAGAATATAGGACCATTCCAGGCACACCTGCCAGTTTATGATCCCAGCCTTAGTCTTTATGATTTCTTACATCAGACATGTCGTTGAGGGAACTCGGAAATGCATATTACCAAATTCTCAAACATGGGTTGGGTAATGGTAATGTGTAATGGTAATGTGTAATGGTACTGTGTAATGGTAATGTGTAATGGTAATGTGTGATGGTAATGTGTATTGGTAATGTGTAATGGTAATGTGTAATGGTTATGTGTAATGGTAATGTGTTATGGTAATGTGTAATGGTTATGTGTAATGGTAATGTGTAATGGTAATGAGTAATGGTAATATGTAATGGTTATGTGTAATGGTAATGTGTAATGGTAATGTGTAATGGTTATGTGTAATGGTAATGTGTAATGGTAATGTGTAATGGTAATGTGTAACGGTTATGTGTAATGGTTATGTGTGATGGTAATGTGTAATGGTAATGGTAATGTATAATGGTAATGTGTAATGGTAATGAGTAATGGTAATGAGTAATGGTAATGCGTAATAATAATGGTAATGAATAATGGTAATGAGTAATGGTAATGAGTAATGATAATGTGTAATGGTAATGTGTAATGGTAATGTGTAATGGTAATTTGTAATGGTAATGTGTAATGGTAATGAATAATGGTAATGAGTAATGGTAATGTGTAATGGTACTGTGTAATGGTAATGCGTAATGGTAATGTGTAATGGTAATGTGTAATGGTAATGTGTAATGGTAATGTGTAATGCTAATGTGTAATGCTAATGTGTAATGCTAATGTGTAATGGTGTTGCATTACAATGAATTACTTTTTTCTCAAGTGATCAGATTGCCACCATTATCTCCGGCATATAAATGTAACATTATCTTGAAAGAAACAGTGTAGATAAGGACTGTTCTTGTTTATAATTTATTTTAATAAGATTCTTGCTTATAAAATGTCTCATACCATTATCTCATTTCCATAGGTAGCGCATGAAAGCTCAGTTTTTGTTGAAAAGAACATATCATTGGATAATAATAATTAGGGACGACGTGACTTGTGTGCGGGCAGAGATACCACAAACACAGACTTTATTTTTTAATCTTAAACCTAACGCACTGTTAGTAATTGTATAACATTACTTTTGAAAGGAATTATAATTGTAATTGGTTACTTCTCATTTTAAAAGTAATGGTATCATGATAATTATAATGCAGGAAATGGCAAGTAATTGTAATGCACCACTTTGCAAAGTAATGGACACATCCATATTCTCAAAGAATTTGCCAGGCATTCATTTGCAATGTGCCAGAAACCGAATGCAAAAATGCTTATAAAATATATCGTTACCACAGCCAACTACATGAGAAGTTAAAGCTATGTAGTTCTCGTATACGGAGCTATATATATATATTATACAAAATTGCCTGTAAATAGCATGCAATTATCTCACACGAATCAGTGATACAGGTATTTTAAGGCAAAGTTTCAGTAGCACCGTTACATATGGTGCCCAGTTTGAATGATATTCTGGTAGCGCGTTGGAAGTTATATGGAAACATGATTTCAGCCGACCGACGTCCTGCTTGTATTTATTAATTTATTGGTGTTTAACGTCGCTTTCAGTAGCCAGTGGTATACCACGACGTTGCCAGTTTTATTGGTGGAGTGAAAGTCCGTGCACTAAGGTAAATGTTACAGTAATTTCTTTGGCTGGAAGAAAGACCTATTGTGCCCCGGCGAAACCACCGGCGAGTAACTGGCAACTCCCCCAGATAGCGATATAGGATACATAGTCAGCGATGACTCCACCGGGAACTGAACTAATATCGCCAGCGCTGGAGAACGATTCAATGGAGCAGAGACCCTTGTCGACTGAGCCACCGAGGCCCCACATCATGCTTGTAAAATACATGGATTGGGTGTATGTATGATTGTAAATATATGTCGTTCATATACAGAACATCTTATATAGACAATCTCAAACGAATTTCCAGAAATATATGTCGTTCATATACCAGAATATCTTATATAGCCCACCTGTAACGAATTATCAGAAATATATGTCGTTCATATACCATAACATCTTATATAGCCCACCTGTAACGAATTATCAGAGATATATGTCGTTTATATACCAGAACATCTTATAACCCACCTGTAACGATTTGCCACATATAAATGTCGGTTTGCCAGTGTTTGGCCGTAGTCTTAGTCTTGGAGATCTATCATTCACAAACGACATTTCATTGGAAGCAAAATCTGGGAATAGCATATGGCCATTTCAGTTATATTTTACTCCATTCTCAAAGACGTTGTTCTTATTATGAAGTGTTATACGTGGACGCAATACTAAATAACGGATATATTCACAACTGATTTCTTTTACTTTTAAAGAGCGTTTTAAAGAGCGTTTTTTTTCTTTCGAAAACAATGATATTAAAGAATTATTTCAAACCTCCCCAAGCCCACCCACCCAGTAGGTGAATTTGACGGCCAAAGTTGGTCATTTGTGGTGTTGTAAATTGTTTCAGATATCTCAGTTATTTCGTTGAAAGTACGTTCAGTATTGTGTTATCACCCTTCGGCTGCTGTGTCCGCATGCAGTAAATTTATATAACGTAATTGTGGACTCAATTTGCGTATAGGGTAGACAATTAAGTATCCATAGATTGTAAAAAATGACCGACATTAAATATCTATAGCTGATAATGCTCTGTGGGTCAGGTGACTAGGATACTTAGAAGATGCCCCCGTGCATGGACGCAATAGAGATGGACATGAACGCCCATTTTAAGTGACTTTGTGAGCGATTTTGCTTTGCGTCGCCAACACTTATGGAATTTATCCTGGGTAATTAATTGAATTGAATGTTGAATTGAAAAGCATGCAATTTAGAGTTGGGACCTTCACATACAGCGAGGTACATTGTCAAGGAACAGATATAATAACTAAGAAATATTTTTCCAATGTTATTTTTTCGAATTTATAAGGTTCCCTGCCCAAACTTCACAAAGTTCACAGGGTTTGTACTGGTGGAATATGATCTCTACGGGCGTTAGCCAGAGTAGAGATTCGTGGGTCCAAATTAAGGAACTCAAAACCACCTCAATTCACTGCTTCCCGTATATAACAATAATGACATATATACACCGTCTTCATATTCATATTTAATAGCAGCTGTTTTCCAGGGGAGCGGGGCTACCATATGTTTCATAACTTGTGCACCGATCATCCGCGCACCCTCATTTCTGAATGTAACCTTAAACTCGTATGCAATGGATGTATATACTTGGGTCAAACTAAAATATGTACAACTCAAAGACATTATTCTAATCGCGAAGGGTGATACTTACAAGATGCTCCCATGGATACACCAGAGAACGTACATGAACACCAGCATGTACTTTTTATTCCAACTAGGTCCCATGTTTCCGAAGCATTTTCACTGAAAGTCCTTCAACAGGCTTAATTCCTTCACATTCCGATACTACATGTATTTCAACAATTATATCCACACAACGACTTATCACAAAATGATTGAGCAAACCAAATGGACGTTTGATAAGATGACATGTCGGACAGTTAAAATGTCGATACGACGCCATATATCTTCTGAATATCCATTGGTTGGGTGCTGAGCGACATCAAATTATCAAATTGGATTGTACGTCAACGGCCTATTCAATTGGTCACGTCATAACGAAAACCACGCCTGCCCATCACCGACAGTCAACATTTTGAAGTGTAAAGCATTGGACACCCGCGTCTATTATATAGGTTGTTGCGTTTTCATTTTGTCGACATTATTAAACTCGAATCAGTCATCTATAAGTCGCCCTGTTAAATTGTCATTTAATATTTGTAGTCGGTTTGGCCGTATTCAGCCGTCTGTATGCCTGGGGTGACGTTATACACCAGGTGGGGTAGGATGACTGTTTTATGTGCTATTTAGCATTAAAATGCCCAGATTCTTATTACTTCACATACATATTTACCGACACTCAACCTGCCGCGTCCCACATATCAATTATAGTTAAATCACGGCCTCGAGATCTGGCGTTCGAATTCAGTTACTAATCAATATACAGTAATTCCCTAATTAATCGACCCCTTAACCTCAGCAGAATTGTGGGTAACTTTTCAGGATTTAGTCGGAAATATGGCTTGTAGCCATTCATCGGAAAGCTCTCGGTGAGAGCTTTCCGATGAATGGCAACAAGCCATATTTCGGACTAAATCCTGAAAAGATACCCATAATTCTGCTGAGGTAAAGGAGTCGATTAATTCGGGCATTACTGTAAGTCGTGTGAGTTAGGCTTATTTCTAAGATATAACATAACATTAAAGGTACTAAAGGCCTTCGTTGGAAGTCGATTCATGTGAAAAAAACATATAAGTCTGTAAAACAACTATACACTGTGAACAAAATCCGTAAAATTACCGGCAGCTATGATACGTTTGGATTCAACCGTAAACTTTGCTGTTAATTCCCTTTATATAAGTGTACGGTAAATTCCGTAAATTCCTATAGTAAATAATCCGGTAAAACATTACGACATAAAGTACCATCGTCAATATCGACAAATGTTTCGAAACAAGTCCGAATCGACTTTTGGTTCCGATACACACTAAAAATTGGTTATATACACTTATGTCACAATAACTCAGTCATCATATATATGTACTTCAGACTATAGTTGATGGTCTATCTGGGATTTGAATTATATCAGTGAAGTGGCATTGACGACGTGTTCGGGAAGTTTGTTCCACTGAACTACAACAACAAAATTAAAGTTTTGCTAATTTTCGATTCACCTCTCGACGTTCCTTGCCAATTGTACACTTAGTTCTCAAACGTAGTGTACACATGTTGCAATAGTCTTTTAGGGAAGTGGCTATATGATTTCGAATGATGTATACTATGTATTGTTTGATTGCGTAAAACGCGAGAAAAGTAAGAGTATATATCTCTGTTCCTCATTCCTGTACTCGGAAAAAAATCGGGAAGTTTGTTCCACTGAACTACAACTGAAAAAAGTTTTGCTAATTTCAGATGCACCGCTCGACGTTCCTTGCCAATTATGTTGCAATATTAATGAAGGGGAGAGGTTATGCTTTCGAATTATGTATAAAAATTCTTGTCGCATTGCGTAAAATGCGAGAAAATTGAGCTTACATATCTGTTCCTCATTCCTGTTACTCTGAAATGTTTTCGTTTTGATAATTTCCGATTCACCGCTCAACGTTCCTGGCCAATTATACGCTTAGTTCCCCAACATGTAGTGTTTAATAAAGGGGAGAGGCTATGCTTTCGAATGATGTATAACATGTATTGTTTCATTGCGTAATATGCGAGAAAATTAAGTTTACATGTATATCTTTGTTCCTCAATCCTCGGAAAAATTACGTTTTTGCTAATTTTCGATTCACCGCCCGACGTTCTTGGCCAATTATACGCTTAGTTCTCAAAAGTAGTGTTTAAATGTTGCAATATTAATTAAGGGGGAGGCTGTGCTTTCGAATGATTTATAACATGTATTGTTTCATTGCGTAAAATGCGAGAAAACTAAGTTTATATCTGTGTTCCTCATTCTTGTTACTCGGAAAAATTTACGTTTTTGCTAATTTCCGATTCACAGCTCGACGTTCCTTGCCAATTATACGCTTAGTTCTCAAAAGTAGTGTTTTTATGTTGCAATATTGATGAAGGGGAGAGGCTATGCTTTCGAATGATGTATAACAATACATATTATACATCATTCGAAAGCATTGCCTCTCCCCTTCATAGGTACTGCATGATCGGTAAGTGATTATATGTTGATAACTTGCCAAGTCATTTGGAGGAATATTATTAATTTTAAAGGTTTTAACAAATTGCGAAATGTGTTTTGTACTACATGTACCGCCAATAACAAGGGAGATCGTTTACTCATACAAATCTACGTCAAACTTTCTGCATTGCAATAAAGGAACTATTTCAATTTTGCGTTATTGAATGCTATGTACGAGCTAATGTGTTTGAAAATAATGAATGATTAAGGGAAAGCGTTTTTTCTATGTTTACAGTGTTAACCCTTTTACTACTGCCACTACTGCCAGTGCTGGACCATCATGGGGATTCGTGCCCATGTGGCAGTGGCAAACTGGCATAATGGTATTATATCAGTTGTAATTGTAGTTTATACAGAAATGTATGTTGATGTTAATACACAGTCATTTGAGTAAATCAATTCCAGTAATGCTAATTACCTGAACACATATATGAAAATGAAAGCAAAACATTTTCTCCAAGTTCAGACTGGTGTGTTTTACCAACCATATATTCAATCTCCACCATTGGAGGCAATAAAGATATATATATGTCATTCTTGTTACTGTATTTACACAGTCCATACTCTTAAAAAGAACATATAGAAAAACCCAAATTATTAAACCATTAAGCCAATACTGGAATTTGCATTACTCAAAACCAAATCTTACATAGTTGGAAATTTTATTAGACCAAATCCTATATAGTTGGAAATTTTATGGTCTCACCCCCCCCCCCCCCGCCCAGATGGAACCCCCTAGGAACGTCCCTGGGAACACAGTGAAAACATCTGGTCTGCAAATAGGTTCATATTGAACCTAAATATTAATATGTATTTGATTCTGAAATAGTTCCACAGTGAGCTTATTTTAATTTCTGTTTTATTTATTTATTTAATTAAATTAAAAAAAAATCTAAATTTGGAAAAACTAACGCCGTTAGAACCTCCGCCATGGTAGCCCGAGTCACCACACTAAATTTGGTTGAAATCGCTCTTGGGGTCTGGAAGAAATATTCGAACATAAATGTACAGACGGATAGACAGACAGATCCCACTCTTTTATATAAATTTGTATATAGATGTGCAGGATGGATTGTACGGAGGGCTAGTGTGATAAAAAATATCAGTTCTAATCTTAGCAAAGGTGTCTATTCTGCTCAAAAATCGATCGCTTTCTATTCAATAAATATGTGGCGCCTGATGGATCGAGGCACGTGCAGCTGCGCGGTTGTGATACAACCCACTTTAGTCCCAACTTTTAAATAAATAATATGGTTAATGAATGCATTGGGTAGATACAAATGTAATGAAAGGTTATAATAATCTGGTTGTTGAAGCCAGAATGCAGGATTAAGCTAGTACACATTCGCATTAAGGCGATTTTGGTGTCAAAATATCCTCAAACAGGAAAGGAACACGGAACAGCGCATTATCAAACATAAGATTTTCGTCGCTCTACAATCCGCATCTATTGTTGTACATGTATCTAACATGTTCAGAAAACGTTGAACATAAGACACACTCCAAGGTGTCCACCCTTCAGTTATGAAATTCACGTTTATATACTTTCAAAATCTTCTGCAGAACCCGTAATAATGAACAATCCGGTTTCCTGCCATTATTATTTTATTGAAACAAGACATATATGTATGTTTAAGTCGTGAAATTGCAGTCAATGGTCAATTTCGTAATTTGCATACAACTAAATTTCATTACCGCCACGAAGTGGGCGGACACTGGTGTACAGATTTGTATAGGCTCATGGTCGTAAGGAGGAATGTATTCTTGTTTCGTACTAGAGCATAAATCGTACCGATAATTACGATAGTACGACAAAGATTAGCACATGTGTTTACGTCACCGTGTGTAATTGTGGGGACATGTTTCTATTATGAAGATTTGCTATCCCGAAGGTCCGCTATTCCGAAGGTTTTCTATTCCGAAGGTTTTTGTTATTTTTAGGTTAATTCTATATTCTAAAGTATTGAGACTAATTTGAGAGGGTTCATTTTCACAAAGATTCTTTTTATGGAGTGTGCGCTCACACCCGAACTGATCCTGCGCGCACGCCGATACAGATACAGGAGGAAATAACTTAACTTAGAACATTAAATGTGATTTTGTTTTGTTTTCGCGGGTTTTCTTGAGATTTAATGTCATTACGTGGGCCCATACCGTTGAATTCTTGGCATATAATATGAATGTTGTGGTATATATGGACCCTCCCGCATTGGGACATGACCCAGGTACAGTTGACTTAAGTGATGTTCTGTGTGGGCTCCAATTTGGAGTTCAATATTTTAAGGGCCAAGTTTAGAATTTTATGGGTCCATAGCTTTGAACTCTGGGCATATAATATGAATATTGGGGGGGGGGGCATGTCTCTATTCCGAAGGTTCACTATCCCGAATGTCCACTATTCCGAAATTTCTCTGAATGTTCGCTATTCCGAAGGTTCACCAATCCGAAGGTTCGTTATTCCGAAGGTTCTGTGTTCCGAAGATTTTTGTTATTTTAAGGTTAATTCTATATTCTAATGTAATGAGAGGGTTCATTATCACGAAGATTCTTTTTATGAAGGAAATAACTTAAAACATTAAATGTGATTTTGTTTTGTTTTCGCGGGTTTTCTTGAGTTTAATGTCATTACGTATGACCTTATTTCTCATTACATATTCACGCCAAGCACCCCACACAATTGCTATGTTTCCATGCGATTTAATGTGATTACGTGTGACCTAATATCTCAATAATCTGAGGCAAGAGTACGCCTGCTAAAGGCGAATTATAACAGTTGGGGCTATAACGCTCAATGAATACTGGAGGCTATAACAAACTGCGCAGCAGAATATCGCTGAATGGACGAGTATGAGATGAGCCTAACTGCAATTGTGACTTTGTTTAAAGGCCCACTTAACTTTTGAGTCATTCATTTTTTTATAGTATATACGGTTTTAATAACAATTTATGCCATAAAATTTGAATAAAATACTATAATTCATCACCATTTGAAACGCAGAATACTTCTATCTCCTAGTTTGAAACACCTTTAAAATACAGCGTCGTATATCTAGCAATTAGCAACCAACATGTCCTCCTCGGCTTTTCATAGATTTCAACGTAATTTGATACTTATGGGTATTTATGTCCGGGAAGTGTTTTGGACGGGTCAAATCGTGACCCCGACTTGACCTTGACCTTTAAAACTGTCAATGCAAAGTAAATTTGGGTAAAACGGACAAATTTCGGCGAAATTTTATACCTAGGGATACTTTTGTCCGGGGAAAGTTTTGAACGGGTCAAATCGTGACCTCGGCCTGACCTTGACCTTCAATGTGGTCAATCAACGGTCAAATCGGACAAAACGGATGGATTTCGACGAAATTTGATACCTATGGGTACTTTTGTCGGGGGAGTGTTTTGGACGGGTCAAATCATGACTCCGACCTTACCTTGACCTTCAAAATTGTTCAATAAAGGTCAAGTGGGGTAAAACGGACGGATTTCGACGAAATTTGATACCTAGGGGTACTTTTCTCCGGGTGGGGGTGTTTTGGACTGGTCAAATCATGACCCTGACCTGACCTTGACTTTCGAAATAGTCAATTGAAGGTCAAATCGCGCCTTTCACCGGAAATCAGATGGGAAACAGCCCGGGCGAAGTCGGGCCCATCAGCTTGTGTAATAAAGAAGACAGTTTGAAGAAAGTAACGTATGACACGAGAAACAGGAATACTTGAAATATGGAAGTATGCAAATTTCCCGCATCAAATTTGAAAGCTAGTTTATAGAATAATTGTATTATAATTTATATTTATGGCTAATAATATGATATTGGTGGCGTTACCATTTCTGACTATGGTTTTCTTGTTCTTTCATTATAGCAGGTTATTATTTGCGGCATATTGTTCGTATATCTTTCATTTCGTTATGGACAACTGTACCGCGATCATACCCGCCATTCGCCTATATCCTCGCGATAACGATTCACATCTGTAACTGTAAGTTACTCCGAATATTTGATACTCGAATTAGAAACCCATTAAAGCCCCCTCCCAAATGCAGCCCCCTGACCCCCCCCCCCCCTCTAAATCCACTCCTGAGTTATACCAAAGTGGACAAAAAGCACGTGGTCAAACGGGCGAAGATGCGGTTGAAGATGGATAACCACTTGATTTTAGAGTTATCCATCTTCATCAGCTCCTTCGTCCGTTTGACCACTTGCTTCTGGTCCACAAACAATAGAAATAGCAAACTTCAAAAATCGATATCTAATGACCCTGAGCTTTGATTGGTGGGTTTCTCGACTCGAATCAAATGTTTTTTTTTACCCCCGAAGCCAAAGAAATAGTAATTTAGGAGCGTCTGGTCCGATTGAGTAGCTTTAACCCTTTACCCAACAAACCGGCCAAAACCGGCCAAATAAAGCTTCAACAGCCTAAAATATCTTCGGTCTGTCTCAATAGAACCATACAAATATGGATATCATTGGAACCGACTCCTTGACCACATTGTGATAGTTACAGTTATGCCCTGTGCCAATGCATTCTCTTATATATGCGAGTCGACCATAGGTCGCCTCGCATATATAAGAGAATGCATTGGCCTAAACAAAATCTGTTTTTAACACTTTTTACCATTTTTTCTTACATTCTTTAACAATTTTATAATTTTTAATGTGTTAAGCCAATGCATTCTCTTATATATGCGAGGCGACCTATGGTCGACTCGCATATATAAGAGAATGCATTGGCACAGGGCCGTTCTGTTGGGTAAAGGGTTAAGCAACTTACAAAGTACCAATCCACAGCCATAAGGTATATGCTCTGAAAGGAATCTTGCCACAGCAATGTTTCAGTTGTTTTTAATTTTTCGCACAGAGATGAGATGAACGCTCTAGTTTGTCAAGGCATATTATAATATCAAGTGTCGAGTAATCGGCCGAACAATCACACTAAAACATCCGACGAGGGCATTATATCAGTGAGTGTGGCGCATCTCTCCCTGTGAAGCATCAAGGCAGCTCATTATATCAGTGAGTGTGGCGCATCTCTCCCTGTGTAGCATCAAGGCAGCTCATTATATCAGTGAGTGTGGCTCATCTCTCCCTGTGAAGCATCAAGGCAGCTCATTATATCAGTGAGTGTGGCGCATCTCTCCCTGTGAAGCATCAAGGCAGCTCATTATATCAGTGAGTGTGACGCATCTCTCCCTGTGAAGCATCAAGGCAGCTCATTATATCAGTGAGTGTGGCGCATCTCTCCCTGTGAAGCATCAAGGCAGCTCATTTCAGAAATGCATTGAGGATTCACCGAATGAGCGTGGCGAAAATGAAAACCAAAAGTTACCAAATGGATAAGATAAAATGATATACAGACTATAGGCTAACCGGGGGCCACTGCTTGTAAATATGTATTTGTATTGTATATATGTAAATATCTTTTGTTCATGTACTAAAGCACTTATGTTCTGTGTTTAATTGCAGCTAAGACATAACAAAATCTTATCAAACGGTCAAACGCTCTACCATAAGGCATATAGTAATAAGGGACTCTATTTATTGTGCCATGTTAAAGTAAGAAATTACAGTTCAATGTGGGCAATACGTCCGACGTTCTCGTGTCATCGGTGATTGTTTATACATGTACATAACACAATCACAGTTCGTGGACGCGATCTGAGATTCTTTGGTGACACTCCACAGTTTCGAGTGATCAGTAGGGGTAAATTTCTTAGAATAGAGTACCAGTGTTTTATGTCACCATGTGTGTGGCATGTTTATCGAGAGAAGGTTAGTTATGAATTTGTGGATTTTTGGAGGATGTCTTTGAGTTTTGAAAAATATTGTTTCAGGTGACCTTGCCCCACCAGTATCAAGTAGTAGCGATTTCTGCGAAACAGTGGCTCTAGACATCAGCGTGACTTTTAAAATTTGTCATCTGCATGAAAAATATTTTTTTTAGAAATTACATTGGAGAGAAGTTTGAAATGTTTTGATATTATTGTGAGGAAACAGTGTTCTTCCAGATAACATAGGCGGCTATACTCTGGAATATCTTGTTTTTGTGTCCCACGGGCCTGAAAATCGCTTATTTTGGCAATTTTTGCATCAGAATTTCATTTTTCAGGCACACAATCAAGGGGCATAACTCTTGCTACCCCCATTGAAATGACAATTCTCTATCAAAATATTTAAGCATATATAGTATGTGCTCAACCCAGGCATATATACATTGTATATATATGTGTTGTGGGATCACATTTCAGTTATTTTTCAATGAATTGATGCCCCCCTTATTTTTGCACCAATCCCTGCATAAACTGTGGAGTGTCACATTTGGGTCATGTTCGGCCAGTGCATGTACATATAACGAAATACGAGGAGCGTTCATTGTGGATGTATAATTGCATTACCAACAAGACACACCCAGCTATGATGGTATCGTGAATGGAATATCACTTTTACTGGGAGTGGCAGAAGTGAACTCACCGAATGAAGTCAATTTAGCAGATTTAATGACAGAATTATAACTAATGCAACAGACTAAATAACTTCATATCGCAAGGTTATAATGCAGTTTATGAGGACATCAAAGACAGACACGACTATATGCGAAAGCTAATTAATGTGTACATAGATGATACACCCATGATTAGTGTGATTAATTGGAAATGATAATACGGAGCACTGAACTATTTGCACCATTGATGTGTGGGTGTATCCATTTACATCTTTGATTAAAAATGAAAAAATGAAAAAATAGACTTAAAAAATAAATAGACAAACTAAGGCCCATAACTCTCGTATAAAAGATTGGATGAACTTGGTTTTCTAACTCGAGCTAGATGATGTTGCAACAGACCCATATGCCAAATGCCAAATATAAATTAAATCGGTTGACATGTGTTTGAGTTATCGCGCTAACGATATCACGCCCGCCCGCCCGGTGGATGACCGATAGCCCGCTCTCACATGGAATCAGGGAGCTAAATGTGTTCTCGAGTCGGGGAACGAGTACACCGTGGAATGCCAAAGGTGAAGGTAACTGAAGAATGACCTTCACCTGATACATGCGACACGTTATTAAAGGATGACATCGCGTTTATTTTATTTGTACATCATATCTAAATAACTTAAACTGGTGAATGAATGGGGGAATGGATTTTTGTGAGCGGGAAATTTATTTAACTAGCTGCTGTAGTACTGGATTTTTCCAGATCAAATTTGGCTGTGGGATAGCCCTGTCGTACACTTGGGGATTTATTTTAAAAAGTAAACACATGACCTATGATTTTTCTAGCATTTTCGTGATCAACTGGTGTCAATCTAGCCGGGTAAACATCACTGATATGGCCTGCAGGCTTCAATTCAGTGAATTTGGCCGATACGTTAACACTGTCGCCTATGGGAAACCATTTAGTTCCGTGATTCCTATAAGAAAAATTTGAATTTTACGAAATTTCACGTTTCGCCATGATAAGTTGTTAATTTCATATTTTCTTATTTTCAAATGATAATGCCCACATTTTGGACAGATTTAAAGAAGAAACGCATGGATTCGCCTGTAGATAGTAAAGAAAGTGATAAATCTGGGAGTTTTGCATGGACATCGGGTACCATTAGGGGGTCAGAGGGTCTAAAGTCCCCCTCCCCACAATTTTGAGGAGTGTTAGCCCCCCCCCCCCATTGGGAAAAGGTGGCAGTTGACATAATTAAGCTTCCGGCACAGAGTAGCCTTATTGGGGATCGTAGCCCCACCCCAAGTGGGGGGGGGGTGATGGCATCACCACTAGAGTTACTGTCGTGCAATACTGTCATGGCAGGTTTGTTAAACAGACATTATGCCCTGTCATCTGGTAAAATTTCATGCCCGAGGCTTTGTCTGATGTTGTATCATTATGTTTAGATATTTCAATTGACTTATGGTTGCTTTATATTGCTATTAAAGTATTTTTAATTTAAATTTTCTGTTAATTTTGGTAAATCTTTATTATAATCTTCATTAAAATTGCCAAATTCTGCACGAAAAGGGTTAAAATTGGACAAGATATCCCTCTCAAAATGTATATTAACATTTCCTCTTCAATTTAGTAATATTATGGTATATAAGGGCATACTTCAGTTATACGAGATGCATAAGCTAGTAAAATTGAAAAAAAAATCTAAATTTTTTGGCTTTATTTTGATGATTGACACAAATTTTCAGGATGCCTCATATTGAAAAAATAAACCACTACTGCCCGATATAATCCTTTTTTGGTTTCAGTAAGGTCTATATTTGGATAAAATATTATAAGAAACGCTGTGTTTTACACATATACATATATATAGGAATCAGGGAGCTAAATGTGTTCTCGAGTCGGGGAACGAGTACACCGTGGAATGCTAAAGGTGAAGGTAACTGAAGAATGACCTTCAACTGATACATGCGACACGTTATTAAAGGATGACATCGCGTTTATTTTATTTGTACATCATATCTAAATAACTTAAACTGGTGAATGAATGGGGGAATGGATTTTTGTGAGCGGGAAATTTATTCAACTAGCTGCTGTAGTTCTGGATTTTTCCAGATCAAATTTGGCTGTGGGATAGCCCTGTCGTACACTTGGGGATTTATTTTAAAAAGTAAACACATGACCTATGATTTTTCTACCATTTTCGTGATCAACTGGTGTCAATCTAGCCGGGTAAACATCACTGATATGGCCTGCAGGCTTCAATTCAGTGAATTTGGCCGAAACGTTAACACTGTCGCCTATGGGAAACCATTTAGTTCCGTGATTCCACAGCATCGCTCGCCCACCTACAAAGTACAAAAAACTCGACCAACAAGTACCCCGCAAATATTATCCCACCATATTCCAACGATCATTGAAATCTGACTTATTATGACTGGAATAGAGAGTTCTAACGTTGTTACGAGTGGATGGAACCTATAGAAAACACGGGTTGAGATTGGGCCAATACTATCAAACTTCGATATTATGTACATGTAAAATTACTAACTAAGCATATAATTGGCCAGGAACGTCGAGCGGTGAATATAGGAAATATGCAAAACGAAACAAATTCCGAGTAACAGGAATGAGGATCAGATATACATATATAAGGTCAATTTTCTCGCATTTTACGCAATGCAACAATAATTGTTATACATCATTCGAAAGCATAGACTCTTCCCTTCATTAATATTCAACATTTAAAGCAATCAAACAATACATATTGTACATCACACTACGTTGAAAACTAAGCGTATAATTGGTAAGGAACATCGAGCGGTGAATCGGAAATTAGAAAACGCAAATTATTCCGAGTAACAGGAATGAGGATCAGATATACATATATAAGGTCAATTTTCTCGCATTTTACGCAATGCAACAATAATTGTTATACATCATTCGAAAGCATAGACTCTTCCCTTCATTAATATTCAACATTTAAAGCAATCAAACAATACATATTGTACATCACACTACGTTGAAAACTAAGCGTATAATTGGTAAGGAACATCGAGCGGTGAATCGGAAATTAGAAAACGCAAATTATTCCGAGTAACAGGAATGAGGAACAGAGATATAAACTTCATGTTCTCGCGTTTTACGCAATCAAAACATGCGTATTATACATCATTCGAAAGCGTAGCCACTCCCCTTCATGAATATTGAAACATCGAAACACTACTTTTGAGAACTAAGCGTATAATTGGTCAGGAACGTCGAGCGGTGAATGGGAAATTAGCAAAATGTTAATTTTTGCGAGTAACAGGAATGCGGAACAGAGATATAAACTTAATTTTCTCGCGTTTTACGCTATCAAAAAATACTTATCATACATCATTTGAAAGCATTGCCTCTGCCTTTCATGGATATTGCAACATTTAAACACTACTTTTGAGAAATAAGCCTATAATTGGCAAGAAACGTCGAGCGGTGAATCGGAAATTAGAAAACGTAAATTATTCCGAGTAACAGGAATGAGATGAGAACCATCTATATATTTTCGAAATTCGTTAAGAAGATGTAGACGCCAGCAGCCATCTTGGAATTCAAATGTGAATATATCGTACACCATGCAGGCCGCATTTAGTATAGAGACTTTTTTTCAATTTGCAGCATGGGAGCTATAGAATTCGAACGATTTTCGATGAAAAAAAACGCCGCCAGCAGCCATTTTGTATTTTACTCTTTGCACTACTAAATCCTTTGGCACACCCAACATAAATTAATGGCCGTAATTAGCCATCTTGGATTGTATTGTCTGTATGACTAAATCATTTGGCACACCCTATACAGATCACATCCCACACTCGATTGTCAAACTCCATATGGATGACCACTGGATGGGAACCATCAAAGTTGTATATGTTTTTTTTGGTTCAGATATACTCTCCTGAATTGGAGGAAATAAAGATATATATAACTTCCAATTGATCCCAAGCTTCATATCGCTCGGTCCACTGTAATGAGTGACACATCGATCCCCTTTCCAAGTTGACACTTTCAGTTTTGTTAAATAACTATTTCCTTGGCTTCGGGGGTAAAAAATATTTGATTCGAGTCGACGAACCCACCCATCAATTAAAGCTCAGAGTTATCAGATATCGATTTTTGAAATCTAATATTTTTCACCACCGATAATTTTTGTGGCCCAGTAAAAAGTCGACGAGAAGACGGTCTCGGACCAAATTGCGGACGAAGATGGATAACTCTAAAATCAGATATTTGACAAACCGGCAAAATTTCGTTGAACAAAATGGCGATAAATAACAGGTTTTGGGCAATTTTATACTACAGTTGACGTTCGTTATTATTTTTGGGCAATTAATCGATTCTGATAACTGCAACGGCATTTCAAAAAATGTTGTTGTTGATCGGATGATATGGGGACCATCGAATCGGATTGAGTGCCTTTAATAAGTGGTTTTGAAACATATATCATGCGTGCATACATGGAATTCATGAATATTCAAAACTCCATGTATGTAATGCTACTCCAGAACTTTGACATGTAGTACTTAGAATGGGGACTAGATTGGTCCAATATGGTAGCGACTCAGTGATCTCGCTTACATGTATATATAGCAGAACATGTCAGATTACTGCGAACCGGGCGGCTGGTTACTACGAATCGGACGGCTGGTTACTACGAATCGGGCGGCTGGTTAAGGTTACTAAGAATCGGGCAGCTGGTTAAGGTTACTACGAATCAGGCGGCTGGTTCAAGTTATTACGAATCGGGCGGCTGGTTAAGGTTACTACGAATCGGGCGGCTGGTTACGGTTACTACGAATTGGGCGGCTGGTTAAGGTTACTACGAATCGGGCGGCTGGTTCAAGTTATTACGAATCGGGCGGCTGGTTAAGGTTACTACGAATCGGGCGGCTGGTTCAGGTTACTACGAACCGGGCGGCTGGTTCAAGTTATTACGAATCGGGCGGCTGGTTAAGGTTACTACGAATCGGGCGGCTGGTTACTACGAATCGGGCGGCTGGTTCAGGTTATTACGAATCGGGCGGCTGGTTCAGGTTATTACGAATCGGGTGGCTGGTTCAGGTTATTACGAATCGGGTGGCTGGTTCAGGTTATTACGAATTGGTTGGCTGGTTCAGGTTATTTAGAATCGGGCGGCTGGTTAAGGTTACTACGAATCGGGCGGCTGGTTAAGGTTACTACGAATCGGGCGGCAGATTCAGGTTACTACGAATCGGGCGGCTGACTCAGGTTACTACGAATCAGGCGGCTGGTTAAGGTTATTACGAATCGGGGTCTGGTTCAGGTTACTACGAATCGGGTGGCTGGTTCAGTTTATTACGAATCGAGTGGCTGGTTCAGGTTATTACGAATCGGGTGGCTTATTCAGGTTATTACGAATCGGGTGGCTGGTTCAGGTTATTACGAATCGGGTGGCTGGTTAAGGTTACAATGAATCGGGCGCTGGTTCAGGTTACTACGCATCGGGCGGCTGGTTCAGGTTACTACGAATCGGGCCGCTGGTTAATGTTACTACGAATCGGGCGGCTGGTTAAGGTTACTACGAATCGGACGGCTGGTTAAGGTTACTACGAATCGGGCGGCTGGTTCGGGTTACTACGAATCGGGCGGCTGGTTCAGGTTACTACGATTCGGGCGGCTGGTTCGGGTTATTGCGAATCAGGTGGCTGGTTATGGTTATTGCGAATCGGGTGGCTGGTTCGGGTTATTACGAAACGGGTGGCTGGTTAGGTTACAATGATTCGGGGGCTGGTTCAGGTTACTACGTATTGGGCGGCTGGTTCAGTTTACTACGAATCGGGTGGCTGGTTCGGGTTACTACGAATCGGGCGGCCGGTTCAGGTTACTACGATTCGGGCGGCTGGTTCGGGTTATTGCGAATCGGACGGCTGGTTCAGGTTACTACGATTCAGGCGGCTGGTTCGGGTTATTGCGAATCGGGCGGCTGGTTCAGGTTATTGCGAATCGGGTGGCTGGTTAAGGTTACAACAAATCGGGCGGCTGGTTAAGGTTACTACGAATCGGGCGGGTGGTTCAGGTTATTACGGATCGGGCGGCTGTTTCAGGTTACTACGATTCGGGCGGCTGAATCGGGTTATTGCGAATCGGGCGGCTGGTTCAGGTTACTACGATTCCACGGCTGGTTCGGGTTATTGCGAATCGGGCGGCTGGTTCAGGTTATTGCGAATCGGGTGGCTGGTAAAGGTTACTACGAATCGGGCGGCTGGTTCAGGTTATTACGAATCGGACGGCTGGTTAAGGTTACTACGAATCGGGCGGCTGGTTCAGGTTACTACGATTCGGGCGGCTGGTTCGGGTTATTGCGAATCGGGCGGTTGGTTAAGGTTACTACGAATCGGGCTGCTGGTTCAAGTTACTACGAATCGGGCTGCTGGTTCAGGTTACTACGAATCGGGCGGCTGGTTCAGGTTACTACGAATCGGGCGGCTGGTTCGGGTTATTTCGAATCGGGGGGCTGGTTACTACGAATCGGGCGGCTGTTTCAGGTTACTACGAATCGGGGGACTGGTTCAGGTTACTATGAATCGGTTGTCTGGTTCAGGTTATCAAGAATTGGGCGGCTGGTTCGGGTTATTGCGAATCGGGTGGCTGGTTACTACGAATCGGGTGGCTGGTTAAGGTTACAACGAATCAGGCGGCTAGTTAACGTTATTGCGAATCGGGTGGCAGGTTAAGGTTACTACGAATCGGGGGGCTGGTTACTAAGAATCGGGCGGCTGGTTCAGGTTACTACGAATCGGGCGACTGGTTCAGGTTGTTACGAATCGGGTGGCTGGTTCAGGTTATTACGAATCGGGTGGCTGATTCTGTTTATTACGAATCGGGTGGCTGTTTAGGTTATTGCGAATCGGGCGGCTGGTTAAGGTTACAATGAATCGGGGGGGGGGGGGCTGGTTCAGGTTACTACGAATCGGGTGGCTGGTTCATGTTATTACGAATCGGGTGGCTGGTTCAGGTTATAACGAATCGGGTGGCTGGTTCAGTTTATTACGAATCGGGTGGCTGGTTTGGGTTATTGCGAATCGGGTGGCTGATTAAGGTTACTGCGAATCGGGTGGCTGGTTCGGGTTATTACGAATCGGGCGGCTGGTTAAGGTTATTACGAATCCGGCGGCTGGTTAAGGTTCTAACGAATCGGGCGGCTGGTTAAGGTTACTACGAATCAGGCGGCTGGTTAAGGTTACTACGAATCCGACGGCTGTTTAAGGTTATTACGAATCGGGCGGCTGATTAAGGTTACTATGAATCGGGCGGCTGGTTAAGGTTACTACGAATCAGGCGGCTGGTTCCGGTTACTACGAATCGGGCGGCTGGTTCACGTTACTACGAATCGGGCGGCTGGTTCAGGTTACTACGAATCGGGTGGCTGGTTCAGGTTACTACGAATCAGGCGGCTGGTTCCGGTTACTACGAATCGGGCGGCTGGTTCACGTTACTACGAATCGGGCGGCTGGTTCAGGTTACTACGAATCGGGTGGCTGGTTCAGGTTACTAAGAATTGGGCGGCTGGTTCAGGCTTTTACGAATCGGGCGGCTGGTTAAGGTTACAATGAATCGTGTGGCTGGTTCCGGTTACTACGAATCGGGCGGCTGGTTCACGTTACTACGAATCGGGCGGCTGGTTCGGGTTATTGCGAATCGGACGGTTGGTTCACGTTACTACGATTCGGGCGGCTGGTTCGGGTTATTGCGAATCGGGCGGCCGGTTCAGGTTTTTGCGAATCGGGTGGCTGGTTAAGGTTACAACGAATCGGGCGGCTGGTTAAGGTTACTACGAATCGGGCGGGTGGTTCAGGTTATTACGGATCGGGCGGCTGTTTCAGGTTACTACGATTCGGGCGGCTGGATCGGGTTATTGCGAATCGGGCGGCTGGTTCAGGTTACTACGATTCGACGGCTGGTTCGGGTTATTGCGAAACGGGCGGCTGGTTCAGGTTATTGCGAATCGGGTGGCTGGTAAAGGTTACTACGAATCGGGCGGCTGGTTCAGGTTATTACGAATCGGACGGCTGGTTAAGGTTACTACGAATCGGGCGGCTGGTTCAGGTTACTACGATTCGGGCGGCTGGTTCGGGTTATTGCGAATCGGGCGGCTGGTTCAGGTTATTGCGAATCGGGTGGCTGGTTAAGGTTACTACGAATCGGGCTGCTGGTTCAGGTTACTACGAATCGGGCGGCTGGTTCAGGTTACTACGAATCGGGCGGCTAGTTCGGGTTACTACGAATCGGGCGGCTGGTTACTACGAATCGGGCGGCTGGTTCAGGTTACTACGAATCGGGGGACTGGTTCATGTTACTATGAATCGGGTGTCTGGTTCAGGTTATCAAGAATCGGGCGGCTGGTTCGGGTTATTGCGAATCGGGTGGCTGGTTACTACGAATCGGGTGGCTGGTTAAGGTTACAACGAATCAGGCGGCTAGTTAAGGTTATTGCGAATCGGGTGGCAGGTTAAGGTTACTACGAATCGGGGGGCTGGTTACTAAGAATCGGGAGGCTGGTTCAGGTTACTACGAATCGGGTGGCTGGTTCAGGTTATTACGAATCGGGTGGCTGATTCAGTTTATTACGAATCGGGTGGCTGATTCTGTTTATTACGAATCGGGTTGCTGTTTAGGTTATTGCGAATGGGGCGGCTGGTTAAGGTTACAATGAATCGGGGGGGGGGGCTGGTTAAGGTTACAATGAATCGGGTGGCTGGTTCATGTTATTACGAATCGGGTGGCTGGTTCAGGTTATAACGAATCGGGTGGCTGGTTCAGTTTATTACGAATCGGGTGGGTGGTTTGGTTATTGCGAATCGGGTGGCTGATTAAGGTTACTACGAATCGGGTGGCTGGTTCGGGTTATTACGAATCGGGCGGCTGGTTAAGGTTACAATGAATCGGGTGGCTGGTTCATGTTATTACGAATCGGGTGGCTGGTTCAGGTTATAACGAATCGGGTGGCTGGTTCAGTTTATTACGAATCGGGTGGCTGGTTTGGGTTATTGCGAATCGGGTGGCTGATTAAGGTTACTACGAATCGGGTGGCTGGTTCGGATTATTACGAATCGGGCGGCTGGTTAAGGTTATTACGAATCGGCGGCTGGTTAAGGTTATTACGAATCGGGCGGCTGGTTAAGGTTACTACGAATCGGGCGGCTGGTTAAGTTTACTACGAATCCGACGGCTGTTTAAGGTTATTACGAATCGGGCGGCTGATTAAGGTTACTATGAATCGGGCGGCTGGTTAAGGTTACTACGAATCAGGCGGCTGGTTCCGGTTACTACGAATCGGGCGGCTGGTTCACGTTACAACGAATCAGGCGGCTGGTTCCGGTTACTACGAATCGGGCGGCTGGTTCACGTTACTACGAATCTGGCGGCTGGTTCAGGTTACTACGAATCGGGTGGCTGGTTCAGGTTACTACGAATCAGGCGGCTGGTTCCGGTTACTACGAATCGGGCGGCTGGTTCACGTTACTACGAATCGGGCGGCTGGTTCAGGTTACTACGAATTGGGCGGCTGGTTCAGGCTATTACGAATCGGGCGGTTGGTTAAGGTTACAATGAATCGGGTGGCTGGTTCCGGTTACTACGAATCGGGCGGCTGGTTCACGTTACTACGAATCGGGCGGCTGGTTCAGGTTACTACGAATCGGTGGCTGGTTCAGGTTACTACAAATTGGGCGGCTGGTTCAGGCTATTACGAATCGGGCGGTCGGTTAAGGTTACAATGAATCGGGCGGCTGGTTCAGGTTACTACGAATCTGGTGGCTGGTTAAGGTTACTACGAATCGGGCGGCTGGTTCGGGTTTTTGCGAATCGGGCGGCTGGTTAAGGTTACTACGAATCGGATGGCTTGTTACTACGAATCGGGTGGCTGGTTAAGGTTACTACGAATCGGGCGGCTGGTTCAGGTTATTACGAATCGGGCGGCTGGTTCAGTTTACTACGAATCGGGCGGCTGGTTCAGGTTACTACGAATCTGGCGGCTGGTTCAGTTTACTACGAATCGGGCGGCTCGTTAAGGTTACTACGAATCGGGCGGTTGGTTCAGGTTACTACGAATCGGGCGGGTGGTTCAGGTTATTACGAATCGGGCGGCTGATTCAGGTTACTACGATCGGGGTCTGGTTCGGTTGGGGCAGGGACCAGTCTACTGCGCGAAATTCTGACTAAAGCCGACCGCGCAAGATGCATCAATGTTGCGAAACCAATTTCTGCATCGTGTGCGGTGGCATGTTTCTTGTTGCGCGCAAATTTTGTTGCGCAACATTGTTGCATCGTATGTGAGCGGCTTCAGTTTCTAGTTCATACAAGTAAAAGTACGGTACATTTTAATAACATATTTTCGTCTCTAAGTTGATATTATTGGTTATATTACACTAAATACAAATTAATAGAGTGATTTCCCCTGGCACACCCCAAGCTAGAATCAGCATAAAAAAATCCTGAAGGTGAATGGTCAATGATAAACATAGAAGAAAAATGTACAAAAAAATGCACAAACCTGTTTCCCGTCGAGAATCATCAAATATAGCCACAATCATGTTGAACGGTTACGGTTGTCATATTGACGAATAATTTATGGGAGGGTTGGTGTTTTTTTCGATATAATTTTTTTCTCTATTTTGAGGGTAGTGCACATGGCGTTTATCAAAATTGCAGTGTGACGCATACGTTGACAAGTGCTTTTTGGCACATTTTTATGTATCTAAAAGGACGTTCTTTAATTTTTGATACTCGTGCAGTGTCAACCCTTTCCAACGGGATTTGTTAACCATGAGTCCTATGCAAATCATATGGTGTATTGTAACCAATTTCTCAGTAAATAAACAATGCTATCCAGCTGTCATCTGTCATTATTTCTGCGACTCTTATGTCTGGTTATTTGCGTGTTATCTAATGTTTTTGTTGAATGGACTGGTTCCCGATACGCCTTTCACTAACTCGCGGCCATATAGGATCCACCGTGTCCGAATCCGTGGTTTCATAGATTCGTCCAGCTCCGGTTCCGTGGTTTTAGTGCTTCATGTCATAGTTTTGGAGTAGCATTTCCATATATGGAGCTTTTGAATTATTCATGACTTCCATATATGGAAATTAGCTCAAAATAAAACCACGGAACCGGACCTGGTGTATCCAATATGGCCGCGAGTTAGTGACAGTGCATATTATAAACTTCCAAAAATCTGAAAACGTAGTAACCTGACCCCTCGAGCATTATTATAGTCCTTCCTGAATTTATCGAGCGATTTTGATCACAAAAACGCGAACAGGTGATTAGATTTGAACGGAGACTTATAGAATCACGAGTCATTATGTATTCAATGGTTCAGTTTGGTCGGTGAATGTGTCAATAAATGGTGTAAATTAATCTCTACCAGAGCGCACCAGTCATACTTCCTTTCTGACTCTGTCACCGGCTGAGTATAGTCAATGGTTTCTATATTGAGCGTGAAGTTTTCCAGACAAAATGGCGTAAATCGATCGCCACAAAGTCAAATTTCCTATATGTGGGTTGAGAGCTATTCCCGCAGTAAAAACTTAATGACAGAATGGAGAATCAAAACGGTAGTTCTGTTGACGATTTTCGCAAGCTACTCGTCAAAATTGCAGCAAATTAGAAATCTTGTGTTTGACTTGCCATGCGCGTTGTCGTGACATTGTCGTCCATGTGCGATTAGACATCTGTGTTGATAAAATAATCGGAGAACCAAATCACACCGTTTCGCAATATAGTTCTGAGGTTCTAGTTGGACTTTCCAAACTTAAGTATACGAAATTACACACATTTTTGTCCGATATTTTGTGTGCTTAATAAGGGATGAATGTTGCTTAGTATATATCTTAATATCGCGTAAGTCCACCAAATGTGGGTAAAATGTCGCCGGTAGTACTCAGCGACCCGGTCTTAGGCCAAAACAAATAATACCTGTGTTTATGGTTATATGGTCAAAAATAATTAGGGTAGGTAGGTACGAATTTGTTTTGTTTTGTTTTTTTCTAATGTTTTTATTCTAAATTCCATTGGGTCATTGACAATTCAATCTAGAAAGCTTCACAATTCAGATTAATTAAAATGTTCAATACTAAATATTGTTAATGTTGAATTAGTCAGAGCACTAGACTAATAAAACTTCTAAATCTTTTGAATAGGAGAGGTTTGAAAATGGATACGATACCCTTGGATGCAGGAAACCCTAAACACAGGTATTTTTTTCTTGGTCTTAGCGATTCATCAAAGTATGGAGTTTGGGTGTAAATATGATATGGTTGTGTGCGTTCTATAGATAGAAAGGATTTTGTTTTACCCTGTGCCAATGCATTCTCTTATATATGCGAGTCGACCATAGGTCGCCTCGCATATATAAGAGAATGCATTGGCCTAACAATTTTTATCATGTTTTTTAAATAAATGTTTCTTACAATTTTTAGGACATAAAATAAAAAAAACATCCATTACCCTGCAGGGAGCCCCACACATATATAGAAGCATATAGAAGAGTGTCGTCTGCTCATGTTTGTCTGGGGCTCTGTATGGGTGAAATTATAAAATTGTTAAAGAATACAAGAAAAAATTATTAAAATTGTAAAAAATTGTTAGGCCAATGCATTCTCTTATATATGCGAGGCGACCTATGGTCGACTCGCATATATAAGAGAATGCATTGGCACAGGGTAAAAAAATCCCGACTTCCGACTGGATTTGATATGGCGGGTCACATATATGCAAGTCGCCCACAAAGAGCCTCGCATATATAGAAGAATACAATGACCTAACAATTGTTAGGAATGATAGAAAGGCCCAAAGAAAACTCGTGACCAATAAATTAAACCATCGTTATGTAATAAATTTCTGTCACATCTTCGGTCATTTATTTTCCAATTATTCGTCTTAGTACTATCACATCTCACATCGTAATTAGCAAGTCTCTGCTACGCTTTACTTCGTTTTATTCTTTGTCAACATTCTCACGACTATAGTTCAGCGTCGCCTAATTATCACGATTTAAGATGAAGCTTCGTTAATCAGATAATTAGCTAATTAACATTTCATGAAGTGTCAATACGAATTCCATGCTTCGGCATTTTCGTTGAATATTAATTGGACCTATAAAACTGTAAACAATCGGTCCTTAGTTATAAATGCCGATAATAATGTGCAATATACCACATATTAAGTCGGTCAATGTTGTTTTACTGATCAGTACATAATTCTAGTGCGCACTGAATTTAACTGGATTAACGTCTTAGGAATTTAGGAATAAATTGATGTATAATCTTGAATTTAAGAGTTTAAACTGTTTGAAACCCAGTGTATACAGACGGCGTCACCAATATGGTATGTATACATGATCATTAAAAAAATGGAGAATAATTTTCTCCTAAAATATTATTCCCCAACGAATCAATTCGTGTGGTCATTATTTCAGATATTATTATAATATATCTCTTTAAAAGTTTGGACTAAAGTGGGTTTGTGTCACATCCGCGGCTCCACCCACGACGTAATATTACAATACCGAAATTCACTACACACCACCCAGTTTTATTTTGAAACACCAATAAACACAGGACTCGCAATATGTGTGAACTTGATTTGACGCATGTTGCTAAAATAGGAAGTGACATTTTTGTCACGCTGTTCCTCCGTACAATCTAACCTCCACATTCTGACCTCCAGTATCGCGTACGGAAATCACCGAGGTTTGCCGATTGCTCCACATTGTTGACAAATTTTTAATAGGATGTATTCCCTATTGGGAATGCTCCAGACAAGAACCCTAATAGGGAATGCTGCAGCGGAGACCAGATTGAATTCGTCGTATGGTCGTTATATACTGAGTCAGCATGTATGTCTGTCAAAACTGCTAGCAGAGTAGAGTATGCTGACAAAATATCAGGTAAGTTAGTCAACTTTCTTCTGCCAAGTTCTGGTTTCAGATCACACGACATTTCACTGTCTGTCCAGCTAGTTGCACCGATCGGGATTATTTCCCCCTAATAATTAGGCTGTAAGAAGTCGCATATTACGTTTAATGTTTTCAAACAGTTTTACCAAATATACCTTCACGTACAGACAAACAATGAAAACAAACTTATAGATCAGTAATAGATCATCATACCATACAAAGGGGAGAAACTCTATCTTGCATGTTTGAAAGTTGGCACAGTACTATAACTAGTAGTAGTGTGGCAAGATCCTGCTTACAGCAATAATTAGATGTTCATGATTAATTAGATGTTCATGATTAATTAGATGCTCATGATTATCGATGAAGAAAGAAATTCGATCTATTCTGACATGTATTCAGGGACGTAGCTAGAGGGTATCTCTATCTGTTGGGGGGGGGGGGGGGGGGGGGGGGGGTGTCCACCTTGGGGAAATTCCAACTGCACCCCCCCCCCCTGAATCAGAATCAGACAAAACACAAGTTTAGCATAATTCCATTTCCACTCCCCCCCCCCCCCTCTTGCACCTCAGTGTTCAGACTAGTCCAAGTCTTCTCGTACTAAAACCGGCTAAGATATTGTGATGGAGGTGCCGGTCTTTAGTCCGAGTTCCAGGCCCATGCATTCTTATGACACGACTTAAGCGTTAGTGACCCGCTCAAATAAAACCACAATTATATGAAATAAAATATCACAATTGCGACAATAAACGGATATTTTCTGCAGAAGACATGCTATTTGATCTGAAACCCACATCAGTTGTGAATTGAAAGCGGTAATTTAATGCGAAAAGAGACATTTACCGCAATGTTTACAAATTTTTAAAAGTATGCGAACTCAGTTGACCTCGCGAACTGTGTTCGGCATTTTCCGTTGAAAATATTCCGTAGATTTAATGCGAAAAGAGACATTTACCGCAATGTTTACAAATTTTTAAAAGTATGCGAACTCAGTTGACCTCGCGAACTGTGTTCGGCATTTTCCGTGGAAAATATTCCGTAGATTTTCGACTGACAACGCAAATTACGATGAATTCTCCATTGTAATCGTAATTATGTGTGTCAATAAATAAAAAATAAATAGATTAATTAAACATTGAAGATATAAATGTAATACATTAAATAAATTACGGGGAATTACATCCCTCTCAAAGTTTAAAACAGTGTAAACACAACGACCATTAGAATAAATAATATGGTGCTACATTTCCCACATTTGGTGGACTTCAGCGAAATTAAGATATATACTAAGCGAACAGAGCAATATACTGCTCTTGTTAAGCACACAAAAAATCAAACAAAATTTGTATAAAGTTTTAACCTTAAGTTTGAAAAGTCCCACTAAAACGGAAGAACTATATTTCGAAACTGTGTGATTCGGTTCTCCGATTATTTTATCAACACAAAAGTCAAAATGCACATGGATGAAAATCACACGCATGGCAAGTCAGACACAAGAGTTCTAATTTGCTCCAATTTTGACAAGTTGCTTGCGAAAATTGTCAACAAAACTACCTTTCTGATCCTCCATTATGTCATTAAGTTTTTAGTGCGGGAATTGTTCTCAAAGCACATTGGAAACTGGACTTTGCGGCGATCGGTTTTCGTTATTTTGTTCGGAAAACCCCGCGCTATATATAGAAACGGAAACTAGAATACTCTGAACAAACACCGGACAATGCCGAAGTTCTTCGGAACCTGAGTTCGGCTTTCAGTTAAGTAAACAAACAGAAAAAACAACGATGTTGGTGATAATCAACCGGAATATTCTATGCGTAATTTACCGGTAACATGAAAGTTAGATTATTATACACCATTATGACCATAAGATGTCTCTCTTTCCGATGTATATAGCATCATGTATTGATTCATTAGGTAAATCGAGTAAAATACACCACAGATTCCCGCCACAGATCGTGGGCGTAACTCGTGTGATAGGATTGGTATAGAAGCGGGCTTGGACTAAAGACCGGCACCTCCATCCCAATATCTTAGCCGGTTTTAGTACGAGAAGACTTGGACTATGTTCAGACATAACATCCTATATATTCATAAACCATGTTCTATATTCCCGGTATGAGAAAATTAAGATATTTTAACCTGAAAAATTGCATAAATCCTAACATCTAGTGGTCTAACTCCAGATATGGGAGGCCAAATTCACATTTAATAATGAATTGCGCTTAAGCGCAATTGATTGCGCTTAAGTGCAATTGATTGCGCTTAAGCGCAAATACCACATATTGTGCTTAAGCGCAAATAGGGCATTTACGCTTAAGCGTAATTAATTACGCTTAAGCGCAATTAATTGCGCTTAAGCGCAATCAATTGCGCTTAAGCATAATTGTGACTACTATCTAACCTACCCATAAACTATTAGCATGACCTGGTGTATCACCTAGCAACACAAGATGAGCATTGGGCTAATTTTGACCTGTACTCAACTGTGAGTATGTGTTCAACAAGGAGAATCCCTAATTACATATTTAATATCAGCATCCCTCTATCCAAAGAATTGATGTCGCCTTCCCGGAACTTATAGTAATTTTTTGTATGATGTTTTTAATGTATTTTTGCACAGATTTTAGCCTATACATGCATGCGGTGTCACTGCATGAGGGCTTTCTTATCTCATACAGTAATGCTCTAATTAATCGACTTCTTAACCACAGCAGAATTATGGGCACAATTTCAGGATTTAGTCGGAAATATGGCTTGTTGCCATTCATCGAAAAGCTCTCGAGAGCTTTCCAATGAATGGCAACAAGCCATATTTCCGACTAAATCCTGAAAAGTTATCCATAATTCTGCTGTGGTTAAGGAGTCGATTAATTAGAGCATTACTGTATGGTTTACTTATTGACTTAAATCAGGGGGAAAAAACCCTATTTTCATATTATCAGCATCCCTGTCCAAAAAATGGTGTGTAATCACTGGAGCTTTGGTGTCTCAGTCCTGGAGCTCTAGTTTTTCTTATTAAATCAGCATCTCTTGCACAAATCTATAGTATTTCCATGATCATATAGTGTGAATGTGGTGTCACCGAGGGCTTGCTATGGTGTGCCTGTATACTCGAAAATTTTAGAAAATCAATGTCGCCCCGACTAATACAGAAAGTAATGCTATTGCAAGTAGCCCCAACTAATATATACCGAAGATAATATAATGCTATCACGAGTCGCTCCAACTAAAACAGAAGGTGATACTATTGCGAGTCAGCCATTTTGATAAAGAAGTTGGGCTAGCTCCCTACCCAATCAAACCAATGAAACCAAGAGGTGACATGTCAATAGGAGTTAATGCTAAGTTATGGAGAAACCTATTTATTCACCAGGGGTGTTTTGTTACATATAACCATGAATTGCGCTTAAGCGCAATTAATTGCGCTTAAGCGCAATTGATTGCGCTTAAGCACAATTAATTATTAAATGTGAATTTGGCCTCCCATATCCAGACAAATACACACGGCTACTAGCAAGAGACCAGGACACACCGGGCTGTCCATGGTTGTTCGGCCCGGTGTGAGAAAATTTTGAAAACTATACAAGAACATCGTAAATCCTAGCATCTAGACTGGCCTCAACTGAAGCTTTCCTAGTGTTGGAAATTTCAAACCTCATACCCCCCCTCAGGTTGGAAAATTCTCCAACTGATGACCATTTCAGTCCACGCGTTTGACCAAATGTAGTAAAATATTGTTTTGTTAAACTAATTATAGCAGTTTTGTATTGGGTGACGGGGGAGGGACAATGACACACCGGGCCGACCATGGTTCGGCCCAGTGTGGGAAAATTTTCAAATCTGAACAAGAAAATCGCAAAATCCATAGCATCTAGAATAGAATCAAGCCTTCCTAGAGTTGGAAATTTCAAACCTGACACTCCACACTTAGTTTGGAAAATTTCCAACTGATGACAATTCCAATGACAATGTTGACCAAATGCATGACAATATTGTTTTCTTAAATTAACTAGAAGTTTTTGACTGGACACGGCCCACGGGTAGGTACCAGGACACAAGCTTTCCAAGTGTTGGAAATTTCCAACCTGTCACCCCCCCTGTAAGGTTGGAAAAATTTCCAACTGATGACCATTTCAGTCAAAATTTTTTACAAAAAATAGGAGAATATGCAAATATTGGTCCAAAAAAAATTAATTCCCCCCCCCCCCAAATAAATTGTTTGAAAATCAAACTACAAGAACATTTTCAACCTATTGTTGGTGTGAAATTTCCAACTAATGTTTTGGCAGTTATGAAATTTCCAACTGTTCAAAATTTTGACCTAAGTTTGGGGGGGGGGGGTGGTGAGACACCCCAACCTCCCCCCTGTCGCCTCGTCTCGGCATGTATTTATATATTAGTAGATTCTATGTAATGGGCCTAAATGACATTATAGTATTTCACTTATTTATTAACGGAGAAGACACTTCATTCGCGAAGTTGCTTCCTCGTTGAATAGGAAGAGCAACAACTCTAAATTCCACGTTTTATCATGGTATTTATATGTGGAAGCCCAGTTGAGGGTTAGAAGGAACTAAACGTTTTTCATAGGGCACAGTGTTAACGTTTGACCACGCCCCAAGCTAAATTCTTGAGTTCCGAAGTGCACGATGCATGAAGACCAACCCTTAATTCGGCGTCTGTTCACACAGAGGAGTAGCTTTCGAGCCATATATTTTTCAAAAATCAACATACGTTTTCTACACTATCTCACTTTTTGCACAGAATTTGACACAATATCCCACCATTGTTTGGACACGAACGCATTTCAGACTAGGAAATGTTTAACTCGTATTCGAGATTGGGTGTAAAAATGAAAAGGGACCTAATTCAACTTATTTAGTTCCTTCTAACAACAAATGTTATTATCTTGATGGAAATAAAGGAATAAAAAACAGCTGCATATAATTATGATGTTAATATACTCGAAAATAGGGTTGGGATGGGTGGGTGAATCGTTTGGCTTTAAGCCATTCAAACTCAAATCACAGTTGGTCCAGCTCTTGTGAAGTCAAATCAATTAATGACTCAAGAAATCCCTGCGAAATCCAGCCACAGTGAAAGTTTGAAACTAATTAATTACTACTCACACGAATAAGACCAATGAAACTACGGCTGAGCATTAATCATCCTGGAGTAATTGTGTGATAATTGATCATGATATAATATTGGATTGCAATGATTACAGAAAGGATATCGACCTATTGCTAATTATGAATTACATTATTTGTATCCAAATAAGACCCATTATACTATATATATGCCATTTGTTCCAGATGTCTACAGCAGTCTTGCTCAATTTCCTAACATGCAGTAATCGGAATTGTCAGTGGTCTTTGAATACAGATTTCTTGTGAGCATGGAGGGATTCGTTCCCATGGGGAAAGTGGTTGACCTGTTGCACAGCTGGTCGTGTGACTCACCTGAGTCTAATAGCCTTCATCAACATGCAGTCACCGAAGAAACCACACTAAACACGAACAGTGACTCGGATGTGACCAATGGGATACCAGCAGAAGGACACAAATCATCTATCGTTGCCAATACACTAGTGGTTGCATCTCCATTGTGTGAAAGAGGTATGTGTATATACACACGCTCTAGGATACAACCCCATTTTCCGTACCCCGGGTTCCTGGTGTTTTGGGGCCGTACACCAGATTTCACCTTTCCCGTACTCCGGGTTCCTGGTGTTTTGGGGCTGTACACCGGATTTCACCTGTCCCGTATATCCGGGTTCCGGATGTTTTGGGGTCGTACTCCACCATAAAGATCAACAAAGTGATGATGCTTTTCGTTTGCACATACATGTAGGCATACGCTAAGTAACCAGTTTGGGGTTATCTTATCTGGGTCACCAGGCGGCTGGATGGCGGTCTGACTGTATATAACATTTAACTCCACCACTATTCATCGCCGAATGACCAATGTAGCCGTTACGTGCTATAGATTATAGATATATAGATAGATAGATTATTGCAATACACCAGTGCAGGCAGTTGCAAATGACATAATGTACAAGTAAATTAAACATAATATTATATATGTGGCAGTGCATATAAATTTCCCATAATTTTCATTTCCCCATATTTATATTTGTTCTCCTTTGGAAGAATAACCGGACCATGTTGCACACGGAATTCATGATTACTTTGTCTTCATTTTTCATTATAAAAATAAATTTATCATCATCGTTCATGTTTGTAAAGTGTATGTTACTAGTGTTAGCAACATTAAATAATTCTTTCCCGAAGTCAGTGTACGCACTGCATTCCATTATGAAATGTTTTTCAATTTCAACTTTTTTCCCATCACACATGAGACAAATTCTGTCTTTTAATAACGTCTTTGATTGTGTGTGTCGGCCCTTTTCTATAGCTAATATATGATTGCTAACACGCAGTCGGGTGAAAATTTCTCTTGCCGTAGGTGATCGGACGTGTTTGAGGTGTGAATTACATTAAATATTGGGAATAAAAATTAAAATATCACTGTTATCATTCCTTAATTATTGTTAAATTCTTAAGTACTTAAAGCCAAAGGATATAAATGTGGTACCCTCATTTACAGGGGTTCACAATGCACTTCATAATTTCGTGATCGACATTACTATCCGAAATATATGAGTGGTTCTGGTTTTCTAGTGAAATCCTTATGAATAAACTTGTGTCTCTCATTGTCGAAAAATAACATACCCATACATATCTGGTCATGGCTAGATATTTTCGTTTACAGGTGAATATTTTATCCGCACACAAAATGTCTGGCGACTATATATCTGAATAATCTGAAGCTAATAGGCTATTAGCATCTAAGGTTGAAGGTATAGAAGTTCATGAACCTTAGATATACCCAAGCTATAGGTTGAGTTCTTTCTTGCTTATTATTATATATGTTACATACCAACACTTTTCAATTTTTTTTCAGATGTCGACAACGATTCAAGAAGTAGCAAACATGCATGGAATGAAGGTTATATGGTCAACTCGACAGCCGATAACACAGAATCCAATGACTATCACAAACACGCTGGTCAAGGTAGAGATGTTGTGGAAACAATGGCGGCTGATGACGTCATCTCAGCTATATCCGTAACTCGGACTTCTACAACCGAACAGAGCAGCGATGTTCACCAAGCAGAGGTAACGAATGAGTTGGATTTGGTTTACCTAAATGTTGATGACGCTAAAGATGATATGTATATACCAGACTTAATTAGGTGCTTGGATACTACTTCTAATAGCGACGCTGTGTTACCTGGATATGAGAGGACGAGTGTTCGCTATAAAATGAGTGTTGAGGTTGAGGAATGCAGGGAATTCGGTTCACTGATGTCTACAGATGGTTTACACCCGATTAAGTTTACGGATTCGATTCCTGATGTGTCTCAAGTTCAAACGAGAGTAGCGTTCGTTTCGCCTTCATGTAAAACACCGACTTCCATACAAGGTCCGCCACGTATCGCACCAAATCACACACAAGGACCGCCATATATCGCATCGACTTCCGTACAAGGACCGCCATATATAGCACAAACTTCCACTCAAGGACCGTCATATATAGCACCTACAACCATACAAGGACCGTCGTATATAGCACCAACAACCATACAAGGACCGTCATATATTACACCGTATTCAAGAGAAGGACCACCATATACATCACCGACTTCCATACAAGGACCGCCATATATAGCCCCAACTTCCATACACAGGCCGCCATATACAGCAACGACTTACATACAAAGACCGCCATATATAACACCAACTTCCATCCAAAGACCGCCATATACAGCACCAACGTCCATACAAGGGCCGCCATATAGAGCACTGACTTGCATACAAGGGCTGCCATATGCAGCATCAACTTCCATACAAGGGCCGCCATATAACGCACCGACTTCCATACAAGGACCGCTATATACAGCACCGACTTCCATACAAGGTCCGCCACCGTATATATCACAGCCTACCATACAAGGACCACCATATACAGCACCGACTTCCACACAAGGACCGGCATATAACGCACCGACTTCCAAACAAGGACCGTCATATATAGCACCGACTTCCACACAAGGACCACCATATACAACACAGACTTGCATACAAGGACCGTCATATAACTCACCGTCAGCTTCTATACAAGGACCGCCATATACGGCACAGACTTCCATACAAGGACTGCCACCAAATATATCACAACCCTCCATACAAGGACTGCGATTTATAGCACCTACTTCCACAAGAGGATCACCATACACAGCACCGACTTCCATACAAGGACAGCCACCAAATATATCACAACCTACCGTACAAGGACCACCACAATATATATCACCGACTTCCGTACAAGGACTGGAATTTATCGCACCTACTTTTACACGAGGACCATCGCATACATCGCCGACTTACATACAAGGACTGCGATTTATAGCACCTACTTCCACACGTGGATCACCATACACAGCACCGACTTCCATACAAGGTCTGCCACCGTGTATGTCACAAGCTACCGTACAAGGACCACCACAATATATATCACCGACTTCCATACAAGGACTGGGATTTATAGCACCTACTTCCACACGAGGACCACCGCATACATCCCTGTCTTACAGACAAGGAATGCGACCTAGTTCCACATGGGTACCGCCATATATCACACCAACTTCGACACAAGGACCAGCACCGACCATTCAGCAAGAGACGCGAGTTTGTTCGAGCAAGTCAGACCACATGCAGCCGTCATCAGATATAATCTCGAACGTTTTGCCGGAAGTGAGTCCGTTTGCTAGGAATATTACGTCGGACACAAGTTACATATCATCTATAAATTGTGCATCGGCATATACACGCAGGCGTGATTGCCCGGCGCCACATGTACATTCAGATAATATTTCGAGTAATGTTAAAATAACAGAGCTGCTTCAACATGGTGGTTCCAATAGCGAAATAAGCGCTATGCAATATTACATTTCGCCTTCGATTAAGGAGAAGTTATCAGCACAGTTTAGGGTACCACACAATATCTCGCCATCAGATAATTCAGCCTGTATAACTCCAACCGAAGGTCCACCGCCTACTTTGTTACAAGCGCCGACACGATCTGGCACAACCGGACACAATTCACATGGCAGGCGCAGCTGGTTCAAAGAGCCGAATGACCAGTTGCCTCAAAACTACAAACCTGAGGAAACCACATCCAACGAGATGGAGAATGGTCGCCCTACATATGATTGTTGCACGAACAATGCGTCACCAGCTCGTCACGACGTGGAAACTAAATTCAACGAGACGGAAAATGGTCGCCCTATGTATGATGAGTGTTGTACAACCAATGCGTCACCAGCTTGTTATATGGAAACTCATTTCTTGCAGATTAATTCAGATCAGCATAGCGTTCGTCCTGAAATTGCGGAAACAGCATCAGAAGTAGCCAGTAAAAGGGACAATGTGTGCTTTTTGTGTGGCGATTGTTACTCTAACAAATCTATACTAGCTGTCCACATGCAGGAACATTTCTTGGAAAGGATGCGCGAATCGCCAGAAATAGCATTCGCAAATTTTGGAACGAATCCTCCAACCAGAGGATCGAGTCTTAGCGAAAGGATGAGAATATCGAACGGAAGCGAAGATACACAGCACACTGGTCACGTGTCCGATGACAGGAGCTCAGATTGTGGCATTCGGTCCTCTGCATTACATGTGGACAATGACAGAACTCCAGACCCAAGTTCTGAAGAAAACACCAACAGCGATTTCGATGGTGAGAACATTATTTTGCGAAAACCCTGTGTCAATGCATTTTCTTATATATACGAGTCGAGAATATGTCGTTTCGCATATGTATGAGAATGCATTGGCTTAACATATTTTATATATTTTTTTATAATTGTTAAAAAATATAAGCAAAAATTAAAAAAATGATAACAAATTGTGAAGTATATAATAGCAACCACCAAGGGTGCTTATACCTAAGGCAGGTGAATAACGTCATAATTTTTTCTATATCCATCAGTGATTTTTCAAGATTGCGGGTATAGATTTTGGAGAAATTGTCACGTGACTTCCGGTTAGCAACCGTGTGGAGATTGCAAAAAAACGCGGATAAAAATGAAAGTAACTACTTCACAACTTACAAAGAATTCACATGTGATTTAGGTCTATTAATTTCATTTAGACCAATTTCGTTGGTTATCTTAATGAAAACGAAAAATGAAGAAGTCATGACGAGAATCCAGACAAGATTTTACAATCCACGGCACGTCTTGTCAAGTTGGCATGTCGTCTGCGTCGTGACCACTGCATGATGTTGCATAAATTATTCTTAGCGATATATTTCGCCGAAAAAAGGCAAATTTGAGGCACATCATGTTTGGTTGCTCCACTACGTGTCACGTACGATTCATATTAAATAATGGTGAAAAATGTTAAATAATGTAAGAAAAAATTATAAACAAATTGATAAAGAATGTAAGAAAAAATGATAAAAAATGATAAAAAATCATAGCATTATGTAGACTTTCGGTAATAATCCCCGTTTCCTAATGTAATTACACAATCTGAAGGCATCTTATCGAATCACAAACTTAAATGGACAAGCGAACTAACCATGTCTGTATTAAAGTATCATAGGTGAGTAGTTATCCCATATGAAAAGCTCAAATAATAAGTTTAACCCTTTCTATATTAAATAATCATTGACGGGTAGTTATCACATAGGGAATGTTCAGATAATAAGTTCAACAACCGACCGTTGAAATTATTATCTAAACATTTCTCTCAATACATAGGGCTCCTTCTTCAGGTTTATTTGTCTGTCGTCTGCTTTTATCACTATAACATCCCTCCAAATCAATGATAGACCATACGATTGTTATACTGGCTGGATGAAAGGTGTAAACTGTGTAATCATATGGGCCAGCGAATTAAAACAGTTTATAATTCGGCACGATGCCTTGAACCTGTGTAGTTTATATGTGACCCTCCATATCAAATCCAGTCGTAAGTCGGATTTTTTTTACCCTGTGCCAATGCATTCTCTTATATATGCGAGTCGACCATAGGTCGCCTCGCATATATAAGAGAATGCATTGGCCTAACAATGTTTTATCATTTTTTTAAAATAAATGTTTCTTACAATTTTTAGGACATAAAATAAAAAACATCCATTACCCTGCCGGGAGCCCCACACATATATAGAAGCATATATAAGAGTGTCGTCTGCTCATGTTTGTTTGGGGCTCTGTATGGTGAAATTATAAAATTGTTAAAGAATACAAGAAAAAATTATTAAAATTGTAAAAAATTGTTAGGCCAATGCATTCTCTTATATATGCAAGGCGACCTATGGTCGACTCGCATATATAAGAGAATGCATTGGCACAGGGTAAAAAAATCCCGACTTAGGACTGGATTTGATATGGCGGGTCACATATAAGAAATATATATTGATTTTGTTGCGTTCCATGGAGTATGGATCTAAGTTGGTCTGGCATTATTTTGTGTTTTTCGCGTTCCACACATAATTTCGCACCTACCGGTACTTGCACCCATATTCTGCATGAGTCGCGCAACAAAATCAACATTGGTTTTTCCTAAATTGTCGAAAATCAAACAATCCACATACATCTTCATGCACCCGCAGTTGTGTTTTGTTGCCACATCTTAGTGGCTAGTTCAGTTTGTTATGTAACAATAAATGATTTCTGTCCATTTTCAATAATTTTAGGTGGTGGGGGGACTATACTACAACCTTCTGCTGTGCCATGGTCATTTATAAATATCACATGAATGCTTGTTCGGAGCATTTATTTGTCTGTACTTTGACCGGATTTTCACATCACAAGTTATCTCCCTTGTATTGTCTATGCAAAATCCTCATTTTAAAACCATTTTTGGTCGAAATTGGCCGTCTTCGGCCGCATAGCTAACAACGACAAAGCGAATGTCAGTCTATGATCGTCTTATGACCTGATAGATCCTAGATAGATGTAACATATGTTAAATGTGTTTTAAAGTTATCGTATAATTTTGAAATTTGGTCTTCTAAGTCCAGACAACTGTTTTTAAGGGAGATAAATCAGGCTCTTTTCCGGTGGAGTGCCATACAGAGTTGGCCCACGCCAGATACCAAACACATACATAGTATTCAAACATCATCCCATTTTGTAAACTATGGTAACTTAATTAAACCACCAAAACAGTACTCCAACGAATAACAGACAAAAACTGAGTCATACATGTAGCCGTTATATGCTTAAATCGTATTTTCAGGCCTCCCACAAACCCATGAAATCGTGTATTGCTACCTTAGGAATGTTTCTCCCTCCCCCACCCGGCAATTTCGGGCAGAATTAGTTGCTGTTCTCGGATTTCAATTAACCGTTCCGCACTAATCTCCAATACTCACGTGAGCCTCACATGCAGGGCACTAAAATATCACATATTATTACCACTTTATAGGGCGTTCTCTAGGCCATTGATAATGTTTTTCGGGGCGTTCCAAATAGCGTATTGTTACCAAAACAGCGGGCCGCGGGCCGATAATGAGAAGCCTAGTTCAATATCGGCCCGCCGCCCGCAAACTATAGATCACGTTTTTTATCGCGAGAGTTACGTCCCTTCAACTTCCGATTATTATGGCGTGTTTATTTCAAGAAAATAATGGGAAGATGTATCCGATTTCCTCGACACAAAAGTGGTTTTATGGTTGGAATTCACGCTATATGATTGAATTATTGTATCAAGCGTAAGTATGCATTGATACTTTTAGCTGTCAACCTCTCATTGGTTGTTACTCGTCTCCAATGCTGGGTTTTCCCCTATCTTATTTTCGAGACTCCGTCAGTCCGTGTCAGCTGACAAGTCAAATGATATCAAACTTAAATGTTCTTGAAAATATTTCTCTCTTAATCTACTTCATTATTCCACTAAATCCTCAAATGGGTCAAATGTCCAAAACTGTGGTAATAATAGTAATAACATGATTTCATCGGGCAATATGGTTTATTAACGGCCCTCTGGAATGATTAACAGCCCTCGGGCCTATTAGCGTCCCTCGACTTCGTCTCGGGCCACTAATAGGCCCTTGGGCCGTTAATATAACAATAACATGATTTTGGAGGGCGTTATGGTTTATTAACGGCCCGGCTGGAATGATTAACAGCCCAAGGGCCTATTAGCGGCCCGAGACGAAGTCGAGGGACGCTAATAGGCCCGAGGGCTGTTAATCATTCCAGAGGGCCGTTAATAAACCATAATGCCCGATGAAATCATGTTATTACTATTATTACCACAGTTTTGGACATTTGACCCATTTGAGGATTTAGTGGAATAATGAAGTAGATTAAGAGAGAAATATTTTCAAGAACATTTAAATTTGATACCATTTGACTTGTCAGCTGACACGGACTGACGGAGTCTCAAAAATAGGACAGGGGAAAACCCACGAGTTGGAGACGAGTAACAACCAATGAGAGGTTGACAGCTAAAATTATCAATGCATACTTACGCTTGATACAATAATTCAATCATATAGCGTGAATTCCAATCATAAAACCACTATAGTGTCGAGGAAATCGGATACATCTTCCCATTATTTTCTTGAAATAAACACGCCACATCAGAAGTTGAAGGGACGTAACTCTCGCGATAATAAACGAGATCTATAGTTTCCGGGCGGCGGGCCGATATTGAACTAGGCTTCTCGTTATCGGCCCGCGGCCCGCTGTTTTGGTAACAATACGCTATTTGGAACGCCCCCAAAAACATTATCAATGGCCTAGAGAACGCCCTATAAAGTGGTAATAATAAACCATATTGCCCCGATGAAATCATGTTATTGTTATATTATCGTGTCTTTTGCAGTGACAGAAAAAAGTCTGACTGCTGTGCGACGCACGAGAAGGTCTATGGCTACAGCTTCTGACCGGAAACTAAGATTGAATGCAGAAAATCGCACAATGCTTGGAACAACTTCACACTCTGTTGGCGTCACAAGAACTACAAGGAAGATGCCCCAAGCCAAACATACAAAAATGGTGCCAGCGGTGACTTCACAGGCGCGCGTTCAGCTACGAAAGTTCTTGCAGTCACATATGTCAAACAAAATTGTTGTGCATGTACAACCCGAAACTTCACCAGAAGTAACCATCAATAGGGAGAATGTGTGTTTTGTGTGTAATAAGTGTTACTATACCGAACACATACTAGCTTGCCACATGCAGGAGCATTTCTTGGAAAGGATGCACGAAACGCCAGAAATTGCGCGCGAAATCAAAATAAAACCAGCTACCAGTTCTGCCGGTGGGCACCATGAGGACACATTATTAAATAGTGCAATCTCTCTCGGAATGAGGACTAGTCAGTCAGTTACCAGAACAGCCAGCCTACGAATGCGCAACACACGAAGCGGTACGTGTGCTGATGTCAGTAACCATGGCGATCTCTCTGACGACGAAATGTCTGATTACGGAAGCTCTGATTGTGATAGCGACCAAATGAGCACAAGTCAGTCGATTACCAGAAGAGCCAGCCTGCGAATGCGCACCCCACGAAGCAGTAAGGGTGTTAATATCAGTAACCATGGCGATCTCTCTGACGACGAAATTTCTGACGACGGAAGCTCTGATTGTGATAGCGACCAAATGAGCACGAGTCAGTCGGTTACCAGAAGAGCCAGTCTGCGAATGCGCACCCCGCGAAGCAGTAATGGTGTTGATATCAGTAACTATGGTGATCTCTCTGACGACGAAATTTCTGACGACGGAAGCTCTGATTGTGATAGCGACCAAATGAACACGAGTCAGTCGGTTACCAGAAGATCCAGCCTGCGAATGCGCACCCCACGAAGCAGTAAGGGTGTTAATATCAGTAACCATGGCGATCTCTCTGACGACGAAATTTCTGACGATGAAATGTCGGATTGTAATAGCAACAATAGTTGGGACCCATATGTTGATGATGACGTAATCGGTGGGGAAGATGACGTCACCAATGAATCAAGTAATGAAGAAACGGCCAAGCAAACTGAAACTGAGACAGATAGTGATAGTGATTCGGATGGTAAGAATATAATTCATCCTGTCATGACTGGAGCTTCCTGAAAATTTGCGAAAACCCTGTGCCAATGCCTTCTCTTATATATGCAAATCGCCCATAAAGAGCCTCGCATATGTGACCGCCATATCCAAAAATTTTTTACCCTGTGCCAATGCATTATCTTATATATGCGAGTCGACCATACATAAGAGAATGCATTGGCCTAACAATTTTTTATCATTTTTTTTAAATAAATGTTTCTTACAATTTTTAGGACATAAAATAAAAAACATCCATTACCCTGCCGGGAGCCCCACACATATATAGAAGCATATAGAAGAGTGTCGTCTGCTCACGTTTGTCTGGGGCTCTGTATGGGTGAAATTATAAAATTGTTAAAGAATACAAGAACAAATTATTAAAATTGTAAAAAATTGTTAGGCCAATGCATTCTCTTATATATGCGAGGCGACCTATGGTCGACTCGCATATATAAGAGAATGCATTAGCACAGGGTAAAACAATCCCGACTTCCGACTGGATTTGATATGGCGGGTCACATATATGTAAGTCGCCCACCTAGAGCCTCGCATATATAGAAGAATACAATGACCAAACAATATTTACCGTGACCGTATAAGCCAGTGCATTCTCTTATATTTGCGAGGCTCCCTATGAGGGATTCGCACATATTAGAGAATGCACTGAAACAGGATATTTAATGGTGCACCAGCGCAGCTCCTGGCATGAAAGGTTTAATGCCTATTCTGCCAAAAATAGAGTGGTTTAGCAATATTACAGTTAAACCACGGGTGCTCTCACTTCATCCCATGAATGTTATAGTCAATTTATCTTCAAACTTTTCGGTTATAACTCATAACCTTAATCAAAACAAGAGTTTCCCAAGCTACTCGTCAAAATTGCAACAAATCATAACTTTCGTGTTCGACTTCCATATTTGTTGTCGTGACATTGTCATCCATGTGCGTTTATACTTTTATGTTGATAAAATAATCGAGAACCAAATCACACCGTTTTGCAATATAGTTCTTTTGTTCTAATGGGACTTTCCAAACTGAAGGTACGAAACTACACAAATTTTGTTTGATATTCTGTGTGCTTAACAAGGGCAGAATGTTGCTCTGCTCGCTTAGTATATATCTTAATTTCGCGGAAGTCCACCAAATGTGGGTAAAATGTCGCCGGTAGCAGCGGTCTTACCGATTGATCAAGGGAGGTAAACCCTGCATGGAGTTTAGCAACTTGAGTCCGCGACAATAGGTACCATCTCTTGCCCATCGGAAGCTGACATTATACAGTTATCTCATTATTCGAGGTTGTCACGAGGAATTGCCAACCCCAGGAAGTCAATATTCACCAAGACCGTAGGCCCAGATGAATATTGACTTCCAAGGTCTGACAATTACTCGTGTCAACCAAGAAACAATGCGATAACTGTTTTATTATATGAAACGTGCTTTAATTTGACAAGACGTTATGCCGTTGAAAGTCGCTGGGTATATCTGATCTATGTTCAGGTCTGATAATAAGTTAAATGTATGTTCACACTTGAAGTATCTGACGTCACTCAAAACTGTTATTAATCTGATGTTTCATTAATGAGGAGAATATCTTTACATATCTAGATTTTTTCGTTACGTTTTAGCATAGGAATTTGGGAAAGAAACTTATCATATTATAAAAGATAACGGCAGTCAAGTCTTGCTATGTCGTCTCCACCGCGAGGCCACTGCATGTTATTACATAACTTATTCTTAGTGTTAATTGTGTCGCCGATATTCGAGGCACATCGTTTGTGGTTGCTCAACTAAGTTTCACGACGTAATGTACGTTTCATATTGACTTTGTATGACCCACACGTGTCACACAGTAATGATGGATACCCGATGTATGACCCACATGTGTCACACAGTAATGATGGATACCCGATGTATGACCCACACGTGTCACACAGTAATGATGGATACCCGATGTATGACCCACACGTGTCACAGTAATGATGGATACCCGATGTATGACCCACACGTGTCACACAGTAATTATGGATACCCGATGTATGACCCACACGTGTCACACAGTAATGGTGGATACACGATGTATGACCCACACGTGTCACACAGTAATGATGGATACCCGATGTATGACCCACACGTGTCACACAGTAATGGTGGATACCCAATGTATGACCCACACGTGTCACACAGTAATGATGGATACCCGATGTATGACCCACACGTGTCACAGTAATGATGGATACCCGATGTATGACCCACACGTGTCACACAGTAATGATGGATACCCGATGTATGACCCACACGTGTCACACAGTAATGAGTGATACCCAGTGTATGACCCACATGTGTCACACAGTAATGATGGATACCCGATGTATGACCCACATGTGTCACACAGTAATGATGGATACCCGATGTATGACCCACACGCGTCACACAGTAATGATGGACACCCGATGTATGACTCACATGTGTCACACAGTAATGATGGATACCCGATGTATGACCCACATGTGTCACACAGTAATGATGGATACCCGATGTATGACCCACGTGACTGTGTCACACAGTAATGATGGGTACCCGATGTAATACCCACGTGACTGTGTCACACAGTAATGATGGATACCCGATGTATGACCCACACGTGTCACACAGTAATGATGGATACCCGACGTATGACCCACACGTGTCACAAAGTAATGATGGACACCCGATGTATGACCCACACGTGTCACACAGTAATGATGGATACCCGATGTATGACCCACACGTGTCACACAGTAATGATGGATACCCGATGTATGACCCACACGTGTCACACAGTAATGATGGATACCCGATGTATGACCCACACGTGTCATACAGTAATGATGGATACCCGATGTATGACCCACATGTGTCACACAGTAATGATGGACACCCGATGTATGACCCACACAGTAATGATGGATACCCGATGTATGACCCACACGTGTCACAGTAATGATGGATACCCGATGTATGACCAACACGTGTCACACAGTAATGATGGATACCCGATGTATGACCCACACGTGTCACACAGTAATGATGGATTCCCGATGTATGACCCACACGTGTCACACAGTAATGATGGATACCCGATGTATGACCCACAGTGTCACAGCAATGATGGATACCCGATGTATGACCCACATGTGTCACACGGTAATGATGGATTCCCGATGTATGACCCACATGTGTCACACAGTAATGATGGATTCCCGATGTATGACACACACGTGTCACACAGTAATGATGGATACCCGATGTATGACCCACACGTGTCACAGATTAATGATGGATACCCTATGTATGACCCACATGTGTCACACAGTAATGATGGATACATGATGTATGACCCACATGTGTCACACAGTAATGATGGATACCCGATGTATGACCCACATGTGTCACACAGTAATGATGGATACCCGATGTATGACCCACATGTGTCACACAGTAATGATGGACACCCGATGTATGACCCACATGTGTCACACAGTAATGATGGACACCCGATGTATGACCCACACGTGTCACACAGTAATGATGGACACCCGATGTATGACCCACATGTGTCACAGTAATGATGGATACCCGATGTATGACCCACATGTGTCACACAGTAATGATGGATACCCGATGTATGACTCACATGTGTCACACAGTAATGATGGACACCCGATGTATGACCCACATGTGTCACACAGTAATGATGGACACCCGATGTATGACCCACATGTGTCACACAGTAATGATGGACACCCGATGTATGACCCACATGTGTCACACAGTAATGATGGATACCCGATGTATGACCCACATGTGTCACACAGTAATGAGGGATACCCGATGTATGACCAACATGTGTCACACAGTAATGATGGCACTTGAGTCCACGACATAAGCTATAATCACAGGTAGAGCACTCTACAGTAAAGGCAGTCTCACACGTGTCACAGTAATGATGGATACCCTATGTATGACCCACATGTGTCACACAGTAATGATGGATACCCGATGTATGACCCACATGTGCCACACAGTAATGATGGATACCCGATGTATGACCCACACGTGTCACACAGTAATGAGGGATACCCGATGTATGACCCACATGTGTCACACAGTAATGATGGATACCCGATGTATGACCCACATGTGTCACACAGTAATGATGGACACCCGATGTATGACCCACATGTGTCACACAGTAATGAGGGATACCCGATGTATGACCCACATGTGTCACACATTAATGATGGACACCCGATGTATGACCCACATGTGTCACACAGTAATGAGGGATACCCGATGTATGACCCACATGTGTCACACAGTAATGAGGGATACCCGATGTATGACCCACATGTGTCACACAGTAATGATGGATACCCGATGTATGACCCACATGTGTCACACAGTAATGAGGGATACCCGATGTATGACCAACATGTGTCACACAGTAATGATGGCACTTGAGTCCACGACATAAGCTATAATCACAGGTAGAGCACTCTACAGTAAAGGCAGTCTCAAAGTCAAATGTTTTTTTTATTTCAACTTTCTGACTGATGATTCATCATCGTCACGTTCATCATCACTAAAATCGTCATCTTTATTATGATAATCTTCATCACCATAATCATCATCATCAACTATTATAATCATCATCATCATCATCATCAAATAGCATAATCATCATCATCATCATCATCAAATAGCATAATCATCAACTATTATAACCATCATCATCGTTTTCGTTGGCATCACCACCATCAATCATTAGAATGCTTATCGTCATCGTCTACCACCATCATCAATATATGAGTGAATCACCCCCCCCCCCCCCTTCGGTACGCTGAATTCAGTGTGTTTTGAAGCCGTACGCGGGATTCATACCCCCGAATTAACTGGTATTCGGGTTAAAGCAAAACATCTTGGACGCAGGTTTTGATGGAGCAAAATAATATTTTGTGTTAGTTATCTGTATGAATGAGTGGGTAGAATAGCTTCTTGTGCATATTCGAACACCATGCCAACATAAAGTATCATTAATCGTATCATGACGGCCCCATAACGCCCATAACGCGACCGGTGTCTCTTCAGTCAACCGGAAAGCGTCCGGAAACTATATTTGATTTGTGTTCCAAACTTTTAATTAACCGGTATATTAAAATAGTCAATTTGTATGTCATTTATCGCATATTATTTCTTAACATGTATTCAGGATTCACCCCCCAAAATTAACTGGTATTCAGGATTCAGGGGGGTGTGATACCCTCATATAATCGTTGCCGTCAGCACCCGCCGTCAGTTCATGTTTACGTCACAATCGCAACTTCTCGGATTATCGTTCTTGCGAAATACGGAAATCACCGAGGTTTGCCGATTGGTTTACGTCACCGTCATCGGAATCAGCGTCATCGGAAATGGTTGAATCGGCGGAGACAAATCGTTGATGACGTAACTATGGAGAAAATGTCAACAAAACAATATTTCTGGAATTCGCGTTTCAATAAGAAGCTGGAGGCCGGACAGCATTATCAACGAACTTTCCTTGATTAAACAAACTGAAATTAATTAAATATGATTTGTAGAATAAATAAATAAAGTTAATTCACGAATAGCTATGTAATATTACCGTGTACAGAAATATATTAAATCAATCGTAATGACTAATGTTGTTCATATTGTTGTTAAGGCCCTTACCCACGTCGACGCGGGCGTCGCGATTTCTTCGTCAATGGTGCCAACGTTGGGGTCGATCCTCTGGGACGTGGCTAGAGCGCATCAGTTGTGGGTGTGCGAACCTTGGGAATTCCAACTGCAACCCCCCCCCCCCCATTTGAATAAAACCAAACACATTTTTGCAGAATTCCATTCGCACCCCCCTCCCCCCCAACACCCCCTTGCACGTTAGTGCTCAGACCTGGTAACCTTGGATGCACAAATGCTACAAATGCACAAGGCTACGGACGAATACGTGTGAATACATCAGTCGCCGTCTGAATGGCCATTTACTCATTATGAAATCCGGCGTGGATCAGCCTCAGACCTCAACTGACCCGGTAACCTCTACCAATTAACATGGTACCTGCGTCAATATGACCCAATGACCTCTAGCAATTAGCATGGTTCCTGCGTCAATATGACCCGATGACCTCTGCCATGGGTATGGTACCTGCGTCAATATGACCGATTTCGCTTCTTGCTGCCTGCGATGAGTGAGTGAGTGTATTCGGCATCGGATGGCACAATAAAGGCTTATACAAGTGCCTTGCTAGAAGAAGGATACGCAAGAATGAACTAATATTAGTAACTTTCTGCCCCATTTAGATTTTGAAAATAAATAAGTAGGCCTATATACAAAAAAATTATTAATTACTTTCTCAGATACAAGAGTAACACAAGTAGTAATAGTATAAAACTATAGTCTATATATATATATATATATATATATATATATATATATATATATATATATATATATATATATATATATATACTAGCAGGTGGACCCGACTTCGTCCGGGCTGTTTCCCCTCTGCTTTTCGGCGATTTGACCTTGAATTGTCCATTGTGAAGGTCAAGGTCAGGTGGGGTCACGATTTGACCCGTCCAAAACACTGCCCGGACAAAAGTACCAGAAAAAAGTACCCGACGAAATCCATCCGGTTTTACCCGATTTGACCTTGAATTGATCATTTTGAAGGTCAAGGTGAGGTCGGGGTCACGATTTGACCCGTCCAAAACACTCAGTGGACAAAAGTAACCATATGTATCAATTGACATTGAATTGACCCGATTTCAAGGTCACGTCGCACGGGCAAATGAATAGGCTTATGACACTCCCCATACGAAAGTATCCCTAGACACTAATTTTCATCGAAATTCCGTGATATTTGGGCGTTTGACCTTGAAATGAACCGATTTCAAGGTCAAGGTCACGTCGCATGGGCAAATTAATAGCTCCATGCCACTCCCCGGCCAAAAGTATCCCCACATATCAAGTTTCATCGAAATCGGCTGATACTCGGGCGTTTGACCTTGAAATGACCCGATTTCAAGGTCAAGGTCACGTCGCACGGGCAAATTAACAGGCTCATGCCACTCCCCGGCCGAAAGCCCCCCACATACCAAGTTTCATCGAAATCGGCTCGGCCGTTTTCGAGTCCATCGCGAACACACATACACACACCCTCACACCACAGGAGCTTGGAATTTGGTCAAAACCCCTCTTTTATTGGCGGAACCACCACCCGGGACCAAAGGTCACGGAAGGAACGAAACAGAAAATTGTTGCCAATTATTTTGAACTCAACTGTATTCCTACAAAAAATATATTTTCACTAAAAACTTTTGGTACCTCTTACACCTTAGATGCATATCTACAACATTCCATAGGTACAATGATGCAATTTTGAAATCCAAGATGGCTGTTGGCGGCCATTTTTTTCATGCAAATAAGCCCAAAATGACTCGGTGTCGTCTATATATCAATGTCATGATCGATGGACAATTTCGTGATGATATAGGAGCATCGACACAGGCTCTAGGCTGTGTTATTGATTAAGATTTATCTAGTATTATCACTTAAATCCACGATGACTGCCAGTGGCCATGTTTTTATGCAAATGAGCCCAAAATAAATCGTTCCCATCTAGACGCCAATGTTATCATCCATAAAAAGTTCATGATGATCAGTGCATCGGTACGGTCATGTAATAAACATGTAATCAGCAGCTATGTTCGAAATTATAAACGGTACTTTCATGCTATCCGTCTCCGGATCATAGTTTTAAAGTTTCCGCATATTTCGGTACCATTTCCGCTACTCAGATTCTAGAACGGGTGATGTAGGTGTAGCAGATTTGTATTCGTTGGTGAATTTACAATACATTACCGAAATAAAGTGAGGTTTTCGAAGAACTGGAAAAATATACCTATGGAATGTTGTAGATTGGCATCTAAGGTGTAAGAGGTACCAAAAGTTTTTAGTGAAAATATATTTTTTGTAGGAATACAGTTGGCAACAATTTTCTGTTTCGTTCCTTCCGTGACCTTTGGTCCCGGGTGGTGGTTCGCCAATAAAAGAGGGGTTTTGACCAAATTCCAAGCTCCTGTGCTCACACACACAGATCTTCCAAAAATATATAATAGACTAGCAGGTGGACCCGACTTCGTCCGGGCTGTTTCCCCTCTGCTTTTCGGCGAATTGCGCGATTTGACCTTGAATTGTCCAGTTTGAAGGTCAAGGTGAGGTGGGGTCACGTTTTGACCCGTCGAAAACACTGCCCGGACAAAAGTACCCGACAAAAGTACCCATCGAAATCCATCCGGTTTTATCCGATTTGACCTCGAATTGATCATTTTGAAGGTCAAGGTCAGGTCTGGGTCACGATTTGACCCGTCCAAAACACTCAGTGTACCATACCTATCAAATTTCGTCGAAATCCCATAAAAATTCGCGTTTTGACCTTGAATTGACCCGATTTCAAGGTCAAGACCACGTCGCACGGGCAAATTAACAGGCCCATGCCACTCCTGGACCGAAAGTACCTCCACATACCAAGTTTCATCGAAATCGGCTCGGCCGTTTTTGAGTCCATCGCGAACACACAGACAGACAGACACACACACACACACCCACCCCGATTTCCCAAAATATACAATAGACTAGCCGATGAGTCCGACGTTGTCCGGGCTATTCAAAAACCAAATTTCATGTCGATAGCTCCACCAGTTTCCGATATCTGGTCTGCGCATGTGCGAAGCTTGCATCGCACGGTCTCGGCGAGCCGATAAAATTCGTATCCGGGGCAAGATACATTCACATAGCAAATTTCAAGTCGATAGCTCCACCCGTTTCCGATATCTCGTCTGCGCATGCGCGAAGCGGGCGTCGCACGGGCTCGCCAATACGACAACGACGACCGCCTGGTCAAACTACACACACGTACCAAGTTTCGTCCAGATCGGTCGAGAATCGTAGATTTGTATAAATGACATACATACAGACAAACATACAGACAGACAGACAAACAGAGGTCTTCAAAGTATATATGAGACCAGCCGATGAGCCCGACGTTGTCCGGGCTATTAAAAAACAAAATTTCAAGTCGATAGCTCTACCCAGCCCGACGTTGTCCGGGCTATTCAAAAACCAAATTTCAAGTCGATAGCTCTACCCGTTTCCGAGATCTGGTCTGCTACCCGATAAAATTCGTATCCGGGGCAAGATACATTCACATACCAAATTTCAAGTCGATAGCTCCACCCGTTCCCAGACAGACAGACAGACAGAGGTCTTCAAAATATATATGAGATAGAGAGACTATACTATAATAGTATAGAGACTGTTAGAGTAATTCGGCTGTAATCTGTAAACTATTTTATGATTATTTAATAATTCATTACTATATGGTGTACTGCATGGCATGATGTCTCCCAGAGGATCAATTTAGTGATGCTAGCCCGCTATGCGGGATAGTATATATCACTAAATTCACCATATGTGGACCTCATTCTGCAAATGACAGGCACACTAAATTCAGGATTGGTACCCACATTCAAAGAGGTATTGTTAATTTCCGACTGGTCATAAGGACACCAGAATTGAAGAAATGGATTGTAATGATTTCTCTTAAAGATGCATAATCCGATTATGCGCCCCTCAATTACTATTTATTTGTATTCGGGGAGGGGGTATTTGTGTTCAGTCGGAACCCACCTATCAAAGCACAGAGTTATTCGATAATCGATATCGATTTTTGAAATATATTATTTTTCACCGTCGAGAATTATTAGTGGTCCAGTAAACAGTCGACGAGCCGATTGCGGATGAAGATTGGTAACTCTAAAATCAAGAGGCTTTCTGTTGATAATAAGCTACATTTCTTCGAACAACATGTTCATAAATAACACGTTTCGGGCAATTTTATACCATAGTTGACAATGGTTAACATTATTTTTGGGCAATCGATTATGATAAGTGAAGCGGCATTTCTAAAAAATGTTGTGGTTGTTGTTGGAATCTGATTATATGAGGACCATCGAATCGGATTGAGTACCTTTAACATAGTACTCATACAGAATACCAGATTGTGTTATCAACTGCTCTCTTGTTGTATAGTAGTTTTTGCACATGTCACAACATTTAGTTAACTCGTTCGGCTATAAAGGAATAACAATATTATTTGTAAATATGCCGTGCTCGATAATCACCAAAGAGCGCACTAAATTACCTTGTCACCTGGACCACATGTAGCATGATTTGTACAAATAGCTAGTGTGCATCATTACCATGTCAGTGTCCATCCGCATCTGGCATACCTGTGGTTACTAGCCTATAGATATGAAGTAAAAAAAACATTTAATTCTTTTATTTGTGACTAGCTGGGGTACCCGCCTTTGCTCGGGTGAAGAATGCGTTATTATTAGTGGCCATTCAAGTCATTTAAACTAATTATTATTCAATATCTATTGAATGACTCTCTGGGTAAAGTTACATCTATCTTTAAGTTGATAAATAAACGCTCTTTATTGCTAACTATTAGTTCCCCATTGAATCATTTGAGGTCAAAACACATATTCCGTGACATTCAGTTTATTTTTGTGCAACAATTTCCCCGCATATCACCTGGTCTGATAATAAATGCTCTTCGTTGATCACAAAATATATTAGCCCCCATTAAGTCATCTAATTTCAAAAGTGCATATCCCATGACATTCCCCTGGTCAGGTGACCCATATGTAACAATTTTCCTACATATTTTCTAAGCTGATAAGGGACACGCCACTCGATCTTTATTGCTCATTCTGAGGTCAACGACATATATCTCATGACATTCTAAGGGTCAATTTATCCCCGTGTTTCAATTTTCACCGAGCAGATTGTGCATATACTGGGTATATAATTAAATAATTATTTAGCTAAATTAATTATTAGTGCCCTATTAAGACATCTGAGGTCGACATAACCTATCGTATCAGATTACCCGAGTCAAATTACCCATATGTACAAATATTTTCAGCTCCGATGTTCCATCCTTTTGTCCGCTTCTAGCGAAAAAATATATATAATTATTAGTGCCCTTTTACGCCATTTGAGATGAACGGGGCCTATCTAATAACGCTCCCTGGTTCAAATTACCCATATGGTCCAACCATTTGGTCGCCTATTAGCAGACAAAACCGAACAAACAAACACAATTGTGCTGTGTTAGTATAGATTGTGGACCCAACCTGGTCTGAAGACAGTTACTGAGCGAGGTCTTAGACAATCATATATCTGATTCTGATTCTCAGTCATGATTCGTCCATTTCCAACACTAAAATATCATATAAAATGGTGTTTATTTTAATGTACATGTATGTCCAATAACCGATCTGTGAACAAACAGAAGTTGAATTGTTAAACCGTGAATTGTCAATATAATATTGTTATATTGTCATAATTCCGTTTAAATAGGCGCGTCTATCCAACTTTGATTGTTCGGGGGAGTTCGAACTAACTACTGTATTTCCCTCTTGTTATAATTACATAGGTCGTGTTCGAACTCCAGCTGTGCGCTTACCAAACATAACACTATATCCGATGTGAGGGTCCGTATATAGAGACGGCGCCGTTTTTTTGTAAAACAACTATCATTTACAAGTACATGAAACAATAGATTGACTGCAAATAGCGTGTCTGTCATTGGCAGAATGAGGTCACCAGATGGTGAATTTAGTGAAGCTACCCGCATAGCGGGCTAGCATCACTAAATTCACCCTGTGGGGACCTCATTCTGCTCAGGCCCTCAACTGCTATGGCAGACCTAGGATCATATTGAAGTTCCCCAGTTGAAGCTGGTGATGTTCACCATTGGGTGCCTCGATTATGGATTTTATCTTCTGCAAATTAGGGGATATAGAAACTTCCCAGATGGGAAAACGTAACTAAAAACAATGTTAATTTGATACCATAGATACTTCCCAGAAAATGAGGCCTAACCAGAATGAGGTCCCCAGAGGGTGAATTTAGTTATGCTAGCCAGCTATGCGGGATAGCGTAACTAAATTCACCCTCTGTGGACCTCATTCACAAACCATTGTTATGTAAACATTACTTAACTTGACGGTAAACATTGGAACATATTCAAAAAATCATATTCAGTCTAAAATAATTTAACTACACGAATTGTTTGTTGTAACGGTTTTGTTTACATTACAATGATATCAAGACGCGAATTTTCGTAATTGGAGAACTATAAATATTGAATACAAGAAAAGTTGTATATATTTCTCCATATTCTTCTTAGTGGTGGTGTGTTACATTATTTTATACTTCTCCGGTCTATGTGGGGCTCTCTATGGGTTAGACATACTATATCCATGATTGAGCTTTATAGATGTGTTTAATGTTTAGCCCACAGGGAGCCTCACACAGATGGAAGCATGTACTACAGAGTCTCGTCTGCTCACTATGGATTAGACACACATGAGGCCTAAGAAAGAATGAGGTCCCTAGTGGGTGAATTTGGTGATGCTAGCCTGGTGCGTGGGATAGCATCATTAAAATCACCATCTGAGGACCTCATTCTGCAAATAAAAGAAACATTATATCCAGTCTTGGACCTACTCCGATGAGTGAAATTCATGAATGTTTTATGGGTAACCCACAGAGAGCCTCCTTATTGTATGCATATTTACACACTGCGATTGCATTGTGTCTCTAGAAAACAAATCGATCTTTTTAATACTTCAAAGAAAAATATTTTATAACAGTTCTATATATAAAAAAAATCAGTTGTATGTCTTGTCTGCATGGGAGAGACACCACATCTTTAAACGTTAAAACATGTTCATGTTATAGTTACAGAGGAAACACGGGCTGGTGGGCGACACACAAGGACACTTATGAGCACGACTTCCGTAGTAACAAGAGCGGAGCCAGCGATACACTCACTTCCGGAGTTGACGTCACATCGACTTCCACAGATGACGTCATGGTCCACTGTTGTCCCGAACACATCCCAGACAACAAAACAAGTGATACGATTCGACTCATCAAAAGTGACAACACAAGAGACACCACAGTTATTTCTGTTGACATGCGTCCCTCTCGTTCCTGCCAAAGAAACAGGTCAGCTTTCGCAGATATCCGCCCGACCCGAGATTAGGCCACACTCTCCGAACGTAGCAACGCCATTGGTGAAGAACACTCCAAGAGCACATACTTCGTCATGGCGTCCCAACATATTGCGCAAAGTGTTTAGAAGAAATTCTTCAAATGATCCCGAGACCCAACCTGTGGTAGAAGGGACCCCTCCAACAGTGAACGTTTCGTTGCCAAATTTCGATATTCTTACAAACCATTCAAGTTGTATCCAAGTACAGCCATGTGACGTCACTCAATCTGGGCTTGCCTGTGCAGTAGCGGGAAGTTGTATCCAAGGAAAGACGAGTGACTCCACTCAATCGGGGCTCAACCACGCAGTGGCGGGAGTTTATATCCAAGGACAGACTGGCGACGTCACTCAATCGGGGCTCACCCATGCATTGGCGGGAAGTTGTATCCAAGAAATTATAGATGACGTCACTCAACCGGAGCTCACACAGGCAAAAGCGGGCAGTGTAGACAATCGGGCTGCCGAGCCAACTGTTCCGCGCATATACAACAGCACTGAAACTTTAGCTATTTTCAGTGGAACGAATTGTTCAGTGCAATACCCAACATCCACCTCTAAAGAACAAGTCTCGTCAGATGGAGCAGCCAGTCGGAATACCCTGGGGTCTCAGAACCCAAGTGAGCTATCTGAATTGCAGACGATGAGTTGCGTTGCTGGTGACAACAATCAAACTGGTGCCGTCGCAACGATGCATGTTGCTAATGACAACAAACAAACAGGTGCCATCGCAACGATACCCGTTGCTAGTGACAACAATCAAACTGGTGCCGTCGCAACGATGCATGTTGCTAATGACAACAAACAAACTGGTGCCATCGCAACGATACCCGTTGCTAGTGACAGCAAGCAAACTGGTGCCGCCGCAATGATACCCGTTGCTAAAGACAAACAAACTGGTGCCATCGCAATTATACCCGTTGCTAGTGACAACAAGCAAACTGGTGCCATCGCAACGATACCCGTTGCTAAAGACAAACAAACTGGTGCCATCGCAATTATACCCGTTGCTAGTGACAACAAACAAACTGGTGTCGTCACAACGATACTCGTCGCTAATGACAACAAACAAACTGATCTCATCGTGATACCACGACAAATGCTCGCCAGACAATCGGCAGTAAAGAACAATAGGATTAGGAATAGGAAGAGTAGGTCACATGGTGTTCATCACATAGGCTTCGATGCATTCCGCAACACGGATGGAGAGTATGTGTGTTGTGTGTGCTCGGATATCTTCATGTCTGCCCGGCAATTGTCTATCCATCTGTTAAACAAGCACGCAGGTGTTCAGAAACCCTGTGTTTTGTGTTCTAAAAGTTACCGAGTCAGGCAGAGTTTCCTTCGACACGTGGCGAGTTGTGGTAAAACATTCCTGTGTGACGTGTGTGGAACGACGTTCATATCACGGTATAGTTTGTACTTCCATCGCTACTCGGTACATGGTGAGAAGAAATTCGCTTGCGACAAATGCTCTTATAAGACAACTAAAAAACAAAACTTACGAGTCCACATGGTATCTCACTCGGATATTCGAAATCACTTATGTGATATATGCGGTAAAGGTTTTGGCAAGAAATTAGTTTTAAACCGTCACATTAAGTCCCACACAGGAGAAAAGAAGTTTTCTTGTGACTTGTGCGGTTTGGAATTCATACAGAAATGTACTCTCGACAGACATCTTAAGACTCCATCTCATCAGATGAGAATCCCTCAGAAACGAAAGTCAAGAATTCGTAGTAAAACTTTAGTGTCTTAACCTCTTCATTGCCGCACGACGTCATGTGCGGGACCGTTGACGTTCTGGCCACGTTTGCAGTGGAAAATAAAATGGGGAATGTCACGAATGTCTTCATGCAAAGGCTGTTATCATACCTTACTCGTATTTAAATTTGCGCAGTGCTATTTTTAAAACTGAGCGAAAAATAATAAGTTTATACCAATTAAAAATAGGAAAATAAGAGGGCTATTTTAAATAATATGATCATGTACGTACACGTAATTTGCGCCCGCTTGTTACTGTTCATGTGATTATCGGATGAATTGTTATCTTTATGGAAGGATTTGATGATAAACCCTAATTAGGGTGGATACACACATGCATACATGTAATCCCTGTAATTACCGTGTATTTGGCGTTTTACATGGATCATACAGACGATGTGATATGTGCCCACTGACAACCCAATCATTGCCTACGTGTTGAACGCACTGAGTTCTAGTTCCAATTAAGTCGGAATGTAGATAAGCCGTTTTCTTGGACCGAGTCGCCAGGCCACTTAAAATAATCGTTCGTGAGATAACCCATATGGTAGACTTTCTATTTAAATAATTACCAGTCCTCTCTTATTTATAGCAGTGGTGGATCAGGATTTCCCCGACGCATGCAGGGGCTATATATGACCCGAAAGCTACCAGGCGGGGGTGGCAAACTCTGAGCTATTTAAGTAAAACATATCATATTGTACCTTCTTGCCCAGATTATTCCGACCGATACATTCAACTAAGTCCCTTAGCGATTTGAACCTTTCGAGACCCCACCCAAACAAGCGTCTGTATCTGTATGTGTTTCAGCGCTGGAGCCTCTCGACTGTGTTTGCGCTGTGGGAGGACTATGCTGTTTTATCCGTTGTTTCCTTGCATGTGCTATCCTCCAGGCTGTCCCACTCCTCGATAGCTCGAACAAAGAACGAGTGTTGAAAATGTTCTACATCAAGCCTGTATATGCCAGACGTATGGCTTCTGGTGGTCGTGCATTAATATAATGCCAGATATCACACAGACTTGACTAATTTCCGCATCCTTGAGAGAAGACATGTTTTTGGACTGGCATTAAATGTACTGATAGAAGACAATTTGATTTCGCTTAGCACTGCTCACTTGTCTGGCCTGTTAACAATGAACCGCTCGCGCGCAGGTGATTAATGTTGTCAATTATTGGTGTGGCCATGAAAAATACATGTATTTACATACAGAAATTACACGCATGTGTGTATCCACCTTAATTATAATGGGACACAAGAAAATGATATATACAATGTATGTAAATAATCACATATAACGTAAATGTGGATATTTAGCCTGCCATGCAATACGAGTCTCAGCTGTCTGGCCATCGACGCAGTCCTGTCTGGAATTTTGCGCGCCGGCGTAGGTAGTGACGTCATGATGTACGTCTTGATGTCATGACGCCTTTACTGGTTTCCCAAGAAGCAATCTTAAAATGACTCTGCGATCTTTCAATCGGAACTAAAGTTTCCGTTTGTCGGCCTTGAACTTTGAGAATATTTCATCAATTTTTTAGGCGGAAATACCGTTAGAAAATTGAAGATAAAATGTAAACGGCCAGCAAGGTCGCTAGACTCCTCTTTCCGGGTAAATATTTTTAATAATTTTATGAAATATGTAAACAAAACTTTTTCATGCAATTTAACTTTTTTGTTGACCAGAGCTTTTGTTCAATTTACATTCACATTTTGAAAATATATTTGGCCTTAGGAGCATGATGTTCCTACATATGATGAAGTATAGCTAACAGAAACTGTTGCTAGATCAAAGTTTTTTATTTTTGCCCTGGAGCATTTTGCCCAATTACACATTTCGAGGTGGCATTAATCAATACAAAATGGCGACCGTTGCCAACAATAGAATTTTGGACTCCGCTGACCCTGGTTGACCCTTCAGTTATGAATAAATTATCCTATTTTAGGTGATTTCAATTTATTTTTAGATTGGGCCGAAAAAGTCGATTAGTATATATCTCATATTCGCATACGTATACCCTGGTCGCTTCGCTTCCGCGGCTTCGCCGCGGGAAAGCGGGCGCTATAAAATAGACAATTATATTTACGTTCGGCCAAACGAATCTCAACATGTAAAGCGTTCAATCATACTATCATAGTTAGATATAAATAGACAATTATATTTACATGCGGGGACACGAATCTCAACTACTGTATTTCGTGTTCGAACTCCAGCTGTGCGCTTACCAAAAATAACACTATATCCTGTGTGAAGGTCCGTATATAGAGACGTCGCCGTTTTTTGTAAAACAACTATCATTTACAAGTAAATGAAACACTAGATTGACTGTCAACTCTCCAATAATAATTATGTCACAAACCATTGTTATGCAAACATTACTAAACTTGATGGTAAACATTGGTAAAAGGTCAAATCATTGAAACATATTCCACAAATCATATTGAGACTAAAATATTTTAACTACACGAATTGTTTGTTGACGGTTTTGTTAGAATGATATCAAGACGAGAAATTTCGTAATTGGGGAACTATAAATATTGAATACAAGAAAGTTGCATCTATTTCTCCATATTGTTCTTAGTGGTGGTGTGTTACATTATTTTATACTTTTGCGTATTTACATACTACGATTGCATTGTGTCTCTAGAAAACAAATCGATTTATTTACTACTTCAAAGTCAAATATTTTATAACAGTTCTATATAAAAAAAACAAATCAGTTGTATGTCTTGTCTGGGGAGAGACACCACATCTTTAAACGTTAAAACATGTACATGTTATAGTTACAGAGGAAACACAGACTGGTGGGCGACACACAAGGACACTTATGAGCACGACTTCCGTAGTAACAAGAGCGGAGCCAGCGATACACTCACTTCCGGGGTTGACGTCACGTCGACTTCCGCAGATGCCGTCATGGTCCATTGCTGTCACGAACACATCCCAGACAACAAAACAGGTGATACGATTCGACTCATCAAAAGTGACAACACAAGAGACACCACAGTTATTCCCGTTGACATGTGCCCCTCTCGTTCCTACCAAAGAAACAGGTCAGCTTTCGCAGATATCCGCCCAACCCGAGATTATGCCACGCCCTCCGAACGTAGCAACGACATTGATGAAGAACACTCCAAGAGCACATACTTCATCATGGCGTCCCAACATATTGCGCAAAGTGTTTAGAAGAAATTCTTCAAATGATCCCGAGACCCAACCTGTGGTAGAAGGGACCCCTCCAACAGTGAACGTTTCGTTGCCAAATTTCGATATTCTTACAAACCATTCAAGTTGTATCCAAGTACAGCCATGTGGCGTCACTCAATCTGGGCTCACCCACGCAGTAGCGGGGAGTCGTATCCAAGGAAAGACGAGTGACGACACTCAATCGGGGCTCAACCACACAGTGGCGGGAGTTTATATCCAAGGACAGACTGGCGACGTCACTCAATCGGGGCTCACCCATGCATTGACGGGAAGTTGTATGCAAGAAATTATAGATGACGTCACTCAACCGGAGCTCACACAGGCAAAAGCGGGCAGTGTAGACAATCGGGCTGCCGAGCCAACTGTTCCGCGCATATACAACAGCACGGAAACTTTGGCTATTTTCAGTGGAACGAATTGTTCAGTGCAATACCCAACATCCACCTCTAAAGAACAAGTCTCGTCAGATGGAGCAGCCAGTCGGAATACCCTGTGGTCTCATAACCGAAGTGAGATATCTGAATTGCAGACGATGAGTTGCGTTGCTAGTGACAACAATCGAATTGGTGCCGTCGCAACGATGCATGTTGCTAATGACAACAAACAAACTGGTACCATCACAACGATACCCGTTGCTAGTGACAGCAATGAAACTGGTGCCGTTGCAACGATGCATGTTGCTAATGACAACAAACAAACTGGTACCATCGCAACGATACCCGTTGCTAGTGACAGCAATGAAACTGGTGCCGTTGCAACGATACCCGTTGCTAAAGACAAACAAACTGGTGCCATCGCAATTATACCCGTTGCTAGTGACAACAAACAAACTGGTGTCGTCACAGCGATACTCGTCGCTAATGACAACAAACAAACTGATCTCATCGTGATACCACGACAAATGCTCGCCAGAGAACAAGCAGTAAAGAAAAATAGGATTAGGAATAAGAAGGGTAAGTCACAGGGCGTTCATCACGTAGGCTTCGACGCATTCCGCAACACGGATGGGGAGTATGTGTGTTGTGTGTGCTCGGATGTTTTCATGATTGCCCGGCACTTATCTATCCATCTGTTAAACAAGCACACAGGTGTTCAGAAACCCTGTGTTCTGTGTTCTAAGAGTTACCGAAGCAGGCAGGGTTTCCTTCGACACGTGGCGAGTTGTGGTAGAACTTTCCTGTGTGACGTGTGTGGAACGACGTTCATATCTCAGAAAAGTTTGTACGGCCATCGCTACTCGGCACATGGTGAGAAGAAATTCGCTTGCGATAAATGCTCTTATAAGACCGCTACAAAACCAAAATTACTAGCCCACGTGGTATCTCACTCGGATAATCGAAATCACTTATGTGATATATGCGGAAAAGGTTTTAGCAAGAATGTAGTTTTAGACCGTCACATGAAGTCACACTCAGGAGAGAAGAAGTTTTCTTGTGATGTGTGCGGTTTGGAATTCATACAGAAATGTACTCTAGACAGACATCTTAAGACTCCATCTCATCAGATGAGAATCCCTCAGAAACGAAAGTCAAGAATTTGTAGTAAGACTTTAGTGTCTTAACCTCTTCATTGCCGAATGACGTCATATGCGGGACCGTCGACGTTCTGGTCACGTTTGTAGTGGAAAATATAATAATACAAATGACTTCATGCAAAGACTATTATCATACCTAACTCGTATTTAAATTTGCGCAGTATTATTTTTCGCGCACCTATCGGTGAGCGAATATAAAACTGAGCGAAAAATAATTCGACTCACAAGGTTATGCATTTAAAACACGCAACCAAGAGTTGATTCTTTCTGAAGTCAGCAAGTCAAGTCAAGTTCATAAATATTTATTAAATACCAGAATGATAAACTGTACCATGCATGTTTTTTAGCACGCATCTTCACAATGAAATGATGATGCAGTTGTTATAGTCGATGTACATTTTCGTCGAGACTGCCTTTTATATATACACATGTATCATTAGGGATAATAAACAACTGAAAATGTCATCAGATACAAGACATTTACGAAACAATTCTGTCAGTCTTGAATTCGCGCACCAGGGTGCGCGAATTCAAAGTGCGCGAATTCAAAATTGAGCGAAACATAGTACTGCGCGAATTCAAATACGAGTAAGGTACATAATTCTAGAATAGCATAGATTGTTAGACACGTCGATATACAAGCAGCGTGCATTCCGTTACTTATTCCTTATTCATTATTCGAAAAATTGGGGGAAATGTGGCAAATGACTATGGCAACGTCTTTAGTAAGGTGAGACGAAATGTTGGGTGAAAAAAAATCAGAAACAAAAGTCCGAAAATATGCAAAGGCCGAAAATAAACGGAAATTGTTCGAAACAATTTCAAGTTCATAAATGGCAACCTCGGCCAAACTTTTTCGGCCGAAAACAATTTGGGTCGAGTGCAAAAAAGTGGGTTGAATTTCGGTTTTCGTTCTGCTCGTTCCTGAAAATTTATGAAAATGTGGCAAGTTATCTCATGTTCATAAATAGCAACTTGTGCCAAACTTTTTTGGGCTGAAAACATTTTGGGTCGAGTCCGAAAAAAAATTCGAATAAGGAGTAAGGAATAAGTAATGGAATTGACGCCGCTGAGATACACTTGTTCCGTTGCATTAAGTTCTGAGTTCCCATTCTGAATGATGACTTCTTGTTGGTGCGCTGAAGTCGGTCCGTACTCACTGCTTACCTATAGCGACCAATAGAACACAGAAACAAAAGTAAAGAATTCTTAATTCATAAGAATTCTAGTTTATTAACCATGTCTATGCTAAAGTATCATTGACGAGTAGTTATCCCATAGGTGACACTACACAGTTTATGTGGATGCAGAAATAAGGGGGCATCAATTATAATGTGTCTTATTTATTATGCTTACGATTTCAAGAAACAATTATCAGAGGTACAATGTTGATAACCCTTCCCTTAATTATGTAACTTATTTTAAGGAAAATAAACTCAATTCAACTTCTATAATATACAATTTGAATTCACTAAATCAATGTATCTCATTTATTGGAATTTACATTTGGTTCCAAATCGGGCAGAGAGAGGAGGTTTAACACCCCCATACCCACCCTTTAACACCCCCATACCCACCCTATCTATGCATTCATGTTTGGTACTTGTATATAGATTCCTATATTACATGTAATAATTTGGATATATACCGGTATTATGAGTAGGGTTTTGAAATATTTCCAAAAGTTGGAGATCTTGAAGTACCAGTTGTAATTTAGTTTGGTCCAGTTGAGGTAATGGGAATTTATCTATTGGGGAGGAGTGTGCAGACATTTCAAAGAGGATACCCCATATTAGAGGAGCGGCCAAACGCCAAAAGTGGTCGGATACCCCTACCCTCGGTAGAACAAGTTGAAACCAACCTTTTATGGAAGGTAAATATATATCATTTATGAAAATGATTCTTGGCCTTGCCGGAATTGGTGGCAGCTATGTATGGTAAGACTATTTGTGGAGGTACCCTACCGAAAAATTAGCCTGTTTTCAGCGGTTGGCCAGATATACACAATTGGTTAAAAGTTAAGCATATCACCAAAAAACAGAACGTTTTATTTGTTATTATGTGGTACATGGTGATACTAGATTGGAACGTTCTTATTTTTTCTGGTTTGTTTGAGATTTCACGACGTCATGGTAGAGAATGTAACGTTATGCGTCAAAAAATCATGACGATTCAGAGAAACTGTCGCCCGTCAACTCTGTACAAAACTAGCACGCTGGATTGAGCTTATCTTGTCATATATGTTTGGAAAGAATGGAGTATTTTCTACCCGGAGGTATTAATTTTATTACCCTATCCCTACAAATATTGTAATTAATTGGAGAAAACTTACCCCTCCCCCAATGTCATAAAATGCTGAGTATAGCCATCGCCTGGTATTGGATCCCAGAATGATTGAATAGTGCGTAGTATTTCCTTTTATTTCGTGTAGAACACATATAACAAATGTAAAATGCAAATTTCCAACCATATTCACCATTAGAAGAGTATTAAAATCCAAGATGGCGTCCAATATGGCATTCGGTTTTTATTTTAAGACTCTGTGGAGCGACATACGAAAAATCCCGAAAAGGAACGTCCCCAGTGGTAAAATCTATATTATTGTAGTGACTACATAGAATAACATTTCATATCAAACATTAATTTGACCATTAATATATCTTTCAATTGGTAAGCTAATAGGTAGAACTGTATCCCTCCATCCAATGTCATAAAATTCGAAATAAAGTTATCGACTGGGATTGGAACCACGAGTGATAGCATTATGCGCAGTATGTTGTTTTATTTAATGTACAACACACATACGAAGTGACAGGTATGAATTTCCATCCATATTCACTATTAGAAGAGTTTGATACAACAAAATGGCGTCCAATATGGCGTCCAATTTTAATTGTACCACTTAGCGAACGCACATACGAACGAACTAAAAGGGAACGTCCCCTGTGTCATATTGTATATCATTGAAGTGACTAGATAGACGATATCTCATAGGGTACAGTAGTTTCACCGTTAGTCTATCTTATCAGTTGGAGAATTAGTAAACAAAAACTTAATCAACACCCAGTCACAAACGTCCACATAATGGCGGCACTTGTGACTATAGTCCAGAATGCAAAGAATTAAGCAAATCGTTCGGAATTACTTTGTGTTGAATACAACGAAGAAACTTAAAATGTAAAATTTGCATCCACATCTGGTCTTAGTAGACCACCAAAATCCAAGATGACGCCCAATATGACGGCTAATTTTAATGCCAACACGCTGCGAACAATGAATACGAAAGTCGGTCAAAATGTATCATACGGCAGTTTGAAGCGATATATTGTTTAGATTGTGTGTTTATATTAGACGTCGATATGTTCTGTTTGAGTGATGGTGGTAAGACAACATTTTTTTCAGATAAAGCTTTGACGTGATTGTCTCAAATTAACTTCCATAAACTGTCGATCAGCTCCGTAAGGGCGGGTAAGCCGTGTCTTTCCATTGGTTTGGTGGTATCCTACATCAGGTTCCAAATGTCACACCCTTAGCTATGACACAGGTGTGACGCCAGTATTAATACGGGATGGAATTTTGAATTTGTTGAATGTTTAGGTTGTTTTGTTTAACAATTATCAGGAACTTTATATAAAATATTTGGAGAAAGAAAAACGTACCAAAAAAAAAAAACACTTAGTGCAATTCCGAGAATGACTTAAATAGTTTAATTTGCCTAATCGTGTATCGTGTATTGATCTCCAATGCACATTTGACTATTGTTTGACACATTTGATGTCATTTTGGGACGTTAAGTAAGTAAAGAATTAACAATATGTAGACAACTGGTAATAATAGAGGATGGTCATTGGCCGTTACAAATAACCATGCACTCGATGCGGTACGAAGTGATGTTGTAATGTTCAATACTAACATATTGATATCATTAATATATCGTGATAGTCTTGAATGTGCAGTGCTCCTTAACATGTCCTTTTGAATTTTCACCAACATTTTCAGAGAGCCTTGCAACAGTTTTGGCCACATGAAACATTAAATAACAGAATCACCATCTGTTGTTTTGTGCAGTAACGCAAAAAACAAAACAAAAATGGCATACATTTTGAAATCCAGTAAATAAGATATCTTATCGATCTCTGGTTTTGCCAAAGTTGGATATGAGTCCACGAGCAATCAAAGTTCACACATCATAGTAACTACATATTAACGATACACGAAATTCATCATCGCACACACAACATTATCTTTAATGACATAATATGGGACCACAATGTCCATATAATGCAATCAGCGTACAATGGTTTATAAATAGGCGTTATAGTGAGCGAGAGGTTGCTGCTTTGTATAATCGTTCGAGTTTCGGCTCAGCGTCAAACAAGAAAGCAACACCGCATACCTATGAATATAAGTTGTTCTCGCCATATGTTGCTTGATGTGCATGTTTTTCCGTACATTGATATTTTTAGTCCCGACTAATTTGTGAGTTAAATGGTTGTGAATGTCAATCGGATTCATATATGTTACAAACAGAAGATATTGAGTTTCCGGGCAAGACTAATTAAAATTCAATCTTCTATATCTCCGGCGGATATCATATCTGTATTAGTTCCTAGGGACGTGGGTCCTGACTATACATGTATAGCAATCTCTCATGCTAATACATCTTATTGATACATAGGTCATAGTGCGATAATCTCCATTGAACATGCACATTGGTGTTGCATTTATGATTGCCGTTAGATTCTAATCATAATCACGCAACTCACAAGCAAACCAGAATGTCACTAAAACGTTTGTTTTATCCACGGTTCTTTTGAGTATGGTGGCATTTGAAATGGATAAAATGGTAAGTAATGAAAATCTTTAGGCTATTAACACAATTGAAATGGCGACAGGCATAATGTAATTCACAATAGACACTAGTCATTAGTATTTATATATAGATATCCAAATTGTGTTTACGGTTTGGTCTATGGCGACTAGGCCATATCACAACATACATTTTATTCTTATGGGTGGCGGAAAGACAGCGCCGATCTTACCGCGGAAGCAATATTCTCAGTCCATACATAAGCCACCTACAGGTACCCCCAAACTGGCAGATATTCGAAAGTTATTTTCACTTAACATGGACCTCATATCAGTGTTACTGATCGGGATTTATAACACCTTCGTCGTCGATCTGGTGTTTTATGGGGATACAAGTAACTGAGTGTTAGTCGGTGTGATGTACATGTAATCGACTAAAAATCACTGGTGTATAGTGTTGTGTTGTTGTTCACCCAGAATAGTCATTTTTGTTCTCAAGAAAACCTGGACATGCCATGCTCAAGTGCCCATTGCTGTGAATACATAGAATCACATTGTATGACTCATATTCAATGAACATATGGCAATAATAATTGTATTTCTCAGATCCATCTGTCTCTATAAACATGTCGTCACTGGAGTCATGTTTAACCTTCAGTCACTGAACGTTAATTGAATGGTAAGCCATCAGAGCCATGTAATTTTTGTGATTGATAAAAGCAAATGTTGCTCATCTTTATGAAGATAACATATATGTTAATGTTATTCTATTCCAAAATAGTATTATTGAAAAGTTAACTTATCGACTATCGGCACCAGAGCAAACAAACCATTTGAACGGTTGTTGAAAACAACTGGCACTTCAACAACAAATCCAGCGCAAAGCATCACAAAAGGAAGTCTTTTTTCTGGCTGTTGTACTTCTTCGCAAAATTGAAATGACATCTATATTATGGGATGCCATCTTGTATTTTGAGATCCATCTTTTAGCGAGTGTGGTTCTAACATAATTATGTGCACTAAACGATACGATACGATTTATTTGCATAAACACCAATATGCTAACAATACAATTCATAATAAAACAATAAACAATTAATAATAAAAAAATACATGTGAACACTAAATGACATATACAACTGCGCATTTGTTGTTTTATTCTTGGTTAGGATTCTCAGAGATACCTTTGTGTGCATTGTTTTAACTTTCGATATGAGGAATGTTGAGTTTTGTGTTTATTATTTCGCAAATTAAAAGATATGTTGATAACAGAACTACTACTTCATATGACTATTGTAATGAAATGAATGTGATTAATCGACACAATATATATACAACTGGAGACGTCATTTGTCCTGATTTCCCGTATTTGTTTTCACGAAGTGTTATAAATTCGAGACACGACAAAGCTCATCTGATTTTTTGTTTCTATAGTTGACCACCACATTTTGGTCTCCGTCATCACGCAAACAATAAATTGCCATGTAATAATGAAAACATACACATAAGTAATACCATATGAGACGTTTATTTGCCCGCATATCGTACTAGTTGTTTACAAAGTGTTGACATTAAACTTAAATGCCATATTGGCCGCATTGTGGCGCAATAGTGGGTGTGACTTCAAACTTTTTGTTTCTTTATCGTATTCAGCACAAATGAAATCCAAAATGTATGCGCATTTCTTTCTTTTTGGCCTTTACTACAATCCACACTGGCCCATTTGTGTGGAAGTTTGTGACTGTAGGGGTGATCCAGTTTTTGTCTAATTATTTCATCAATTGATAATAAAGATCAATGCTGAATCTAATGTTTGATATGAAATATTCTATGTAGTCAGTACAATTATATATAATATACCACGGGGGACATTCCTTTTCTGAATTTGTCGTATGTCCATTCACTAAATCTTGAATTTAAAATTGGCCGCCATATTGAAAGCCATCTTCGATTATGATACTATTTTAATAACAAATTTGGATGGCAATTTCTCTGGCCAATTTGCATGTGTATTCTACATTTAATAAAACAAAATACTGCGCATTATGCGATCATTCGTGGTTCCAATCCCAAGCGACAACTTTAGTTCGAATGTTATGACATTGAACGGCGGAATAAATTTTTTACTTTTATTTTTCTAATTGATAAGATGTATTATTGGTGAAACTAATGTTCATATGAAATACTATTCTATATGGTCATTAAAATAATATACATTTTACCACTTGGGACGTTCCTTTTCAGGATTTTTCGTATGTCGCTTCACTAAGTCTTAAAATAAAAACTGAATGCCATATTGGACGCCATCTTGGAGTTTGATACTTATCTAATAGTGAATATGGTTGGAAATTTGCATTTTACACTTGTTATGTGTGTTTTACACTAAGTAAAAGGAAATACTACGCACTATTCTATCATTCTGGAATCCAATCCCCGGCGATGGCTATACTTAGCATATTATGACATTGGGGGAGGGTTAAGTTTTTGCCTATTATTGCTAAATTTGTAGGGTCAGGAAAATAAACTTAATACCTCCGGGTAGAAAATACTCCATTCTTTCCAAACATATATGATAAGATAAGCTCAATCCAGCGTGCTAGTTTTGTACAGAGTTGACGGGCGACAGTTTCTCTGAATCGTCATGATGTTTTGACGCATAACGTTACATTCTCCATCATGACGTCGTGAAATCTCAAACAAACCAGAACAAATAACAACGTTCCGATCTAGTATCACCATGTACCCCATAATAACAAATAGAACATTCTGTTTTTGGTGATGTGCTTAACTTTTAACCAATTGTGTATAGCTGGCCAACCGCTGAAAACAGGCTTATTTTTCGGTAGGTACCTTCACAAATAGTCTTACCATACATAGCTGCCACCAATTCCGGCAAGGCCAAGAATAATTTTCATAAATGATATATATTTACCTTTCAGAAAAAGTTGGTTTCAACTTGTTCTACCGAGGGTAGGGGTATCTCGAAAACTAAGGCCCTTTTTGGATTTGGCCGCTCCTCTATATCCCCTCCCACCGTCAACGAAGACCATCTACCTGTGTCCCTGTTTAGAACTACTTGTTTTATAGTGATTGAAAAGTATTGACTTTATATTGTTGTCTTCAGTGTCAGTCTTCTCCGTCTTTACATTCTGTTGAGCGACCCACAGTCATTGACTGCCTTGTTCGTGAATTTCACCAATGTTATCACCTATCGGGGGGGGGGGGGGGGGTGGTGATAACTGCTTTAAGTGCTTTGTTTCTAGTCAACAGAGAAGACAGGAACACATACAAGCTATGTTAAAGACATATTATGGACTTGTTCGGATGCGTGAAACTGATAAGTTATTAACCGGGTGACATGCCAACTGTGGGAATGTACCATTCTACTAACATCGCTGAAAATCTCAAAGAAATCCACCATGCCACTCCATATATACCCCACCAACCCGGGGTGACAATCGCACTTTTACCCCCCCCCCCCCAGTCTAGACTCAGATTTAAGTTCCAGATGGTGCATATTGGGATATGTATGGAATCCTATTAGGGCCACTTGCTAATGGCGCTTTCGGCGCACTATTTGTCGCTTTCGGCGCGCGCGCCGAAAGCGACAAAATGTGCGCCATTAGCGTTGTTTCGGCGCGCGCCGAAAGCGACAAAATATGCGCCGTTAGTAACGCGCCGAAAGCGACAAAATATGCGCCGATACGACGCACTTTATGTCGCTTTCGGCGCGATGCATTAGTGCATTCTATGGAATCCTATTACGGCCACTTGCTAATGGCGCTTTCGGCGCATCGCGCCGAAAGCGACAAAAAGTGCGCCATTAGTAACGCGCCGAAAGCGACAAAAAGTGCGCCGTAACGGCGCACTATTTGTCGCTTTCGGCGCGGTGCGACAAAATGTGCGCCATTAGCGTTGTTTCGGCGCGCGCCGAAAGCGACAAAATATGCGCCATTAGTGCAATCGGCGCGGAGATCACCTTGGAATGTCCAAATGGACCCCACTTAAACCAGGACAAAAATCGCAAATTCACGTAAAACCAATTGCCAAACTTTATTTTCAGAACTGTCACATCGGGGTACAGCCCTAATAAATTGTTTGTCAATTTCACTCCAGGCAAATCCAGGCCTAGATTTAAAAATAAATGATCAGCTTTCAAATGTACTTAATCCGATCAGACGGTCCCCATACCACCAAGATACAACAATATTTCTTCAAAATACACGTAAATTATCACAATCGATGCATTTCTACAAAATAATGATAACCACTACCATCTACATGTATGGTATCAATTTTCTCAAAACTTTTTATTTGTTCAACAAAATATGTCCGTATTATTACTAAAGTACCATTAGATTTTAGAGTTATCCATCTTCATCCGCAAATTGTCCAGTAACTTAGGACCGTCTGATCGGATTGAGTACCTTTAACTGTCCACAAAGGATGGACCAGGACCACACGGCCACAATAATTTTAAATCTGAATAATGACAAATTATAGCATTTAGAGGTCTATCTACAGCAAAATTCAGCCCCTCTCTTTTAAAATTGATACATAGGCCTATACATTGTACATATGGCCATGTCCGATCTGCACTGGGTGCAGGAGCGCCGGAAGATGGCCGCTGGCAGCCATGTTTTTTTGGCCGAATGACCTCAAAATGACTCATTCCTATTTACATGTCCATGTTAACATCCATGATAAATAGTATGCACAGAAATTCATATACAGCTGTTTACAGTGAATTTCCCCCCGAAAATCTATGTTTTAGTGTTAAAAGGGGGGTGGGTGTCAAAAAATGGTCGGAAAAAACTGCCGAAAACGGAAAAAAATTTGGCGGTGGGGGTGGGTGGGTACAAAAAATGATCGAAATGGAAAAAATGCCATACGTGCCTGAAATTGTTTTCCGACCCCCCCCCCCCCCCCCCCGGCAAACTCGGAAAAATAACCATAAATTCATTGTGGCAAAAATCCCTATTTTAAAGGTATTTGTCGGTTTTTATGGCCGTTTTGTGATAAAATTGACAACAAATTAATATTCCTTGTGAAATTGGTGGTATTTGGACCAAAAAAGTCACATTTTGCTATAAAAACACGAGATTAAAGACACAAAAAGCATTTTCTGTCTCCAGAAAAAGGGCAAGTCCTGTGCCCGCTCGCCCCCTTGGTCAAGGGCAGAGGGTCAGCTGCCCCCTCTGCCCCCCTCTTCCGGCACCCCTGCACCATACTTAATTGTACATGCGCTAATGGCGCATATTTTGTCGCTTTCGGCGCTAATGGCGCACCGCGCCGAATGCGCTAATGGCGCACCGCGCCGAATGCACTAATGGCGCATATTTTGTCGCTTTCGGCGCGTTACTAACGGCGCATATTTTGTCGCTTTCGGCGCGCGCCGAAATAACGCTAATGGCGCACATTTTGTCACTTTCGGCGCGCGCGCCGAAAGCGACAAAAAGTGCGGCGTTACGGCGCACTTTTTGTCGCTGCGCGCCGAAAGTGCATATAGCAAGTGACCCTAATAGGATTCCATAGAGATGCACCCATTTGGGTACCTAGATTGTGCAATGTGTCAACTGTCAATTTTGGTATATAGAGAAACTAATCTAAAACAAAAAAATAATCTTAGTGATGACGTTTCTAAAGAAACTAAAAACAATGGTTAATTTGATAATAAAGATAGTTTCCAAAGAAGGGGAGGCCTAACCAGAATGAGGTCCACAGATGGTGAATTTAAAGATACGGGTGGCGTTGGCGGTGGGTATGCTGTTAAAATATTCACCTCCGTCAAAAACCGCCACAAACAGCTATGAAATAACGCAATGCTCACCCAGCATCAAGAAAAGAACAGCTACCCTCATATATATGAGTTGTTTTGCTTTGGTTCGTTAATTACGCTAGTGTATGATCATATTAATCTAGTATTACTTTGACCTTTCAACATTCGCATTCCTAATCGCTCCATTGACTGTAACATATGAAATCATCCCCTTTCCAAGTTGAGCTACAGTGTCGTTGACACTTTCATTTTAATTATAATTCATCCAAGATATGGTGACTTAAATATTTTTCATCCGATCAGCACCATATTTGGTACATGTGGTCCTCACCCCGAAATACAGATCAAGTTCGAATTTGGGTTTTTGATCCGGTATATTTTAAAAGAGTTATGTCCATTTAAAATTTAAGTAACTGATATTGTAATTAATAGCTGTACCTGTTTGCCACTGTGAACTTGGAAGAGAACTTCTCATCACACACAGATTGTATTATTGACATTGAGTTATGTTTAGCTGGACACTAGATAGCGTGGCTAGCAGAGTCTGTTGATAACATCTGTCAAATATAATTCATGGATGGCTCTCTATTAGTTTTCTGTACAATATTAAGTTAACCCCTTTGTTGAAACATGTTCATTAATGTACACTCAATAAGACACCTATTCTAAAATATTAAATTGGAATGGTCCATTGTTTATTTGTAGGGATGTTTTACAGACATTGTTGTTTATAGACATTGTTGTTTACAGACACTGTATCTTATAAATAAATTAACCCACCCATTCCGTAGTTCCAGCATATGATGTCATTGAACATGATTAACCCTCTCCACACTTCATATGGTCTTGTGATGTTTTTCATCTGATCATTCTCCTATTCTGTGCCCAGGTTGATGGTGATCCACTTTTCACTTACATGGCTTTTGGGATTAAAATTAACCCATCCCATAGGCAGATATTAAATTATCTCTCTCACCTTGAGCCAGGTTCAGTAAGGATTTATATAAACCACCAATTGAATATCCATCATTAGAGGAAATAACTTATTTTAAAATTCCCTCAATTGCATTTGGGCTGCAGGATAATAATAATGGTGCTGGTATTCTTGAGACTGACTTAATGGTCAAATATTTTTCTACCCAATCACTTTTATAACCTCATTCAGGTTAATCATTGACACATTCTTCACCTGTGTAGATTTTGGTATTGATTTAATGGTTTTGAAAATATTAACCCTACATTTAATAATATTTCTGCTGTCTTTCCAATGATCAGCTTAGAATAAAATTAACCATTGATATACTGTATGGGATCCAATGTTATGACTCTTAATATTTTCAATTTGACCATTCTCATAACTCACCTTTAGTTATCTGATAATTCTGCATTAAAATATTTTATATCCAGGTCTATACACCCCTCACTTGTATAGATGTTTAGGTATTGATTGGTCTCTGATCTCAATGATCCCATAACTTTTTAATATGCAGCTAACACAACAACCTAATATGTTATGACTCTGGTTCCAATGTAAGAAGTAGATAAAGAGAGTTATTATGATGTTATTTACTTTATCACTCTATAAGACTATAACCCATACATGTGTCTGTGTTGGAGTGACCTAATAGGTAGAAATCGAATGCCATATCCATGTTTGTATTGTGTTTATGTGAGCAAGTTGTCCAATAAATCTGATTTCACTTCGGAAGTATTATATAAATAATGAATGGCTTGGAGTTGACTATGCCAAAATAGTGGTCCGAGAGGAGGAATAGTCCACGAGCCTCAGGCGAGTGGACTATTCCTCCTCGAGGACCATTATTTTGGCATAGTCCACGGCAAGACATTCATTATTTATTATATTATATCGAACATTCCTGCCAATTCTCACACAATTTCTGTCTGATTTGTCACAATTTTATTTACCGTGAATTGTTTTAATTGGTCTCAGTTTTTACAATTTACGGCAAACTTTTGACGATGGCAGGGGAGCATAACTATGTTAATATGATCATACGCTGGCGTAATTAACTAACTAAAGCAAAACAACTCACACGAGATTTGCTGCGGCTTTTTTTTTCTTTTCTTTTTTTTCTATCAAAATCAGTTTATAGATTCCCCGGTATTCCCTCCAAATAAGATTCACATAAGGCTATATTTCCTGGGTCCGTCGAATGAATGGACCCCAATCGTAATTTCGAGTATAAATTAGGCAGATCGTACTTCCGGGTACTCTTGATCGACAGCTTGACTATTCATGGTTATAAACTACTAGTACCAACATCAAAGTGAAAAATAGTTATACCTTGTCGAGAGGGGAACGGGAACATCTTTAATGAATTTAACCAATTTATTTCTTTTCTTGACGCTATATGTGAGCACTGCGGCGGAGATACTATACAGAGAAGCGTGTCCATTTCATAGCTGTTCATTTCATTCAAAGGTGTCATCGTGTCGATTTCAACGAAAATCGACAAACAACGTCATCGTGTAACTTTCCTCATTGACCGAGTTCGCATGAACCTGCACGAATGTATCTTCTGCTTTGTTCATAATTATGTGTTTCATTTTTATTCCAGAAAATAGTATATTTATGGATTATCACATGCATGTATGCACTATATAGTCTTATGATAACAATTAACTCCTTATTAAATATATGTTATTTCGTTTCGCACAGTACTGCACCGTACCAAGTGCTGTACATTAATTGCCCAGTAGAACGGTGAATTATTGATGACATTCTATTTTTGTTTCACATCAGGAATGCCGATCACTTTTCACTGTAGTCACAATAGTGTCGTTATTTATTGTGTCTTCTTTTCTCAAAAAAAGTTAAACTATCGCAACGAATGAACTTATATTGTAATTCAATATTCATAATTCTCATTTGCAATACCAGTAATCGAAAGACACAGTAACAAGATTTTCCGATTACGACATTAACGCTTTAAGCCCACCGATCTACTGTGCGACAAAGGTGCTCGCAGAATTCAAAACACCAGCTTCGTATTAGATAATAATTGGTGACGTCACAAAATCAGATATAGTCTATATACGACCCAAAGCGTCCGGCTATGGTTCGTTATTATATATAGTTACAACTAACAGCAACTCTTCATGATTCATGCATTTATTTCTATAAATACGTCATTAGCAAAGACATTTTGGCGAAATTTTATAAGTTAACTTGCTTAACTTCGATTAAAACGGAAATAACGTCCACTGGTATAACACAATTAGGACTGACTGCTTGCCAACTAAACGGACAAACTATTACATACACTGTCCAGATAGCTATGATTTGACATTTGTAAGATCATTACAATTCACCAATAAATCTAATGATATACTGATATTGCAAAAAGTATCGCACAAGGTATAGTTTAAGATTGGCCGTATCTTCAGGCGCCAACCCGATTTCGCGAAATTAGTTTGTTACTATAAATAGAAAAAGAATAGTAGACATGTTGGAATCCTACTGGGGTACTGTCATAAAATAGTATAGCAGTGTGCAGCCAATCAGCTGTGAATTGTTGAAAGTCTTGCACTCAAGAAAAGGTTGGTGTAAAGATTTAAGAAAATAGCTACCGTAACCAATATCGCCAAGGTATGGGTTAAACATCTGCCGATCGTGATCGGCCTCTCGTCTTGTATATTCTGATAACACGAGAAAGGTCATTGACGCTCTGAGAGCTGCATGGGTTGAGTGCATGTATCTCGCCGGAATTACTCTCGCCGAAATACGCCCGCTCGTCTACCACAGTATAGCCGACATTTCTCTCGCTTTGATATTCCATACAATCCGACCGAATGCTATGTTTGCACTAATGATTCCAGTTATTTCTGTCTGTCAATTTGACGGCGTTACAGAATGTCGCATATGGTACATATTATACTGTCGTCTGGTTATCGTCGATGCAGCAACCGGGAACCACGTGATTACAATGAGGTTATTATATTTATATATATATTGTTCACAAATCTGGTAAGCTGCATGTTACGCTATCAATTCCCTTATTATAGCTCAACTTGACGAACAATTTCCGTTAGCATACCCTACATGTAACATCTCTCACCCGATCGTCACCAAACTTCATATGGAACTTCGGGGTGACCTCTGTATACACGTATAGTCATCTGGTGATCACAACAATGAGTAAGGGTTAAGCGCGCGTTTTTTACGGCCGTTTTCTGTCGTCCGTTGTCGTTCAAAGCGCGCGATTTTTATATTCACACCGTTTGAGTGCACCATTTACAGGCAGGTCACAAATACAATGTATATAATAAGAATTTGCTAAACTTGCACATGTAAGAGTTTTTCAAACTCATTTAATTGTCAAATGTGATCAAATTTAGAATAACAAGTGGAATGCTGCACCGGCTTCCTAAATTCTCATAGCAATTGCGTTTAATTGAATTTCATTCTATAATTCCAGTTTGTGAGTTTTATTTTATTGGGGGAGCAAATTGTGGGCAAAGTGACCTCGCAAGCTTGGAATGGATTGGGACCAAAAATGAACCAGACGATCCTGTTATAACGTCGAGCTCTTGCCAGGCATTTTCTCATTTCATTTATCCTTGAACTTCAGTTATCAGCATCTCGCTAAAGTCCTCCACCACCTTTGTTATCGCGATGACGAATGAATATGTCGCTTTCAAATAGGAGAAATACGCGCATATAAATATCCCATTTGACAGCGACCCAATTATCCCGATGGTTTGCCACAATGCGAGAAATTGACGAAGCATAAAAACACTGCTGTGATCGCCTCGTGGTCAGCGATTCAGTCGCTTGCGGTGTGAATATAAAAATCACGCGCTTTGAACTGCTACGGACGATAGAAAACGGCCGTTATAATCGCGCGCTCGCGTCCGGTGTGGATTGACATTAAATCTCAGTCGGGATTCGCGTGATTATAATGATGTTATAGTGTGCATGCTGCATGCGTCGGGTAAGCTGTATGTTATTCTATATTTATGTGTAACCATATAAGGTAAGTGGATGTCTGACCAGGTATACCAGAACTGTCAAGTTAATTGAACCCACACATAGAACACCTGAATGACAGAGATAAAGTCAGAGCGATGCACTTGCAGGTGAACCCGAGGCCTTTTAGAAAGTCAACTGAGGAGAAAAGCAAAACGGCTAAGAACATATTACCATGGTACGTTCATGGAATGTTTTATGTGTAACCATATAAGGTAAGTGGACCAGATAGCAGGACTGCCATTGTAAATGACCCCACACCTAGCACATCAGAATGACATATCAAGTGATGCACTGGCAGGTAGACCCGAAGGCCTTTTTAGAAAGTCAACTTATGTTATGGTATATATTAATTCCTTTAATCGGGAGCCCCGTGATTACAATGAGGTTATATAGTTCATACATCGAATAAGCTACATAACGTGTACATCGGAATGGTATATTATTCATTTGAAGGAATATTAAGGTGGTAACAGATGACATACAAATAAAAGTGCAGAATGAACCCAATGTATTGAGGGAAATGTTTAGATAATAAGTTCAACAAACGACCTAAAAGGGTTAAACTTATTATCTGAACATTTTCAATGGGATAACTACTCACTAGTGATGTTACGGTATAGAAAGGGTCAAACTTATTATCTGAATATTTGCTATGTGATAACTACTCATCAGTGATGCTCTAGTATAGAAAGGGTTAAACTTATTATCTGAACATTTCCTATGGGATAACTACTCAACAATGATGCGTTAGTATAGAAAGGGCTACACTTATTATCTGAACATTTCCTATGTTATAACTACTCACCAATGATGTTTTAGTATAGAAAGGGTTAGACTTATTATCTGAACATTTCCTATGTTATAACTACTCACCAATGATGTTTTAGTACATAAAGGGTTAGACTTATTATCTGAACATTTCCTATGAGATAACTACTCAACAATGATGCTTTAGTATAGGAAGGCTAAACTTATCTGAACATTTGCTATGTGATAACTACTCAACAATGATGCGTTAGTATAGAAAGGGCTACACTTATTATCTGAACATTTCTTATGTTATAACTACTCACCAATGATGTTTTAGTATAGAAAGGGTTAGACTTATTATCTGAACATTTCCTATGTTATAACTACTCACCAATGATGTTTTAGTACATAAAGGGTTAGACTTATTATCTGAACATTTCCTATGAGATAACTACTCAACAATGATGCTTTAGTATAGGAAGGCTAAACTTATCTGAACATTTGCTATGTGATAACTACTCACCAATGACGTTTAGGAGATAAACATACCCTGTTGAGTTGTACATTCTGGGATTCGAGCATGAACACAGTTTGTGAACGAGCCGGCTTGCCGGCGAGTTCACAAACTGTTTCATGCTCGAATCCCAGAATGTACAACGAAACAGGGTACGTTTATCTCCATTGTAATTCAATCTAGCAAGGAATTTGCAAAAAAACTGTATGAAAAGTGTCATTTTCATGACACGAATCGAGACTTTTATTTCGCCGTTGTCACCGTGCACAAATCATTGTGTTTGTTCATTGCGTTACTCGGAACACTGCTCCGTAACCATTTCCTGTGGGGCGGGTTGGCTCGTTTCATTACTCCGTTCTGCGCCGATGAAATTGTACCGTGTCACATTCAGATTTGATGCACGCTGAAGCGGCCGATGAACGGTATCTATAGACAACAACGCGCGGGTGTGCTCGTTTCGCTACTCGTTCTGCGCCGATGAAATTTGACCGTGCTACATTCAGATTTGATGCACGCTGAAGCGGCCGATGTCGGTGAATCGAAAACGAAAGTTCGCCGCTCTCGGCCAATCAGAATGCTTGTTTTTAGTGACAAATACTCAATTGAATTACAATTTAGTATAGAAAGGGTTAGACTTATTATCTGAACATTTCCTATATGGCATAACTGCTCACCAATGATGCTTTAGTATTGAAAGGGTTAAACTTATTAGCTGAACATTTACAATGTGATAACTACTCACCAATGATGTTTTAGTACAGAACGGGTTAGACTTATTATCTGAACATTTCCTATGGGATAACTACTCACCAATGATGCTTTAGTATAGATATTGTTAAACTTATTATCTGAATATTAAATTAGTAAAATTACGACATGCATGTTTCCCCAAATATCTTTCCACATTCTTAAGTTACCATAAGTACTAGATCATTTCATAGATATATATGCTGGCTACGCCCGAAGAGTCTTACTTCGCTAGTCCAAACCCTGCACTCTTAAGTTCCAGGGCCTGATATTATAATTAAATTATTTATGTTTACTAATTATTTGTTTTGTCCCCCCCCCCCAATTTTTTTCTTTTCGTTAGTACTGTTTTCTTTTTACTTTTTAAAGTTCCGTGAATGTTGCGGATAAGCTAATTAACCAAACACTGATTCCAATTAAACTGTCAATGTAAGTTTGCTAATCCCCTCTAATGTGAAACAGATTAGTGATCTAAATTGTCCCACTATTTACCCTTTAACTCTTTGTCCCACGAGTCCAATGTTATAATGGATCAGCTGCCAATTGCTTCCACTGCCAATTTAATGCATTAAGGGGGGGGGGGGTCAAGTGACCAATTTTGAATGGGGATTTTCATGCAAATCTGCGGAGCAAATGTTACAGAGTTGCACGTACTTCTGAGTGTGAGAATATAGTTATTGCAAAACTGTATAATTTACCTGGCGCGCTAGCTCCCAGTTAAATATTATGAGTGTTCAATCCTCTTTGGTTTCCCGACATAACTTTTTCTCCGGAGATATATCTGGAAATCGAAATCTGAAATCCCCATTTAAAATTGTTCACTGCATGCATGGACCCTATAGGGGCAAGCCAAACCGCTATTTAATATTAATTTTACTTTTGTAAAATAAAATGATACTTTATTTCACTTAAGTGGAATAAAATGACGTTTTATTTTACTTAAGTAAAATAAAGTGTCATTTTATTTTACTTAAGTGAAATAAAGCGCCATCTACATGGTTTTATTTTACTTAAGTAAAATAAAATCACACTTTATTTTACTTAAGTAAAATAAAATGCTTAAAATTAATATTAAATAGCGGTTTGGCTTGCCATATGACCCACCCCTTAACATAACATGTTTTGGCCGATGCTGTACGGTGGACCCAGTCTGAGTTATTAAATATAGTGAAGAATGCCAACAAAAATAATGATTCCACACGACTCATGCTCAATCGTTTTCAGTCAAAATCAGAAGACACAGATTAGCAGAGTTTCATTGATGTACCACAAGTAAGGTCGTTATGTTTACGTTGTTTTGTTTGACTTATTTATGTTTAAACGAATATGTTTAGATGTGTAACATGTGTTCCGTAGTTCCATGGCTTACATACTCATTTCAGCCAAACATTGGCTGTTTATTTCACACCTGTTTCTGGGATAACCTGTGTGTCGACTGAGAACCTGTGTGTCAATTGAGGAGAACACACGGAGGATTGTGTAAATGTTAGCCCAAACGACATTTCGAAGTAACGACGGGTTTGTTGTTTATTTCGAGGAATAATACCGCATCATATGAATTCAGTCCAAATATATTGACAGGTGTCAAGGGTCTTAACTCTATACTGAGCAATAAAAAACTAATATTAATAAATACCGAGTATATTTAATTTAACGCCAATGGGTCGTGTATGTGCGTTTAAGAGTGTATTTATGCCTAAAGCAAAGTGAAATAACGATCTTAAAATGAATTGGCCGGTATATTTTATTAGTTATCAGGGTTACCAGGGTCGTAGTTGCATAAATTACAATATATTTTATGTTTATGCTAAGATAACTTGATCGGTATTGAGGTTAACACAAATCCCATATATGGAAATTCCAAATATGGAAAGTGACGTGCGCAAAACAGATACAATGGTCTTACTTAAAACGAAGCAATAATGATAACAACAAACACCGACCCAGTTAAATAATGACATTAAATGGCGCTGTATTGCGTCTTTACGAGTGTGTTGATGTCTCTATCATGTGATTAACTAATTAAAAATTATTTCGCCTACATATTTCGATAATTATCAGGTCCGCAGTTCGATTATGAAACGTTAAGATTATTGCTTGGTATTTGTTTCAAATCAGATAGCTGCATCTCGGTTATCTGGATCAGATATATTTATAGCGTCGAAGCGAAGAAATGTTGTCAAATTCCACGTCTGAATACGCGTCTTATTCTCACTTATACCGTGTTTATATCAGTTTTATTCTATGTGTTGTTGTGTATTGTATTACTTTGATCAAGGTTGCGCTTTTGTTATTCTCACAAAAGGTAAATTTGATGCGTGTTTGATGCGTGTTTACATTTCAAAATTTCGTCTGCCGTGTACAGTAACACTAAGAGTGCGACGGAATTCCACATGTCCGAGCGCCATTGATTCCTTAATTACGAGACTAATTTATCGAATGAGGTCAAATTTTCGCATATAACAAGACTCGTATGTTATTCTGCACCATTCTGCCGACTTTCATTTCGCATTATTTTCGTTTTTATCGAAAAATAATCGTTCTCTATGCCTATGGACTGGAGATTCCCATGTAAATTTTTTCAACCAAAAACAATTCATTGTTTTGCCAATTTCAAGCTAGTTTATAGCATGGTCATGGCATAATTTGGCCTAGCGAGTGTCGGTAGACGTTTCTTGAGTGTGCACAACAAATTTTGGTCCCAACGAAGCAGGCTAAAATCCTGAAATTTGTCAATTTTACTTTGCGTGTGAAGAAAATATTCATTTAAACTTCCAAAATTGGTTGAAATATGCTCAACAACATTCAGTTGAATGGTGGCATTATTTATAGTCACCGACTAACTTCCACGATGAATCAAATTTGTTTTTATTGGTGACAATTATGTCGCGAGAGATAAAAATGTAAAAAAATTTAAGAAAATGTTAAATTTTAGCTCATTTTAAGACTTTAATTGCTTGTAGATCGGTGTTAATTATCTTCGTCAATGATGTCATGTCACGCTTGTTAATAATTCATTTGTTCGGAAATACTTATTGGGGGTCGAAATGTATAAAATTTAACTACCACCACTTCCAAAAACAACACCGATAAACAATAACGCTCTTTGTTCCATGCAATGGAAATGGCTATTTATTGTCCTGATATCAGTGATATAAATGAATGCCTAAAATTAGTATTATCCTGAAATAAATTTATGCCACTTTGGCGAACATGGGAACCACGGTACAATTTATGCCATTTAGACACACTTCAGAGTGAAATCAGGGCTTATATTTCGGCGAGAATCCAAATCTAGATTCTCGTAAATATTCTTGCAAATTACCCTGGATTCTCGTGAAAAAGTATATATGGATTCTCGCAAAATCAGATGAAATATATGCCCTGGAAATATAGCAAATCGTTTAATGCTTTAGAAGTTTTGTTTTCGGAGATTTATATATATGCTTAAAGACGTATTATGGACTTGTTATGGACTTTTTTCGGGTGCGAGAAATTGATAAGTTAGTGATCAGGCACTTTTCCAACCTGGGGAATGTTATCATTCTACTAACATCACTGAAAATTTCCAAAAATATCTACCACACCACTTCATAGAGAACATCGTCTGAACTACTCCAAATTGTAAATATTTACATCTCGATTCGGGGCGCAACTATAGGCTATAATTAAACAAAAATGATTTCGCCATTGAGAGTCATTGCATTTAACTAATATATAAGAATGACGTTGTGTATCATCCATTTGGATGAATATTCGTAACGAATAACTACTTTGAGAAAGATTATTCTTAATTTCTATTTGATCACTCTGCCCGGTGTCTGCCGGAGTGTTTCACATCACTTTAATCAAGGAAGACTGTTCAGAAAAACTGCATTTCAAGAAATCGTTTAATGCTTTAGAATTTTGGTTTTCGGAGATTTATATATATGCTTAAAGACATATTATGGACTTGTTATGGACTTTTTCGGGTGCGAGAAATTGATAAGTTAGTGCTCAGGCACTTTGCCAACCTGGGGAATGTTATCATTCTACTAACATCACTGAAAATTTCCAAAAAAATCTACCACACCACTTCATAGAGAACATCGTCTGAACTACTCCAAATTGTAAATATTTACATCTCGATTCGGGGCGCAACTATCAGCTATAATTAAACAAAAATGATTTCGCCATCGAGAGTCATTGTATTTAACTAATATATAAGAATGACGTTGTGTATCATCCATTTAGATTAATATTGTATATATTTAACTGTTATTATCTCCATACCTATGTATGTATAGGTTTATGAGAAATAAACTGATTGATTGATAACAAATAACTACTTTGAGAAAGATTATTCTTAATTTCTATTTGATCACTCTGCCCGTTGTCTGTCGGAGTGTTTCACATCACTTTAATCAAGGAAGACTGTTCAGAAAAACTGCATTTCAAGATCACCAAACAACTTTCCTTTTTAGGGCCACCACATCTTTCCAAAGATCATTCTTCCATTTTGCTATCAAAGACCGAAAAATGTCGTTAAACTAGAGATCCAAATACCCACTAAGGGCCCCTATATCTTGAAATATTAAAGACCGAGAATGTCGTTAAACTATAAAGACCGAAAAATGTCGTTAAACTAGAGATCCAAATACCCCCTATATCTTGAGATATTATAAAGACCGAAAAATGTCATTAAGGGCGCGTACACATGAAGCTGCAAGAAAATATCTGCAAGAAAATATCAGGTACAATTGTACTCTGATATTTTCTTGCTGTAAAGATTACGCCCGTGAGAAAGCGGCGGGTTAGTTGACGTTGATTGAGCTCAATGTGACTAGTGTTAGTCGTGTTTGTTGAAGTGAATTAGTGCGGACAAACAACCTATAGTCCATATCGAATATTCATAGAGTTATAAAGTGTTATGGAAAATTTAAAAGGCCACCTATTTTAACGAGAAAGGAACGTGTCCTCGTCGTTGGAGTAGGGATGTGTGTTCAGGGACGCGATGAGCTCTGATGTATGTTCTCATTACTTGATATTCCAACCAGTGTAACTAGTTGCACATCTTCCTACTTTTGGTAAAAATTTTGGTTTGGTTCATCTATGCATCCCCTCTATGCATACAGTCCAAATTAAAGTAACACAACTAAATCAAGGCATGTGAGGTACCAAATTATAAAGCATCCCCATACACACAGAGGGTTTCCGTTCGGGGTGTCCACCTTGGGAATTTCTAACTGCACCCCCCCCCCCCTTGAATCAGAATCATACCAAACACAAGTTTTCCATAATTCCATTTGCACCCTCCTTGCACCGTAGTGCTCTTAGGCATAATATTAGACCATGGTTCGGCCCGGTGTGCGAAAATTTTGTAATCTGAACAGGGGGGGGGGGGGGGTCGGAAAAAAATTTCAGGCACGTATGGCATTTTTTCCCTTACGATCATTTTTTGTACCCACCCACCCCCACCGCCAATTTTTTTTTCCGTTTTCGGCAGTTTTTTCCGACCATTTTTTGACACTAAAACAGAGATTTTCGGGGGGAAATTCACTGTAAACAGCTGTATATGAATTTCAGTGCATATTATTTATCATGGATGTTAACATGGACATGTAAATAGGAATGAGTCATTTTGAGGTCATTCGGCCAAAAAAACATGGCTGCCAGCGGCCATCTTGGATTTCAAAATTTGCAACAAAATACAACACGATAACTGCCTGCAGTCAATTTACAGTTAGAATTACATTATTTCTCTCATTCAAAGTGGTTTTCAAGCCCAACTCATTGCCAAAACATTGCCGGAATTTTTTTGTTCACCCCCCCCCCCCCCCCTGATCTGAACAAGAAAATCGCAAAATCCTACCATCTAGACTAGCCTCAATCATTTCTAGAGTTGGAAATTTCAAACCTGACACCCCACTTAGGTTGGAAAATTTACATCTGATGACAATTCCAATGACAATGTTGACCAAATATATGACAATATTGTTTTCTTAAATTAACTAGCAGTTTTTGACTTTTGACTGGCCACGGGGGAGGGACCAGGACACAAGCTTTCAAAGTGTTGGAAATTTCCAACCTGTCACCCCCCTGAGGTTGGAAAGTTTACAACTGATGACCATTTCAGACCAAAATTTTTACCAAAAATAGGAAAATATGCAAATATTGGTTCAAAAACAATTAATTCCCCAAAGAAATTTTTTGAAAATCAAACTACAAGAACATTTTCAACCTATTGTTGGTGTGAACTTTCCAACTAATGTTTTGGCAGGTATGGAATGTCCAACTGTTGAAAATATTGACCAAAGTTGGGGGGTGAGACACACCCCAAGCCCCCCCCCCCCCATGTCGCGACGTCTCTGTACACACGTATATACATGTATATATAATACATCAGCGGTTCTGACAACCAATATAAAATGGAAATACGTAGTATGTTGAAACAGACGATACTATTGATGGATCATAACTCGAGTGCTTGAATTGTTACGATCATATCCCTGCGAGATTAGTTAACGGATACCGATGGCCACCTATCAAGGTGAACACATATCACCAATTGTCGATAAAATATCAGCGCGCTGCCTTCGTCGGATATTTTCCGGTATTATTTATTTCATTGGTCAAGTAAGTCACATGGGGCATATCTGATATTTTCTTGCTGGCCATGTGTACGCGCCCTAAACTATTAAAGACCGAAAAATGTCGTTAAACTACAAAGACCGAAAAATGTCGTTAAACTAGAGATCCAAACATCCCCATCCCCTATTTTTTTTTTTTTTTAGACAATTAAGAACGAAATATGTCGTTACACCATTAATACATAATTTGTGTTTATGAAAGTCTGGCACCCATTAGCAGTTTGTTTTCAGTACATTTTAATATTCATTGGAACGTAAACAGAAATTCGCTGACAGAAATCATGTTAATATCGCCTTTCGTTACTGGTTTCCTCGACTCAAATATTTCTCACTGCTCAATACTTATAATTAAAAAAAATGTTCTGTGTTTTGTGTCACTTCTTAATAGCATTATGTATTCTGCTATTGACAAGAAAAAAAGTTGCAGTATACCTTAAAGGTACGGAAGGCCTTGGTGGGTATCCTGTGAACATATTTCCACCTGCCAAAAACCGCTACAAATGAAAATAATATTCAAATATAGACATACTTTGTTAATATACAAATGAGAAATATCTCATAAACAGTATGTTATTGTCGTAAATTTGACGATTGTTATGTAAACAAAGCATAAAAAGTTACTTTCTTGGTGTTTCTTTATATTATGATGGTAAACATAAAGAGCGTTCTTTGTTGCTCAATTCCTTATTTGGAAATAATAAAGAGCGTTTATACCATTTGTGTGTGATTAGCCAGTAGCATTGTGCTGCCTTCTATAACACAATCAGACTCTTGTTTAGGTAAAATTTAGTAGGTCTTTATGTGAGCATGATGTTTACGCGATAGTGATCGTATATTTGAACCAAAATGTATGCGTTTTAATATTTTTCTGTTTACGGTGTTTGGAACAAATATGAATATTTTCGACAACTAAGCCCCCTCGTCCCTTTAATATAATTAATATAACATCCCTCATCCAATAATCTCCAAATTGCATATCTAATTTCAATCCTAGTTACACGTCACGCCGCCCCTCATCATTTGCCAATTGTACACCCTTTTTTTTGCTGCTGCTGCAACTGTTCAATTTCTTTAAAAATTATTGAAAAAATGGCCCTCCCGCCCGCCGACATTTACCTCTGATTTTTTTTTATCATCGGTCCGCACCAAAATCGAGCACACGTCCCTATATAATATACCTATTTAAACCGAGTATACACGGTGGTGTAATAGATCAACCGTTAATTTAACCGTTTAGGTAGCATATTTCCACGCATACGTTATCACGACAAATCCCTGCTGATCTGTTATTAATGAACCAAACACTTAACATGTCAACACACTCTGGCCCGCCAATGCTACAGTGTATAAACGTAACGGGGCAAATATTCACATTATATTGGCAGCTAACGAGAGCATTCATCATCAGCAATCTGCTCACCCCTTTTAGCCGATACGATAGAAACTAAACGATTTGTTACTTCTAATTACCCGTACTTAATTACACTACTTGCGTGTTAATAAAGTACGACCCCATTACCACTAAAGGTGAAACATGGGATTTAGAACATTAATATTCACTCTTACATAGTTCCACATTCAAGGTTCGTCTTGTGTAATCGTATGTCAGTTGTAACGTTGTGAAACTGCAACCGAACTGAATTATTCTATGCTAAATAGTTCATGGCTGACCTGATGCATGCATCTTAGTTTTCTTGTGATAATTGAAGGCTGCGATATAATTTTTTATTTCGGCCAATTTGGCCGGTTACTTCATGTGTGTTTTTTATCTGACGTGTGTGTCGGAATAATGATGTGGAGGATTTATGTAAATGTTAGCCCAAACTACATTTCCAAGTAACGATGGTTTTGTTGTTTATTTTGAGGAATAATACCGCGTCAGATGAATTCAGCCCAAATATGTTAACAGTTGTCGTGTAAAACATTCGGCAGTAGGTTAGCGTTATTTAGTATTTGTGGATGTCCTTTAACATGGGGAAAATAGACTACTGCGCTTGAACGAGCATGTGAATTGTCGTTTTTAATGTATAGCAACTTTATAATCAATAACAGAGGCATTCTCTGTCAAATAAGGTCGCTCTATTTACGATACCAATTGGGGAACCAATTAAGTTACGCGTAAACGTATACCTGCTGCAAATAGAAAAGGTGTCGGAATCGGCGTACTCGCCCCAGGGCTAACTCGCCCCAATCGACGCGTGCCAACTCGGAATAAAAGGCCAACTCGGAATAAAAGATGCATACGGGGTGTTATATGGCGTTTGGTCCGTTGTTTCTCAATGAATATTATTGAAATTTGGTGTATATGTCCGGGCTGGGACATGGAATACAACAACGTTTGAATTGTTTTTAAAGTTACAAATTTGTTGATTTTATTCATTTTTTTTCCGTTCTGAAACACACTATAAAGTGTATATAATATAATAACGAACACGAGACATACATAATTTATAAACTGTTAACAAAAGATATCAAATTCAATACATGACAAAGATGACTCAGTGGAGTTTATAAAGTGAACATAAAACATTGAGGTAAGAATCTTTTTAAGGAATGCAACTTTATTTAATGATAATAAACACATAAATTAAAATAACAAACATGAGACATACATGATTTATAAACTGTTAACAAAAGATATCAAACTCAATACATGACAAAGATGACTCAGTGAAGTTTATAGAGTGAACATAAAAATATTAAGGTAAAAATCTTTTTAAGCATTACTAAACCGTTTAGCACAGTCCACTTCACTCATCCGATCATCACCAAACTTCATATTTATCTTGATATTGATCTATCAGATGAGAGCTATCAAATATTTTTTTAATTTTATAGGAAAAAATGGTCGCCAGCGGCCATATTGCATTTACGTTATATGTTATCGCGTCATGTCGATATCTAGTATTACTTAGAAATTTCACCTTTCCAGATTCATAATTGCTCCATTGACTGTAACAGATGGAATTATTCCCCTCTTCGGATAGAGTGTCACTGAAACTTTATTTTGTCAGACTGTCTGTATAGTCACTGATTATATATGGCAATAATCTGTAATAAGATGTAGCACTATTTTATTTTATATTTACATGCAGTGCTGTTTTTATACAACAATTCTAATCCCCCCTAGATCATCATGTGATCGACCCATACATCGCGCGAGGACCTGGTTGAATTAAGGGGGGGGGGGGGTTATGGATAACTTCTGTCCTCAAGCTAGATTATACTTATGACATTTAATGGCATGTTACTAACGTGGAGGGTTAGATATGCTAGAGACACCACCACTCTTCAATTCACACCAAGTTATCAGCTGTCATATTCGGATATTAGAACCCTTAGCCATGATATATGGTTTATTTTGTGTATACTAGTAATATTGTTATTTTCAGTACCTTTATATACCAGTACTATGTATAACAATGCATATAAATTAATCCATGTATACATGTATATTGATTCAACGGATTCAGTGGTTTTGTCCATCAGTCTATCAAATTTGCGGGGAAAACATGGCCACAAGCAGTACACCCTGTTAAATTTCAGCCAGCTTTTATTGGAGAACTTTTTCTCATGTGGATAGTTTGGGTCACCGCTAGATGTGAGCCATGTTTTGTTCTCAAGCTGTCCTTGTGAAGACATCACTGCCAGCGGTGATCTTGAATTTTACTATTTTTATGGCTAAATAATTTGGTTGATCCTACATACGACACCCCTTGTCCGATCGTCACCAGATTCCACAATGATCTTCTGGATAACCAGGGTGAGAGTAATCTAATTTTCCCGAATTTCGTTAAAAAACATTACCACAGGCAGCAATTTGGTATCTTACTGTTTGATCCTCTTTTGCGTGACTGAATTGTTTAGCAACTGTACAGTAATATCCCTCATCTGATAGTCACCACACTTTATATTGATCTTCGGGCTGACAACTAGATGGGAGCTATCGAATGCTTTGAATTTTTTTGGAAAACATTGTCGCCAGCAGTCATCTTCTATTTTGGTTTTTATATACATGTATATCTCTTCATTCGGATAGCCAGTATTACGTAGGTACTTCAACTTTCCGCATTCCTGTCATCATTTTAAATATAAAAATTTACCTGATACCATGCACCCTTCAAAATTTGTTTCGTCGTATCTATTTTAATGACCCGTATGGTAATATTGATACAGATATATTTGTCAAACATTTCTTTGTACAATATACAGGTATTTAGTTTGTAACTAAATCTAGAAATATATAATAGTAGCTGGTGGACCCTACTTCGTCCGGGATGTTCCCCTCTGATTTTCGGAGAATTGCGCGATTTATCCTTGAATTGACCATTTTAAAGGTGAACGTCATGTCGGGTCACGATTTGACCCGTCCAAAACACTCCCCGGACAAAAGTCACGACAAAAGTACCCGTCGAAATTCGCCCGGCTTTACCCGATTTGACCTTGAATTGACAATTTTGAATGTCAAGATCAGGTCAGGGTCATAATTTGACCCACCCGAAACACTCCTGGGACAAAAGTAACAGTAGGTATTATATTTCGTTGAAATACTTCCGTTTTACCAGATTTGACCTTGAATTGATCTTTTTGAATGTCAAAGTCAGGTCGGGATCAACATTTGACCCGTCCAAAATACTCCCTGGAAATAATTTCCCCTAGGTATCAAATTTCGTCCAATCTGTCCGGCAGTTTTCCCGGCCATAGCTAACAGACAAACAGACAGACAAATGTCCAATATATATATTAAACTAGCTGATGTACTCGACTTCGTTCGGGCTATTTAGGGATTTTTTTTTTGTGATCGCCTCCATCTGGACAGTACCCAGTATATACAGCGTCTGGCCAAACTATTGTTCAATTAGTCCAGAAACATGCCTACATCAGCACGTTCGAGAACATGGTCCCACGTGAAATTGGACCCGTCCATATTGCTCCCGGGATCGAAGTAGTCCTACACACAAATTTTTAGTCGGATCGGTCAAGGTCCAGAAACATGCCTATGAGCGAGGTCAAGTTGACACGTTAAATACCAAATCCGAGTCGGATCAGTCGAGCAGTGTTAGAGTCTATAACACATACACACATGCATTCATGCATACACACATACATACAGACAGGTGTTCCAAAATGTATAATCGATAGCTACAACAATTCTATGGTAGATAGTTCACGGCCGACCTGATGCATGCATCTTAGTTTTCTTGTATAACACTGCTGCGGCAGCTGCCACGTTGCAAACTCCATACAGCGCCCTCTACGTTACACTGCGAAATAGCACTGCCATAAGGACATTTTTTGGTAACAATTTCTTACGTGTTTTTAATTCTTATGTTTTAGGGTTACAATTGTCTATGTCTGGTCCAGTTCATATTGTTCTTATAAATACCGAAAGAATACCAAAAGAATTACCACTATTGCAAACATTTGGCGGTCAAAATAAGATAATAGGTGAATAAATATAGTTCCGACGATTTACTGCGCCAAAAATAGACTTCCTAAACTTGTGTTTTTGTAAAATGGCGACATTCATGAATTTTAAATCTGCGTTAAACATTTCTAAAGATTTAATCGGAGTTAAGCATGATTTGAAAGAGAAGCAGATCGAAGCACTTCGATTAATATACGAAGAACAACGAGACGTCATCGTTAATCTGCCGGTTGGTTACGGGAAAAGTTTAATTTATTTGTTGTTGCCAAATTTGCTGAAGGCGAAGCTAGTGAAACTACGAAAGTTAAACAGAATTCGAATTCCACAGTTTTAATTATAAGTCCTCTTAATATCATACACGAGGACCAACTTTCCAAGATAGAGAAACTTAACTTGAGAGGATGTAAGCTTAACATTGACTGCAAAGTGACCACCAGCAGAGATGAATGTGTCAATATACATGAACTCATACAGGGGAAGATTGTGTTTGACATAATTTTTTGTCACCCTGAGACACTGCTAAACTGTAAACAGCAAAACTGGGTGAGTGTTGATTGGCAGTGAAAGTTTCCAGAGAATTGTTTCTGCCATTGTGATAGATGAGTGTCATATTGTTGAAAAATGGTGAGTTTGAACCCAACATACATGTAGTGTTTCCTATACGGTACTGGTACTGATGCTAATGGGGTCGATGTCTTATGTTTTATACATAACATAGTAGTCGAAAATCTACGGGATACCGGTACTAAAGATATCCCAATGTATAGTCAATTTTGGACTAATAACATACTAGTAGATGCACACTGTGTGCATTTCTGTATACATAAATGCACACCAGTCACGTGATAGTGTCATTCTACTATCTAGTGTAGTAGTTTTCTACATAAATGCACACGTGTTTGATATTTTTGCAAGCAGGGCATATGCCATATTTTTCATCTGATTTTGCGAGAATCCTTGCGAGAATCGATATATACTTTTTTCACGAGAATCCAGGGTAATTTGCGAGAATATATACGAAAATCTAGATTTGGATTCTCGCCGAAATATAAGCCCTGGTAAGTTGAACTACGGTAAGTTCATTTTCTTCCGTTAATCGATCAAACAACCATGTAGTTCTTTTGGTCACTGTTTAATATCGGTACTGTAAGATCAATATGCGACCGATGATCAATTTTATTGCAGTTTCATAATTGTGAGAAAAGAAAGCCTTTTATCAGAACCACGGAAGAAAATATAGTCTGAATTGAAGCAGACGGCAATTATTTACGACAACATTTCATTCTCACGCCGACTGAAACTGGAGTGCATTTATCGTTACGACCATGATCCCATTAGCTGATTGTAGTTTGTATTCTGTAATAATAACTGAGATGCCAAAATAATTAAATATATTATTATCTGGTTGGCAATTATCGCAATACGTCATGGGAACACAGTGTGCATACATGTAGGCCTACCATAACTTTATAGTATCGCAAGTTGGGTATGGGAAGACTGTCATTTATTTTATTGCTCCAATATTTATTAAAATTAAAAAAGAATGTACGAGAATCAACAGTATTAATAGTAATAGTATCAACAGTATTAATAGTCAGTCCATTGAATGTGATACCCCAAGATAAATGGACGCTGATCTCAATATTGAACCTGCCTGTTGGACACGAGAGCGAATGCCACAACTGACAGTGCCAAGGCATTTTATGTATTATTACTTGGTTAACAGATATTTTTTTGGCTTAAAGATAGGGGAGGTGGGAGGAATAAAAAAATAAAATCTGTATTTTTTTAAATTTAAATTGTCAAAATAAAGAGTCGGTAGAAATAAAATATTTGCTGTATAATAATGTCCTCATCTAATATAAGCATGGGCAAATATATTTTTTTATTTGGATGTTCCATATAGATGCAAAACATTTGCTAATATCAGTGTCCACCTGGCATGATTACGTTGACATTACGTTGACATTACGTTGACATTCAATAATCAATACCATAAATATCACCAGGTGGCTTCGCTGTTCAATCGATGTTGTACACTTTATTTCTAAAAACAATTACCGGTACATGTACACTGTATGGCTGGATTAGTATTCCCATAGGCGGAAATAAAATAACCGAAAACTTAAATTTTCTTTTTATTAGAAAAAGCTTTTTTTTGGGGGTTGGGGAAATCCGTAAACCAAGTAGTAAAAAATTCAATGCCCAATGGACATGTACCTGTGGCTGGCTGATGTTGCAAAAGGTGAGTTATTTTATCATATAACATATCCTGTGGCATTATTGAATTTATCCGTTTGTTAAGACTTGATAAAGGACAGCTTTAAAGACACAGTTACTGCTGTTGTTGTGGATGAGTATATCTAGTATTACTTAGAAATTTCACCTTTCCAGATTCATAATTGCTCCATTGACTGTAACAGATGGAATTATTCCCCTCTTCGGATAGAGTGTCACTGAAACTTTATTTTGTCAGACTGTCTGTATAGTCACTGATTATATATGGCAATAATCTGTAATAAGATGTAGCACTATTTTATTTTATATTTACATGCAGTGCTGTTTTTATACAACAATTCTAATCCCCCCCTAGATCATCATGTGATCGACCCATACATCGCGCGAGGACCTGGTTGAATTAAGGGGGGGGGGGGGTTATGGATAACTTCTGTCCTCAAGCTAGATTATACTTATGACATTTAATGGCATGTTACTAACGTGGAGGGTTAGATATGCTTGAGACACCACCACTCTTCAATTCACACCAAGTTATCAGCTGTCATATTCGGATATTAGAACCCTTAGCCATGATATATGGTTTATTTTGTGTATACTAGTAATATTGTTATTTTCAGTACCTTTATATACCAGTACTATGTATAACAATGCATATAAATTAATCCATGTATACATGTATATTGATTCAACGGATTCAGTGGTTTTGTCCATCAGTCTATCAAATTTGCGGGGAAAACATGGCCACAAGCAGTACACCCTGTTAAATTTCAGCCAGCTTTTATTGGAGAACTTTTTCTCATGTGGATAGTTTGGGTCACCGCTAGATGTGAGCCATGTTTTGTTCTCAAGCTGTCCTTGTGAAGACATCACTGCCAGCGGTGATCTTGAATTTTACTATTTTTATGGCTAAATAATTTGGTTGATCCTACAGACGACACCCCTTGTCCGATCGTCACCAGATTCCACAATGATCTTCTGGATAACCAGGGTGAGAGTAATCTAATTTTCCCGAATTTCGTTAAAAAACATTACCACAGGCAGCAATTTGGTATCTTACTGTTTGATCCTCTTTTGCGTGACTGAATTGTTTAGCAACTGTACAGTCATATCCCTCATCTGATAGTCACCACACTTTATATTGATCTTCGGGCTGACAACTAGATGGGAGCTATCGAATGCTTTGAATTTTTTTGGAAAACATTGTCGCCAGCAGTCATCTTCTATTTTGGTTTTTATATACATGTATATCTCTTCATTCGGATAGCCAGTATTACGTATAGGTACTTCAACTTTCCGCATTCCTGTCATCATTTTAAATATAAAAATTTACCTGATACCATGCACCCTTCAAAATTTGTTTCGTCGTATCTATTTTAATGACCCGTATGGTAATATTGATACAGATATATTTGTCAAACATTTCTTTGTACAATATACAGGTATTTAGTTTGTAACTAAATCTAGAAATATATAATAGTAGCTGGTGGACCCTACTTCGTCCGGGATGTTCCCCTCTGATTTTCGGAGAATTGCGCGATTTATCCTTGAATTGACCATTTTAAAGGTGAACGTCATGTCGGGTCACGATTTGACCCGTCCAAAACACTCCCCGGACAAAAGTACCCGTCGAAATCCGCCCGGCTTTACCCGATTTGACCTTGAATTGACAATTTTGAATGTCAAGATCAGGTCAGGGTCATAATTTGACCCACCCGAAACACTCCTGGGACAAAAGTAACAGTAGGTATTATATTTCGTTGAAATACTTCCGTTTTACCAGATTTGACCTTGAATTGATCTTTTTGAATGTCAAAGTCAGGTCGGGATCAACATTTGACCCGTCCAAAATACTCCCTGGAAATAATTTCCCCTAGGTATCAAATTTCCCCTAGGTATCAAATTTCGTCCAATCTGTCCGGCAGTTTTCCCGCAGAATATCTAATGTTTGTCTAGCAAAAGTATCTGCAACCAGGTATCTGTAACTGGGAAGCAGGTATCTGTAACTGGGAAGCACTATATTGACGAATGCTATCTATTCGTGGAAGAGAGTTTTCTCAAGGGAGATAATTTTCCGTCGCGCAATGATTGTCTAGCAAAAGTAGCTGCTCTCAAGTATCTCTAACCAGGAATTACTATTGATTAAATAAATCTCTTCATGGAAGAGAGTTTCCAAGGGAGATAATTTTTTAGTCAGACAATGTTTGTCCCGGCCAGCAAACACAAACTGAGCGTATAAACAGTAAACATAATCTATCGCTTCCATATATTAAATATATCTTGATAAACTCCCTATAATGCAAATGGTGTAGTCCATGGTGCAATGGGTGGAGTTTATTGGTCACATGATGACTGTCCACATCCAGTATGTAAGCCTATTCAGATGCCATAACAGCTAACCAATCAATAGCTATTTATCCCTGTTAACAGGCAAATATAGGATAATTCATGAGGGAGATATTAATTGCGTTTAAGCGTAATAAGGATGTAATTGCGCTTAATTAAGCGCAATAAGGAATATTCTTATTGAGCTTAAGCGCAATAAGGGAAGATCTAATTGCGCTTAAGCGCAATAAGAATATTCCTTATTGCGCTTAAGCGTAATAAGAAAATTCCTTAGCGCAATAAGGAATTCCTTATTGCGTTTAAGCTCAATTATTTATTAAATGTCAATTTGGCATCCCATATTCATTCAATGCGATCTCACATAAAAGTTAAAATGTTATATGCCTATAGCCACCCTAGCCGGGCATTCATTGCAATCTCCCATTTGGGCGGGGGCATATTTTCATTTATCTATGTGCTAATTGAGGGGCGTGGACTGGCAATGGAAGTGCGAATCTTACAAGAAGATTCTTAGATATGAAGCAATATGCAGAGTCAATCTTTAGAAAAGACTAGGTGGCCCTACAAATTATGGGAGGCCCTTTTCACATTTATTATTTATTTATGCTTAATAATAACCTCTATCATTTGCGCTTAAGCTCAAATATTTATGCTTAAGCGTAAATCATTTGCGCTTAAGCGCAAATCATTTAAACTTAAGCGCAAATCACTTGCACTGTCTTAAGCGCAAATAAATTAATACACACATATTTGCGTTTAAGCGCAAATGGTTAGTACTTAAGTGTAAATGATTTGCGCTTAAGCGCAAATGATTTGCGCTTAAGGGCAAATGCTTAAGTACAAATATTTGCGCATAAGCGCAAATAAATAATAAATGTGAAAAGGGCCTCCCATAGAAAATGGCAGTGTTTTTTTGTTTTGTTGGGTACAGGTATTTGGTGACTGCTGGTCGGTGATCCTTGTGACGTCACGTCTGAGACACACATCGCAAAGTGATAAATCGGTTTGATCATGAGTTTCTAATATAAAAACCTTAAAATAGATGGTTATTAGTACTTATAAGTTATACTTGAAAAAAAACTTTAATGTAAAACAAACAATATTCAAAGCAGCCGTAGTCACAACTAATAGAAAAGCAAAGGTCATTACCGATTCGCCTTGGTGCGCTATTACGACGAACTACTTATTGGCATTACCGATTACCGGTTACTTTTGCTAGACAAACATTGCTAGCCAAGCAGTTTTCCCGGCCATAGCTAACAGACAAACAGACAGATCATCGTAGCGATGAGAGATAACTCTGCCTGGAGTTTGGCCACGTTGGAGTTTTTACTCCGGGCAATGTAAAAGGGTGAATAACTCTAAATACCAAGCATCGTTGTTATATAAAATATGGAAGCCCATCTCAATCAGTAACACAATTGCTGGCTGATTGTCTGCGACAGTAGATCGTGTTATGCGTGCCTACTCTGGCTACGCCCGTAAGATCATATTCAACTAGCTCAAAACATGGGAACTTTTTGACGTTCTGAACTTCTGACGGGGAATTGTATACCAATATACACAGTGTAGGGAATACTGATATTTCTTAGATAAATACATGTTCCTTAATAATATATTTCATAATAGGTGGTGGTTTCTGCTCGAGATTACACTATGTATGTGACTTATGTGAGCCGATTTCACAATAAACATTGAATTGATTACGGGGGGGGCAAGCCTTGAAATAGTGTGTCTGTCATTTGCAGAATGAGGTCACCAGAGGGAATTTAGTGATGCTACCCCACATAGCGGGCTAGCATCATCAAATTCACCCTCTGTGAACCTCATTCTGCTGAAGTGTAAGCAGAGTGAGGTCCCCAGAGGGTCCATGATTGCGAGAGACGCACAGCAGAATCGGTTCACAAATGTTGCCTATTAATCAGATACTCTCGAGCTGGAGCCTTCACCTGCTCTGAAACGAATTATTACGGAACATTTATTCACTAAGGAATGTATTTCTTGCGTGGTTTTTTATTTCGTTCTTATAAAGTTCCACGTGAGAACATCAAAGACCCCATGTTTTGAACTGGTGGAGTATGGTATCTAATAAGACTAGCCAGAGTATAGATTCATGGCATGATATACAGGCATTAGCCAGAGTATGGATTCATGGCATGATATACAGCCATTAGCCAGAGTATAGATTCATGGCATGATATACAGGCATTAGCCAGAGTATAGATTCATGCATGGCATGATATACAGGCATTAGCCAGAGTATATATTCATAGCATGATATACAGGCATTAGCCAGAGTATAAATTCATGGCATGATATACAGGCATTAGCCATAGTATAGATTCATGGCATGATATACGCCAGCATGAGACTAGCCAGAGTATAGATTCATGGCATGATATACAGGCATTAGCCAGAGTATAGATTCATGGCATGATATACAGGCATTAGCCAAATTATAGATTCATGGCATGATATACAGGCATTAGCCAGCGTATAGATTCATGGCATGATATACAGGCATTAGCCAGAGTATAGATTCATGCATGGCATGATATACAGGCATTATCCAGAGTATATATTCATAGCATGATATACAGGCATTAGCCAGAGTATAAATTCATGGCATGATATACAGGCATTAGCCATAGTATAGATTCATGGCATGATATACGCCAGCATGAGACTAGCCAGAGTATAGATTCATGGCATGATATACAGGCATTAGCCAGAGTATAGATTCATGGCATGATATACAGGCATTAGCCAGAGTATATATTCATAGCATGATATACAGGCATTAGCCAGAGTATAGATTCATGGCATGATATACAGGCATTAGCCAGAGTATAGATTCATGGCATGATATACGCCAGCATGCTGAACTTTGACGAGCTTGTCACGATCATATATAGTCACAATATGGCTATATCACCATACGAGTTCCGAAAGTATAGTTTACAATCAACTAAATATTTCCCATAGGCGACAGTGTTAGGGTTAAGCCATGCCCACGATTCATTACTGTACTGAGCCAAACTTTAAATATTTTTGCTTGTAGAACTCCACGTCGGACATAAGTTGTCAAAAAAGAAATGGTGCCTTACCATACTTATTCCTGGAAATAAATTGGCATTTCCACAACTACTCCATTTTGTGCACAAGATTTCAGTATAGAAAAATACCATCACTCCCTACCAAATTTGGCGACCAACGTAGACGCTTGACGAACAATCCCACACAAATGGCCGAGGAATTAACATAGCCTATGAATTTCTTTTTTCTTTCACATTAAACAACCGAAGATAGTATACACCACTCAGCTGACTGTATTTTTTTATATGCTGACACTCGAGTTTCCCTACACAAATGCCAAGGGGCATAATTTCAATTATTTAGTTGCTTATAACCTATACGCCATTGGGCCCAGTCCCCCGAGCACCACAGTCACCTGAACACACCGTGTAGTTGGTCATTAACTTGCATGGGCGTAGCTTGAGGGTCTCTGTTAAAGGTACTCAATCCGAATTAACGCTCGCAAATTACTTTTTCCTTGGCTTCGGGGGTAAACAATATTTGATTCGAGTCGAGGAACCCACCCATCACAGCTGAGAGTGATCAGATATCGATGTTTGAAATCTATTATTTTAATTTTAAGTGGCCCAATAGACAGTCAACGAGAAGAATTTATTGCGGGTAAAGATGGATAACTATAAACTCAAGTGGCTTTTTGTGTCAGATATTTGACAAACCGGAAAAATATCGTTGAATAAAATGTTGATAAATAACAGGTTTTGTGCAATTTTATACTTTAGTTGATTGTGCTTTTTATTATTTTGGGCAATTATTAGATACTGATAACTGAGGCGGCATTTAAAAAAATGTTGTTGTTGGAATGTGATGATCTGGGGACCATCGAATCGGATTGAATACCTTTAAGGCATAGAACTTAGAACTTAGGACACAAATTCCAAAACCAGGATGGACCAGGAAACATTTGATTTACACTTTTCGAAATTATACTTTAACAACAGGATGTAATCAATAAATTATAACCTGCATGAGTCCCCTCCCATATCCCGACCGATGGTCATTACGCCGATTACGGTCTATCTTTTTGACTGGAATTATGAAAATATTCTAATCTGGGTCCAAATACGGGTATAATTATACCCCTATAATGAAGATACTGGGTGTATATTGGAATCAGCGTGTCCATATGTATGTCCGTGCATCCCTCTGTCAGTCCGTCCGTCTGTCCGCTCTTATATGAAAGTGCACCTGTGAGGTGCGATGAATTTAATTTCTTTTTATTTCTAAACAACTCCATTATTTAGTCAATATTAACATTCTCAAAATATGGAATATTTCTGAAACAGATATGTCGAAAACAAAGATCGTTCGAAGAACGCATGCGCAATAAATATATTTGTTAATCGTTCTGCAGGCGGGTGCCGTGCTTTTGATGTCATCTCATACAGTAACCATGACCGGTTATTGACTACGATGAGTCGCGCGGCTATCCCCAAGATGTCGTCGAGGAGGGCCATGTGACCCACCAAACGATGAGTCGCGCGGCTATCCACAAGATGTCGTCATGTGACCCACCAAACGATGAGTCGCGCGGCTATCCACAAGATGTCGTCATGTGACCCACCAAACGATGAGTCGCGCGGCTACCCCCAAGATGTCGTCATGTGACCCACCAAACGATGAGTCGCGCGGCTATCCCCAAGATGTCGTCATGTGACCCACCAAACGATGAGTCGCGCGGCTATCCCCAAGATGTCGTCATGTGACCCACCAATCGATGAGTCGCGCGGCTATCCACAAGATGTTGTCATGTGACCCACCAATCGATGAGTCGCGCGGCTATCCACAAGATGTCGTCATGTGACCCACCAATCGATGAGTCGCGCGGCTATCCACAAGATGTCGTCATGTGACCCACCAAACGATGAGTCGCGCGGCTATCCACAAGATGTCGTCATGTGACCCACCAATCGATGAGTCGCGCGGCTATCCACAAGATGTCGTCATGTGACCCACCAATCAATGAGTCGCGCGGCTATCCACAAGATGTCGTCATGTGACCCACCAATCGATGAGTCGCGCGGCTATCCACAAGATGTCGTCATGTGACCCACCAATCGATGAGTCGCGCGGCTATCCACAAGATGTCGTCATGTGACCCACCAATCGATGAGTCGCGCGGCTATCCACAAGATGTCGTCATGTGACCCACCAATCGATGAGTCGCGCGGCTATCCACAAGATGTCGTCATGTGACCCACCAAACGATGAGTCGCGCGGCTATCCCCAAGATGTCGTCATGTGACCCACCCCAAACGATGAGTCGCGCGGCTATCCCCAAGATGTCGTCATGTGACCCACCAAACGATGAGTCGCGCGGCTATCCACAAGATGTCGTCGAGGAGGCGCCGCAACTAAACGAGAACATTTGTGAACAGGATACTGAAAAGCCAACAAAACAACAGAAGTTAGCGGACCATCAACATCGCCATGTCTTCTCAAGGACGAGGGTAAGCGCACTAAAGAACTAAAGTATACATTTGTTTTATAATTTATTCATATTTTATGTGTGCAGTGCATGGAGTTGTGAACGTTAGCGTATTTTGTAGATACCCCGTGGGTTTAGAGTTTAGTTTCAACAGATTTGCCACTCATATGGTGGGGGTATTTTAACACTATGGAGTCATGTGATAGGTACCGTTGACGTCAGATGTCTTAAAATGACACTAAAATAATTAATTTAGTTAAATAGTTAATCATATACCCAAATTGGTTGGACCCTGGTCGCTGAGAATTGGTATACATTAGTAAATTGACACCGGGAGTGCATGTCATGGGTCAGGTACGGTTAACATCATATGTCTTAAGCAGCAATAATAACTAATTAAATAATTAATCATATACCCATAGTGGTTGGACCATGTTCACTGGAAACTGGTATACATGGGTGAATTGACCGGGGGAGTATCATTGGATATATCCGGTTGGGCGTTCCTTATAAGCTTAGGCGATATGTAGGAATATTGGTACACATGGGTCACCTGACCAGATGGATATCACGGGCACCGCCTTTCATCTTAAAGGGGGGGGGGGGGGACTAATAAATTATATTAAAACATATGATGGAAGAAGAGCGTTTATTATCAACTCAGCATGCATGTATGGGGGAGTTGGCGCGGAGGTAATTTGACACGGGCAGTGTCGTGGGATAGGTACCGTTGACATCAGATGACTTGAAGAGGCACTCATAATTAACCGTGACAACCAAGAGTGTTTATTATACACTTAACAGATAGAGGTAACTTAATAATTTGCCAATTCCTTACACGAGAAACACCAGGTACCCCAGCTGGTATAATATAAATGCTATGTATATTTCTTACTAGATGATGATAACGGTACTACAGACGATGTAATATTATGCAATGGAGATAATACAGTATACTCGAAAACAGGCGAGAATGGTGGTACTCAAAACACAGAATCCGATATTAGACCTGGAGCTGTTCGGGATATCCATGGCAGATGCAGCCCGCGACGTATTTATGCAGCGGCATCTGGTCACGTGACTTCATATTCGGATGAGAATCAGAGTGTTGTTGGTGAGTGGTATATTCTTCTTACCCCGCCCCCACCACAGGCCTTCACAGTCAGTGCCAGGGGAACTGAATTTTATTGAAATTCCGCCGATCAAATTATAAATATCAACATGTGAGAATGCTAAATATACATGTAACCTGAAAACATATTTGCTTCTCAATGTGTCAAAAGTTTACACAATACGGTACATGTTTTTGCCAGCAAATTTACGCATTTTTTTCAAATAATGCTTTCTTTTGTTCTTAATACCAATTAAGACATATCACGTAGAGCGACATGAGCGCAGGCATTTCAAATTAAACAAGTGTGGAAATATTAAGTATCTGATCTTAAGGAGCCGGGGAGTGAATTTTCAAAAAATCGCAAGTTCAAAGTAAATTCAAACTCTCAATTTGAAGGGGAAATATATTATCCATTATAACTAATGTATGCTATTGTAATATAACAACACCTGTTTACCCTCATAATATGAGAGATACGTTCTATAATTACATGTATGTAAAACTGTGGTTTAAACAAAATAAAAACAACAATTTTTCATGCTGGTCATTGAAGAACGGTTAGACAGGAAATATTTGCAACAAACGTACTGAATTATCTCTAGCTTATGAACCCAACTAGGATATGCGGTCAGTTCTGTTAATGGCCACCAAAATCTAAAATATGCAATGAAAAAAAATTGGTTTTTCTTTCTGGCAGACATTCTTGATTTCAGATGGTATACTGAGCGCATACCATAGTTAGGTACATAATCATGTAATACAGTGTCACAATATTTCATGTCAAGCAATCCAAAGACCAGCATGGAAAATTGTTTTTATTTTGTTCAAGTAAAACCAACTTTTTTTGGTTTACATAATTAGAACATATCTGTCATATTGTGAGGTGAACAGGTGTTGTTATAGTACTATCGCATACATTGGCTATAATGGATAATGATTATATTAGTCACATGTTATAGTACTATAGCATACATTCGTTATAAAGGATAATGATTATATTAGTCCCATGTTATAGTACTATAGCATACATTAGTTATAAAGGATAATGATTATATTAGTCCCATGTTATAGTACTATAGCATACATTAGTTATAAAGGATAATGATTATTTCCTTCAAATTGATAGTTTGACATTGAGATTTTTTGAAAATTAAAGAATGTGTCGACTTCTTCATCAACATTCCCTCCATTTTAAAGTTACCTTTAGTTGTGGAAAACAGGACCTTTTGACAAATCGCGGTGTTCAACATGTAAATGTTGTAAAAATAAGAAATGGTTTCTACTTGCGGAATCTCGTCATTAATTGAGGATTATTTTATGATGAAAATAAGAACTTTTTATCATGTTCTTCTCTGTGATACGTTTTAAACTTTGTTTGATTTTCAGCTTTGAGACACCTTATTTATCAACCGAGCACTGTGTGCGACATTGATTTAGCTGTTCTGCCTCACTGTGACTTGAAAGACGACGGCGATGTATCTAACGCGGAAACAAACCGGAAGAGCGGGATTGTGATGTCCACCGGCGGAACAACTGTGGTGTCCAAAGGCGATAAAACAGATGTTTCTTCAGTAGCGAGTCATACTTCCGAAGAGAAACAATCGGAAACCAGAAGCCTCGCTTCAGATAGGACAGAAATGGAATATTATAACGAGACAGACATTCCGGCGAGTGAAGGGATACCTGGAGTGATGACAGTTAGTTCACATGATAACACGGACCCAGTACATCGTATATGTCCTCATTTAAATAATGAGAAACAATATTCAGAAGGAACAGTTGTGAACGATGGATGTGATCATTTGGTGGATTTACAAGGCGGATGTGGCGTCATTTCATTGCGGACCGCAAGTGATAGACCAGTAATTCCACTGAAGGCGGGTGTATCTTCGTTTCTCGATGTGTCCAGGATGCAACCACGAGTGGCGTTTGTGTCTCCGTCAAACTTTTTGCAAACTGACACACACGAACCAGCACCAAGCGTCGGCCCCGAAATGGGTGGAATTCAACAGAGAAGCACGAGTAAGTTGATACCTCCAAAGATAACCGCGAGCACAAGTGAGCCGCCACGTTCAAGTGACGCCCGTTCCTTTGCATCCATGGTAACCACGGCGTGTGTATCATGTGATCAAATCACGCAGTCCTCCTCATCCGTGGTAACAACGAGTGCATCAGTTGATCAGACAACGCGTTCATCTGTGTCCGTAGCAATCACGTGTGTACCAGGTGATCAGATCGCGAGTTCCTCTGCGTCAGTAGTAAACAGATGTGTATCAAAGTATGTGTCGATATCAACTGGGAAGATAGAGCATGAGTGTGATGCTTGTGGGAAGAGTTTCAGAACCAAAATGGCGCTGATTTGCCATGCGCAAAGCCACTTCTTGGAGTCAGATAAACTGAAACAGTATGTGGGTGATAGGTCCGAATCTGGGAGTAACAGAGACACTGGTTGTGTTGTATGTAAGTGTTGCAGGATCAAAACATTACTAGATTGCGACAGGCAATACCACTTCGTCAAACGGATGCCCGAGTCACCGGAATTGACTCGTGATATTTGCATGAAACCTGCTACCAGCTCAACCGGTCACCGTAAGAAGAACACCCTATTAAACGATGACGTTTCCCAAAATATTCCCGAAACATTGAAAACAAAATATTATTGCATTGTATGCCGAATTGGCTTGAGGACCAAACCGTTGTTAGCTTGCCACTTGCAGAGTCATTTCGAGAAAAGGATGCACGAATCTCCAGAAATTGCTCGCGAAATATGCACGAAGCCGACCACCATTTCAGCTGGCCTCCACCAGAAGAACCACTTATTAAACGATGCAATTGATAGTGAAATTAGCAACAAGCGGATCACCAGATCAGCAGGTTTCCAGCAGAAGAACACCATATTAAACGCCTTATTAAACGATGAAATTGAAAGTGAAAATAGCACCAAGCGGACCACAAGTCTCCGCCAGAAGACCGCCTTATTAAACTGTGAAATCGACTGCGATATTAGCACTAAGCCGACCACCAGATCAGCAGGTCTCCGCCAGAAGAACACCTTATTAAACGCCTTATTAAATGATGAAATGGATAGTGAAATTAGCACGAAGCCGACTACCAGTTCAGCAGGTCTCCATCAGAAGAACACCTTATTAAATGATGAAATCGATAGTGATCTTAGCACCAAGCGGACCACCAGATCGGCAGGTCTCCACCAGAACACCGGTTTAAACCGTCAAATCGATACCGAAATTAGCACGAAGCCGACCACCAGTTCAGCAGGTCTCCACCAGAAGACCACTATATTAAACGGTGAAATCGACAGCGAAATAAGCACCAGGCGGACCACCAGATCGGCAGGTCTCCACCAGAAGAGCACCGGTTTCTTAAACGGTGAAATCGCTGGCGAAAGTTTCATTAAGCCGACGACCATATCGGCAGGTCGGCGAGTTAAAAAGGGGGTTTCAATTGGTCCACACGCAAATATTGGGGACGATTGTATCCTGACCGACGACAACGATGATGATGAATGTTCGACCGATGGCGGAAACTCCGATTGCAGTAGTGAACAAAGTTGGTCTCCGGAATCAGCCGAAGGTGAGGTCACTGACGACTCCGATTCTGAAGGAATGAATGAAGAATGTACAGATGCGGCTTACAAAGCCCCGACTGGTAAGACAATAAAAATTAAAATAATACCTGTGTTTAGGATCGTGGGGACAAACAGGGGCGCGGGGTGGTAAAATCAGTTTATTTAAATTTTTCGTTTTAGTTTTCTAGCTCGACACTTGTTCTGTCCTTATTTCTGCCTTTCTGTTCTGTTCCTATGGCGATTTATGAAACTCAGTTGCATAAAATGACAAAACAATGACTTTAAATTGTTAACTATCTTTAAATTAACGGCATATTCCGGTCGCTATACCTTCTTGTTGTGTATTTTCGTATTTTAAGTTAGAAAAAAAAACGATAAAATTGTGAGGAGAGTGATCGAGGGGCGGGTTGGTTACCCTAAACACAGGTATTATGATATTTAGCCTAGGAATTCAGGGACGTGGCTAAAGGGTCTCCGTTTGGGGGTGTCCACCTTAGTAATTCCAACTGCACCCCCCCCCTTGAATCAAACCAGAGACAATGTTTTGCATAATTCAATTTGCACCCCCCCCCTGAATCGAATCAAACCCAAACACTCCTTGAATCAGACCAAAGGTTTTGCATAATTTCATTCATTTCCTCCTTGCACCTAAGTGTTCACAAGCCTAATAGCCTATTTATAACCCATTGTTCTATCTACCCGGTATGATAATATTTATATATTTTGAACCTGAAAATTGCACAAATCCTAACATCTAGTGGTCTAACTCCAAACAAATACACACGACTACGGGCAATAGACCAGGACACACGGGGCCGACCATGGTTGTTCGGCCCGGTGTGAGAAACTTTTGAAAACTAAACAAGAAAATCGCAAAATCCTAGCATCCTAGTGTTGGAAATTTCAAACCTCATACTCTCCCTTAGTTTGGAAATTTTCCAACTGATGACCATTTCAGTCAACAGTTTTAACCTAATGTAGTAAAATATTGTTTTCTTTCGGCCCGGTGTGCGAACATTTTGAAATCTGAACAAGAAAATCGCAAAATCCTAGCATCTAGATTAGCCTCAAGCATTCATAGAGTTGGAAATTTCAAACATGACACCCCGACTTAGGTTGGAAAATTTCCAACTGATGACAATTCCAGTGACAATTTTGACCAAATGTAGGACAATATAGTTTTCTTAAATTAATTAGCAGTTTTGACTGGCAACGGGGGAGGGACCAGGACCAGGACACAAGCTTTCCAAGTGTTGGAAATTTCCCACCTGACACCCCCTAAGGTTGGAAAATTTCCAACTGATGGCCATATCAGTTCGATATTTTTACCAAAAAAAGGAAAATATGCAAATATTGGTCCCAACACAATAAATCCCCCCCCCCCCCCAATAAATTGTTTGAAAATCAAACTACAAGAACATTTTCAACCTACTGTTGGTGTGAAATTTCGAACTAATGTTGTGTCAGGTATGACACTTCCAACTGTTGAACATTTTTACCAAAGTTGGGGGGGGTGAGACACCCCCAAACCCCCCTGTCGCCACATCTCTGCCTAGGATATGAACCTCTTCACACTCCTCGGTCAATGTATTTCTATAATGAATCTGTATATGAATCTGTATTTTGCTGACGCCCAAGCAGACTGGAGCAAAAAATCGCCAATTATGTGATAATCAACCCCGCGAACATGGCGGCATGGTGTTCACGGATGGTCCTGATGTTGGTGTTCGAAGAGCGCACCAGTCATACTTCCTTTCTGACTCTGTAACCGGCTGGATACCAGTTTATTGATAAGTTCCCCATACTATATTTAGCGCGGGTTTTCCCAACCCAACAATTAAAACATGGACTGTTTTGTCAGTATTTTGTTTTTCGATAAATTTTTCACAATATCTGCTCTTCGGGAGTGCAAATCTGACGGCTCCGTTGATAAGCTTCGTTTGTTAATTATTAATGACATATTCTGACTCATGAGAGAAGGAGTTTCGCATAATATTATGTTTGTGTTTACAAATTAACTGGGACACCGGTTGACACCCAGTCTGAGTAAACTCATACCTAAATATTCATTACAACATTGAATATAAGGTCTGACGGATAACATCGATATTTCATTTCCAAGTCCTCGGGATTCCGTAATCTGATTGATTGCGTAAATTATTTTCCGTCCAATGAAACCGTATGGGTTGATAAACAAGTGTTAATGGGCGGAGACTCCCATAATGTCACCTCTAAATATCATTCTGAACTCCTCGACCTGTGACCTCTGCGGCTGAACTCCTCGACCTGTGACCGCGACGAGGTTTGCCGAATGCTCTAAATATAGTAACACAGCGGAATTTCGAGGCTTGCAAATTCAACAGAGACAGAAAAAATTGCTTCGAAATTATATATTCGGTACGATTCCGATTAATTTGAAGGATGTGCTGGACCTGATAGATAGGCCTGCGTATGGTACCAACTTGGCCTCCCATAAATATAAATAGAACTTTACTCATGTCCGTGTATTTTTTATTTACTTTATTGTAACATGGTTTGCAAATCGACAAATTATTTGCCGTAACAAAAAAGTCATCTGAAAGTCAAACACCGAGGAAATGACTTAATTTTATGCTTTTAAATAGTTCTAAAGCATCATTTTTGATGACGACCTAATTTTTTGCTCTCGGATGCAGCTTTCCCGTTTATGCAGCGAGTTCATCTCCCGAAAAAAGAATAGTCGCACACACGACAAATATTATCGTCTGTAAGTTTTAATGTCGCGACACAGGCCTTCTGTGGCTTGATGAGTCGGCGAAGCACAACAAATAACACGTGGGGACACCTGTCAATCATCGATGTATTTAAAAAAATCCGTGACGTCATTTTGGGGAAGCTCTTCGCTGAATAGAAATGGTTTTGGCTACATTAGCTCCAGACTCTATATTTCAAATATAGAGTCGACGTTCACCCAGACTGGTTGACACCATGACATGCATTACGTGAAATAGTGCTTGAATATCAATCGCTATCTAATCGCGATTAAGTATATTTCGCTCTCTAATTGTGTGCGTATTGGCTGACTTCGGGACCAACATTATGGCAACATATGAGCAGCTGCATGCAGTCTCAAAATATGTCATACTGCGCAGGTGTTACATCTTGTATTCGTGTCTTACAGTAGCTGAGAACAGTCAGATTCCTCCACGACAAAGAATGTCACCATCGGTGCAATTAGCTTTCAGAAATATGAGACAGAGACTGTATAAATCTATAGCGAACTCCGTCCTCTCATCTCGACGCGAAGTACCTAGCAGACATGGCAGTGTAACTTCAACAACGACAACTGCAGATCTTACGAAACGCGAAGAAATATCTCACCGAAACGACATTGGGTCTGAAGTGTTTAAGACACACCATAAATCATCTCGATGAACGTCGATCGGAGGCGCTACAATTGGCAATGAGCGTCTGCCTTGTGTTGTTGGGAAATCAAGGAAATCCGTGGCCGGAGTGTTCAAGCCATGTACCAGCTCATCTCTAGGACAGTCGAACGCTGGTTCTACAATTACCAATGAACGTGTGCCTTGCGTGGATGGGACATCAATAAAATCCGCGAGCAAAGTGTTCAATCCACACCATAAAACATCTCGAGGAATGTCGGCAGATGTCGCTGCAATTTGCAATGACCTTGTGCCATCGAACAAATCCAGCAAAACGCCAAAGACACTGCCATTAAAACCGGGAACTATCATTATCGATAAACGGAGGTTAAAGGTACTCAACCCGATAAAACTCCTCTCAATTACTATTTCAATGGCTTCGGGGGTCAAAAATATTTGATTCGAGTCGAGGAAGTCACCCATCAAAGCTCAGATTTGTTAGATATCGATTTTAGAAATCTATTATTTTTCATTATCGGGAATTCTTTCTGGCCCAGAAGACAATCAAAAATTCGTTATTATTACCCACTTGATTATAGAGTTATCCATCCTTGTCTGTTTGAATAGAATTTTGGCGTAAAATCTCGAGCAGGTTACCAAATTGACGGCAGTTATTGGTACTCATCTCGAGAACATAAGAATTTTCAAAAATCAATATCTAATAACTCTGAGCTTTGTTTGATGGGTTCCTCGACTCGAATCAAATATTTTTTACCCCCAAAGCCAAAGAAATAGTAATATAGGACCCTCTGATCGGATTGTTGTTGTTGGAATCTGTTGAGATGGGGACCCTCTTTACGGGTTGAGTACCTTTAAAGTACCGGCTCAAGAAAAGTAGAATATTACGAGGTTTCGAGGCATTTCGCAATGATGATGGTGAATGATGCAGCGTGTGTTCCGAATGTTTCCTATCTTCGCGCTTTCTATCTAAGCATCTTCGAGACGACCACCCTGGTGTCCGGATACCATGTGTGATGTGTTCTAAATCCTACAAAAGCGCGCGCATGGTGTCGGAACATATGGCAAACCATGGCAACAAAAAACTGTGTTATGTGTGCGGGAAACCGTGCAAGGACGTAACTGGTCATGTAAGAAATGTCCACTGTGAGAAGAAATTCGGGTGTGACAAATGTTCTTATAGAACAACCTGTGGCGCGGACCTCAGACATCACATGCGCAGTCACACGAAGGCTAAAACTATACTATGTGACGTATGTGGGAAAGCTTTTGGGTCAAATGAGGTTTTAGTTCGCCATGCTAAGATTCACACGGGGGAATATAAGTATTCGTGTGACTTGTGCGATTTGGAATTTATTCAGAAACCTACTCTTGACAGACACCTAAAGAGTCAGTCTCACAAGATTGCGTGCGCAAGAGAGGGGCGACATTAGATCACGCCACGAATCTCTACTCTGGCTAACGCCTGTAGCGATCATATTCCACCAGTACAAAACCTGGGAACTTTTTGATGCTCTGACCACTTATGACAAGGAACTCTATAACGTTGAACAAACAAAACATGAAGTATATTTCTTTGATGTTTGTTCCTCGACAATCTTCTTCAAAGTATGTGCTGCTTAATTCCAGCTCGAAATTGCATGTTTTTAATGAATTTAGTGAGCTATTACAATAAACATTGAATTAAATATCCTGGAGAAATTCCATTATTGTAAGTTGCGCAGAGCAAAGTCGCGGACAAACTCCATTAAATTAGTGTAATCACGAGCTGGGACTTTCGCCCACTGATTAATAAACTATTAAGCAACATGTATTCCCCTAGTTATTGTTTCGATGTTACAAGGTTCCCCATCAAAACTTCGAAAGTTACCATGTTTTGAGCTGGTGGAATATGATATCTACGGGCGTTAGCCAGAGTAAAGGCAGGTGACACGATCTATAGGGCGACATAAACCATGATGGTTCATCCAATCGTGTTTCTTTATTCTTTAAGTATGCATGTTCCGATTTGACGCCATGCTCAAAACACCACACCTCCTATTAAAGATGCATAATCAGAATGAACGCTCGCAAATTACTATTTCCTTTGATTTTCCTCAAAAATATTGATTCGGGTCGAGGAACCCACCCAATAAAGTTCAGAGTGATCAGATATCGATTTTTGAAATTTATTATTTTTCACCACCGATAATTTTTAGGTGGCCCAGTAAAATTTTGACGAGAAGACGGTTTCGGACCAAATTGCGGATGAAGATCGATAACTCTAAAATCAAGTGGCTTTTTTTGGTTCAGATATTTGACAAACCGGCAAAATTTCGTTGAACAAAATGTTGATAAATAACAGATTTTGGGCAATTTTATGCTAAAGTTGGCTGTGGTTAGCATTATTTTTTGCCAATTCTGATAACTGGAGCGGCATTTAAAAAAAACTTTGTTAATGTTGGAATCTGATGATATGGGGACCATCGAATCGGATTGAGTACCTTTAATGGATTCGTGGGTCAGGTTAAATTATGTTCGGATATAGAAAACGTATACCCGGACGACGGGCGTATATTGTTTTATGGTGTCAAATCGGACATGGTATCTTTAAAGAAAGAGATACGGCATCTTTAATTTTGGAAACACATTTTCATTATATTTAGTTATATGTTCGTATAATCGTATTAAATATATATTAATAGCTTCAGTAAGTAAGTAAGTAAGTAATGCTTTATTCTCAGCCATTATAATACATGGTACATGAGAAAACATATATACACTATATACAAATTAGAACTTTCCGGGGTATACATAGACAGAATACAATGCAGATAATAATCAGTTACGGTCCAATATTGCATTAACATGTCCGGAATAGAACAATACAGATCTCGATAGACTTATTTAAAGATTCTAAGCGAACCGGGAAAAAAAGAAGAAGAAATTACATAAATATACATCATGGTTAGTATATATAGTACTGTTTTCTCATTTTCTTTTTGGAAACCAAGTTGTTGTAAATTACGTACATGATTATTATCTGTAATTAAATTGACTCATATAATGTTTACACACACTTATAAATACACACATATTATATACGTATACATACTCATGCATATACCTACACACACAAACATACATACATATGTATAAATATACATGCATACAAACACATACACACATATACATATATATACACATATACATATACAATATATATATGTACATATACATATATATATATATATATATATATACATATACATACACACACATACATATATATACATATATATACATATATATATAAACACATACACATAGACATTGTATTATGGCACACTCGATATTCGTTATGGAATTTTGCATATCTAAAACACGTGGAAACCATACAAATAGTAACATAATATGCATAGTTGTACTATGAATAAGGAATCTACGACGTGATCTTCACATATATGTATGTCTGCATGTTCACACATACAGACGCACACACATATAAGCACCACGATCGCCAAATATTTGAATAGTTATTTAAATTGTTTCAATCCGATTTTTATATAGTTCGAAAGTTTGTTTAGCTTCATTGTGTCAGAAGAATTTAATAAGCCATAAAAAGACTCTCGCGATGGATTTTTCCAGATCGATTCGTCAATATATTTCATGCGGTATTCACGTAAATTTGGACAAACTATTACAAAATGATATTCATCGCACATGATGGCGCCACATAACTGACATGAGCCAATTCCAGATATCCCTTTCTTTTGGTTCTTAGATTTTGCCCACTTCATAGTTTCAACGCCTAATCTATGATTTGATGTACGCATTCTCTGTAGCGAGATAATTGAATTAAAGGGACATTCAACATAAAAACGACTAAGCGAAGGACATTTTTTCAGGTTACGATAAAATTCTCCTCGTGACGATTGAGAAACTTCATTATTCCACTGGAGAAAAAAATTGCCAAGTAGTTTTTTGTGCATATATTGAAGTTTAGAATTCGAAACGGGTAACTGTGTTTTTCAGTTGTCTTCGCAATCCGCACGCACAAAAATGTCTTCAATGTGATCAAGGTATCGTATTCTTTTGCCACCGCCTTTCATAGCTAAAATTAACTTGTACAATATGAAGGGGTGATTACTTTTTTTTTTCGTCATTAGGCGGCTCCAAAATGAGGTCATTCTTTTGTCAATTTCAACACGCAACGGCCATCTTCCAAGCTCACCATAAACCATATAATTTGGAGTACTCATTTTCATGTTCGTTACAGAATTTGAGATGGACAGCCTCGATATCGCGAGTATTCTCAAAGCCCCATAATTCACATCCATATAACAGAATGGGTTGTATGAGGTAATCAAAAAGTTTTAATGCTAAGTCTGCAGAGAGGTGAAGATTTCTCACCTTGGACAGGAGTCCGTACATAGCTTTTGTCGATTTCATTTTTATCGACTTGATTGCCCGACAGAATCGTCCGTTATAAAATAATTCAATGCCTAAATAAGGAAACTGTTCGACTATATCTAATTTATCACCACAAAGCATGAAATTTGGGGGAGAACTCAATTTCTTGTTGGTGAAGATCATTACCTTAGTTTTTTGAGTGTTAATTTTGAGCTCCCAAGACTCTGAATAGTCAGAGAAGGCATCTAAAATTCGTTGCATCTCATAAGGATTGTCCGCAAACAAAACAGTATCATCTGCATATAAGATGCACCATAGTTTGAGATAAATCTCTAACTCATGGAAAACTCGATCGTTAAGATAGTTTAACCCCTCGGTAACGCAATTTTCTAGAAAATCTTCCAGATCATTTAAGTAAATAGAGAACAGGAGAGGGGATAGGTTCTCGCCTTGTTTTACCCCTACGTTACTTACAAAATAATCTGACAACCGACCATTGCTGACTACGCAAGACTTTGTAGCCTGGTACATGTTCCGGATTATATTAATGCCGTTGATTCCGGTTCTCATAAGTTTCACCCATAACGCCTCTCGCCAAATAGTATCGAAAGCCTTTTTAAAATCAACAAAAGTACAGAACAGTTTCTTCCCATCACGCAGGTAAATTTCAGTTAGGCTGTATAAAACGAAAATATTATCTAGTGTTGAGCGACCCTTTCTAAAACCCGTTTGGTTATCCTTGAGCAAATTGTTACTCTCGACATAAGTTCCAAGACGCCAATGTTTATGAAACCTATATATTAAAGGCATAAAATATGATTCAAATACTATAATTCATCACCATTTGGAACGGCTGTGTCTCAGAAGATGCCCGTATAGTAGCCGAAAATAGCTGAAATCATAGAAACATTTTCCCCGTCTCGCTCCCAGAATTAAACATAATTCAAACTTATATATAAATTTATTTCCCTTCCATTGAAAATAATAGACTTTGCAGTACAATCAGATGAAACACAAAAACACGTTGGTACCTCATCAAAATTAAAAAACAACATGTTCTCAGTTGATAATACAATGTGTTGGATATTTCTCTTTCAAATGTTATATAATATGGTATATATTTTATATAATGTGAACGGGGGGGGGGGGGTTCGAACATTAAGTGGGCCTTTAACTTCTTATATTGTATAAACCACATGTTTGGAACGAGAAGAGCCACAGGAAAGATATGAAAGTTTCTACTCATTTATTTCACACATTGTCGTTGTTCTAGATGAAATTCCGTACTAGGAATCACCGACTTCCTATCGAGACAGGCTCCTGGGTTGGACAAGTTCACGAAGATAGAAAGTGTAAATTATGTAACAATGGCCTTGGTGACGAATATCACATTATTTTTAAGTGCACCAAACTTACTGATCTCAGAAAAAAATACATTAAACCATATTATTACACCCGACCCAATGCATTGAAACTGAACAGCCTGTTCAAAATAAGCAATAGGAAAACCCTTACGAACCTATCGATATTCATCCGCGAAGCACTCTTTCAGATATGAGCCCCTGAGGCATTAAACTAGAAGTCCAACCCCCATATAGACACAACACCTTGTATAAAAAGCGACCGAAAAATCGCCCACGCAGGAAATACCCATACATAATAGAATGACCTAATTTGTACTATATATGATTAACAATGTGTATGATTATTATCCAAAGCCCCATCCCCACCCAACCCCACCACACCCGATAACCCAAAAGAACTAATAAGACAATTATACTGAGAGAGATATACTCGGAACATGTCACATTCATTTATGTTGTTATCTTCGCCTATGTGCATAACTTATATGTTTAATTCATATTGTTCATGCTCATATATCTTGTCGATGAAAAGAGTAATAAAATCTAAAAAACAAAACAAAAAGAGTTACCTTCACTCAGTGACGCCAATAAGAAGCGATATCACCCCAGCTCCGTTCCGTGGTTTCAGATATTCATCCAGCTCCGTTCCGTGGTTTCAGATATTCATCCAGCCCCGGTTCCGTGGTTTTAGTGCTACAGGTCAGAGTTCTGTAGTAGCATTTCCATATGTGGAAGACATGAATAATCCATGATTCCATATATGGAAATTCTACTCCAGAACTTTGACCTGTGGCACTACAAAAACCGCGGAACCGGGCCTTGGGAAATTTTATGCCTCGTGCTTCATACCCTCCTGTGGGTCTTTATGCCTCGTGCTTCCTACCCCCTGTGGGTCTTTATGCCTCGTGCTTCCTACCCTCCTGTGGGTCTGTATACCTCGTGCTTCCTACCCTCCTGTGGGTCTTTATGCCTCGTGCTTCCTACCCCCTGTGGGTCTTTATGCCTCGTGCTTCCTACCCTCCTGTGGGTCTGTATACCTCGTGCTTCCTACCCTCCTGTGGGTCTTTATGCCTCGTGCTTCCTACCCTCATGTGGGTCTGTATACCTCGTGCTTCCTACCCTCCTGTGGGTCTTTATGCCTCGTGTTTCCTACCCTCCTGTGGGTCTGTATGCCTCGTGCTTCCTACCCTCCTGTGGGTCTGTATACCTCGTGCTTCCTACCCTCCTGTGGGTCTGTATACCTCGTGCTTCCTACCCTTCTGTGGGTCTGTATACCTCGTGCTTCCTACCCTCATGTGGGTCTTTACGCCTCGTGCTTCCTACCCTCCTGTGGGTCTTTATGCCTCGTGCTTCCTACCCTCCTGTGGGTCTTTCTTATTTTTTTTGATATTTTTTTTTTTATAAGAGACGACCATTGGATATTTGTCTTTATATAAGGATTAACTGTCACGTGGACTGTTTTTATGGAGATGTAACCGTGAGGTAAGTGGTTATAACTTGTATGTAAAAATCCTTCGGTGTTTACACAAGTTATGACCACTTGCCTCATGGTTACATCTCCATAAAAACAGTCCACATGACAGTTAATCCTTATAATTATATACATTTAGCGAAAAAGCCACTTTTGTAAATGTATTTAAATCGAAGAGTGTATCGTGACAAAACCAGCCCAAAATATCCCATAGCACCCTTGGCAAAAGAACAATTTCTCTTTATATTGAAACCCGATGATTTATTAAGTCAATTCTGCGCGAGTCCAAATGCGCCCAAAACATTACGCGTTCGTCTTTCCGAAACCTATGACGCGTCGATGTAATTATGAGGCTGCAGTTATGAGCTGTTGCGCGTTCACCGAGAAATAATTGCAACTAGCCACGTGGGCGCCGACCAATCAGAATGCTGGATTTAGTGATAATCACACTTAGTATGTAAATATACATTTGAGAAGACCCCTAGAAGTGTCGGAAGCTCGTGGAATAAAATTTCCCAACGAATCTAAAAAGGCGTTACAAACTTATTTATATTATTCTGGAGATTTGTATGGCACATCATATACTTTATAATTATTCTACTAAAGCCACATTGCTGTTTACACTCCTAAATACACCTAATATTATTCGCTTTAATAGTAATATGCATTCTTTGCAAGAACCAACAGGTCTATATAGCTGATAATTAGAATGGAGGGTCCTTTGGTGACTGAGATTCAAATTTATTCAGATAGGGTCCCCAGGTCAAATAGGGGTGAGGCCAAGCCGCCAGGGACATAACTCTCATCTTCAGTAGTAATTCTTAAAACATCTTCTCATCAAGAACCATCATGCCTATTTATCGCATACATGTATACTAGATAGTATGGAGGGTCCTTGAATGGACGGGATATAGATCTGTTCAAATGGGGCCCACCGATAAAGAAATGGCAGAGCTATACAGGGTGGGGGGTTCGGAAAAATGTTCAGGCACGTATGCTGATTTTTTACTTTCGACCCTTGTTGTGACCCACCAACCCCCCGCGTCCAAAATCTTTTCCGTTTTCGGCAGTTTTTCCGACCATTTTTGGACACCCATGCACTCCCATTTTAACACTAAAACAGAGATTTGCGAGGGAGATTCACTGTAAAACCTGTATATGAATTTCTGTGCATAATATTTGCCATGGATGTTAACATTGACATGTAAATAGGAACGAGACATTTTGAGGTCATTCGGCCAAAAAACATGGCTGCCAGCGGCCATCTTGGATTTCAAAATTTGCAACAAAATACAACACGATAACTGCCTGTAGTCAGTTTAGTAGTTATAATTACATTATTTCTCTTATTCTAAGGTCTTTAAGCCAAACTCAGTGCAAAAACAGTCAAAAGACTTGCAGGAAAAAAAATTTAGTTGCTGAAAAAATTGTTTCTTTTTGTCCCATCGACCATCCACCCACCCGGCATACGTGCCCGAAAAAAATCCCCCTGGGCTATAGGGGACTTACAACGTTTTCTGTACAATGAATAGTTGATATATGTAGCTCATGAAAACATCCGGAACCATGCACCTGACTGATTAATCGTACGTTTGGTGGGTAGGGTCCATGGCTGGTTGGCAATCAAATATGTATAACTTGTGTCGGCCATTAGACATTGGAGCATGTCAGGAAAGCTTGAGGTATCAGTTGTAAAATTCAAACCTAATGGGGTGTGCATAATGAACTTTATGAACTGGGAGTTTGGTCTGGTTATGAGCGGATATACTCAGTGGTCCGTAGTTGGACATTTCAAGGTGGACATCCCCCATCCCATCGCTCAACGGAGCCCCTCTAGCTACGTACCTGTTAGAACTGCCTGTTTTAACGTTATTTTGACCAGTATACTGACTGTTGTGGTCCTCATAGTCCCAGTCATATCGGTCTTTACAGTCAGGTGAGACTTGACTTGAAACATATTTATTTGCATGTAATAAATCAAAAGGGATCGGGGCAAAAGAGGACAGCTAAACACATTTGCATGCATGATTTTGTGATTGTACGGTGCTTGCTGAATAGTGCCGTCCAGGGTGTATTGCTATATCGGTTATGGTTGATTTTGTAGCTATAACATATAATGGAGTGTGTGTGATTGTCTGTTCGTTCCAACTAAATACACATCGGAGCAGAGTTTTGTGCACAATGGGATATTTTCATCATATGTTAGGCAAGTTTTAGTCATCTACTCTGGACTGGAACTGGAAGACAGTACATAGTACGGTAGATTACTAATAGAAAACTTGTTGTAAGGTCATCGACACCACAGTCATTGACTGTCTTGTTCTTAACAACATCAATTTGTCCAACCAGAATCGTTGTTCAGTTGGACCCATCAGCATCATAACAAATTAGCAGGACCACTTAACCAGGGGTGACCATAATCCGTATCAACATTGTAACAGCGCTATTTTATATACCAAAACAGTATATGTCTTTATTACATGCTACACATGTATACTAACTCAGTTATGAAACCTAACTCACTAATATACTTTTTATAGCTGCATCGTATCTTTTCATCTCGCGTACTTGGTTCATTTCATTCGGCGCTATTCCGTTCTATACGTTTCCCGTTCCCAGTCGCATTCCTGATCTCCATTATGCTATTTCATATTCTTATCTTACCCCAATAACTTATCCACTCAGTCTATTCTCTATCTATATGTAGCGCCCACCAACCTGAGACCAAACTCTCGGACACTAGTGTGTCTTAGCCAATCATAGGTAACCTTCTTTATCGCGCTTTGTCAGTCTATAATTTGCGTTCAAACTGCGGTCAACGTCGCTTCTGTCGTCACGGTATTACGCACTCAGTTTATCGTACATTCATAAATGTTTATAAAGTTATAAAATGAATACTACGTAATGACATCATGACCTATGCTTCCCCAGGATGCATGGTATGTGCTATTTATTATATGTTTTTACTCATTAATATCATGTTTTTAATAATATTTTAATACTTCGTTTGTAACTGTAGAGTTGGTCACATTTGCATAAATATATTTGCCCAATAGTGTAGGGATGTAGAAATCGCATGCTGCGTACATGATACCCCTTTTATACTAATGCAGGTTTTGTTTCTAACTATGTCGTCATAGTTATGATTGTGTCAACATAGTTGTCATATCCACAATAGGGAAGTTGGATTATTGCCACATCACATTGTATACATTTATTCATATCCATTCTGGATATGTTCAGGCAACAACGACAAATTATGTATTTGTTTTGCCAGGGTCCACTCTCTTCTCTCGTCATCTGGTCATCTCTCGATTGGTGTTATGATGTCATGTCATGCATGTGAAGTTTTGATGTTGTTGCATGGATGTCAAGCCTATAGATGTGTGTGATGTCGTCCATGTGTAGTGTGATGTTATATTGGATGTGTTCCGTTTGATTGTTCATGGACGAAATAAATATATAGCAGACTTTTAAGGTAGGCTTAGTGTTTCATAGACCCTGCCTGACGTTTAGACTCAGAGCCCCACAAATGTTTGTGATATAGCGACTGATGGTTTACTTAAGACCCACCCCTGCGCTCTACCACAACATGAATTGAGAAAATCCATAAAATCACCGATATGCGTCGAAAATGACCGAACATGATCGTAAAAGCTCATAATAGAGAACGCTCTTCATTAAAACCCGCTTTGTGCGAGCGAATCACGTATGCTCTTTATAAGAGGCGGTCATTTGAGATTTAAAACTTATTCTTGAAAGTCAATATACATTATGGCCACTAAAACCTCATATTAATGGGTTCATACCGTACTCGTATTTACATTCGCGTAGTACTATTTTTCGCGCACCCATGGCTGCGCGAATTTAAAACTGAGCGAAAAAGAGTACGACTCCCAAGTTTAATCTAAAAAATAAAATAAAAGAGTGCTATGTTGCTGAGTTTACATATATTATGAACGGTTGAATAGACAATTACACCTATACATGTTTGCATATATTTGCATTCGGCTAATCACTATCAAGACCATTGCTCACGTTTCTAACGACTAATCATGGTAACGTAGATATTGTTGAAATGCTTGTACTAGTATAAGAAATATTAATAGTCCAGGTCGCCACAAAAGTATGATGTATGTATTTCTAGTGTATTGTCTAGACGATGTAAATCCGCCGCGATGGTGTTTAATATACGCATATACTATCTCCAGCAATGATTAAGAGCCGAAATTGTCGTCAGCTCCAAGATATACGAAAATATCACAGAATTGTTATGAAAATAGTTTTCTCAGTTTTGAATCGCGCAGCTAGGTGCGCGAATTTAATGTGCGCGAATTCAAAACTGAGCGAAAAATAGTACTGCGCGAATTTAAAAACAAGTAAGGTAGGTCAGATATATATGTATTTGAATGTTGTACATTGTATGTACACGTATAATGATTCGCGATTCGTTCAGATTAGCCAAACACCACGAAAACTTTAGATAAATTATATAACGGTATATACTTTCTTAAAGACGCATTATCCAATAATAACGCTCCTAAATTATTATTTCTTTGGCTTCGGCGGTTAAAAAAAATGAATTCGAGTCGAGGAACCCACCCGTCAAAACTCAGTCTGGGTGAACGTCGACTCTATATTTGAAATATAGAGTCTGGAGCTAATGTCGCCAAAACCATTTCTGTTCAGCGAAGAGCTTCCCCAAAATGACGTCACGGATTTAAAAAAATACATCGATGATTGACAGGTGTCCCCACGTGTTATTTGTTGTGCTTCGCAATAACAATGGCTGACTCATCAACCCATAGAAGGCCTGTGTCGCGACATAAACTTACAGAAGATAATATTTGTCGTGTGTGCGACTATTCTTTTTCGGGAGATGAACTCGCTGCATCAACGGGAAAGCTGCATCCGAGAGCAAAAACAAAGGTCGTCATCAAAAATGATGCTTTAGTCGCCTTTAGAACTATTTAAAAACATAAAATTAAGTCATTTCCTCGGTGTTTAATTTGATTTGCAAACCATGTCACAATAAAGTCAATCAAATACACGGACATGAGTGAGTTCTATTTATATTTATGGGAGGCCAAGTTGGTACCATACGCAGGCCTATCTATCAGGTCCAGCACATCCTTCAAATTAATCGGAATCGTACCGACGAAATTCCGCTCTGTTACTATATTTAGAGGTGACATTATGGGAGACTCCGCCCACTAACACTTGTTTATTAACCCATACGATTTCATTGGACGGAAAATAATTTACGCAATCAATCAGATTACGGAATCCCGAGGACTTGGAAATGAGATAGCGATGTTATCCGTCAGACCTAATATTCAATGTTGTAATGAATATTTAGGTATGAGTTTACTCAGACTGGTCAAAACTCAGAGTGATCAGATATCGATTTTTGAAGTTTGTTATTTCTCGAGATGTGAAAATATTTGTGGCCCAGAAACACGTCGTCAAACGGACGGTCTCGGACACAATTTTGTATGAAGATGGATAACCGTAAAATAAATTGGTAATACGGCCAAATTTCGTGATACTCAAGTGATAATACGGTCATAATTCGTTGAACAACATGTTGATAAATAACACGTTTTGGAAAATTGTATACCATATAGTTACCATTATTTTGTTGCAATCGATTCTGATAACTAAAGCGTATTTTGGAGAAATGTTGTTGTTGTTGTATCTTGATGATATGTGAACCGTCTGATCGGATTGGGTACCTTTAACACCAGCATTTTGGCAATTTGTTTAGCTGTAAAATATGTATGTGTGGATGCGTGTGTGTGTTTTTATTTAACCCTTTCAGTGCCAGGGTGCGATTTCATCGGCCCTTTTTTATTTTGTTTAAAGATTTTTTTTGTTGAATTTTGTTTGGGTATGCTTAAGCATGCTATAGCGAATTTAAAAACAAACTCGATAAAACCTTAGGGGCATGTTATAACTCAAAACTATCACCAAGTAATCATAGTAATAATTTCGATGCCCATGAAAAACGTAAGATTCTCTGGCACTAAACCTACAAAATAACTTAAATAAGTCTGTTAAAGAATATAAGAAAAAATTATTAAAATTGTATAAAATTGTAAAAAATAATAACAAATGATGAAAAATTGTTAGGCCAATGCATTCTCTTAATGCATTGGCACAGGGTATATGGGTTGATACAAAAATCGGATTTGGCACTGAAAGGGTTGTGTTGATCTAAGTTTGCCATTAATGATATATGGTGTCATCCCTAACCATTGCATATCTGAATATACATGTTTACGGAAATGTGGGTGAATCCTGCGTACTAGTTAACCCTTTACCCAACAAACCGGCCAAAACCGGCCAAATAAAGCTTCAACAGCCTAAAATATCTTCGGTCTGTCTCAATAAAACCATACAAATATGGATATCATTGGAACCGGCTCATTGACCACATTGTGATAGTTACAGTTATGCCATGTGCCAATGCATTCTCTTATATATGCGAGTCGACCATAGGTCGCCTCGCATATATAAGAGAATGCATTGGCCTAAAAAAAAATCTTTTTTTAACACTTTTTTCTTACATTCTTTAACAATTTTATAATTTTGAATGTGTTAAGCCAATGCATTCTCTTATATATGCGAGGCGACCTATGGTCGACTCGCATATATAAGAGAATGCATTGGCACAGGGCCCTTCTGTTGGGTAAAGGGTTAAGAAAGTATGGAATACAGACCCATTAATTTTACACTAATATAATAATTTTCTAAAGTATATAGTATCCATATCGAGAGGTATATTAGATATAATTACATAAAATATGACATTTCGCGTCAAAAACAATCAAATTTTGTGCTATAAAAGCTGAGTATACCAGCCTTAATTTCTGCTAAGTTTAGCCTTAATTTCTGCACCGGTTTATGTTACACTGGTGTAAATGTGTTCCATATGCTTCAATGCAAACGTCTGTTGATCTGCTTCAGAGATCATCAGAGGTCGAATGGAAACTGTTCAAAATGCCTTCATATTATGTGAGCTTAACACCATCTAGCAGGGAATCCACATTAAATTGTCTTGTTTTCATAACTAGGGTCAGTTCCGCACTAAAAACAAATTGTCATTTTTGAATCACACTTAAAATTTCTTAAAGCCACAACAGACTGCATGAATGGGCCTCTTGACAAATGTGACCCCCGCCATATCAAATCCAGTCGGAAGTCGGGATTTTTTTACCCTGTGCCAATGCATTCTCTTATATATGCGAGTCGACCATAGGTCGCCTCGCATATATAAGAGAATGCATTGGCCTAACAATTTTTTATCATTTTTTTTAAATAAATGTTTCTGACAATTTTTAGGACATAAAATAAAAAACATCCATTACCCTGCAGGGAGCCCCACACATATATAGAAGAGTGTCGTCTGCTCATGTTTGTCTGGGGCTCTGTATGGGTGAAATTATAAAATTGTTAAAGAATACAAGAACAAATTATTAAAATTGTTAGGCCAATGCATTCTCTTATATATGCGAGGTCGACTCGCATATATAAGAGAATGCATTGGCACAGGTTAAAAAAAATCCCGACTTCCGACTGGATTTGATATGGCGGGTCACAAATGAAGTTTGTGGGAGAACGATTCTTTGAATTTTTGTCAACATTATTACTTTAATTCCGATCGGTGTGGTGTGGGTGACACCCTCAATGTTGTGTGGTTTTATGGTGTCAGATAGAACAGGGTATCTTAAAAGGGTGTGGTGGGGTGACACTCTCAATGTTGTATTGTTTTATAGTGTCAGATCGAACAAGGTATCTTAAAGGGGTGTGGCGGAGTGACACTCTCAATGCTGTATGTTTTATGGTGTCATGGTGTCAGATCGAACAAGGTATCTTAAAGGGTGTGGTGGGGTGACTCTCTCAATGTTCTATGGTTCGATGGTGTCAGATCGAACAGGGTATCTTAAAGGGGTGTGGCGGAGTGACACTCTCAATGTTATATGTTTTATGGTATCAGATCGGTGTGGTGGAGTGACGATCTCAATGTTGTATGGTTCTATGGTGTCAGATCGGTGTTGTGGGGTGACACGCTCCATGTTGTATGGTTTTATGGTGTCAGATCGAACAAGGTGTCTTAAAGGGTGTGGTGTGGTGACACTCTCAATGTTGTATGGTTTTATGGTGTCAGATCGAACAAGGTATCTTAAAGGGGTGTGGCGGAGTGACACTCTCAATGCTGTATGTTTTATGGTGTCATGGTGTCAGATCGAACAAGGTGTCTTAAAGGGTGTGGTGGGGTGACACTCTCAATAGTGTGTGGTTTTATGGTGTCAGATCGGTGTGGTGGGGATGACACATGTAAGTGTTGTGTGGTTTTATGGTGTCAGATCGATAAGGGTATCTTAAAGGGGTGTGGCGGGGTGACACTCTCAATGTTATATGTTTTATGGTGTCAGATCGGTGTGGTGGGGATGACACATGTAAGTGTTGTGTGGTTTTATGGTGTCAGATCGATAAGGGTATCTTAAAGGGGTGTGGCGGGGTGACACTCTCAATGTTATATGTTTTATGGTGTCAGATCGGTGTGGTGGGGTGACACATGTAAGTGTTGTGTGGTTTTATGGTGTCAGATCGATAAGGGTATCTTAAAGGGGTGTGGCGGGGTGACACTCTCAATGTTATATGTTTTATGGTGTCAGATCGGTGTGGTGGGGTGACGCTCTCAATGTTGTATGGTTTTATGGTGTCAGATCGGTGTGGCGGAGTGACACCCTCAATGTTGTATGGTTTTATGGTGTCAGATCGGTGTGGTGGGGTGACACTCTCAATGTTGTATGGTTTTATGGTGTCAGATCGGTGTGGTGGGGTGACACTCTCAATGTTGTATGGTTTTATGGTGTCAGATTGGACAAGGTATCTTAAAGGAGTGTGGTGGGGTGACACTCTCAATGTTGCATGGTTTTATGATGTCAGATCGGTGTGGTGGGGTGACACTCTCATTGCTGTATGGTTTTATGGTGTCAGATCGATGCGGCGGGGTGACACTCTCAATGTTGTATGGTTTATGGTGTCAGAGCGGTGTGGCGGAGTGACACTCTCAATGTTGTATGGTTTTATGGTGTCAGATCGGTGTGGTGGGGTGACACTCCCAATGTTGTATGGTTTTATGGTGTCAAATCGGTGTGATGGCGGTGACGCTCTCAATGTTGTATGGTTTTATGGTGTCAGATCGGTGTGACGGGATGACACTCTCAATGTTGTATGGTTTTATGGTGTCAGATCGGTGTGGTCACTGTGGTGGGGTGACACGCTCAATGTTGTATGGTTTTATGGTGTCATATCGATGTGGCGGGGGTGACGCTCTCAATGTTGTATGGTTTTATGGTGTCAGATCGGTGTGACGGGATGACACTCTCAATGTTGTATGGTTTTATGGTGTCAGATCGGTGTGGTCACTGTGGTGGGGTGACACGCTCAATGTTGTATGGTTTTATGGTGTCATATCGATGTGGCGGGGGTGACGCTCTCAATGTTGTATGGTTTTATGGTGTCAGATCGGTGTGACGGGATGACACTCTCAATGTTGTATGGTTTTATGGTGTCAGATCGGTGTGGTCACTGTGGTGGGGTGACACGCTCAATGTTGTATGGTTTTATGGTGTCATATCGATGTGGCGGGGGTGACGCTCTCAATGTTGTATGGTTTTATGGTGTCAGATCGGTGTGGTCACTGTGGTGGGGTGACACGCTCAATGATGTATGGTTTTATGGTGTCAAATCGGTGTGATGGCGGTGACACTCTCATAGTTGTATGTTTTTATGGTGTCAGTTCGGAAAGGTTATCTTTAAATCTATAAGTGTTATGTTATGTTATGTTATGTTATGGTGTCAGATCGGTGTGGTGTGGTGACACTCCCAACCTTGTATGGTTTTATGGTGTCAAATCGGTGTGATGGCGGTGACACTCTCATAGTTGTATGTTTTTATGGTGTCAGATCGGTGTGGTGGGGTGACACTCTCAAAGTTGTATGGTTTTATGGTGTCAGTTCGGACAGGTTATCTTTAAATCTATAAATGTTATTCAGTTTATTTTAATTATTTCACCTGGGACCATTATAACACAGGTCCATTTTAATCCCCGGCTTCAGACTGGCGGCGACTGTGATAGCTGTGAAATTATTGCCATATGTAACGCGGAGCTAGTTCTTGGGGTCTCGCAATTATTGGCTATTTCCCACGAATATAAAGTGAAATGCATATATCCATCACGAATGTTTGCAGGGCGCTTGGGTGCATGGGGTTTACTTTGTTAATTCTCACACGCATGCATGTAAAGTCAAACGCGCAATTCCATCTCCATCACCTAGAGTTAAGCTGTCTTTATTGTGTTCAGAGCCAGGATCAGCCATCCGGGCACTTAGCTTCCGAGTGGATCTTCTGGAAAAATGTGAGTATACTTTTGATAATTATTAAAGGGGGACTGTACGCTATATCCGGCCATTTACGATTTATGGGATCTTCATACACTCATTTTTCATTAAAATTACCATGTTGTTTGCATCGTGCATAGACTCATATAACACATGCGTGCGTTATGCACTAATCCGCGGCTCTAAATGTGTTTATTAGTAGCAAAAAAGGTAGATGTAGATACTTATTTGTAAAATAAATAAGAATTAATAACAAAGCATTGATATGTGAATTAATAGTATTGTACAGGAGCAGCATGACCTATACTGGCCGTCTTCCAGCTGCTCCTGAATAAATAATATATACAATAAGAAAATATGACGGCGTATAAATTATGTAGTTTCAGGTTTGCATGCTGGTTGGTGTTAATGTTAAATGTACTACCTTACTCGTTTAAATTCGCGCAGTACTATTTTTCGCTCAGTTTTGAATTCCCGCACTTTGAATTAGAGCACCCTGGTGCGCGAATTCAAAACTGACATAAATATGTTCGTAAATGTCTTGTATCTGATGAGTTTCATTCCTTAATTATCACTAATGATGCATGTGTATATATAAAGACACCTCGAAGAAAATATACATCGAATATAACACAACTGCATAATCATTTCATTGTGAAGATGCGTGCTTATATGCATGCATGGTAAAATTTATCATGCTGGTATTAAATAAATATTTATGGACATCCTGGAACTGAACTTGACTTGACTTGCTGACTTCAGAAAGAATCAACTCTTGGTTGCGTGTTTTGAATGCATAACTAATTCCGATTGTTTGACCACAGTGTCATCCCATGCATGCATGGTTGGGAAAGAGTGCTTTCGTGCACCTCCAATATTTGTATTGCTTAGAAGCATTTCAACACGAAAGATCGAACCATGATTAAATGCTTTACACCTTTACAAGATGTGGTGGGGTGACACTCTCAGTGTTGTATGGTTTTATGATGTCAAATCGGTGTGATGGCGGTGACACTCTCATAGTTGTATGGTTGCGTGTTTTGAATGCATAACTAATTCCGATTGTTTGACCACAGTGTCACCCCATGCATGCATGGTTGAGAAAGAGTGCTTTCGTGCACCTCCAGGCTACAATATTTGTATTTCTTAGAAGCAGTTCAACACGAAAGATCGAAAGATCGAAGCATATACATATGGATAATGTCGTTAAGATTCGTTTCCCCGCATGTAAATATAATTGTCTATTTTCTAACTAAAATAACCCTCTTATATTCCTTTGGTATAAACTTATGAGTCGTATTATTTTTCGCTCTGTTTAAAATTCGCGCACCGATGGGTGCGTGAAAAATAATACTGCGCGAATTTAAATACGAGTAAGGTATATTGATATTTGAATTGAAAAGGTATAAATTGTGAACTTAAGAGTATATATCTTTTACAATAGTCCAGGAGATATTAGCCGACCTCTCCACCCCCAGAAGGCCAGGACTCAAATTCACCCACTAATTTTCTTTCTGAATGTCTCTAATTTTTTACGGTTCTTAACAAGAAAAAAAGTGGCCGCAGATATTCCAGAGAAGATGGCGTCCATCATGGCGGCCATTTTTTAGCTCACCTGAGACGAAGTCTCCGGTGGAGCTATAGTCATCACTCCTCGTCCGTCGTCCGTCCATCCACCCATCTAGCCGTCCGTCCATCCGTCAACAATTCTTTAAACATCTTATTCGTCGGAAACATAAGACCGAATGGGTTCATATTTGGTGTAGATGTTTCCTAGGTGAATCACATTCAAATTTGTTCAAATGAGGTCATCAGGTCAATTAGTTGAGAAAGCAGGGCCACAACTCTATTACTTCATAGCAATTCTTAGTACGACATCTTTTCCAGAACTGAATGGGTTCATATTTGGTGTGCATGCTCCCTAGGTGAATCACATGCAGGTCTGTTGAAATGAGGTCACCAGGTTGATTAGTTGAGAAATTAAGGCCATAACTCTATTCCTCCATAGTAATTCTTAGAATTACGTCTTCTCAAGAAACATTGGGCCGATTTAGCTTATATTTGGTACGGAGGGACCTTGGGCGAATGGGGTTCAGATTTATTCAAATGGGGGTCACTGTGTCAAATAGGGGCAGATCCAGGGACATAACTCTAAAAAAATATATTAATTTTTTGCATTTTGACCTTTGATTTTTTTAGACACATCACAGCTACATCACCCACCCCACCTCATGTCCCTGCCACACCACACTGTACCATACCATATTATCTCTGCCTAGTTCACCCCATTAAAATCCTTGTTTTGATCACAGCTGTAGGAGTAACACGATACATTGGCATTGCTCGGCAAAGCTGTTTGTCCAGTCATTAAAAACTAATTATCTCAATGTCAACACCTCTCCAATACATACTGGTAGCTGATAGTGGTTTCATGAATGGAATTTAATCCCATGTTTGTCTGTCCCAGATACAATTGTGTGCTCTGGTGGGGTCGATTCGTCACTTCTCAATGGAATTTTAATGAAATGGAATTTAATAATTTCCAATCGAGTGCCAACCATTCTCCGTGTCACTGGGCCACTCCCCATGAAATTAAGTCATTGTTTCGTCATATTACATCATATAATGCTTAAGTACGCTTCTAACCAATTATTTTAATTTTAATATTAATTAACAGTTCAAGTAGGTTGATTGTTTTTTCTCGCATTTCCTCCACGTGGGCCGCGATGCGTTTCGATTTGATTTTAATTGTTTCATGGTTCTTAAATAGTATATGTTATAAATATAAAAGTTGTGTAACTAAAATATAATTAAACGGTACTTCGCTTCACTCCCCTCTTTCGTTTTGGCCGATGTACGGTATGCAATACCAATTAACTTGACAAAGGTTCTTCCTTCCTGCACTCTATCCCTCTACCCCCGCCTTGAACAATATTTTTTCGGATCTAACATGTTATCCCCGTCTGCCAAATTTACCCTATATGGTATCTACCCTGATACCAAGGGTAAACTTCCTACTCCGAGGAAAAGACTTGATAAAAGCCTTTTAGGCTTGTTGTCTAATCCCCGTTTTGAATTTTATTATTACTTATGTCAATTTGTTTGTATGTATTACATGTTCTGTTCGAAATTAAATATTGTTTACACCAGATACAAATTACCTGTTTGACAGATAAAGTTTATTTTTACTATTAATATTAACCATTTCGTGACCAGAATTGTGCTTATGCATTCTCTTATGTATGCGAGTATCCCATGGGGAGCCTCCCATATAAAAGAGAATGCACTGGCTTTCAAGGTCATGGACATTTTGTTAAGTCAATGTAGTCAGCATTCAAATAAATCATGTCTGTCATATTCTCGCAGGGATGTCCCCACAGTGTTGGGGTGGGGTGATTTACATATATGTTCAATGAAATGTAATTTTTAAGCTCACCTGAGACGAAGCTATAATCATCACTTCTCATCTGCCACCTGTTCATATGTCTGTCCGTCCATCCATCTGTCAATAATTCTTTGAACATCTTCTCTAGATCATAAGACTGAATGGGTTCATATTTGGTGTGGATGCTAGGTGACTCACATTCAGAATTGTTGAAATGAGGTCACTCTGTCAAATGGTTTTGAAGCCAGGGCCATAACTCTTGCCCTCCATAGTAATTCTAACGACTTCTTCTCGTGTACCACCAGGTTGAGTGTGTTCATATTTGGTATGAAGGGTTATTGGGTGACTGGAGTTCAGATTTGTTCAAATGGGGTCACTTGTTTTAAATGGGGTCACATGGTCAAGGGGCCAAGCAAATGACAGTTTTCCTCTTAATATGCTTCCTTCACACGGACCATCAGGTCTATTTTTACTGATATTTATTATGAAGGGTTATTTGGTGTCTGGGATTCAAATTTATTCAGATGGAGTCACCAGGTTAAATAGGGTGGGACCAAGGACATAACTGTATGTCTCTAGAGTAATACTTAAAACGTCTTCTCAAGAGAGGTTGGACTATTTAGCTTACACATAGTATGGAGGATCCTTTAGTGACTGAGATTCAGATTTGTTAACATGGGGTCATCCTGTTAAGAAATGACGGGGCTATGGGGACTTAAGACTTTTGTGTCTAATAAAATCCTCAAAATACAAAATTCATTAAAACATCTACCTTGGAACTACCTGACTGATTAATCTGACATACATATATGGTGTTTTTTGGTCCATGGATAATTGGGATTCAAACATGTCTAAATGGTTTTATAAAAAGGCGCTTGTGAGATTGGGAATTTCCAACAATTGAGAAAGTTTGAGATGTCGGTTGTTGAAATTCCAACCTAAGACTTGGGAGTCTGGAGCCCGGTCAGGAGGGGACATGTTGAGCTGGGGGAGGGGGTGATCAGTAGTGTACAGTTGGTAATTTAAAGGTATTCACCGATCTACATACACGAAGCCTCTCTAGCCACATATCCTATTTAGATCTACTTCTTTTAAAGAGATTATGAAAAGTTCTGACTGTTGTGGTCTCCAGAGTCCCAGTCTTATCAGTCTTTGCAGTCTGGTGAGCGACCCCACAGTCATTGACTGTCTTGTTTAATATGCACCATGTCTCTTTGATCGCCGTTATATTAAAGATGATATCACACGCGGTCTTGTTTTCCGCCCGATTCGATATGCTAATATTTAACCCTTACAAATTAGCCAAAAATCCGACACCAGAATCCAATATGGCGGCCAAGATGGCCGCCGAAATGTGAAAAATATGCTATTTTTCTGACATTTCACCACCTTTCGTTTGTCTCTGGGAAAATATTGGCATCTTGGCGAGATGTTATACATTTATCGTATATTGCTGAAGACACTGGGACCATAATATACATTCGTTGTGTGATATTTTTGTCCGATATGACGTTTTCCCAAATGCCGGTATAATCCGGTCAAAACCGAATCGTCGCTAATAACGCGATGTATTGTTTCGAATCAATGAATGTTATTGCTATCATAACAACACCCATGCATATATATGTGCAGGAGATACTCGACCTAGGATCCCTCTTATAGATGAGTTGAGGAATATTCACCCAAATCCAAGATGGCGGCCAAAATGGCCACCAGAAATAGAAAAATTGCCGAAAATCGCTGATTTTAACATCAGTGAGCTAGCGTTATTGTCACGACAACTCCACACCCAAACTCCATACATCGCCCTCTACGTTATCACTGCGATATAGCACTGCCACAAGGATGGTACTTTGCAGACGATAATCTATTTTTACATATCGTCGCGGAACTATATTTAGTCACCTATTATCTTGTTTTGACCACCAAATTTTTTTTTAAGTTTGCAATAATGGTAATTATTTCGGTATTGATAAGAACAATATAAACTGAGCCAGACAGACAATTTTAATCCTAAAACATAAGAACTAAAAACACGTAAGAAATCCTTACCAATTAATGTCCTAAAGGCAGTGGTATCTCAGCGGAGCGATGGGAGATAACTCTGCCTGAGCAGCATAGCTGTGTCTGCGGTCCCGATTCCATATAGGACCCCTTCCCCTATAGGTGTGTGTATGTTTATGCCCCTATAGTTGGGCAACGCCCCATTTTCTATGCTTTGTATGTGTTTATGTATGGTCCCATAGCCTTCCAAAGTCTTACAAACTCCTCTTTTTTATGTATTATTAATTTTATAGGTTTAATTATTATATAACACTCCTCCTTTTTCTTAATTCCCCCCTTCCCACTCAATTTTATCTTCTGGAACATTCTAGTAAAATTCTCCAAAATATTCCCTCCTTCCCACGAAACTTTTCTTCTGGAATATTCTGGAAATTTTTGTTTTCTACAACATTCTAGTAAACCCATAATGTATTCGTGTAAAAATATTCATACCTGTATATGGCCCCTTTAAAATTTATACCTGTAACGCCAATAACCAATAAATGTTAATTTCACACACATGGTACAGCGATGCATTGGCTCTCATGCTATCATAGCATCTATCTATTTCCTGTTCTCCACACGCAGAATTTAAGCGGTAAAACTCATTTCTCAAATCTTCTGGCTCGAAATCCCTTCATAATTTCAATGGCATTACATACGGCCCCTTTAACATTTATACCTTTCGATAACTAATAAAGCTTATTGATCTCACAAAGTTATTAACTGTTAGTAAACACATTCCATGGGGCGTTCTTTCTCTCTAACAGAGCATCATGGAATATTCTATAATGGCAGGTTTACTCGATGCCTTTTCACAGATGTGCACTAAACACACCAGCGAAGCACTAAGTGTGTTTGTTTTCACAATGAAGTTATCTGGGAGTTTAAGCGTTCAAACACATTCGGCATACCTGTAGGTAATAACCATTCTAATGTGTAATTCATTCAACCTTATTATTCCGGGCCCACATATCATTTGCACAAACTGGGTAAGAAAATGTCTTTCTAAAAGGTTATGAAAAAGCCGACAAATTAAAACAATCTAGAATGTTGTAGAATACAAAAATTTCCAGAACAATAAAAATGTTCCAGAATAACATCAAATTAGTGTGGGCGTTTGAAAGTTCACTAGTATGTTCTAGAATAAAGATATATCTTATAAAACCATTGCAATCTTCATAACGCTGCACTTTCACTTATTTTTATGAGTTGTACGTTTCAATAATTAATTCAATTCAGGAAAGGATTCTTCATCTCTTGTCAGGTAAGTTTATAACTTTATATTTAAAAATTGAATACATGTAACGTATAACATTGTGCAGTTCATCATTGCATACAAAAAACATTTAATAACGCTCTTTAAAGCCATATAAAGCATATGCCAAAATCATAACTAATGCATCTCGAGCCTGGAAACATTTAATAACGCTCTTTAAATCATTTAATAAAGCTCTTTAAAGCCATATAAAGTATATGCCGAAATCATAATTATTGCATCTGGAGCCTGGAAACTTTTAATATATAACGTGTAAGCTCTTTCTAAATTATTGAACAAACATTTAATAACGCTCTTTAAATCATTTAATAAAGCTCATTAAATCCATATAAATCATATGCCGAAATCATAATTAATGCATCTCGAGCATGGAAGCATTTAATAACGCTCTTTAAATTATTTAATAACGCTCTTTAAAGCCATATAAAGCATATGCCGAAGTCATAATTAAAGCATCTCGAGTCTGGAAAATTTTAATATATAGTATGTAGGCTCTTTCTAAATTAGTGAACAATCATTTAATAACGCTCTTTATTTCTATATAACGTGTATAGAGCTAATAATGCACTGCACAATGTTATACGTCACATTTACTCACTCTTAAATACATTACCCATAGGGGAATTTCACAATCCTCTAAAACTATATAAATCCATAGCCTTTAATTATTTAAATTGTTTATTCCTTCGTTTGTCTCTTCTTTTGAGGACTGGATCTTTCTGGGCTCCTAGTGAGTCCGCGCCTCTCCCGTTCCCGCGGGCTCCACGGCTCTAGGAGCCACTCGATCGTTTCATCCGTCAATGACTGAAATGAAGAAGTAGCAAACATTAAAACGTGTTAAAATACATAGGCTATAAGAAGTCATAACCCCTTTTGAATCCAACTTTCCGTTGAATGGCAACAAGCCTTCGCTAAATCATGACAAAATTACCTATACTTATTCTGTGTCAATGCATTCTCTTATATATGCGATGTTTATATGAGGTTGACTATATATATTCTAAAGTTATATTTATAAAGCTATATGATGCTAACGGTCATGTTCACCAACGTCCACAGCCATTGCCATCGAGACTATAAATTGTTCTTTAAACACAATGAAATAAAGGCACTATAGTTCCTGACATTTTCTTGAATAATACCGCCCACATACTGACACTACATGTAACCCTGAGAGAGGATAATAACAACGCATATCTTCATTCTATAAAGACATTATCCTTTAGTCCATCCGACTGTTCTGGGGGAGTCTAGCATAGTATTATTCAGACAAAATTATACGTCTGCTCAAGTTGAATCAGAATGGCATCGAAACGGATGTGGATATACAATCTTACCATACCACAAACACCGACACGCATGACATTCTATATACGAAACATGCACCAGGTGTAGCGGTGGTGTATACCGTGGACCATTTCATTCCCACTACCATTGTGTATGTCCACAAACTAGCACCGCGAGTATTGTTCTTCTCTATTGGGAGCTATTCGACAAGACGACTGCAGGACCTCACACAGTTTGCTTAGGATCATGGCCAAGAAGTGTGGGTAGTAGGTACATTGTGGTCTTCTTCTTAGCAGATAGGTATCTGTCCAAGGGAATGAGACAACTAGAAACCTTCGAAACACCGCCGAAGGTGTCGACGTATGCCAATACGTTCGCTAAGTTTGTGAGTTGACGAACCATCTATTGAGAAGTGACTAGCTAACTGGTTCGCCAGGTGTGCACCTCGTTATTCCCATGGGGCATGAGACACATACATAGAGATGACCTTCTGTAAGCGTGTATACTGATCGACCATATGCCTTTCTAGTTCAAGATGAGGCACAAATTCCATATTTAGCAAATATTTTAAATCATAAGCTAGACACCGGAAAATGAATTCTTTGAAACGTTATGATTAGAGGGACCCTTCTCCTGGGAAGTGTTGAATACTTCGTCGGTGTGAGCGACCTAGTTTTATCAGACAAAGAAATGGAAGCTGGCCCAGATAATTATGAACGTAACGTGGCAAATCAGAATCTGTTATCAGGTAATTGTTCTAATATGACTATTCGGCGCAACTATATGGTTACGGCCATTATCAGCGCTAAGTGGACCATCGCGATATTAGTTGTAGGTTCTTGTCTTTCCAGAAGGATATGAGCTATGTTATGCGGTTTGATACGTGTTAAGTTGAACTAATAGATGGTTTATGTACGGTTTCGTCCATACATATCGATATTATGACAAAAAGTTGAAATTAGTATGTGAAAATATCGATTACCTTTTCAATTTATCAAATGTATCAATTGCCAAACTCAAATGAATACTTCATATCAATATTCCATATCAAGATGCAATGGTGGGTAGAAATCGCGAAACAATAACGCCCATCGTAAGAAAGTAAAGGAATGTAGGCGTGTTTTCAAATTTCGGTCGCCATTTTGGCTGCCATCTTCGATTTAGAAAACCATTTTTTGCATGAGATGTAAGGTAATTACTTCACCTCAGTATTTCCAACTCAACTGTATAAGCATGGGTGGAGTTCTCTCGACAATAATGCCCAATGATGTGAATATGAGGGAATTTCGGTGATTTTTCAAAATCTGTCCGCCATTGTGGGCGCCATTTTGGATTTGGGGGACTTTTATTTGGTTATGGTACAGTGACAGTTCTTCGCCTAAATGTTCCCAACCCAGAATAGTAATCAGGTGTGGAGTTGTCGTGACAATAACGCTCACTTTTGGCCGCCATTTTGGATTTGGATGAATATTCCTCAACTCAGGTATAAGAGGATCTCCTGCACATATATATGCATTGGTCCTGTTATGATCGCAATAACATTCATTGATTCGAAAGTTCGAAACAATATTTCGCGTTATTAGCGACGATTCGGCTTTGACCGGATTATACCGGCATTTGCGAAAACGTGATATCGGACAAAAATATCCTACAACGAATGTATATTATGATCCCAGTGTGTTCAGCCATATCGGATTTTTGGCCTATTTGTAAGGGTTGTATATTAACGAAATGAAAGCTGAAAACAAGACCGCATATGATATCAACTTTACTATAACGGCGATCAGAGACCTGGTGCATATAAAAACAATGGCCGCCATGATGGACGCCATCTTGTCTGGAGTCTCTGCGGCCACTTTTTATGTGTACCCATACCATGTATGGTACACATAATGCCGACGTCCGGATCAACCATCGTCCGTCGATCTGTCTGTATGTCTGTCCGTAGACACTTGCTATCCGATTCGATTACTCCAGTATTATTTTTATCGGATCGTGTTCAATTTTATGTGCATGTTTATGATGACACACATCACCTGTATAGTTTTGGTACCGATCGGTTGGTCGGTTTAGAAATGATTAAAGGTACTCAACCCGATAAAACTCCTCTCAATTACTATTTCAATGGCTTCGGGGGTCAAAAATATTTGATTCGAGTCGAGGAAGTCACCCATCAAAGCTCAGATTTGTTAGATATCGATTTTAGAAATCTATTATTTTTCATTATCGGGAATACTATCTGGCCCAGAACTCAGTCAAAATTGCGTTAAAATTACCACTTGGTTTTAGAGTTATTCATCCTTGTCTGTTTGAATAGATATGGAGTACACATCCAGAGCAGATTACGGCAGTTATTGGTACTCATCTCGAGAACATAACAAATTTGAAAAATCAATATCTAATAACTCTGAGCTTTGTTTGATGGGTTCCTCGACTCGAATCAAATATTTTTTACCCCCAAAGCCAAAGAAATAGTAATATAGGACCCTCTGATCGGATTGTTGTTGTTGGAATCTGTTGAGATGGGGACCCTCTTTACGGGTTGAGTACCTTTAACGGTTTCCATACATACCTGGTCATGTTCTATCCGATGCCATAACTCATATATTTTTTGACCCATTGTGTTCATATGTTATATACAGGTTGATGATGGCACATGGCTCACTCATATAGTTTTTGGTATCGATTGGTCGATCGGTTTAGAAAATAGTTAACCCTGCACACAAATGCTATCTGATGCATTTAAGTCAAACAATTTTCTTCTAATCTGCCTCATATTTCTTCCTAGGTCTTTCTTAGCACGTTCTTCATCTGTATGGATTTTGGTATTGTTTAGTTAACCCTTTCAAATATTGTTTTTAAATAGAAATCAACCAATCCAGGATGACTCAAACAATTTTCATCCGATCGACTCCAAATTTGGTATATCAAGTTCGAATATGGGTTTGGTCCGATATGTTTTAACAGAGTTATGGCCCTTTAAATCCATACCTGTTTGCCATGCACTGTAAAATTTGAAGAGAACACGACACATGACTGTGTTATTGGAATGAGACAGTTTATAGCTATGGACACCTGACAGTACTGGTGGCTGCATATTTGTTTATCATCTGTCAAACTCTGATTGATGACTCTTTATTCCAGTTCTGTTTTCTGTGTTGAAACAGGTTTATGGCATTAGTTGTTTACAGAGACACTGTTGTCATATCTTAGAAAAAAATTAATCCACACATTCCTTAGTTCCATCATATGATATCATTAAAATGATTCTCTACACACATCATATGGTCTTCTGGTGTTTTTTATTTTATCATTCTCCTATTCTATGTCCATGTTGATGGCGATCCACTTTTCACTTGCATGGATTTGGGATTAAAATTAACCCATTCGATAGACACATATTATCCGATAGACATACATTAAATTATCACTTTAACTTTGAGCCAATTTCAATCAGTGTTTCAATAAATGACCAATTGAATATTCATCATTAGAGGAAATGTCTTGTTTTGAAATTCCCTCAATTGCATTTGGGTTGCAGGATAATATTAACAGTGCTGGGATTCTGGAGACTGACTTATTGTATGGGTTTCTAAATCCAATGACATGCTTTTTATTGATTACTCTATGTTTATCAGTTCATTAGTTTGGGTAAGAATAACCCCTTACTATCCGATTTGATAACTCCAACACATAATGCCGACGTCCGGATCAACCATCCGTCGTTCTTCCGCCCGTCCGTCTGTCCGTAGGCACTTTACGCATGGTGCGATAACTCGAACATTTTCTATCTGATCGGAATCAAATTTTGTATATGAGTTTCTCAGACCATACGGAGTTATGGCCCTTTTTCGACTTAGAATTCATGCATGCTGCCATGTCTCAAAAATGGTGTATTTGATTACAACCATATTTGGTATGCGAGTTTCTCAGCCCAAAATACAGATCGAGAATATGGGTTTGATCCGATATTTTTTAATGGAGGTATGGCCCTTTTGCTGCATATATGGCGGTATGGTGAGGACAATAGGTTATTGTTATTCTATTGTTATTATACTTCAGCGCCGAGATCAAAGGAGATCAAAGGAAGTACCACGCCCCGCACCATATGACGTAACGATGCGTGGGTGTTTGAGAATGTATACACGCGTGGGTGTGGGTGTTTGAGAATGTATACGTCACAGGCATGCGGGGTCCTTGAGTATGGCTGTATACTTCACGAGCGTGGGTGCATGGCTCATTGAGAATGGATGTATACTTCACGCTCTTGGGCCCTTGAGAACGGTACTATGGCGAGGACAATGGACAATGGACATATGTTTGTTATATATGCACTATGTATATGTGTCATGTACCACATCATAATATGACTGAGAATAAAGGCAATCAATCAGATAACACTAAATTTCTAACTGTAGATATTGGAAGTTTATTGAGATTGTTTTATGTCAAAATATGTCTTGCGTTATTAAAATTGCATATTCTAATTAAATGTTATCTTATTGTTATATTTTCAGGGTCTCAACGAAAGGACAGTGGAGTTCATGTTGGATTTGGTGTGGAGTCCACTGGCCACGTCAACACCCGGGGAGAATTCACCAATGGCCAAGAAGCCGAAAAATGGAAATTAAAAAAAAAGTTTTATAACGGATTTACATTATATTATATGCTGAGGGTAACGTATCATAAACATAGTTATTCTGGTTGCAGGTGAATGTTATGTATGAGCCTATCACGCCCATTCTCAATGAGTCGGCCATTTTCGCTTCGCTGGGAATATAACGCATATTGACGCAATGTTACAATATATATGGCCCTAGTAATAAGGTGATGACATTGACTGGGTGGCGCATATATACGGAGCAGAATATATACACTACGTGTGAGACGCGTCCATGCATTAAATGCCTTCGGTGTCGAAAAATTCATATTTGTTCCATATAAACAGAAAGAATATTAAAATGTAGACCGGCTGTGTTCGCCTAATAAATACCATGATCATCGGGTAAACAGCACTCTATCATCAAGATGATGTTTTTTTTACCTAAACGAGAGCCTGATTGTGTTACAAAAGACAGCGCAATTGTACCATCTAATGACGCCCCAATGATATAAACGCTCATTATTAGTTCTGTATAAGGAATGCCACAACGAAGAACGCTCTTTATGTTTACCATCATAATATAAAACAAACACCAGGAACTGTAACGTTTTGTGCTTTGGTTTACGTAACGATGGATAAACGTATGACCAATAACATGCTTGAATAGATCGGTGATGTAATTTCCTAAGCGGAATTGGTAGTGTCATTGAGAATGAATTATGGAATTGGTAGTGTCATTGAGAATGAATTATGGAATTGGTAGTGTCATTGAGAATGAATTATGGAATTGGTAGTGTCATTGAGAATGAATTATGGAATTGGTAGTGTCATTGAGAATGAATTATGGAATTGGTAGTGTCATTGAGAATGAATTATGGAATTGGTAGTGTCATTGAGAATGAATTATGGAATTGGTAGTGTCATTGAGAATGAATTATGGAATTGGTAGTGTCATTGAGAATGAATTATGGAATTGGTAGTGTCATTGAGAATGAATTATGGAATTGGTAGTGTCATTGAGAATGAATTATGGAATTGGTAGTGTCATTGAGAATGAATTATGGAATTGGTAGTGTCATTGAGAATGAATTATGGAATTGGTAGTGTCATTGAGAATGAATTATGGAATTGGTAGTGTCATTGAGAATGAATTATGGAATTGGTAGTGTCATTGAGAATGAATTATGGAATTGGTAGTGTCATTGAGAATGAATTATGGAATTGGTAGTGTCATTGAGAATGAATTATGGAATTGGTAGTGTCATTGAGAATGAATTATGGAATTGGTAGTGTCATTGAGAATGAATTATGGAATTGGTAGTGTCATTGAGAATGAATTATGGAATTGGTAGTGTCATTGAGAATGAATTATGGAATTGGTAGTGTCATTGAGAATGAATTATGGAATTGGTAGTGTCATTGATAATGAATTATGGAATTGGTAGTGTCATTGAGAATGAATTATGGAATTGGTAGTGTCATTGAGAATGAATTATGGAATTGGTAGTGTCATTGAGAATGAATTATGGAATTGGTAGTGTCATTGAGAATGAATTATGGAATTGGTAGTGTCATTGAGAATGAATTATGGAATTGGTAGTGTCATTGAGAATGAATTATGGAATTGGTAGTGTCATTGAGAATGAATTATGGAATTGGTAGTGTCATTGAGAATGAATTATGGAATTGGTAGTGTCATTGAGAATGAATTATGGAATTGGTAGTGTCATTGAGAATGAATTATGGAATTGGTAGTGTCATTGCGAATGAATTATGGAATTGGTAGTGTCATTGAGAATGAATTATGGAATTGGTAGTGTCATTGAGAATGAATTATGGAATTGGTAGTGTCATTGAGAATGAATTATGGAATTGGTAGTGTCATTGAGAATGAATTATGGAATTGGTAGTGTCATTGATAATGAATTATGGAATTGGTAGTGTCATTGAGAATGAATTATGGAATTGGTAGTGTCATTGAGAATGAATTATGGAATTGGTAGTGTCATTGAGAATGAATTATGGAATTGGTAGTGTCATTGAGAATGAATTATGGAATTGGTAGTGTCATTGAGAATGAATTATGGAATTGGTAGTGTCATTGAGAATGAATTATGGAATTGGTAGTGTCATTGAGAATGAATTATGGAATTGGTAGTGTCATTGAGAATGAATTATGGAATTGGTAGTGTCATTGAGAATGAATTATGGAATTGGTAGTGTCATTGAGAATGAATTATGGAATTGGTAGTGTCATTGAGAATGAATTATGGAATTGGTAGTGTCATTGAGAATGAATTATGGAATTGGTAGTGTCATTGAGAATGAATTATGGAATTGGTAGTGTCATTGAGAATGAATTATGGAATTGGTAGTGTCATTGAGAATGAATTATATGCGTGTTTGATAGGTGACCAAATTCATACTTTTGTACGTGTTGCAATATATGTTTGCAGAATACCGTCGGTTCGGTGTGGCTATAACTGACAGGTAACCATGACTATGTTAAATTAAGATGGCATATTCTGTAACATTGTTATGATGCCCCCATCTTGTCTCATTGCATTCACCTGCGCGATAATGATTTTATGATACATTGGGAGCCTGGGAGGTTATACATTTCCCCAACCTGACAGTAAAATTGTTGTTTACTGTGCATCTTTTACAATGTAAACATAACACCCATGTACCGACGACTTTATACTCACAGTGACGTTGGATTGACGCGTTTGGGATATATGATTCTTGTAAAGGTAAAAATGCATTCGCTTTTTTACAACCTGCTATAGATCCGGTACGGGGTTACATGTATATATTATCTTTTTTATTATAATCATACTATATGACTATTGTATATAACTCTGTTTCTCAATATCCGTTACATGTAATTTCCATGTGTTTATTTGGATGAGAGAATAAAGCATATCTATCCGGTCAAAGATTAAAGGTACTCAATCCGTAAAGAGGGTCCCCATCTCAACAGATTCCAACAGCAACAATCCGATCAGAGGGTCCTATATTACTATTTCTTTGGCTTTGGGGGTAAACAAATATTTGATTCGAGTCGAGGAACCCATCAAACAAAGCTCAGAGTTATTAGATATTGATTTTTGAAATTTGTTAATTTCTCGAGATGAGTACTAATAATTGCCGTCAATTTTGAAACCTGCTCAAGATGATTAAACCAAAACTCTATTCAAACAGACAATGATTGATAACTCTAAAATCAAGTGGTAATAATCACGCAATTTTGACTACGTACTGGGCCAGAAAGAATTCCCGATAATGAAAAATAATAGATTTCTAAAATCGATATCTAACAAATCTGAGCTTTGATGGGTGACTTCCTCGACTCGAATCAAATATTTTTGACCCCCGAAGCCATAGTAATTGAGATGAGTTTTATCGGATTGAGTACCTTTAAACTATACACAGACGGTGCTTTCTGTAATCTTACTTAAGCCATATGAAATGTGAAATCTCAATTAAAAAATAATTGCTAAATGTCTGCAAACATGGCTGGCACCTCCCCCATCGAACGTGCGTATATAAACTGAATCTTTTGTTTCCAGGAAGCATTTTTTTTCACAGTATTATATGCTAAGAGTGCATGTTACTATGGAATCGCCACCCGCCAAAAAAACAAAACAAAGAGTGGGCACGCCAGAAAGTGTGGGTTCAGGAGCCATCACGGATAAACCAGTGTGCGATGACGTTCAGTTTTGCAACGTAAGTACTATTTTTCTATTTATTGGCGTATATTTAACAAAATAATTCTTGGTACTAAAAAAGTGCCAAATTGTTCTATTTTAGAAAATATCCCCCCCCCCCCAGCCCACTGTACACCCCTTAATGCTAAAATTTAGCTTGGAAGCTGAGCCACGCCTAACTGTTTTATAATATGCATTAAAGGTACTCAACCCGTAAAGAGGGTCCCCATCTCAACAGATTCCAACAACAACAATCCGATCAGAGGGTCCTATATTACTATTTCTTTGGCTTTGGGGGTAAAAAATATTTGATTCGAGTCGAGGAACCCATCAAACAAAGCTCAGAGTTATTAGATATTGATTTTTGAAAATTCTTATGTTCTCGAGATGAGTACCAATAACTGCCGTCAATTTGGTAACCTGCTCGAGATATTACGCCAAAATTCTATTCAAACAGACAAGGATGGATAACTCTATAATCAAGTGGGTAAAAATAACGAATTTTTGACATTCTTCTGGGCCAGAAAGAATTCCCGATAATGAAAAATAATAGATTTCTAAAATCGATATCTAACAAATCTGAGCTTTGATGGGTGACTTCCTCGACTCGAATCAAATATTTTTGACCCCCGAAGCCATTGAAATAGTAATTGAGAGGAGTTTTATCGGGTTGAGTACCTTTAAAATGAAAATTTTACACTTTTTTCCTCATTATTACATTCTGGACATTGTGTTTAGCAACGTATATACTATTTTTCTATTTATTGGTATCTATTTAACAAAATAATTCTTGGAAAAGGTACTAAAACAGTGCCAAAATATTTCCCCCAGCCCACTGTACACCTTAACGCTAAAATTTGCTTTGCAGCTGTAAAACCACGCCTAACTATTTTATAATGTGCATTAAAATGAACATTTTGACACTTTTTTCTTCATTATTACAGGTCCGAAGAATTTTATGGCCTGTTAAAATTGAGGCCATCGACACGGAAACGGAGACGCTGTCCATAGAAAACGTGAGTTTAAAACAAAATACTTTTTCCCGCTTGATTTTGAAACTTTCAGTATATTTCAAGACGTATTAAGATTATAACCATATTTGGAAGTCATGTAGCGACGTGCTTTAGGAAACACTCTAAGGATTTTCAAATGTCTGGATTTCATATAGATTTAGTTATACAAAGTTTACGCGCGCATGTAAAATTTTTAATTTTTCCGCCCTTTTCCCGTGTGATTTTGAAAAGTTCACATTATTTCAAAACGTATTAAGATTATAACCATATTTGGAAGTCATGTAGCGACGTGCTTTAGAATTTTCAAATGTCTGGATGTCATATAGATTTAGTTATACAAAGTTTACGCGCGCATGTAAATGTAAACAGATTTAAGACATCAAACGTAACTGGCTTATGAATGTGTTTACAATATTTTAATACGAAGTCTGAGTGATATTTAGACATGCATATCTGTCGATATACAGGAATGCTATGAAAAGAGTTTGAAGGAAATTGGAAAACCTCTGAAAAACGAGGAACCTGTACCACAAAACGTGTAATCAAGTAAAAACAATTTTTTTTGCAGAATGAAACTATTCTTTGGGGCGTAGATATACCTGAGAGCTCCTTGGAAGAGGAGAGTGAAGAAGAAGAAGAAGAAGAAGAAGGAGAAGAAGAAGAGGAAGATGAAACTGGTGTTTAGGTGTTTATGACGGGAATGTACGTATATTGTTTGTGTTAACACTATATAAGACATTTATGTCAGAAAAATAAGAATGATTGACAAAAAAAAGTGGGGGTCGCTTTTGTTTTGTTAAGAGAGGGAGGGGGTATTTTAAAATTTCCACAAAAAACCCTAATGTACTTGTTGAAATTAACATAAATTTATTCAGCTGAAATAAGAATTTAAATTAAACCTATGCATTAAAAAAGATAGCAGATGAGCATAGTTATAAATAGATCGAACATGATAAATAACAATAACGTCTCTTTATATTACAGCGCCGTTTAAAGGTACTCAACCCGATAAAACTCCTCTCAATTACTATTTCAATGGCTTCGGGGGTCAAAAATATTTGATTCGAGTCGAGGAAGTCACCCATCAAAGCTCAGATTTGTTAGATATCGATTTTAGAAATCTATTATTTTTCATTATCGGGAATACTATCTGGCCCAGAACTCAGTCAAAATTGAGTTAAAATTACCACTTGATTTTAGAGTTATCGATCCTTGTCTGTTTGAATAGATTTGGAGAACACATCCAGAGCAGATTACGGCAGTTAGCAGTACTCATCTCGAGTTTATAACAAATTTCAAAAATCAATATATAATAACTCTGAGCTTTGTTTGATGGGTTCCTCGACTCGAATCAAATATTTTTTACCCCCAAAGCCAAAGAAATAGTAATATAGGACCCTCCGATCGGATTGTTGTTGTTGGAATCTGTTGAGATGGGGACCCTCTTTACGGGTTGAGTACCTTTAAGTGATCGGACGGTGAGGGAGTTGACTGTATTTTTATATTACAGCGCCGTTTAAGCGATCGGACGGTGAGCTAGGGAGTTGCTGGAGCCGTGGCTGTCCGAAGAGGAAGAGATATAAACTGAACTCCTTATACATAATTAAAGGATCAAAAGTTTTTAAACTTTGTTCATTATTCTGATGGATTTATACACAAAGGCATACCGGAGCAGCATGTAGGCGTCTGTGGCCTCATTTTCATATGGGACCCCTTCCCCTATAGGTGTGTATGTCTATATGCCCCTATATATAGTATGGCAACGGTGATAAAATCACATGACTGAAAATTTACAGGAAATAAAGAATGGTGCAAAATACTTGAAAAATTAATATAATAATTAAATGAATATATATATGTTTTTGACTCTGTATTTACATATGGTATTTTTATTCAACAGATACCGAGACAGCTGTGGCCTGTAAGAACAAGGGCGGAGCGCAGAAGGGCGGAGGAAGACCCTGATAGTGTAAGTATAATTATAAATATGGGAAATTTATCCCCCTTTTTAATGAATGGTTTAATAATGTGATGAGTGCATTTTGAGGGTAACCAGTGATGGAATTTAACTGTTTTGTTAGCCAATAAGTTTTAATGATTTAGGCGGAAAAATTTGGCTTGTAACTATTGGTGGGAAATATGTTAATAATTGAAAATGGGTTATGACTTGTTTATGGGGTGCCTCGCATATATAAGAGAATGCACTGCCACTGGATGTTTAATTCCGTATTAGATGCCCTCGCGAGAGGGTTAATTATGGATGAGAAGAGAAAGTGTGTTTAAAAACTCATATAAACATCGCATATATAAGAGATTGCACTGACACGGTATGTTTAATTACGTATTATCTACCATCGCGAGAGGGTTAATTATGGATGAGAAGAGAAAGTGTGTTTAAAAACTCATATAAACATCGCATATATAAGAGAATGCACTGACACAGAAGAGTTATAGGTAATGTGTAATGATTTAGTGAAGGTTTGTTGCCATTCAACGGAAAGTTGGATTGAAAAGGGGTTATGACTTCTTATAGCCTTTGTATTTTAACACGTTTTAATGTTTGCTACTTCTTCATTTCAGTCATTATCTGATGAAACGATCGAATGGCTTTTGGAGCCCGCGGGAGCGGGATAGGAGAGGGCTCACTGGGAGCCCAGAAAGATGCTCCCCTCCTCCGAAGAAACAGAGGAAAGAATAAACATTGAAATACAGTTACACCATTAAATGATATGGATTTATATAGTTTTACTGGATTGTGAAATTCCCCTATGGGTAATGTATTCAAAAGTGAGTAAATGTGACGTATACCATTGTGCTGTTCATTATTAGTTCTATACACGTTATATAGAAATAATGAGCTTTGGTTGTTCACGAATTTAGAAAGAGCCTATATATTTAAAGTTTCCAGAATCGAGATGCGTTAATTATATGATTTCGGCATATGCTTTATATGGCTTTAAAGAGCGTTATTGAATGTTTTAAAGAGCCTATATTTAAAGTTTCCAGGCTCGTGATGCATTAATTATGGTTTCGGCATATGCTTTATATGGATTTAAAGAACGTTATTAAATGTTTACAGGCTCGTGATGCATTAATTATGGTTTCGGCATATGCTTTAAATGTTTTAAAGAGCCTATATTTAAAGTTTCCAGGCTCGTGATGCATTAATTATGGTTTCGGCATATGCTTTGTATGGATTTAAAATGCTTTATTAAATGATTTAAAGAGCTTTATTAAATATTTCCAGGCTCGGGATGTATTAATTATGATTTAAATGGATTTAAAGAGCGTTATTAAATGTTGTATGCAATAATGAATTACACAATGCTATACGTTACATTTATTCAATTTGTATAAGTGTGGTGGCAGTCGGCGACTAAACCAATTATTATTAAATTTAGTGCCCACCCCTCCCAATCTCTCAATCAAAAGACAACAATTTGGCGTTGTTAAAGCGCACAATTTGATTCCTTGTATAATGAAGAAGAATATATATCAATTTGGTGGAGATCGGCGCTAAAATTAGTTTTTCAATTTTGGTGCCCCTCTCCCCTTCCGTGCATCCCTGACTCGAACGACGCCACTTTTAAACCACACCATTGGTTTTTTCATATCATGGGTTTGGCGTTGTTAAATCGCACAATTAGATTCCTTATATCATGAAGAAGAATATATATCAATTTGGTGGAGATCGGCGCTACAATTAGTTTTTAAATTTGGTGCCCCTCTCCCCTTCCGTGCATCCCTGACTCGAACGACGCCACTTTTAAACCACACCGTTGGTTTTTTCATATCATGGGGATGATTATATATGAGTTTGGTGGAAATCGGCGACAGAAAAAAAATCTGCCCTCCCCCTTCCGGGCACCCCTGACGCGAACGGCGCGACTTTTGCCATATTTAAACCACACCATTAGATTTCTCATATCATGGGGATTATTATATATAAGTTTGGTGGCCATCGGCGACAATTTTTTTTCTGCCCCTCTCCCTTTTCTGCCCCTGACAACAACGGCGTCACTTTAGAAAAATCTAACCCTGACCATTATCTTTCTCGTAAAAAGCTACTCCTAGTAGACCCCTTTGGCATCATCTAGATGGTCCCCTGTGAATTTCTATAGAACACAGACAGACAGACATTCGCAAATATAGATATAGATTAAAGAGCGTTCAGCGTAATAATTCTTTGTTCACAAATTTATATCTTAGAAAGAGCTTCCAGGTTCAAGATACAGTAATGAACATTTTGGCATATGATTTTTATATAGTTTACGACTGTATATAGAATTAAAGAGCGTTCAGCGTAAAAGAAGTCATAATCACAAATTTATAACATATAGAGCTAATAATGAATGGCACAATGTTATATGTCACATTCACTCAATTTTAAATGTAAAGTTATAATCTTACCTGACAAGAGATCCAAAGAGTCCTTTACTGAATTGAAATTATTTTCAAACATTCAACTCGTAAAAATAAGTGAAACTGCAGTGTTATGACGATTGCCATGGTTTTATATGATATAGCATTATTCTAGAACAAACAAGTGAACATTCTAGGCCCACACTTATTACTTCATGTTAAGATATTTGATGTTATTCTGGAACTTTCTACATCTGGAATTTTCTAGATTGTTTTTTAATTTGTAATTTTGAGCTATTTCATAGGCAGCTAGAAAGGCATTTTATTTTCTTAGCCAATATGTGCAAATGATATGGACCCCTGAATGGTTTTTATTCAAATTAGTTCTGGCGGAGGGTCAACTGGTCTGAGTTTTCGGTAAGGCGGGTAGGAATGGTGATTATGTGGGCATATAGCGACAGCTTATGCCACTAAATACTCAAACTATACGAAATTTCCTTCAAAAGTGGTCGATTTCTTATTTGCCATCCCCCCAGGATATCTGTTGGTGGTCAACCGAGGGTCAACTGGTCCGGGTTTTCGGTAAGGCGGGTAGGAATGGTGATTATGTGGCCGTATAGCGACAGCTTGTGCCACTAAATACTCAAACTATACGAAATTTCCTTCAAGTTCAAAATTGGTTGATTTCTTATTTGCCATCCCCCCAGGATATCTGTAGATGGTCAACTGGTTCGGGTTTTCGGTAAAGCGGGTAGGAGTGGTGATTATGTGGGCATATAGCGACAGCTTGTGCCACTCAAACTATACAAAATTTCCTTCAAAATTGGTCGATTTCTTATTTGCCATCCCCCCAGGATATCTGTAGGTGGTCAACCGAGGGTCAACTGGTCCGTGTTTTCGGTAAAGCGGGTAGGAGTGGTGATTATGCGGGCATAAAGCGACAGCTTGTGCCACTCAAACTATACAAAATTTCCTTCAAAATTGGTCGATTTCTTATTTGCAATCCCCCCAGGATAGTTGTAGGTGGTCAACCGATGGTCAACTGGTCCGGGTTTTCGGTAAGGCGGTATAATTGGTGATTATGTGGCCATATAGTGACAGCTTGTGCCACTAAATACTCAAACTATACGAAATTTCCTTCAAAATTGGTCGATTTCTTATTTGCCATCCCCCCATGATATCTGTAGGTGGTCAACCGAGGGTACACTGGTCTGGGTTTTCGGTAAAGCATGTAGGAGTGGTGATTATGTGGGCATATAGCGACAGCTTGTGCCACTCAAACTATACAAAAGTTCCTTCAAAAATGGTCGATTTCTTATTTGCCATCCCCCCAGGATAGCTGTAGGTGGTCAACCGATGGTCAACTGGTCTGGGTTTTCGGTAAAGCAGGTATAATTGGTGATTATGTGGCCATATAGTGACAGCTTGTGCCACTAAATACTCAAACTATACGAAATTTCCTTAAAAATAGGTCGATTTCTTATTTTCCATCCCCCCAGGATATCTGTAGGTGGTCAACCGATGGTCAACTGGTCTGGGTTTTCGATAAAGCGGGTAGGAATGGTGATTATGTGGGCATATAGCGACAGCTTGTACGTGCCATTCAAACTATACGAAATTTCCTTCAAAATTGGTCGATTTCTTATTTGTCATCCCCCCAGGATATATGTAGGTGGTCAACCGGTCTGGGTTTTCGGTAAGGCGGGTAGAAATGGTGATTATGTGGCCATATAGTGACAGCTTGTGCCACTAAATACTCAAACTATACAAAATTTCCTTCAAAACTGGTCGATTTCTCATTTGCCACCCCCCCAGGATATATGTAGGTGGTCAACCAAGGCTCAACTGGTCTGGGTTTTCGGTAAGGCGGGTAGGAATGGTGATTATGTGGACATATAGCGACAGCTTGTGCCACTAAATACTCAAACTATACGAAATTTCCTTCAAAATTGTTCGATTTATTATTTGCCATCCCCCCAGGATATCTGTAGGTGGTCAACTGGGCCTAAATACCAGGAAGCCGGTAGAAGTCATCATTATAAGGTATTGTGATGCTATGATATGTTTTCTTTTCTTTAAAATACCATCGGATGGCAAATAGCGCATATTGATAGAATCGCTATTTGCCATCCGATGGCGAATAGCCACTGCCCAGTTTATCACCTAAAATTGCGTTTTAAATATTTACAATTAAACTTATTTAGGACAATGGTTTCTATGAGGTGTTAGGGTTGATTTTTCTTTACGGCGATTTTACTAGAATGCGAGAATGCCTAGGATGTCTGAGTGACTTATCAATTTCACGAATCCGAATGAGTCATAAAATTACATGATTATTGAAAATTTACACACTTTATAGAAAATGTAAACATGAGACATTAAATTAGTAAAATGGTGGGTAAATAAATTACTCTGCCAGCAGAGAAAAATTACTCGAAATAAGCAATGAATATTTTGTTATTGCCTCTGTGTTTATATATCATAGTTTTATTCAACAGATCCAGAGACAGCTATGGCCGGCGAGGACCAGAGCGCAGAAAAGGCAGGCCGAGGAAGGCTCAGATAGTGTAAGTATTATTGGACTACTTAAAATTATTGAATTTGCCTTTTCTGGTTAATGAATGCTTTAAGAATGTGATGAGTGCCTTTTTTGGGATAAACTGTGATGATTTGGAATGATTTAAGTGTTAAACTTTTTGTTAAAAGATTTATTAATGATTCAAAATGGGGGAAATACAGAGGACTTCTTTTTATTAAAAGACTATGTACATGTAGTTTAACAAGTTTTTAATGTTTCGCACATCTTCATTTCAGTCCTTATCAGATAGAATTACAGAATGGTTTTTGGAACCATGGAGTCCCGAGGAGAGGAGTGGACTCGAATGCAGTTGTAAAACGAAGAAGGGAACAATAAACACTATGAGAATAAAGGATTTAAATGTGGATTTCTCTCATTTTACTGGATTATAAAATTCCCCTATGGGTAATGTATTTAAGATTTAATTCGTGAATGTAACCTATTACGATGCTTTGAAATTACAACGCTACATACACGTTATATATAATTAAAGAGCGTTCAGCATAAAAGACCATAAAGAGCGTTGATTTAAAACACCACTTGATTGATGTGATGTATCATTACACAAAAACCCATACATTTATTTTTGTATCGTATGAGCGACTAAACGGACCCCAATAATCGACTGTGTCAGAGATGGAACAAATGATTATGTATCACAATTTAAACTGCAAAGATTTGTTGAAAGGGTTTTTTTTCACAATGCGAGGAACTGCCCAACATTGTTGCGCGATTTGCTCCAAATATATACTTTTGTTAAATTCTCCACCATGTGGTTATTTTTCCTAATCCCTCCAAAATGTCTAGGACCCTTACAGCATGTTAAATGTTGTAATTATTATGATTTGAATACATGTTTTCTGTACCATATAATTTTCACCTGTATTTTGGAGTACAAATATAGATGTAATTTTAACTAACATATTTAATTTTTTTTTTTTTAATAATTTTTTTTTTTTTTCAGGAGTTGAACAAAAACGGGACAGAGGGAGTACAGATTGCCCTGACAATTAAAGGTCGCAGAACATATTAAATAATTAATATTTCACCAATGTTTGTTATAAATAAAACCTTCGGGGAAAGATATTTCTAATACCTTGTATGTATTTATATTCTGTATAATAAATTTAATCTTATGATATATATTTTTTCTGAATAACATACAATTTTTTGCTCACCTGAGACGAAGTCTCCGGTGGAGCTATAGTCATCACTCCTCGTCCGTCCATCCATCTGTCTGTCCATCCATCAACAATTCTTTGAACATCTTCTTCTCTAGATCCATAGGACCGAATGGGTTCATATATAAGGAAGGGATTTACACGACTGCCTCCACATCTTAAAATGATCAGTGGGACCTAATATACATATGTACCAAGTTTCATGCTTTTCTCACAATGTTATCAATTCTGGTGTTTTTTGTCACATATCGCTTGCACTAATATGCCCTATCACTAACTCGCTGCCATTTTGGATCCACCAGGTCTGTTTCCGTGGTTTTACTTAAATTTCCATATATGGAAGTCATGAATAATTCAAAAGCTCCATATATGGAAATGCTACTCCAAAGCTTTGACCTGTAGCACTGAAACCACGGAATCGGTGATGGATGAATTTATGAAACTACGGAACCGGACCTGGTGGATCCAAAATGGCCACGAGTTAGTGATAGGGCATATTTGGTGTGGATGTTCCCTAGGTGACTCACATTCAGATTTGTTCAAATGAGGTCACTGAGTCAAATAGTTGCGAAGCCAGGGCCATAACTCTTTCCCTTCATAAAGTTTTTTCCTGCCCCACCCACACTGGAATAACAACTACAAATGAGATTTGATATATTTTATTAAAGGAAAATGACTCAGGACGGCCTGGGCGGGCCTAGATCATAGTACACATGAATTTATATGTCAAATTCACAATGCAATGAACAAATGGCAAATGAAACAATGTCAACCTTCAATCAGATCAGCGAGAAAATAAATAAAACATTTTTCATCAGTGTTTTCATTGCAGATTTTAGTATTTTGGTGGACATTTGCAGAACTATATTTTTGTTGACCAAACAACATAAAACAACATAAATATTACTTAACAACATTTGCAATAATCTGACAGATATAAACACTGAATACTGATTCATCTTTTCAGACATTATGTTGTTTTATGGTGACTTTTCCTCTAAAAAAAAAAATTTTTTGCAGACATTCATGATTTCAGATAGTAGACCGAGTGTAGACCCTAGTTGGTATAATAAGATAGATAATGCAATGGGTTTTTTGCAAATACTTCCTGTCAAAAAGTGACATGACAAATTGGTTGGTTTTTTTTTAAACCACCTTTTTTTTACATAATTCAAACATATCTCTCATATTGTGAGGGTAAACATGTGTTGGTTATGAAGAATAATTATTTCTTTCCCTTCAAATTGACAGTCAGAAATTGAGATTTATTGAAAACTCACGAATGGGGCGCCTCCTTAAAGATATAATATGTACTTGTTCGGGTGCGTGAAACTGATAAGTTAGTATTCAGGTGCTATGCCAACTGGAGGAATGTACCATTCTACTGACATCACTGAAAATCTCAAGCAAATCGACCGTAAAACTCCATAGGAAACATTGTCTGAACTGCGCTAAATTGTAAACATTTACTATTCGAATCGGGACACTTCTATCGGCGATAAACTAAAAATAACGAAAACGATTTCGCCATCGGCAGTCACTGCATTTAATTATTATATAAGAATGACGGTGTGTGTTGTCAATTTAGATATAATATTTGTAAAATTAACTACTTTGAACAAGATTATTCTCCATTTCTATTTGATCACCCAAGCGGAGTGTTTGACATCACTTTAACCACTATATAAAACTATCCATTATTATTAATATATCCCATAAATGACAAAGGCAATAGCATTTGTTTCGGGAAATATATATTCTGTTTATATAACAATACAAACACATCATTCATAAAATCTATAAAACAATTACTGTATCAAGCATGGAAATATATATTCTGTTTATATAACAATACAAACACATCATTCATAAAATCTATAAAACAATTACTGTATCAAGCATGGAAATATATATTCTGTTTATATAACAATACAAACACATCATTCATAAAATCTATAAAACAATCAAGTCTGGAAATAGTGTGTCTGACATTTGCAGAATGAGGTCCCCAGAGGGTGAGTTTAGTGATGCTACCTCACACAGCAGGCTAGACTAACCAAATTCACCCTCTCAAGACCTCATTCTGCTTAGGCCTCAACTGTTATGGGAGACCTAGGATCAGACTGAAGTTCCCCAGTTTAAGTTGGTGATTATGAATTTTATCTGATGCAAATTAGGGTATATAGAAACTGTATAGAAGGGGAAAAACTAAAAACAATGTTAATTTGAGACTATCAATACTTCCCAGAAGATGAGGCCTTAGCAGAATGAGGTCCCCAGAGGGTGAAATTTCATGAGAATGGGATCGGGGATAGGGTGCCAGAAAAATATTTTTGCTGCAAAATTCCACCAACCTTTTATATAAGCAGACCCACGTCTTATATGTAGGCATCTCCGTGGTTCTTCGGAGTCAGGGATTGGGTGAAATTTGTGATGCTAGCCCACTGGTGACCTCAGAAAATGTCAGACACACTATTTCCAGACTTGTACTGTATACATGTATATACAGTAATGCCCTAAATAATCGACTCCTTAACCACAGAAGAATTATGGGTAATTTTTCAGGATTTAGTCGGAAATATGGCTTGTTGCCAGAGCTTTCCGATGAATGGCAACAAGCAATATTTCCAACTAAATCCTGAAAAGTTACCCATAATTCCACTGTGGTTAAGGAGTCGGCATTACTGTAGTGATAGGAGAATCTATTTAATGCAATGAAACGTTAATCCTATATACATAGCTGTCAACTCTCCCTTCTAAGTTCATTTTTTTGTTGTAGAAATGTCTTTGTTTTGTCATATACACCTAGAAATATAGCTCCACCAATAGAAATCCACAGAACACGCGGAAGAATTCCTGAGAACAACCTGTAATTAAAAAGAGTAATTTAACCAAATGTAGACTATATAGAAAATACCTACAGTTTTTGTTTGAATACCGAAATATCTCATGAGTGTCTGGAAAGAAATATCAAATTTTCACGAGTGGCTACAAGCTGCGAGTGAAAATTCTATATTTCTTTCCAGACACGAATGAGATGTTTCAGGTACTCAAACAAAAACCTAGGTATTCATTTTATTATATGCACTTTATTAATGCTCAAAGTTGCTAAATTATGCGGCATTTTTACTTGCAATAGTACAGCAAATTAACCCTTTGAGTGCCAGGGGCCGATCTCACCGGCCCTAAACCTACAAAATAAGTCTTATAAAGAATATAAGAATAAATTATTAAAATTGTAAAAAAAAAAAGGCCAATGCATTCTCTTATATATGCGAGGCGACCTATGGTCGACTCGCATATATAAGAGAATGCATTGGCACAGGGTATATGGGTTGATTCAAAAATCGACCTGGCACTCAAAGGGTTAAACAATACTCGGAAAAATACTAATAATCATAAGTGCATAATTACCCAGATAAAGCAACAAGACTCATGCAAAGAAATGTAACATGGAAATTGAAACTAACAAGTCTCAGTGTCATCACAGATGAAATATATAAATCCCACTGCATGGTGCATAATCAGTTGCAGCTAGCCAATCAAAACATGCTGACGACACTTAATGAATCGATAATTAGTTGTCAAGACTGTCTGTTTCAACATTGCACGCATGTGTTTTTCTTCGGAAAGTTTTTTGCTTGTTTTACTTCTGCCTTCTATTTATGGTGGTTCTCTTGTGAAATGACGGATTAAAGGTACTCAACCCGTAAAGAGGGTCCCCATCTCAACAGATTCCAACAACAACAATCCGATCGGAGGGTCCTATATTACTATTTCTTTGGCTTTGGGGGTTAAAAATATTTGATTCGAGTCGAGGAACCCATCAAACAAAGCTCAGAGTTATTAGATATTGATTTTTGAAATTTGTTATAAACTCAAGATGAGTACTGCTAACTGCCGTAATCTGCTCTGGATGTGTTCTCCAAATCTATTCAAACAGACAAGGATGGATAACTCTAAAATCAAGTGGTAATTTTAACACAATTTTGACTGAGTTCTGGGCCAGATAGTATTCCCGATAATGAAAAATAATAGATTTCTAAAATCGATATCTAACAAATCTGAGCTTTGATGGGTGACTTCCTCGACTCGAATCAAATATTTTTGACCCCCGAAGCCATTGAAATAGTAATTGAGAGGAGTTTTATCGGGTTGAGTACCTTTAAAGTAAATGTTTGTTAGTTAGTGAGACTATGGATACTTTCCAGAAGATGAGGCCTAAGCAGAATGAGGTTCACAGAGGTTGAATTTTGTGATGCTTGCCTGCCATGCGTGATTGTGTCACTAAGTTCACCCTCTGGGGACCTCATTCTGCAAATGACAGACACACTATTTCAAGGCTTTCCACAGAACCTTGTACCCCATTAGGCCAATATAAATAAAATTATAGATTTACTCCAACTTTTTCAGAAAAATGGGGCGGGAGGGCAAATTTTATTTTGAATATTTTTTCCCTAACATAAATGATCATGGTCAGTTCTAGATATGGAAGCGGTATCCTATTAAAAATACAAGGTGATTTAGATTGTCAATTTAATAAAAAATAAACTGATTAATCGGTCATTGAAATGTAATTTGACAGTTAAGACATGAGAAAATGAAAATGAAATTATACAAATGAAAAAAAAATATTGAGGGAATAAAAAGGGATGTAAATCTAGCAATTTTGTTTATATTGCCTTAATATATTGGGGTTTAATTAATGATTAATTCAATTAACATGAATTATTTAAGCTAAACTTACCCTGGATACCCTTTCTGGGAGTGTATAAGTTTCAGGGCATCAATAATGTTACCCTTGGCCAACGGGGTGCCTTTCTGAAATATAAAACATGTTGCACCTCGGGTGTGACCCGCCATATCAAATCCAGTCGTAAGTCGGAATTTTTTTACCCTGTGCCAATGCATTCTCTTATATATGCGAGTCGACCATAGGTCGCCTCGCATATATAAGAGAATGCATTGGCCTAACAATTTTTTATCATTTTTTTTAAATAAATGTTTCTTACAATTTTTAGGACATAAAATAAAAAACATCCATTACCCTGCAGGGAGCCCCACACATATATAGAAGCATATAAAAGAGTGTTGTCTGCTCATGTTTGTCTGGGGCTCTGTATGGGTGAAATTATAAAATTGTTAAAGAATATAAGAAAAAATTATAAAAATTGTAAAAAATTGTTAGGCCAATTGTTAGGCGACCTATGGTCGACTCGCATATATAAGAGAATGCATTGGCACATGGTAAAAAAATTCCGACTTACGACTGGATTTGATATGGCGGGTCACATTTGGGGTGCCTTTCTGAAATATAAAACAAGAGGTTGCACCTCGTGTGCTGCCAAATTGAACCATGGAGATGGGCACAATGGAACCCAAATTAAAATAAAAGGTCGCTGACCAAAATGTCCTCCGAAAAAGGTGGCAGGTTTGAAGAATTTATGGGTATCAGATCCCTATACTACAAACTGATTACACCAATATGATACAAACTGCATATTCTCTAAATATGTTGCACATCTTCAATGTGTCAAGAAAGGGTCAATAACTCTAAAATAAAAAACAAAACATTTATATGTTGAATAATGGCAATAACTCCGCCAAAATGACTCCGACTGAACTCAAAATCGTAGGTGCGCAGGCTCCCATGCTGGTTGACATCTGTGCCACGTTTTTTTAAAATTGACCCGAAAATGACAGAATACAGGCTCGGACAAAGCTCCGGACGCACAGATGGACGTTATACCAATGGTAGGGTGTTTAACCCTTTCATAGGTCGCCTCGCATATATAAGAGAATGCATTGGCCTAACAATTTTTCATCATTTGTTATTATTTTTTACAATTTTAATAATTTTTTAAAAATCTAAAAAAAAAAAAAAAAAAGTTTTTTTATTTTTATTAGGGCCGATTTTACAGACCCGTAAATTAGGACCGATGAGATCGGCCCCTGGCACTGAAAGGGTTAAGGGCTTTATGGTTCATGTCCATATTAATGAGGCATCAAAAGAGCACCGAACGACAAGGGTGGACAATAAGCATAAGGATAAATAACTCAACAGCACTTCATTGAAATCAAGCCTGAGTTTAGTGTGCCTGTCATTTGCAGGATGAGGTCCCCAGAGGGTGAATTTAGTGATTCTACCCCACACAGTGGGCTAGCATCACCAAATTCACCCTCTGGGGACCTCATTCTGCATGGCATCATCTGCTATGGGATACATAGACTAAGATTGAAGTTCCCAAATGGTGAATATTGTGATGTACACCCATTGGGAACCTCAATGATACAATGTGTCGTCTGCCAATTTGGGGATATAGAGAAACTAAACCAAAACAGAAATAGAATATTTGTGAAGAAGATTCTATAGAAATTAGATAATAAAGAAACTTTCCAGAGAAGATGAGGCCTAAGCTGAATGAGATCCCCAGAGGGTGAATTTAGTGATGCTAGCCTGCTATGCGGGAGTGCATCACTAAATTCAACCTCTGGATACCTCATTCTGCAAATGACAGGCATACTAAACTCAGGCTTGAGTGTATTGGCAATTTTATCATGGAGCCTGGACAAAAGGATAAGAAAATCTGAGGATCCTCATTTAAATAATACAGCCATGTGGTAAGAGTTATCACTTTGACGTCAACTTTTGCGCTTAAACCGTGTTATCTCGATGGGCCTTTGTATGAATCATATCATGTATTTATCATTATTTCAAAAGATAACACCTCTTTGCATTCACATTTTGTGGACTTTTCGCCTACAGAGACAGTTTGATTTGTTTTCGTGCAATATGTCGCCAGGAACGATAACTCCTAATACATCATTATGCATACTGGTGAAGCGCACATACATAAAAATGTACAAAATATCAAACGATCGATATATTGCTAAAACACTCTATTATACCAAATTTCATTCAGATCCAATAACGCACAGCTGAGATATATGACTGGACGGACGGATGACAGATGGACAAAGTCAATCAATCCCCCATTGTTCTTAGAATAGTCACCCAGGGGTATAATTAGGATATTGACAACAAGGATGTCTGTCAGTAACAGTTAAACAATTAAAATTACAATATTAAAGGTACTCAATCTGATGGTCCCCATATCATCAGATTCCAACAACAACAACATTTTTTGAAATGCCGCTTCAGTTAAATGCTAACTAGTCAACTATAGTATAAAATTGTCCAAGATCTGTTATTTATCAACATTTTGGTCAACAAAAGTTTGCTGGTTTGTCAAATATCTGACACAAAAAATCCACTTGATTTTAGAGTTACCATCTTCATCTGCAATTTGGTCCGAGAAAGTCTTCTCGTCGACTTTTTACTGGGCCACTAAATATTCCAGGTGGAGAAAAATAATAGATTAAAAAAATTTATATCTGATATATATCTCTGAGCTTTGGTGGGTTCCTCGACTCTAATCAAATATTTTTTACCCACGAAGTCAAGGAAATAGTAATTTGCGAGCGTTAATCCAGATCATGCATCTTTAAAACCACTTGTTGTTTTACACGACTGATAACTGACCTCTGCAAGCATGATTCTTGTCTTCGCAACATCAAGTGGAGTCGTAAACGCAGCAGCTATACCACCTATACAAAATATAAGTTAGAATCGTAATCGCAGCAACTATACCACCTATACAAGAATATAAATTAACATCAAGTGGCGTCGTAATCGCAGCAGCTATACCTCCTAAACAAGAATATAAATTAGCACCATGAGAATCTTAGATTTAAAGTCGAACCGAATCTTGAAACGGAATCAGCATCTTTGTTTCAAATCGAACTGAACCTAGACTGCCAAAACTGATTACCGACCACATGATAGTGGACAATTATAACAGTTAGGTAACTTAGTCAGCATATAGAAAAATTAGCACATTATTTGCATGGATATTTACAACATGGAACAGGTGAACGAATACTATGGAAAGACACTGGTAACACCATTTTTAAATATAAATAACAGACAGTTTTATAATGTGTGCTTATTGTACGTCTGCATCAAGCCTTAAAATAGGGTGTCTGTCATTTGCAGAATGAGGTCCCCAGAGGGTGAATTTAGTGATGCTAGCCCGCATAGCGGGGTAGCATCACTAAATTCCCCTCTGGGGACCTCATTCTGCAAATGACAGACACCCTATTTCAAGGCTTGGTCTGCATGTAGTGATTTACGATCACCTGGTGGTGTTTGTTCTGCTCATTATCCGTGATTAAGTCAAAGTTTCGATACAAACCGAATCCCAGTCAAAGGTTTTGAATCAATGCGGCAGTTTCAAAGTGAATTGAACCTCAAACGGTTTGAAGGGACCTATTTGTGTCGTATATTTCGAGATAAATAAGCCAAACATAGTGCTACAATGAGTTATGATACATCAAATGTTATCATCACCATATTCACCCTCTGGGAACCTCATTCTACTAAGGCCTCATCTGCTATGGTAGACCTAGGATGAGATTGAAGTTCCCCAGTTGAAGTTGGTGATGTTCAACCATTTGTCACCTAAATTATTCAATTTATCTTCTGCAAATTAGAAGATACAGAAACTGAACAGAAGAGGAAAAGGTAGCTAAAAACAATGTTAATTTGAGACTATAGATATTTGCCAGAAGATGAGGCCTAAGCAGAATGAGGTCCCTGGAGGGAGAATTTAGTGATGGTACCCTGCACATTGGGGTAGCATCACCAAATTCACCCTCTGGGGGACATCATTCTGCAAATGTCAGATGCACTGAATCCTGACTTGGGTCAAAAGACTCAAAAAACAAGTTTAAAACAAGAGTTATGCATCATAGATGCTGTGGTCGAGCTGTGACTTAACCCTTTCATGGCTGCAGTTTCCTGCCAATGCATTCTCTTGTATATGTGACTCTCCCATAGGGTGCCTCGCTTATATAAGAGATTGGACTAACAATATTTACCTTTACCTTGTAAGCCAAAGCATTCTCTTATATACTTGACTCTCCCATAGGGTGCCTCGCTTATATAAGAGATTGGACTAACAATATTTACCTTTCCCTTGTAAGCCAGTGCATTCTCTTATATATGTGAGTCTCCCATAGGGTGCCTCGCTTATATAAGAGATTGGACTAACAATATTTACCTTTACCTTGTAAGCCAGAGCATTCTCTTATATATGTGAGTCTCCCATAGGGTGCCTCGCTTATACAAGAGATTGGACTGACAATATTTACCTTTACCTTGTAAGCCAGTGCATTCTCTTATATATGTGAGTCTCCCATAGGGTGCCTCGTTTATATAAGAGATTGGACTGACAATATTTACCTTTACCTTGTAAGCCAGTGAATTTTCTTATATATGCAAAGCTCCATATGGGAGACTCACATATATAAGAGAATGCACTGGCACATGATCTTTAATGCTGCACCAGCACAGCTGCCATCATGAAAGAGTTAAGTGGTCATGATCCTCAAGGTTAAGAAAACTTGTGCTTGAGTAGAACCCACAAACCAAATTTGGTCGTCGCCTTCGATGTTATCATCATCAACATTACCATCTGCATCATCATAATCTTAATCAGCATTGTGGTAGTCGTCATCCTAATCATCATCACCATTGCCAAGTGTCATCGTTATCATCATCGTTGTCTTCGAAGTCATCATCATCATCACCATCATCGTCATAATCACCATCACCATTGTCAAACATCATATTACAGTGCGAGCACTCATCTACATCATATTCACGCATTGTACAACTATGTTTACTATATTTATATTTTTCTAGTTTACCCTGGCTCATTCTCTGTTCATATTAACTATTTTTGTATCATTACTAGTATTTATAACTCTTCAGTAAATGGAGGAAATTAAAGATATAATAATAATTACCACTATAAGACATTCGATAAGCAATCCTGGAAACATATTATAAAGTCCGTAAAAATAAATTTGGAGAGAACTCATCTAAAAGTTCATCGATGGAAACCATGAAGCAAATTTGTCCAGAACTGGATTAATTCTGTTGTGTTTATCGCACTTTTGTCACGAGATAGACACTAAGGAAACAACCCAGGAGGCATAACTCCTGAAAAAAAATGCGGGCAGGAATTATTATAGAACTCATTCAAGAGATTCATACCTGCTACAGCACCGCATGCAGCTGATTGCCATGCCGACAGGGGAGACGACTGCTGGGCTTGCCATGATGACTGTAAAGAAAATGATAATGAATAGCTTTAATTTCATCTTTTTGTTCTTCATGTATTTGTGAAGACATGAATTTCTGGTTTTAACCCTTTGAGTGCCAGGGGCCGATCTCATCGGCCCTAAACCTACAAAATAAGTCTGTTAAAGAATATAAGAATAAATTATTAAAATTGTAAAAAAAAAAAAAAAAAAAAAAAAGGTTAGGCCAATGCATTCTCTTATATATGGGAGGCGACCTATGGTCGACTCGCATATATAAGAGCATGCATTGGCACAGGGTATATGGGTTGATACAAAAATCGACCTGGCACTCAAAGGGTTAAGATATATTGTGACGTGCAATTGAACATGTCTGCACAGTGCCCCAAACACCAAGTATAATAATAACAGATTTGAGAGACAATTATTGAACTTGAGAACTTGACCATCCAGGCAGATTAGGTTTCAAAGTACAGTAATGCCCTAAATAATCGACTCCTTAAAGGTACTCAACCCGTAAAGAGGGTCCCCATCTCAACAGATTCCAACAACAACAATCCGATCAGAGGGTCCTATATTACTATTTCTTTGGCTTTGGGGGTAAAAAATATTTGATTCGAGTCGAGGAACCCATCAAACAAAGCTCATAGTTATTAGATATTGATTTTTCAAATTTGTTATGTTCTCGAGATGAGTACTAATAACTGCCGTAATCTGCTCTGGATGTGTACTCCAAATCTATTCAAACAGACAAGGATGAATAACTCTAAAATCAAGTGGTAATTTTAACGCAATTTTGACTGAGTTCTGGGCCAGATAGTATTCCCGATAATGAAAAATAATAGATTTCTAAAATCGATATCTAACAAATCTGAGCTTTGATGGGTGACTTCCTCGACTCGAATCAAATATTTTTGACCCCCGAAGCCATTGAAATAGTAATTGAGAGGAGTTTTATCGGGTTGAGTACCTTTAAGCACAGCAGAATTTTGGGTAATTTTTCAGGATTTAGTCGGAAATATGGCTTGTTGCCATACTTCGGAAAGCTCTCAGTGAGAGATACCTTCCCAGTCCAGAAAATGTAGGGAGAACTTTGTAAGGCAAAAGAAAGACTATGTTGCCGCTAACGGAGAGAAAAAAATTAGGGTGGGTATGTAGGGAATTGTTTTTTTTCCCTATTTTCGTGTTACTGATTATTTTCAATAAGCCGATGCCTGAGAATAAAAGTCTATTTTTTTGTGCCCAAACAGTTTTTTTTCAAAACTTTGCTCACCTCCAGGTATCCCCATATTGGGAACTGGATCATAGAGAGGGTACCTCTCTAATATATTCTCACCTTCAGATACTCCCATATTGGGAACTGGATCATAGAGAAGGGTACCTCTCTAAACACGGTACTCAAGTATCCTCTATAAAGGCCAGATAAACCCTGCAAAAAAAAGGTCAATGACACTGTTGTTCATGCTAACACTGGCAAATTTAAAGGCCCTCAAGACAATCGCCAGGAGAATAGAAATACCGCCGATCAAATAATAATTATCAACAAGAGAGAATGTCATGTATATCACCTAAACGTATATTTGCTTCTGATGGTGTCAATTGTAACTACATTGCCCATACTTCTGCTGCAACAGTTCTGACAGAATTCTAGGAGTAGAGAATATATATATATACATGTTACAGTTAAAATGTATAATCAGTTATTATGTATAATAACTGACCATTTCAGTTATTATGTATAATAACGTATTCCTTCAAGTATTTTGTTAACTATAATGCATGAAATGTTCAGTTATTATGCGCATATTTGACATATTAACAGGAAAAATAGATAGTCATTACACATTGGAAAATGTACAGTCGCAGATAGAAATATTACTCATTTGATATTATCAGGGAGAAATTTTCCTCAATTTGACATAATAAAGACATAGAATCTTACAAATTTATTCAACTTTTTCTTCTCAAATACAAATTTCAGTTAAAATATCTAAATAATAGCTTACAATTTCTGTTATTATATATAAATAACTGTACATTTCAGGTATTAAACCTATAATAGCTGATGAAAGCAGGAAATATACAAAATAACTGAAAATTTTAATTAATATATACACAGAACGACACAATGTGTAAATGGGTTTGTCGATACGGCACTCGTGCTGTCGCGGAAGGATAGAACGAGAGGCCGTATCGACAAACCCATTTACACATCGTGTCGTTCTGTGTTTATTACACGCTTCGCTTCCTAGATCTGTGCATTAAAAATACAGGCTTAGAAGGTTTATTTAGGCACATAGAGGGCGTGTTTTATCATGTGAGATGATGCTTTTATTTTATAGTTCCGGTTTCATGGTTGAGGCGAACGTCATGTATGTCATTAACATCAACGAGACGCGTATGGAACGTACGTATTTGTAAATATGGAACAGCAGTAACACTGTACTTCTGGGAACAAGCGTGTAATAAATAGATAGAACAGCAATAGTGTCTGGATTTTGACGAAATTATCGCACAAGATTTGTTGGCGTTCCGTTCCACCAACAAATCGAGTGCGATAATTTTGTCAAAATCCAGACACTCATGCGGTTCTATTTTTATTACATAATTATATCCGTATCATAGTAAGTTGACTCACAATCGTACATCTCCGGTACTGAAAATGTGAATTTAATTGAGTTTTAACAGCATTTTAGGGTTAACGCAACAATCAGACAGGGAGCCTGTCTGTCCGCGAGTGACCTTGACCCATCTTTAATGATGCGTTTGAAATTAAATTCTGACTGATTTTCCAAAAATATAACCCAATCAGCACGCTGCAATTTCGGCAAGTGGGTTGTTGTCCTTGCGTTGAAAAAGTTAAAATTGTAATGGCGAGAACCAGTCTTAACAACACTGAATGAAATAGTTCCGTCGACAGATTGCACTAGTGCGATTCTGAGAATTATCACACGCCTGGAAACTCGCGCGATCATGCGAATTACGTTGATAGATATGTAATAAATATATATATATATATATTAACTGATAATACGTTTTAACTGTCACATATACATTAGCCATCATAGCCATACCTCTGCTGCGATGGTTCTGCGGAATACTGTGATGGAAGATAAAGATGCTGAAGCCTGGGATCGCTGCTTAACGACTTCTACTGGCACCCGTATCAAACAGGCTGTCTGTGGGAGGAAAGAAGAAAATATACAAAGTCACTTAACGACTTCTACTGGCACCCGTATCAAACAGGCTGTCTGTGGGAGGAAAGAACAAAATATATACTGTCACTCAACGACTTCTACTGGCACCCGTATCAAACAGGCTGTCTGTGGGAGGAAAGAAAAAAATATACAACATCACTTTCACATAATAGTAGAGTTTAGATGCACAGGTTTTTACATTCTAGAAGTGAAATTTCCAGACTAGAGCTGCAATAATTTCTCTGCTTTGCATCGTCAGGATGTTACCATGATGTATCATGATGCATGTTTTTTTTAAATAAACATTTCCACCACTATAGTTACTATATAGACTTATAGTAACTATAGTTGTGGAAATGTAGATTTTTTTGGGTTAATTTCCAACATATGTAAAATAAATAACCATTTCACCACTATAGTTAGCCTACTATATCTACCATATATTTTGAGACTTCCGTCTGTCTGTCTGTCTGTATGTTTGTCTGTCATTTATACAAATCTACGATTCTCGACCGATCGGGACGAAACTTGGTACATGTGTGTAGTTTGACCAGGCAGTGGACGTTGTCGTATTGGCGAGCCTGTGCGGCGCCCGCTTCGCGCATGCGCAGATGAGATCTCGGAAACGGGTGGAGCTATCGACTTGAAATTTGCTATGTGAATGTATCTTGCCCCGGACTAGAATTTTATCGGGTCGCCGAGCCCGTGCGCGCCCGCTTCGCGCATGCGCAGACGAGATCTCGGAAACAGGGTGGAGCTATCGACTTGAAATTTGCTATGTGAATGTATCTTGCCCCGGATACAAATTTTATCGGGTCACCGAGCCTGTGCGACGGCAGCTTCGCGCATGCGCAGACCAGATCTCGGAAACAGGTAGAGCTATCGACTTGAAATTTGGTTTTTGAATAGCCCGGACAACGTCGGGCTGGGTAGAGCTATCGACTTGAAATTTGGTTTTTGAATAGCCCGGACAACTTCGGGCTCATCGGCTATCTCATATATATTTTGAAGACCTCTGTCTGTTTGTCTGTATGTATGTTTGTCTGTCATTTATACAAATCTACGATTCTCGACCGATCGGGACGAAACTTGGTACGTGTGTGTAGTTTGACCAGGCAGTGGACGTTGTCGTATTGGCGAGCCTGTGCGGCGCCCGCTTCGCGCATGCGCAGATGAGATCTCGGAAACGGGTGGAGCTATCGACTTGAAATTTGCTATGTGAATGTATCTTGCCCGGATACAAATTTTATCGGGTTGCCGAGCCTGTGCGACGCCAGCTTCGCGCATGCGCAGACCAGATCTCGGAAACAGGTAGAGCTATCGACTTGAAATTTGGTTTTTGAATAGCGCGGACAACGTCGGGCTGGGCAGAGCTATCGACTTGAAATTTGGTTTTTGAATAGCCCGGACAACTTCGGGCTCATTGGCTATCTCATATATATTTTGAAGACCTCTGTCTGTTTGTCTGTATGTATGTTTGTCTGTCATTTATACAAATCTATGATTCTCGACCGATCGGGACGAAACTTGGTACATGTGTGTAGTTTGACCAGGCAGTGGACGTTGTCGTATTGGCGAGCCTGTGCGGCGCCCGCTTCGCGCATGCGCAGATGAGATCTCGGAAACGGGTGGAGCTATCGACTTGAAATTTGCTATGTGAATGTATCTTGCCCCGGACTAGAATTTTATCGGGTCGCCGAGCCCGTGCGCGCCCGCTTCGCGCATGCGCAGACGAGATCTCGGAAACAGGGTGGAGCTATCGACTTGAAATTTGCTATGTGAATGTATCTTGCCCCGGATACAAATTTTATCGGGTCACCGAGCCTGTGCGACGGCAGCTTCGCGCATGCGCAGACCAGATCTCGGAAACAGGTAGAGCTATCGACTTGAAATTTGGTTTTTGAATAGCCCGGACAACGTCGGGCTGGGTAGAGCTATCGACTTGAAATTTGGTTTTTGAATAGCCCGGACAACTTCGGGCTCATCGGCTATCTCATATATATTTTGAAGACCTCTGTCTGTTTGTCTGTATGTATGTTTGTCTGTCATTTATACAAATCTACGATTCTCGACCGATCGGGACGAAACTTGGTACGTGTGTGTAGTTTGACCAGGCAGTGGACGTTGTCGTATTGGCGAGCCTGTGCGGCGCCCGCTTCGCGCATGCGCAGATGAGATCTCGGAAACGGGTGGAGCTATCGACTTGAAATTTGCTATGTGAATGTATCTTGCCCCAGATACGAATTTTATCGGGTCACCGAGCCTGTGCGCGCCCGCTTCGCGCATGCGCAGACGAGATCTCGGAAACAGGGTGGAGCTATCGACTTGAAATTTGCTATGTGAATGTATCTTGCCCGGATACAAATTTTATCGGGTTGCCGAGCCTGTGCGACGCCAGCTTCGCGCATGCGCAGACCAGATCTCGGAAACAGGTAGAGCTATCGACTTGAAATTTGGTTTTTGAATAGCGCGGACAACGTCGGGCTGGGCAGAGCTATCGACTTGAAATTTGGTTTTTGAATAGCCCGGACAACTTCGGGCTCATTGGCTATCTCATATATATTTTGAAGACCTCTGTCTGTTTGTCTGTATGTATGTTTGTCTGTCATTTATACAAATCTATGATTCTCGACCGATCGAGACGAAACTTGGTACGTGTGTGTAGTTTGACCAGGCGGTGGACGTTGTCGTATTGGCGAGCCCGTGTAGTGCATGCGCAGACGAGATCTCGGAAACGGGTGGAGCTATCGACTTGAAATTTGTTATGTGAATGTATCTTGCCGAGCCCGTGCGACGCCAGCTTCGCGCATGCGCAGACCAGATCTCGGAAACGGGTGGAGCTATTGACTTGAAATTTGGTTTTTGAATAGCCCGGACAACGTCGGGCTCATCGGCTAGTCTATTATATATTTTGGGAAATCTGTCTGTCTGTCTGTGTGTTCGCGATGGACTCGAAAACGGCCAAGCCGATTTCGATGAAACTTGGTATGTGGGAGTACTTTCGGCCGGGGAGTGGCATGGGCCTATTGATTTGCCCATGCGACGTGACCTTGACCTTGAAATCGGGTCATTTCAAGGTCGAACGCCCGAGTATCACAGGATTTCGATGAAAATTAGTGTCTACGGATACTTTTGTATGGAGAGTGTCGTAAGCCTATTCGTTTGCCCGTGCGATGTGACCTCACCTTGACCTTCAAAATGGACAATTCAAGGTCAAATCGCGCAATTCGCCGAAAAGCAGAGGGGAAACAGCCAGGACGAAGTCGGGTCCACCTGCTAGTATATATATATATGTGTGTGTATATCCTTTATAGACTCGAAAACAGCTCGACCGATTGAGCCCAAACTTACTATCTAAGGGTAAAAAGCCACGAGAAGTGCCATCGCACTGCTTCTGAGAACGTCCGAGCACTCCTTCACCCTGCCACCGTCGTTGGAATTGATGAGTTAATGATTAAGGAGCGTTCGTATCTGCGGTGTCGTTGTTAAAGAGCGTTTATATACACAAGTATAAAGACGGCTCAATCGACCGTCTTGGAAACTGGGGATATCGAGACAAAATTTCCTACTTAGGGCTTCCAAGGGACAGGGGAGATTTTCGTCGGGTCAGTTTGTCCGCCTGAGGTGATCTTCACCTTGAAACGGGTACCCACAAATGACATTGGGCGATATCTCGGTCGTCAGCGCTAGCGGTGACATCGATGTGAAATCTGTTATGTATGGTCAACTCGAGACGGGGAATATTTTTGTCACCCAACATGACCTTGAAACGGGTACCCGCAAATAATAGCATGCTGTCAGCGTACCTTGAAAATCAAAAATTAATGGATTGACCAAAGCCATGGGACGAATCCCGCGAGTGGCGGGCTAATCTGCTAGTCTATATATAAAAGAGAAAGATGTGTCTGGCCAACTCAAAATTTATCAGTTATTTTTGTGCATGTTTTTTCATATTGCTTCGTTATCTCGTTGATTCCATATTTTGGTTTTTCAATTAGGCCAAAATTTCAGAGAATTGAACAAATAAATTAAGAAATGGCAAATAAATCGCCAAAAGACTGAAAAGGCCAGCATGAACCCGGTGCGTTGGTCTGCGCTAGATCTAAAAATAGAGGATGTGGGTTGGGAGTCAAGGCAATGGATGAAAAGGACGCGACATGACGTCTGAACACGTATCTCTAATAACTTACATGTATATTCCAATTTTAAACGTATAATATGCAACAGATTCCTCAGAACACTGTTTGTCACCTTCAACATGTATCATCAGTCTTATTAAATATTGTCCAGGAAATCCGGATGCATCCAAGGGTAAGGGAGGGGCAAGTTCTTCAGAAAAGGGCTTAATTCAGATTCGGAAGGTAAGCATAAATAATAAACTTGTCAAAAACGGAGAATTTTTTTTTAACAAAACATAATTGTCAACCATTCAATGACTGGAGCTTCCTGAAATCTTGCGAAAACCCTGTGGAAATGCATTCTCTAATATATGCGAGTCTCCCATAGGGAGCATTGCATATATAAGATAATACAGTGACCCAAAAATATTTACCTTGACCTTGTTAGCCAGTGCATTTTCTAATATATGTGAGGCTTCCTATGGGAGACTCGCATATGTAGAGAATGCACTGGCAGAGGGTCTTTAACCCTTTGAGTGCCAGGTCGATTTTTGTATCAACCCATATACCCTGTGCCAATGCATTCTCTTATATATGCGAGTCGACCATAGGTCGCCTCGCATATATAAGAGAATGCATTGGCTTAACAATTTTTTTTTTAATTTTTTTTTTACAATTTTTTACAATTTTAATAATTTATTCTTATATTCTTTAACAGACTTATTTTGTAGGTTTAGGGCCGATGAGATCGGCCCCTGGCACTCAAAGGGTTAATGCTGCACCAGTTTTAGAAAAGAGGATCTTTAATGAAAGGTTAATACATTTGCATGGATATCATATAAAGGTTACTTTTCTTGTCATAGACTCATCTCTCTGATATTTTCGGTCATTCTGGGGTTTCTGGAAGGGTATTTTCTGCCTTGGTGGGGGTCAGGACTCAGGAGGGGCAGCTGCCATCTCGGTCCCCTGCTTCCGCCACCCCTGAGGATGCTGAAGAATCCAATTCAATGTATCAAGAGCCAAAGGGCAAATTATTCACCCACATTGCCATGAGAATCTCCAAATTTATATATGATTGGAGCCCATGTTTATACCCATGAGGCATTCCTTACCACTTCACCGAGAGAAGCTCCAACCATATGAGAAGCTGGAGCCCATTTCTCTGATAAATGTTTGGAACACAAATTTTTGGTCATCTCATAACTGCAGAAGAACAGCGATGCTGAAATATAGGAAATCATCGAATGAGTGAATTAACCTGATGAAAAGATAACATATAGACAAGCCTTGAACTTGTGTGTTTTGTCATTTACAGAATGAGGTCCCCAGAGGGTGAATTTAGTGACACTATCCTCCTTCACTAAATTCACCCTCTGGGAACCTCATTCTGCTTGATCTAAACTGCTATGGCAGACCTGGGATCAGATTGAAGTTTCCCAGTTGAAGATGGCGATGTTCACCCATTAATCACCTCGATTATGCATTTTATCTTCTGCAAATTAGGGGATATAGAAACTGAACAGCAGGGAAAAAGTAACTAAAAACAACGTTAATTTGAGACTAAAGATACTTCCCAGAAGATGAGGCCTAAACAGAATGAGTTTCGAAGAGAGTGAATTTGGTGATGCTAGCTTGATGTGCGGGATATCGTCTCTAAATTCACCCTCTGGGTTGAAGAAAAGGTTAATTTCACAGGGAAATCACTCCACTTAACGTAGAAACTAACGACTCCCAGAAAGCAAGAGACAAATTTGACAAGATACATGAATCAGGTTATCATTCCATTGCGTGAAATTCCCCTGTGAATCAAATATCCACACATATCATGATTTGATGTAGCCTCACCATAGCTGGATATCAAGTCAAATTGGCATAATGTACCATAATGTACCATAAAACCTTACCAACTGAGCCACTGGGGCCCCCATTTGACAAGTAAACTCAAAGATTCAATGAATTTACACATAACACATTCCCTACCTGTTGCTACGGAGAAGAGACCAAATTTAAATAGATGCCCCCTAAGCGAGGATGGGAATTAATAATCAATGACCTATACATAGGAATGTAAAAATATTATTTTGATTACCTTTTGCCATAGACCCAAGCACTACAGAGGAGAGACCAGAATAGATACCTCCAAAGCAAGGGTCGTTATAATCAATGAACTACAGTAATTCCCTTAAACACAGCAGAATTATGACATTCTCACTGAGAGCTTTCTGATGAATGGCAACAAGCCATATTTCCGACTAAATCCTGAAAAGTTACCAATAATTCTGCTGTGGTTAAGGAGTCGATTACTTAGGCATTACTGTAGCTGGATATCAAGTTAAATTAATGACCTATGACCGGGGTAATAATCATGTAAAGCACTTTGAAACTAATTTACTATGGAATGCACTACATAAATACATTGATTATTATTATTTATTACATTCCTATTAGGGTCCTGCGAATTGGATATTTTGATCGAATCGAATATCGAATCGAATTCATGAAATCGAATCGAATATCGAATCGAATCATATCTGTGTGTTGCATTCTCAATTAGGTATGTTTTGTCAACGATTAGATTATTTGTGAAACGTTCTATGAACTACATGCATGAAGTTCCATCAGAACTTATGTGGCGATAAACCGTCGTTTGATATACTATTAACTTCAATTTATAATTGTCAAGAAAACAAAGCAGATTAAAACGTCCATGCGACCATCACAACGATTAATATATTACCACTAAACGGATTATCAAACTAAAATCACACGAAATTTCTACAGTTTGCATGTACATGCAAAATTGCAAATCGGCATTCGGAAACACCCGTTGTTATAAACTTGAAGACGCAACAACAGTCGCAGTGTAGCCTCTTCATGTATTGGTTGATGCTTCTTGAACAGATGATTCCATAGATGGGTCATTGTCCCAGATGCTTGCGATTTATACACCATGCATTCATCACATGTGCCTGCAGCTTTATCATGTTTAAAATAAACATGAATGATGGACGACATTTTGTCCATTGTAAAAGAAAACTCCGAAACTGAAAGTCAACTTCAAAAGAGAACAGTGCCAAAATGCACTTTTCGACACCTGGAACATGTGTTGTTTACATTCTCACCCATATTACATAATGCGGAATCGAATAGACGATGGATAACGCTATCGGTAGCCCAGTCTCATAGCTATTATAATTTACCGCGTCGTCGGTCCATGCATTGGCTATCTGCTAGCTTTTGCTACCATTTTAAAGCTATATAATTCAGACGTATTTAGTCGTCCTATCGTGGCTAATTGTTGGCTATGTACAATAAGAATTATAATGTGCATATATACATAATTTTCTGGAATTAAATGCCACAAACAGCTAAGATCGACATGTGTACTTGTCCTGAAACAGCCTACTTTTCCGTCATAGTATATTCGAGTTGGCAATTTCGACTCGAATTCGAATCGAATTTGACTTTCGAATCGAATATCGAATATTTGCAGGAGCCTAATTCCTATGTGTGATTTACCTCGATTTATTGAGTGATTATAAACGATAATTTCGCCAGTGAATTATGTCACTTTATCTAGCGCATTACATGTATATATTCATATGTTGTATCGAAATATATGCATCAAGGGTATAATGGCAGTATTATTCAGATTTCTGGTTAATCAGATGTTAATAGTGGAATATAATAAACAGAATAATCACTTGATTGATTGGTGACGTGAAATAATGCATTGAGGCAGGGACTATTTTGTAAATCACTGAAGCGCAATGCCCTCTCGTGTTTGTACAATGTTAACGTCCCTCCCTCTCATGAATTATTTCATGTCACCAGTTCAACCAAGTGATTAGGCAAAAAATCGAGATAAAACTCCAGAGAAAAGTTTCAACACTCAGATAACCTGCAGTATTGGTCAACCAAGTTATTACTCTCTATTTTATTACCTGTGGGTATAGACCCAAGCACCACGGAGAAGAGACCAGAATAAATGCCACGGAATCCACCAGATTTAAGGAAACCATGTTCGCTTTGGAGCCGAGTCTTTACAGTGTCCAATGGGAATAAAGATATATCCACTGCTAAACCAGCACTACCTCCAGCCTACAATATATATAGATTTCATCTCACATTTACTAAAATATTAAACCCAGCATTACCACCAGCCTACAATTGTAAAATAAAAGCTGCTAGGCAATCAGCAATGACGAAGCCATTTGCTGAAGCAAACTGGGCCACTGGGCTCTGGGCCACACATCCCCCAAATAATCTGGCTTTATTTGACCAGTGGCTTTTAAGAAATGATAAATTGTATTCTGGGAACAACCATTTAATCAGACATTGCCTCCAATGTCGTTAACACACCTAGTTTTATTTGTTTTAGACACCAGAATATTCAGTAAATTCTATAAAGTTATCACCCAGAAACCAAAATAATTGACAAATTCTAAGTCAGCAAGGGTCGTTACTCTGATAAAAATATGTGGACCGAACCCAAATTTGAACTTGACCTGTATTTTCATAGGGGCAATCCACATACAGAAGTCGAAAAAAAACAGATAAATACAGTAAAACCTCTCCAAACCGAACACCCTTCGGACCACCCCTTCTGTTCGGTTTAGAGAGGTGTTTGGTTTATAGAAAATCACGCTATGATTGGGAAGATTGTATTGACATTTTAAGAAAGAGTTGTCGAAGCACAACCAACTCATTATTGTTTAATTAAACTTTATTCAATAACATACCATATAAAATATAAATAACAATAGATAAAACATGTTATAATAAGAATTCAAAATATTGTCTACTAGCTGATGTTAATATTAAGAGATTTCTTTGTGATTGCCTCCATCTGGGCAATATATACAGCATTCGATCGGTCCAGAAACATGCCTATATGAGCGTATATGAGCAAGGTCAAGGTCAAGGACACGGTCGCACATGAAATTGGACCCTTCCATATCGTATCGTCGTATCGGTCGAGGTCCAGAAACATGCCTATAATGAGCATACATAAGCGAGGTCGAGGTCAAGGATACGTGAAATTGGACCCGCCCATATTCCCGGGATCAAAGTAGGCCTACATACCAAATACATACAAAACATTTTTTTCAGGGGGAACAATTATGTTGATCTTCAGAAGTGATAATTCTAACAGGAATATTCTTTTAAACAAGGGGTACACATCTAAGATGCTATGTCGAGTTTATTGGCAGTCGAAAAAAACTTCTGCCAATAACTTGGTAATAAGGCCCATACAAGGCCCAAAAAGTTGGACAAACCTGGTTTTCGAACTCGTCTGAGATATTATTGCAATAGAATTATATACCAAATATAAATTGAATGATTGGTTAATATCTCATAGAGTTACCGCGCTAACGGTGATAAAATTGCAAAAAATTGACAAAGTAAGACCCCTAATGCCGGGGAATTTTTTTTTGGACAAACCTGGTTTTTGAACTCGTCCGAGATATTGTTGCAAGAGACTCATATATCAAATGTGGTTTGAATCAGTTAATATTTGATTGAGTTATCGCGCTAACGGTGAACAAAATGCTAAAAATAGACAAACGAAGGCACATAACTCTGGGGAAAAATTCGAACAAACTTGGTTTTCGAACTCGTCCGAGATATTGTTGCAAGAGACTTATATATCAAATATGGTTTGAATCAGTTAATATTTAATTGAGTTATCGCGCTAACAGTGAAAAAAATGCTAAAAATAGACAAACTAAGGTCCATAACTACGGGGAAAAAATTCGGACAAACCTGGTTTTTGAACTCGTCCGAGATATTGTTGCAAGAGACTCATATATCAAATATGGTTGTAATCAGTTAATATTTTATTGAGTTATCGCGGATGATAAAATTGCAAAAAAGTCATCAAAGATGGATAACTCTTGTCATAAAGTTCGGACGTGACCCATTTTCTACAGGCAGTAAGTAGTCATTGGGAGCAACTCACATACCAAAATTGTTTTGAATCCGTTCACAAATGTCAAAGTTATAAGGCATTCTTTAGGTCCGCCCGCCCGCAGCCCGCCCGCCAACCGTCCCTCGTCAAACCATAAGTCGAGTTTTTAAAAAAACTCGACTAAAAATGTACTGCTATGCCCCAACAGATTAACTAAACAGAAGACAGAACCATATCATATAATACTTTTTATTCGGTCTTTTATATTGCACAGAAAAACAGAAATTCAAACAATGAATGCAAACATGGAGGCTATAGGCTGCTGATTAAATGAACATCATTTTATCCTCAAATATCAAGACATATCTTGATTCCCAGTAGTCCACATATCCTTCAACATAAATACAGAAAACAGGAGGGTTAATACTGGTCTACGTCTAAGTATGGTTGTCATACAACTCATCGTCATGCAATTCACAGATTTTATGCCCAGATCCAGTGGCGAGATTTTTCGTCAATTTTAATCTACTTTATCATACAAATCAATACATAATGCTATATTTTTCAGAAGGAGTGACATTTTATGGTCATAATGATATATCATATATTATAATTTAATTTAACTATTGTGTTAAATTATGCACAGAATATGTTGTGCAATTAGGAATAAGCTCACATTTGATCTGTTTGTTTACGTGTAGAGAAGACACAAACTGTTATGAAGTTAGCGAGGTCAAAGGAGGTCGTATTTTTAAAAGTTCTGTAAACATAAAATATATTTTTCACTTTGAATTACTACTTTCAGTTGACAACTCTTGCGGAGTTCAGAGGTGATTGGTGATGTTAGATGAGCAGGTAATCTACGCTTAAAGTCCATAAGCCAACCGTACTTCGACATAAACCAGTATTACAGTAATGCCCTAAATAATCGACTCCATAACCACAGCAGAATTATGGGTAATTATGGGTAACTTGCAGCATTAAAGATCCCATATGGAAGCTATATAGTTTTGACCAACACTGGGATTAAAGAAATTTCCGACTAAATCCTGAAAAGTTACCCATAATTCTGCTGTGGTTGAGGAGTCACTTATTTAGGGCATTACTGTATATCACCGGGCCATATTCGCCATAATTATTAGAACTTAGAACTGTTGCTCAATTTAGTGTGTGTTTTGTGAATTAATGTTTCTAAATTTTGGCCATTCCATATTAACCCTTTCATGACGGGAGCTGTGCTGGTGCAGCATTAAAGATCCTTTGCCAGTGAATTCTCTTATACATGTATATGCCAGTCTCCCATATATAAGAGAATGCACTGGCTTACAAGGTCAAGGTAAACATTGATAGGCCAATGTATTTTCTTATATATGCGATGCTCCTCAGGCTTGCGGGAGACTCGCATATATATGAGAATGTAATGGCATAAATCTGGGATGCTAAATAAATAATGTTTACACCAGAATGCATTGGCACAGGTTTTTCGCAAAATTTCAGGAAGCTCCAGTCATGAAAGGGTTAATCTTTAATTAGCTGTCTCCAGTAATTGTCACAAACAGTGTGTTAATTATCTTTTATTATGCATTGTAACATCTTAGGTCTTTAGGAACATTTCATTACTTACCTGTCAGGTCATAATTCAAGGGTCTTAATTGTCATATTCATTTAATCAAAGCTGTTAATTCTGTAGCTTTTAATTGTTTTGCCTCTTGGCTTATCTAGTTCATTAATATTAATTACAATATTCAATCAGTCAACACTTTATATTTCCATTAACATGTTTTTACTTGTCACCTTTTACTCATTGGTTAATTCAGCTTGGCATTTCTCACCTCTAATTGTATCTAAAATCCTTCAACTCTAAAAGTAAAGGAAGAACATATTATCTAGACTATGGTAGTCACTTTATTGTTTCACGTCATAAGGATTACCCCTGGACACATCAAGCTAACGTTACAAGGATTACCTGTTGCTGTTATATTCATCTTGGAAAACCAGATCATTGTAAATAAAATTTACTGTACTGTCCTAATTAAATGACTCAGCGAACCGGGATTGTACCCCAGTTAGACCGCAATTTGGTTAGACTTTAAACGCAGTTAAAATCCACAAGACAACCAGAGGATTGTGGTTAGAATGCATGAATTCATCAACTGGTATGAAATGGTAACTTCTAGTACAAATGCGGCTCCAACATATTTATATACATGTATGTTATAGTCAGCAGTTAGCTACATGTATGTACAGTGTATCAGCAGTCAAGGAACATGACCAGGGTTTCTTTCTACATTTATCACGGTGCTACAGCCGTCCCAAAACCGTTAAGTGTGGTGCAGTTATGGTTTGACCTCAGTTATAAATGCATAATAACACCAGTTACTGGGTTATTTACAGTAATGCTCTAAATAATCGACTCCTTAACCATAGCAGAATTATGGGTATTTTTCAGGATTTAGTCGGAAATATGGCTTGTTGCCATTCATCGGAAAGCTCTCGGCGAGAGCTTTCCGATGAATGGCAACAAGCCATATTTCCGACTAAATCCTGAAAAATTACCCATAATTCTGCTATGGTTAAGGAGTCGATTATTTAGAGCATTACTGTACTTAGGGCAGAACAGTATCCCGCTATATCAGATTCATTCGTTTAAATGCCCATATTTCCGACTAAATCCTGAAAAGTTACCCATAATCCTGTTGTGTTAAGGAGTCGATTATTTAGGACATTACTGTACGCGTTCAATAGTCTGAAGCAAACAGCATGGAATCCCATTACTTCCAAGAAGTATTACATCAGTGTCAGCCAATCACAACATTCCATGGTAAAAATATGAAGCCAATCAGAAGAAAATAGCACAAGGCCAAAGAAAAAAATAATTGCGGTTTGGGTTTCCCTACCAACCCTATTTTAAACCCCATACCCTAAAGTTTTTTTCATGGTTTTCAACAAAATCTATTAAATTTTTTCTCCAAAAATTTCATAAAACATAAATTACACATTTAAGAATTTCAGAATAGTAAACGTATTGTGTAATATTAAAATTTATCCAAAAATAATCAAAAGTAGTTTTATGTCAATTTGCAGAATATGTCCACAAAAAAAAACATTCATTAAACAAATTCAATTCCAAGCCAACCTACCAACCCTATTTTTTTTTCTCGGCTTGTACACCAAACCAGATATTTATTTTCTTTGGCCTAATAAATATTACCCAACAATGAGAATAGGATTATTATTTATATTGGCAGTAATAGGAATAGTCTTATGGGTTTGACTCAGATTGATACAACATACCAGTAAAGCTACCCGATACAACATACCAGTAAAGCTACCCGATACAACATACCAGTAAAGCTACCCGATACAACATACCAGTAAAGCTACCCGATACAACATACCAGTAAAGCTACCCGATACAACATACCAGTAAAGCTACCCGATACAACATACCAGTAAAGCTACCCGATACAACATACCAGTAAAGCTACCCGATACAACATACCAGTAAAGCTACCCGATACAACATACCAGTAAAGCTACCCGATACAACATACCAGTAAAGCTACCCGATACAACATACCAGTAAAGCTACCCGATACAACATACCAGTAAAGCTACCCGATACAACATACCAGTAAAGCTACCCGATACAACATACCAGTAAAGCTACCCGATACAACATACCAGTAAAGCTACCCGATACAACATACCAGTAAAGCTACCCGATACAACATACCAGTAAAGCTACCCGATACAACATACCAGTAAAGCTACCCGATACAACATACCAGTAAAGCTACCCGATACAACATACCAGTAAAGCTACCCGATACAACATACCAGTAAAGCTACCCGATACAACATACCAGTAAAGCTACCCGATACAACATACCAGTAAAGCTACCCGATACAACATACCAGTAAAGCTACCCGATACAACATACCAGTAAAGCTACCCGATACAACATACCAGTAAAGCTACCCGATACAACATACCAGTAAAGCTACCCGATACAACATACCAGTAAAGCTACCCGATACAACATACCAGTAAAGCTACCCGATACAACATACCAGTAAAGCTACCCGATACAACATACCAGTAAAGCTACCCGATACAACATACCAGTAAAGCTACCCGATACAACATACCAGTAAAGCTACCCGATACAACATACCAGTAAAGCTACCCGATACAACATACCAGTAAAGCTACCCGATACAACATACCAGTAAAGCTACCCGATACAACATACCAGTAAAGCTACCCGATACAACATACCAGTAAAGCTACCCGATACAACATACCAGTAAAGCTACCCGATACAACATACCAGTAAAGCTACCCGATACAACATACCAGTAAAGCTACCCGATACAACATACCAGTAAAGCTACCCGATACAACATACCAGTAAAGCTACCCGATACAACATACCAGTAAAGCTACCCGATACAACATACCAGTAAAGCTACCCGATACAACATACCAGTAAAGCTACCCGATACAACATACCAGTAAAGCTACCCGATACAACATACCAGTAAAGCTACCCGATACAACATACCAGTAAAGCTACCCGATACAACATACCAGTAAAGCTACCCTGAAGTCAGTCTCCTCCATCCAGAAGTTACATCATTCAGAAGTTGATCAGCTGAAAATTTAAAAAGAGGGGATCCTTATACAAATGTATGAAATATGTGGCTACATGCAGTCATTACTAAATATAAGAGTAATCAGACAATCACAATTAGGTCAAACCTTAATAATCAGTCCTATTATTAACTAGAGATGGGACGCTCCCAATGGGAATAGAGATACCTACATTAAGGGCAGCTATATTAACATATTTGTTTTTCAAAAAACAGTGTGACATCTGAATATATAATCAAATTAAAAAACTGTGAGAAAGCCTGCTTGAATGAAATTGTCATGTCACCCCAAATATCTCAGAAAAAATGGGAAGACCGCCTTGGGAAAATACTTTCAGCTGAGCAGTGGAAATTAATATGCAATAACACGGCCAGAATAACAAATGACACTGGGCTTTTATCTTTCCAAATCAAAATGAATAACCCTCAGTGAAGGGCTTAATAGAAACAATACAACACTATAAAAACATAGATGAGGTACCATTGAAACGCTTCTCCACCAGGAAGGAAAACACTTTCTTTGAAAGATGGACACTTTTAAATTCTCTATTCACAACAAGTCACACTGTTAGGGTGGTTAGTCGAAGTAGAGACTCGATACCTGCTTAGATGCTTCCCTAGACTAATCAAATTTATATGAAGTTCTCACTTCTATTTTTTCTATTATTGAAATGTGGAAAGAGAACGAACAATTGAAACTGAATTTCTAATTGTAATTCTCTTCAATTTCTGCAATTTTTGCCAAATGTTTGTAATTTTGTATGACAAATCTGATTGAGTATGTATTTTTGATCTCAATAAAAATTATTAAAAAAAACAAAAAAAGTTTCAAAATAATTGACTGGAAAATGTAGGATATGAGCTCGAAAAAAATTATGCCTGCAGTGAAAAATTTATAATTCGGAAAAATGGATTAACTCCACTAAAAAAGTCGAACGAACCTCATCATCGCAGGTGTACAGGTTACCATGGTTACCATGGTACTAAATATCTGTGCCAAGTTTAAAAATAATTAAGTGAAAACACATGTGTAGCGATGTAGCACCTGTCCAGAATGAGATACCTTCATTCAATTCCGGTCTGCGTTTCCGTTCCGTATATAATACCATGCGCCGTCGTTGACGTCATGCTTCTGCTCTGGGAGTGACTGTAAACAGATCGCCGAGGGTGGACACATTTCAATATAGCGGAGATTAATTGGTTGTTATTATAAAGGTACTGAAGTAATTCATGTTTGTTATACCCTCGGAAGCGGGGCATCACATGTGTTGATTGCATATTATCATGTTTTATTCGCCATTTATTCAATAAATTGAAAAACGTCATTTTCTGTTGCCTAATTCCATGGACTCTTGTAGAGTCCGACCCTTTGAAATTCTGTTAACGCCCAACCCCCCAACCCACTGGGTCACTCAGAGGGTAGGACGTTACACATGTACAAGCTTGGACAAAGTTGCGTCCACAGACGGACAAGCTGATTTCTGTATAACCCCACCCCGTAACTTCTTTACATTACAGGGGGGGGGGGCATATAAAGAGGGGTCCCTACACAAATGTATTCTAATAGATCACTACATGCAGATGATGCAGTCAATATAGCAGTCAGAATCACAATTGAGTCAAACCTGAATTGTTTTGTACCAATTTTGCAAACCTAGCTATTATAAACAGTAATGTTATTGGTCATATTAATGTATTAATCTTAATTGTCATAATCATTTAATCAAACTTGTTAATTATGTTGGTAGCTTTTAGTTGTTTTCATCTTGGCTTATCTACATGTTGTTCATTAATCTTAATTATCGTATTCAATCAGTCAATACTTTCTATTTCCATTAACATGTTTTACTTGTCAGTTTGAGATTTTCTGCGATGTTAGTAGAATGCTAAATTCCAACAGCCTGAGTACCAACTTATCAGTTTCACACACCCGAACAACTTCAGGAACAAGTCCATAATATGTTCGACAGCTTGGCAATTCTCACCTCCAATTGAACATGTATATAAAATCCTTCAACTTTAAACTCTAAAAAAAGAATATTTGATCTAGACGAGTCACTATATTATTTCAAATCATTAAGGATTACCATTGAACACAACAAGCTAACATTACTGGGATTTAATACCTGTTGCTGTTATGTTATATTCATCTTGGAAAACCAGATCATTATAATAAAAGTTATTCCCCTACATCAGAATCATTCGTTAAAGGCCCATTTAATTTTCGAGTCACCAATTTGTTTTAACCCTTTACTCAACAAACCGGCCAAAACCGGCCAAATAAAGCTTCAACAGCCTAAAATATCTTCGGTCTGTCTCAATAGAACCATACAAATATGGATATCATTGGAACCGGCTCCTTGACCACATTGTGATAGTTACAGTTATGCCCTGTGCCAATGCATTCTCTTATATATGCGAGTTGACCATAGGTCGCCTCGCATATATAAGAGAATGCATTGGCCTAAAAAAAACTTTTTACCATTTTTTCTTACATTCTTTAACAATTTTATAATTTTTAATGTGTTAAGCCAATGCATTCTCTTTTATATGCGAGGCGACCTATGGTCGACTCGCATATATAAGAGAATGCATTGGCACAGGGCCCTTCTGTTGGGTAAAGGGTTAATAGTGCCTTGATATACGGTTTTAATAACAATCTATGATATCGTAGAAACATTTCTCCCGTTTCATGGCAAGAAATGTGCAACATAATTCAAACTAAGATATAGAGTTATTCCCTTCCATTGAAAAAAGAGACTTTGCAGTACAGTCCAGATGAACTATAAGCACAGATAATACGTCGGTACCTCAACAAGAACAACATGTTCACAGTTTATTCGATCGGATAAGTTGATAATACAATGTTTTGGAGTTTCATCCTTCAAATGGCAATTAATATGGCATATATTTTATATACCGGTAATGTGATCTGGGGGTTAGAAAATTAAGTAGGCCTTTAACTCTTTAGTTCCCACGCTAGGTGTATAAGCCACCCCGTCATCTCCCTGCTGCTATATCATAACCCCGAAGGAGTGTACCCGGCCATATATCAAGTACCAGACCATATTTCTCCAGGAAGTTTTGGCTCGTCAGATAGTACCCCGTTGCTCCATAAATGGTGATAAACATGTTACTGTGTTGACACAGTGAGGGTAATCTGTTGGAGTGACAGTTCCAAATTGGCCTAATGGCGTAAGCCGGGACGTGTGCGTAATTTGATAAAAGTCGACACCTGCATGAGAACAAGAGCCCTGGGCAAGCAGGCATCTTTGACCTTTTGATTAGGATTAGCGTTATGTGTTATGAAAGTACAATGTTTTTGCGGTAACGATTTTATTTCGCTACAGTCAGAACTAATGTATTTCCGCCGGAGAAAAGTATTAAACGCTCGTGAAAATAAATAAATATATTTGCCTGGTATCAATTCAAAAGCGCTAGATATCATCTGTTGTTTTAGCCAAATAACACGATGTCGCACTACGAAATTCAAATAAGGTTTTAAAATATAATGCTCTGTTCAGGGCTGTTTGCAATTGTGATGATTCATTGGTAATTCGCTGCACGTACACATGTACATATAGAGGTTCCGCTTCTAGCGTGTTTAATTCTTACGTCTATAGCTCAAACGGCCTCATATTTATTAGCACAAATCAATGGTGATCTAATCTTCCTATATCAATGTGCATACTGGAATATAGGTATACATGTATGTCATTGAATTTTCCGTGGGTTGTTTAATTACTCAATATCAACTTTGCTTAGACTTAAAAAAGACACGTATTATCACGTCTTGCTAAGTGAGGAATTTGGAAGTTCATCTTTGTGCAAACACATGGTATCACCATTTAAAATTTAGCACCGGCATTTGGTTGCTAGTCATTCATGTTTCGAAGAAAATGTTTATCTTTGTGGTCCCGGCGGTTTGGAGTAATGTGATTACGTTACTGATGCATCAGAGGCAAACACTGCAACCCCAAATGTAACCCTTGTCGTCGAAATTATATTCAGTGACCTACAGTTACTGTCAGTGTTATTGTAAGATTATGCCGAATCTGGCTCCAATACAAACACTATCCAATATAAATATGTACGATACTTGTCGGGATTTAAATACATATACACAATGAATACGTGCGACGTGTAGTCAATTACTTGGTACATGTTCGAAAATAATATTCCAGCTGTACATATACATGTATATAGTGAGGTTCCGCTTGGAGGATATGTTCGTGTAACTTGCAGAGAAATGGGTGTGGATAATTTGTGTTAGCGTGTAAGTTGTAACACTGAACCAATCTTTGGTGAACGCATATTAGAAACACGCTTCTGTGATAAATAAGTGGAATAGTTAAATCGGAATGGGTCAAAATTAACCTACATGGGGCTTGCACGCTACCCGTGCACGCCAAGTCCTGAGAGATTGGTGCCATGCGTGTATATTCGATACCATATCATTAATATAATATAAGAGATAGACACACACAGGTCATTTGGTGGCATAATCAGAAACATATTGCCGTATCAGTATAGACTTCCTCTGGACTATAACTGGCCCTGTCTTTTAGGGTAAATGAATATATAGTGATTCCTTTCGAAGTGTATTTGACCACACAATTGGGTTAATAGTCACGAAGCTATCGACGCTGGGCGACACATTGTCGGTAGCCGGGGGGTCATCGTCGTCTGAATATTCTGATGATGAGGTACATTGCAAGAAAAACGCTAAAAAAGCTATCATCTCCCAATAAAATGTCGATCATTGCTTGTTTCGAAAATGCTGCAGCCATGTTGTTTGCCACTATACTTGGAATGATATGACTGACGCCTGGCTCCATGCAATATGTATAGAGCCCAAATAACACAGCAGGAATCGCGCGCGATGCCCATGGCGCCACGTTTATTGCTATTATATAGGCAAATAACGAGTTAACATAACCTGACAGTCTCGATTGGAAAATAGCAGGGACACATGGGCGAACTCATTAGTACAGTCTGTCACCAGTGAGGCGCTCTCCAGCGCTTGTGGGGAAATCTGGTAACGCGCTCTTAGGCGCTTCTAGGGATATGATGCGAGACGTCGATAGGCGCTTCTGGGGATATATTGCAAAGCGTCCAGGGACGCTTATGGGGCGTAAACAGTTAATGAAATTGGACATCTCCAGATCCCGGCTACAACATCTAAAGAAATTAAATTGTGATTGGGAATAATTAAGTTTGGCCAGTACAAGTACTGTGAATACATTGAGATATAGTCAAAGTGTATGTAGGATTTAGAATGTAATAAGAGATGGACTAGCTGTCGTCTGGTGCATTATACCATGTGGCATACCGCCCAGTGTGGGCATGCCTACCGGTATAGTAACCTATGACTAACATATATACTCAGGCAGGTGGACACAAGAATCAGCATTTTCAGATAAACAAAGATGAATAACTCTAGAACGGAATACCCACACAAAACAATTGAACACTCCATTGCATGCATGCTGTCCTCATGTAGAATAGTGAACATTCATACAAAATTTCATTCATATTGATATCCGACAACTGGTGACAGTAGAGATATCGGCTTGGACAGACAAAAAAAAACAACATTTCCAGATAAACAGAGATGAATAGAACGGGAAACCCGAAACAAAATGATAGAACACACCTATGAACATACATACCAAATTTTATAGAGATCCAAGTATAGGCCCGACTGTTCAAGATACTAGTATGACATGAACAGACATTGGATGGACAGAAAACATTTCCAGATAAACAAAGATGAATAACTCAAGAACGGGAAAACCCGAAAAAAAAAACGATTGAACAATCCATCATTGCATATGTCCTCATACCTCATAGTAGTGAACACGAATACCAAATTTCATTGAGATCCAAACATGACTAAGCTACTGTTCAAGATAATTTATCACCTGATTGTGACCTGAACATACATCGGACGGACATATGGTAAGAGAGATGGATCGACAGACACAGCCCTCGGCTATATGCCCGAACCTCCTACAGGGGTCATGTGGGGGGGGGGGGGGGGGGGGGGGGGGGCTAATCTTGCATATTATGGCCTTCTAAGTTCTATACATGACCCCCAGTTCTAAAGTTTGACAAATCAATGATTGAATGTCCTTTCACCAACTGGTAGTTCATTGTGATAGATATGTTTACTACCTAAAATTTTCAATTTAAAGAGTGAATGAACTAATTAACACCATTCAACTCAAACTAGTCTAAATTAAACTCAGCTCTTCAATTATCCACTTCCCATTCCGTGAATTTGAGAAAGTCGCGTAACGAAAATAGGGAAGTAGAAATTTTTAATCGCCGAACTCGGTCAGAAGGGAGAGAGATTTCCTCAATAAAGACGATATTTTCAGGTATATTAATTAGGTATAAAGTTTCAAAAAGTTGAGAGACTGGATATGTATTTTATACCTATGATATAACGAGTTTCCAGCTCTTGTCTTGATCAGCTGGTGCCTGAATTTCGTCATGCAAATCTAATTTCGAGAATCGAAGTTGGATCATTTCGATCAATTGGCACAGATTTGAAAATATCCGACTGAACAAAGGATATTAATTGATAAAGTGAGAATGGAATTGAAATATGTCTGGGCAGTATCATCAGTGTGGCAGTATGGCAATAATTATATCAAAGCCGCACTTCACCGTCAAATGCGTTTTGGAATGCTGATTCTTTGTAAATTGTTGTTGTTGTATTTGTTGTTGTTGTTGGTTATCTCTTCTCCAGACACCACTATTTGTTGTTTCACTTCAAAGTGATTCTAAACATTTTGTACGATGGTCACTTCGTACATGGATGTTCCATACCATCCTTTTGGGCCATACTCTCACTCTCAGGTGCCTAATAATCGTGATGGCCTAATAATAGTGATGTGGGGGATTTAGGCTGAAATTAATAATAGTGATGGCAATTTCACTCTATGTCTCAATTCCAAATAATAGTGATCGTTGGGAATTTTCTCCAAAATTAATAATCGTGCTGACACTATTATTTGGCACCTGAGAGTGAGAGTACGTGTTCTGTAGGAAATCAATTGGTCGTTTTGTACCATCGAAAATCAAAAAGCAAGCTAGACTGGTGAATCGCAGCCGTATTGGATTCATACAGCTCCGTTCCATGGTTTCAGAGATTAATCCAGCCGTGGTTTTAGTGCTACAGGTAAAAGTAGCATTTCCATATATGGAGCATTTGAATATTCATGACTTCTATGCATGTATATGGAATGCTATGTACTCCAGAACTTTGACCTGCAGCACTAAAACCACAGAACCAGGCCTGGTGGATCCATTATGGCAGCGAGTTAGTGACAGCATGACAGGGCGTATATTGGTCGTTTTGTACCATATTGTCTCAGAGTCATACCTTATTATTACCACTTTATAGGGCGTTCTCTAGGCCATTGATAATGTTTTTCGGGGCGTTCCAAATAGCGTATTGTTACCAAAACAGCGGGCCGCGGGCCGATAATGAGAACCCTAGTTCAATATCGGCCCGCCGCCCGGAAACTATAGATCTCGTTTATTATCGCGAGAGTTACGTCCCTTCAACTTCCGATCTGGCGTGGTTATTTCTAGAAAATAATGGGAAGATGTATCCGATTTCCTCGACACTATAATGGTTTTATGATTGGAATTCACGCTATATGATTGAATTATTGTATCAAGCGTAAGTATGCATTGATAATGTTAGCTGTCAACCTCTCATTGGTTGTTACTCGTCTCCAATGAGCACTGGGTTTTCCCCTGTCCTATTTTCGAGACTCCGTCAGTCCGTGTCAGCTGACAAGTCAAATGGTATCAAATTTAAATGTTCTTGAAAATATTTCTCTCTTAATCTACTTCATTATTCCACTAAATCCTCAAATGGGTCAAATGTCCAAAACTGTGGTAATAATAGTAATAACATGATTTCATCGGGCATTATGGTTTATTAACGGCCCTCTGGAATGATTAACAGCCCTCGGGCCTATTAGCGTCCCTCGACTTCGTCTCGGGCCGCTAATAGGCCCTTGGGCTGTTAATCATTCCAGCCGGGCCGTTAATAAACCATAACGCCCTCAAAAATCATGTTATTGTTATATTGTTGGGAATGTGATTGTGGAAACAATTTTTGATTTCATACTTCTCTATTTTTGTAAATTGTATTAATCGGTGGTATTGAGGGGCAGACTCTACTAGTTATATAATATTGACCACAACGGCAACTTCTGGGGCGAACAACTTTGCACATGCCTTGAGGAGCTCGCTCATTGATATGCTGCCATTTTCATTATTCCACAGACAGAATTGCTGAGCTTAGTTTTCTCCGTACCATAGTGAAAATGCTGATAACGAAATGACCAATTGGTTTCATGTCCTGCATGGTATGAAATGACCAAACAATCCGGTACAAAACGACCGAAAAATCTGGTAGGAAACAACCAGATGGTAGGAAACATCTGGGGACCTCATTCTGCTTAGGCCTCATCTTCTCTGGAAAGTTTCTTTATTATAAAATTTCTATAGAAACTTCTGCCATAGATTCTATTTCTTTTTTAGTTTAGTTTCTCTATATCCCCAAATTGGCAGACAACACATTCCCAATGGGTGTACTTCACAATATTCACCATTTGGGAACTTCAATCTGAGACTTATAATGTCTCCAATATAGCAGTTGAGGCCACGCAGAATGAGGTTCCCAGAGGGTGAGTTTAGTGATGCTAGCCCGCTATGTGTTATATATTGTTAATAATTTACCATTTCTGTCTTCTTTACAGGTTCAGATTTCAGAATTCATTAGCAGTATGTCATCACCATTCAGAGTCCCGCGTGTTTCACATTCCAACAAGTTTGAATGTCTGCGAAGCCTGGATGCCGAATCTAGCGATTGCAGTCCTACAAAACGGCAAAAAACAAGTGGCGGAAAGTTCTCAAACATGTCAAATCAAAAATTGTTTGCAAAACTCAAGAGCAAAGAAAAGAAATTAAATCGATTCAGAGAATCTACAAGTGAGTGAACGAGAGAATGAATTTATTGAATACTAGTACAAGTCTGCAAATAGTGTGTCTTGAAATTTGCAGAATGGGGTCCCCAGAGGGTGAATTTAGTGACGCTATCCTGGATGGCAGGCTAGCACCACCAAATTCACCCTCTGGGAACCTCATTCTGCTAAGTACGACTCAACTGCTATAGGAGACCTAGGATTAGATTTAATTCCCCAGTTGAAGTTGGTGATGTCACCCAATAGTCAATAGTCACTTTGATTATGCATTTTATCTTTGGCAAATTATGGGATATAGAAACTTCCCAGAATGGAAAAAGTAACTAAAAACAATGTTGGAAGTTTTATTAGTCTGGTGCTCTGAATAATTCAAGAAAATAATATTTATTATTGAACCTTTCAATTAATCTGCATTGTGAAGTTTCTAGATTGGATTGTCAATGACCCCCTATTGAATTCAGGATAAAACCAATTAATAAAAATAAAATTCTGTACCTACCTACATGTACCCTATTTATTTTAGACCCTGTAACCCTAAACACAAGTATTATTTTGTTTGGCCTGAGACTCAAATAATATTATTTATTTCAGCTTGCAATCAGCCTCCAGAAGCAGCAAGCTATTCTAAAAGTGAACCCTCCACAGACGATAAAATCCGACACTTATCATCAGAGATCAGAGAGATTCGTGGAATTCTGAATTTAGGGACTGAGAGTCTGGATGACTATGATGACGGTGAGGTTGCTAGTGATTCTGACAGTGATGGCGTTGTTGGTAGCCATCGCGATGATGTGGTGGCTACAGTATCTTCAAGGTCGGATACTAGAGAGGTCGTTGTTGGTAGAGAGGTCATTGTTAGCAGAGAGGTGCATCATGGGAGAAGCACTGATGTACAGCCATCGCGACCCGGATATCCAAACGAAGATCAGAAGAGATTTGTATGTTTCTAGTTATTCCTTAAATAATTCTTATTTCGATTAATGATTCACGGTCTGAATTTGACGTCAAATAAATAATAATTTCTTAATCCTTTCATGACGGGAGCTGCGCTGGCACAACACTGAAGACACTGTGCCAATGCATCCTCTTATATATGCGAGTCAAACATAGGTCACCTCGCATATATAAGAGAATGTATTGGCCTCACAATTTTGTATCAATTTTTCTTACATTCTTTAAAAAAAATTACCTTTTTTTTTTCTTACGTTCTTTAGCACATGTAGTATTGACACACACGGTGATGTAAGAGCTTAGCACAATGATGTCGATGGAAATGCCGAAACTTTATTATTATGTTAATTAAAATATAACTATGATATTCGATTTGTGTTGGGTTATTTAGTGTTGACTGTGAGATAAACATGGGAGATAAGGGCGGTTGACCAATGTTGTCAACATGAAAAGACACATTTAAAATGGAACTAAATATTTTTTTGAAGGTGTCTTTACTTCCTCTTTGGTTGTGATAAGGAAACCAATATTAATTTTTTTAACCCCAGCCGTTTCAAGATGTTTTCCTTGCTAAAATGGGGTTATGTGATAAAATTGATATCAAATCTGGTGTAATTCTATAATAAATGTATTAACCTCATTCACAAAGTTCAATTCAAATTTAGTGCACTCGGTTAATACATTTCATATATAATTGCGACTCATCAGAGATCCTCTATTTCTGCTGCTCTCTTTCAGATACAACAACTTAAAGATGCAGCTCATCGGAAGTTAGAGAGGAAAAGAGAAGAAATGAGAAACAAATCTTCAGTAAGTAGGACTACAACGATTCATGAATTCATTGCATCGCGATACACTTATACTCTATATCATATCATGTCATTTGTATCGCGATACAGTAATGAAACTAATGATGTTGGATTTTTAAGGTGGAAGTCAACAGAATGCATATATTTAAATTTTGTACAGCTCAACATTTCTGGCAACCTATTAATTTATATTTTAACAAGAACTGACCTGCTTCTGAAATACACATAGATATTCAAGCACATGTACATAGGTCATTACACTTCATGGAATTTATTTGGTGATTTAAATATTGATGTAGCTATGGGCATAAAATTTAAGGGATACATTTGTAAATTTCTGTAATACCAGTATAATATAAGATTGCAGAGACTGTCATATCTTCATAATTATATCACGACACGTGTCGTATCGGGGAAACCATATCATTGCAGCCCTATCAGTAAGACAGACATGCTGTTTTGACTGCTACCTATTCATGGATGAATAACATCAATACATGTACCCCATACTCTAGGAAATTCATCTAGAAATTTTAATTTTGTCACTCTCAGCTCAATTGAATTAATGACAAGTATGCTTTGAATACAGCAATAATATCTATCTCATCAGTCATCCTCACTTTAGTCACAAGCCTTGAAATAGGGTGTCTGTCATTTGCAGAATGAGGTCCCCAGAGGGTGAATTTAGTGATGCTACCCCGCATAGTGGGCTAGCATCACCAAATTCACCTTCTGGGGACCTCATTCTGCTTACACCTCAGCAGAATGAGGTTCCCAGAGGGTGAATTTGGTGATGCTAGCCCGCTAAGCGGGGTAGCATCACTAAATTTACCCTATGGGGACCTCATTCTGCAAATGACAGACACCCTATTTCAAGGCTTGGTTAGTCATCTTTATTTTAGTGATAACACTTTGTGAATTATTTCTGATAACTATAGCAAGAACCATTTGAAGAAAAGCATTGAAGCTTTACACAATGACTATCCTGGCAAGCCAAATACTACATTGTCTTAGGGCAGCTCAGGATTGGAGTGATATTTTTTCTTTGGGAGGTGTATGAAGATGATGGTCATACTACCTCCCTGAAATATAAACCGTATTTAATTGATTATTTTGTACCATTCATTATTATGTTGGATATATTTTGCTAAATAAATAATCTATCTAATGTATCTATCATACTGTGTCTATCGTAGATCATGCCATGAATCTCTACTATTGCTAAATGCCCATAGAGATAATATTCCGCCAGTACAAAACCTGGGAACTTTTCGAAGTTTTGACTGGGAACCTTATAAAGTCGAAAATATAATTTGGGGAATATATTTCTTAGTTATCATCTGTTCCTTAATAACGGACTTCACTGTCCGAAAAAGGTCCCGACTCGTAATTATATGCTTTTCTGTGACTTTTGTGAACCGATATAACAATAAACATTGAATTAAGTACCCAGGAAAAATTGCATAATTTTAAGTGACACAAAGCAAAATCGCTCAGAAAGTCACTTAAATTGTGAAATTTGGAGTTGGGACCTTCACCTACAGCAAAGTATGTTATTAAGGAACAGATAATAATAAGAAATATATTCCCTGCATTATATTCGACTCTATAAAGTTTACAGGGTTCTCTGACCATACTTCAAAAAGTTTCCAGGTTTTATACTTATGGAATATGGTCTCTACGGGCGTTTAGGGCTTCACGGTATTTAGTCATATCGCGATACTGTTTTTGACACCGTGTAGTCGGTTTCACTTTATGCAAATAGTCGGTACATCGTAGCCGCCGGTGTGGATATTAATACCGACGATATCTCTATCAGTGTCAATTATTTATCAACAATCGACACCTCTAATGTTGAGACAAATGCCATTGCTAACGGCTTCGGTTTAGCGTGGCGTAAAAATTAATTATTTCTCTCTGCTCCATAAGGGTTTGTCAACACACTGCGGACAATCAAGTCGGCATGCCTTATTGCATGGGTGGCAATTGATCTGTATATACAGGCTGTTCTCAGCTCAATATTGCTGGAAGGTTTCCTGGTCAAATACAATAAAAAATGTGTGGTGTTTTTATAATCTGGAGACACAATGACGCGCGTTCAACAGCGCCACAAAATCTTATGCATTAGTCGTATAAATTAAAAAACGGTATAATGCACTAACTCATTAGATCATTATAACTACACGGCCATATATCAGTCCTATACATCGAAATGGATAAGTTAAAATCAGATACGGACTTCTATTCTATGCTTGTCACATTAGTTATCTTGTTTTGTTTGTACAATATAAAATATGAAATCAATACATGTTTGCTGTTATTATTTACACGAGCGACTGTTAGCTTCATTTTTAATGTCATAAGCGACCCGCAGTTGGTAAGGAATTCCCGATTACGTCAGGCACTTATAAATATATCTATCCGTCGTATAAAGAACGAAACTCGGGAACATTTATATTAATTATTTATGTTATATACCTGTCAAAGCAACATGTGTTCATAATTATCATTATCAAATCAATAATGCTATATTTTTGTCTGCTTGCTACTATTATCATTCTCAAACAGTTCTACTCAAATTTATTGGCGACGATATTTAGTCATATCGCGGTATCATTTTAAATACCGTAGTCGGTATTAAAATCCGGATACCGCGAAGCCCTACCGGGGCGTTAGCCAGAGTAGAGATTCATGGCATGATCTATGCCTATCATAGTCTTGTCGAAATGCAGGCTTCCCCCCAAATTACATCACAATAATGTTAAAGACATATTATGTACTTGTTCGGGTGCGTGAAACTGATAAGTTATTATTCAGGCGCTATGCAAACTGGAGGAATATAACATTCTACAAACATCACCGAAAATATGAAACAAATCAACCGTACCACTCCATGGAAAACATCGTCTGAATTACGCTCAAATATAAATATTTACTACTTGATTCGGGACGCATATATCAGCGATAAACTAAGGAAAACGATTTTGCCATCGAGAGTCACTGCATTGAATTAATATATAAGAATGACGGTTGTTAATTTGGTTATAATAGTTTTAAAAATAACTACATTGAACAAGATTATTCTCTATTTCTATTTGATCACCATACCTGAGTGTTTCACATCACTTTAATCCTTTACCCAACAAACCGGCCAAAACCGGCCAAATAAAGCTTCAACAGCCTAAAATATCTTCGGTCTGTCTCAATAGAACCATACAAATATGGATATCATTGGAACCGGCTCCTTGACCACATTGTGATAGTTACAGTTATGCCCTGTGCCAATGCATTCTCTTATATATGCGAGTCGACCATAGGTCGCCTCGCATATATAAGAGAATGCATTGGCCTAAAAACAATCTTTTTTTAACACTTTTTACCATTTTTTCTTACATTCTTTAACAATTTTATAATTTTTAATGTGTTAAGCCAATGTATTCTCTTATATATGCGAGGCGACCTATGGTCGACTCGCATATATAAGAGAATGCATTGGCACAGGGCCGTTCTGTTGGGTAAAGGGTTAATCTCTACGATTGGACACTGTTGTCTTTGGACTACTATTTGTGAGTTCTGATGAGCGCTACTGAAACACTCAGCCCTCAAAATTAGGAAAAATGTCCCATGGCCAATTTAATGTTGTGGCATTAATATAGATTCCACATGTTGCCACAGCATCTGCCATGGCATTGCTGTTGCCATGAAGACTGAACTCTACCAACACAAATGGGTTAAAACTGTAGTTTGTTAGTATTTATGTATTTTATGTAATTCTGCTGTAAACCCAATGTTTTTTTGTTTTAATTTGTTTTATTGAAAACAAAGAATAACGATATGAGTGAAAGACAGATTATTTGCTCACACGCATGCTCTATATAGGTTGCTAAATACTTGAGTTACCTTTCTATGAGCATTATATGTCCCCAAGCCTTGAAATAGGGTATCTGTCATTTGCAGAATGAGGTCCCCAGAGGGTGAATTTGGTGATGCTAGCCCGCTATGTAGGGTAGCATCACTAAATTCACCCTCTGGGGACCTCATTCTGCAAATGACAGACACCCTATTTCAAGGCTTGTATGTCCCAGAAAGACGCATAAAAGTCATACAAAATACTTTGAACATGATGATTGGGTCCCAATAAAAAAACAGACATTTGTATTTATCGGCATTCCGGAATCGTGAACAGGATGTCCCGGAAAAGTTATATTGCTTTATCTCAACAAGAAAATATTAAAAAACTTCACGCACTGTTTTCTTTTCATTTTAGTCATAAAATTTTTGTAGCACCATAAACATTTCAGAGCGACAGCAGCTCTAGATGTTATTCCCATGGGCTACAGTTGCAATTTTTGCGTGACTGCTGACAAAAATTGAACCGGCAGTACTTAACTGAAACGATCTCAAATTGATCGTAAAATAAAAGAAACAAAACACGTAATTTCAGTGCTCTATCGACAAATTTATTTGGAAATCTTCCGCAAGGTATGTTTTCAGATACCTCTTAACAAATATTTAATACATACATTAATGCCCTTAATAATCGACTCCTTAACCATAGCAGAATAGGAATATGGCTTGTTGCCATTCATCGGAAAGCGCTCTGAGATTTCCGACGAATGTCAACAAGCCATATTTCCAACTAAATCCTGAAAAATTACCCATAATTCTGCTGTGTTTAATGAGTCAATTATTTAGGGCATTACTGTACATAATTGTGGGGTTCGATTGAACCAATGTCCATTTAAATTTCCCTTATTAAACGGCTAATGTGGTTGATGATGTGAAATATTTATGCTTTGCAGAATCAAACAATACTAGTATTTTATTATCTATGTTCAGCATGGACCATAAACAAAATAATTAGTCAATTTTAACCCTATTGTAAATATTTTTACTGCAAACTCACTGATCATAAGAGTTAACAGGTAAAATTATCACTTGTGTCTATTCACATATTTGCAATATTAACTTATACATAAATTACAATGTTCATTTATCAAATTTTTCTATCATTTTTAACAGGGAAGAAGTTCTATTCCAGTTTTCATATCTGGCCAAGGTTCAGGGTCAGATGGGTGGACTCCACAGTTTAGAGATTTCCCCAGCAATTTCTGCGGCAGGAGGTCTGTATTATAATTTCAGTACTGAATATTTTAAATAACAGTTACGTTAGGCAAAACCACTAAAGTGTTTAGACGGATGCAATACATCAGTTACGTTAGGCAAAACCACTAAAGTGTTTAGACGGATGCAATACATCAGTTACGTTAGGCAAAACCACTAAAGTGTTTAGACGGATGAAATACATCAGTTACGTTAGGCAAAACCACTGAAGTGTTTAGACGGATGCAATACATCAGTTACGTTAGGCAAAACCACTGAAGTGTTTAGACGGAAGCAATACATCAGTTACGTTAGGCAAAACCACTAAAGTGTTTAGACGGATGCAATACATCAGGTATGTTAGGCAACACTGCTAAAGTTTTTAGATGGGTGTAATACATATGTTACATTAGGCAACACCACCAACGTGTTTAGATCAGTGCAATATGTCATGTACATTACATCGCATCAGAGCTATAAGGTCGTAACTCACATATTCAACTTTCCGAGAAAATGAAGGTTGAAGTTTTCAGACAACATTTCTCATCATGTTGATAAAGCATGACATATTGTTATATTTATCCCAATAAAAACTGGCATTAGCTGTCCATTGAACAACATATTTTTGTTTTGTTTACTCCCTCGTTTTCTTTTAACGAGAGGCCGATCGGCAGATGTTTAACCCATCCCTTGGCGATAGTAAATTGTTATGATCGGAATCATAATCTTTTAATGTTGAATTATAGAGTACCGGTATACTGTTATGATCTAAAGTAGTATAGACAAATGTACATAATAACCAGTAATAACACAAATGATTGGAATGTATGAGTCAAAACAGAAGGGTTAATATAACATCTAAATGCTGGAGCCTGTCACCACTCTCATAGTGTAAGCAGTTCTATTCATGTTGCTGCAAATTGCCATGTGAGATATCAAAATAATATAGTTATTTATTTAATGTAAAAGGTTAAAAGACATGGAATGGGTAAAAGGGGTTAAATCACCTATCTCTGCCCTGTTTGATCCAATGTAGTCCCATCATCCAAAGACTTACAGAGCTGCATTGGTCTAGTTAAATAAATTCAAGTTGTGGTTAAAAAGATAGCTAAATAAATTTATCCAATAATTCACCACTAATCTGTGTGTGGCCAATTGGGGAATCTCATTCCCGATTTATCCACGCCTCCGTAATTACTTCCTAGATACTGTCGCTAACTCTTACAAGCGCTGCCGGCTGGGCAGCTTATGAGACTGTGAGCTAGAGCGAGTGCATGGTGCTAATTTACAGAATTGTTTGGGCATAAAATAAAAAACGACATACAAATGAGGGAAACAATATAATGTTTTGATATGATTTAAGACTGAATCAATTCATGTTCCAGGACACGTCTGCACCAATAAAAATTAATAATGTGCCAGACAAAAATTATGCGAAATAATTTCGTCCTAAGTGATTTCTTTTTCTTTGGTGTGAATGAATAACATGTGTAAAGGATAACATGTAGGGGCCAATGTATATACGTGGTGAAAGTAGTCCTCCCTTTCAATCTTAATTTCCACACATATGCCGGTATTTTAGAAAGTAACTGGCCCTACCCAGCTAGACATGTCAGTTTCTCAAAAGGAATCATAACATAAATGACGTCAGAAATAGGGCCCTGCGAATCGGGTGTTTTCATTTCGAATCGAATCAGGCAAACGATTCGAAATCGAATCGAATCTCGAAACGAATTATTGTTACTGAGCCAATCGAGTTCAAATACATAGAACTTCGAACAGTGTTCACGCTGGCCCGAAAAATCTTGTGGCCTTTCGAAGCAACACAAAATATTGCCTGGCGAAAACCGCCTGGTGATCGTCGATGTAGTGCAATATGCATTGATTATGCGCTTAACTACACACCTCTATGCATTTTCTGTGCCTAAGCAATGGTTGAGTATACAGATAAGAGCATATATGCATGAGAAAACCAATGTCGACGTAAATACGAACAAGCGTACTTCGTGATGCCTGTTTCATTTCGTTGAATAGTGTAGTATTTTCGCTACACCTGCGATGATTGTGTGGTCTGTCGCTTGAACTGACAGACTTACCCGACAATATTTACAAAAATACTCAGGACTTATATTCAGACTCGCATTTACGCTAGTCAAACAAAGATCTAAAATCTGCATACATTTGTGTCATGGAATTCCCATGATTCATAGAACGACACTTATAGCACACAGTATTGTATGGCAATTTTGTTTTTCACTTATGTCATTCTTACTAGATTGGGTCAATTAGTTATAGATTAGTTATCACATGTCCTGTCATCGGACTTAACGGTATGTGCGTGCATTTCAGTCGTTTACTACCTTATTATAGTGAATTTTCTTTTCTGGTAAGAGCATTGTGCAATTTGTGGTCTGTAGAAAGCACGGAAATGCACCGAATCATGATTTCGAATCTAATCACACGAGCGATTTCGAATCGCATTGAATCGAATCGATTCGAGGGCCCTAGTCAGAAAGCAGTGCACGTGCTAATCAGATTTTGCCATAAAGTGACAACCATTCATCTGAGTTACGCGTCAGCTTTTTTCTTTGATGTACCGATGTGACGTCACACAGAGGAAGCAACACAAACTGTTCTTAAAGTACATGGTGTTTGGTTTTGAGTGTAATTTAATATCAAGCCGATGGCCATTTCGAATCGCCGGGACAAGCACCCGTGTTATTCAACCTGATATGTTGGTCTTAAAGAGGTTATAAACTAATGGATGTCACAACCTATAACGGATGTGTCGGATTAACACACAGGAAACGAGGCTGCATTTCATTTGATGTTTCACACGTTTGATCCGCGAAGGCATTGGTAATCAACACTACAGAAATAATAGAGTTTAGTTGTTGCATAATATAACAAAATGAGCTTTAATAACACGGAAGTGATAAACTTATATGCCTTCTGGAAGAAAGATATTGCTTAGACTGTTAGTACTTCCAACCAACTATCTGCATCCATGCATCGACTAATAACAATATGTTTTGCTCTAATTTCTATTATAGATTTTTAGTCACAAATAAGTTTGACTTTGTACATTCAACGATGCCGGTTTATGTAGTCGAATCTCGGTAGTGTTTATAATATGCATCGTCTAAAGTAGAAGTTTTGTCTTAGGTTACATAATTAATGTCAGATAGAACTGCTCCTTCAAATATAACTTCCCCATGTCTGATTTCTTGACACCTTGTACATATGGTAACGGATGAGTAGAATCATTTGAAACAAGAAACTTATATACCGCATCGAAACGATAATTACTGAATCCGGTAAAATATTGTAGAAGGTTGGATTTCTTAGAGGCATTGTCTACCGAAAAAGAACGGTGGTGATTTGTTTGCATCTTTGTTCTGTTTTGTTGTCCCTCTTTGAAACGAAAGTTAATTTAGCAAACTATATAACTTAAAAATCCGAAATATACATATAAACTATATTAACCTACCTTTGAACAAACATATGTATTCCTTGTAATCCTGTCGATATTGAATTTTTCGTGACTTTTGTTACACAGTCTGATCCAACGTAAACATCGTTCATTGTTGGTTTTCGGCTTCGGAAATGGCCAAAATATCACCGTTGATTTAACGTTAGAATATGGCTCCAATTTTGTTTATATAACGACTGTCACTATTACAAGATGCATACGCACACCTAGACATCTTTAAAATCTCGAAAAGAAGTTATATTATCGTGTTAAACAACGTTTTAAGACGAGTGTAAATGCATCATCGAGAGGTTCTTTTGTTTGGGAAGGCGACGTCCTTGAACTTCGTTAGCTGTAACGCGATTGGTCAGTTACCGCTGTCAGTCAATAATCTGAGATTCGTCAATTCTCTTATATAGAGCTAACATATGAGGACTATAAATAACTCTCAATGCAATAAACCATATTGACTCTTATGTCTCTCACAGAGAAGCAGGTATTAATTAATTGTGAGATACTTGGGTTAAAATCTCGATAATTCTTAGTTGAAAAAGGGCCATATCTCTGGTATAACAAATTGGATCTAACCCGTATTCAAACTCAGATCTGTATTTTGAGTTGAGAAACTCACATACCAAATTTGGTTCCTATAAGATGAAAGATGGTTGATTTATCGAAGCATGTGTGCATTCTATGTCAAAGGGCCATAACTCCATTTAAACAAATCAGATCAAACCCATATTCAAACTCGATCTGTATTTTGGGCCGAAAAACTCACATACCAAATTTGGTTCCGATCGGATAGAAAATGTTTCAGTTATCGCACTATGTGTAAAGTGTCTACGGACAGACAGACAGAGACGGACGCATGACGAGTGGTCAATCCGGACAACGACACTATGTTTACCATACTATGGTATGGGTAAACATAAAAAGCATAAACTTATTTGGAGATACAACCTTTTGCGTACGCCAATGTACCAGCGCAGCTCCCGCCATGAACGGGTTAAATGGATTCACTACACTAAATCCGACCATTTATGGGACCATCTCCTTTTATACTCAACAGAATATATACAACAAATGAATGAATTTGTTCCTTGGACTAGTGAAAAATAAATGGTCGGATTTAGTGTACAGTACCCCTTTAAAATGTTCACATTGTGTTTTATAATATCTATTTATATCCTGTTATATTCCATGTTTCAGATAGATTCGCTGTTCCCACAAATAGATAGCAATGAGAAGATTGAGAGAATGTGATTGGCTGAATGGCTGGCTACCAGTGTATATGCTGTAGTGTGATTGGCTGACTGGCTGGCTACCAGTGTATTTGCTGCAGAGCATCATTTCTTCATCATTAAGAGAGGCGTGACGGGAGCTGTGCTGGTGCAGGATTTATGATCCTGTGCCAGTGCATTCTCTTATATATGTGAGTTTCCCATTGGGAGCCTTGCATATATAAGAGAATGAATGCACTGGCTTACAAGGTCAAGGTAAATATTGTTAGGTCATTGTATTCTTCTATATATGGGAGGCTCTCTATGGGAAACTTGCATATATATGAGAATGCATTGGCACAGGGTTTTCGTAAAATTTCAGGTGGTATATATGACCATTACCGTTTTGTTAATTTGATAAAAGAGGGATAATCCAAAATCATATTTCACACAATTTATTAAAAAATCAGTGTTGCCCCAATTTGGTATCATACATATATTTTGTCCAGGAGAATAATTAATTATGACGGCACATGATAAGCATCTCAATTAGCATTTAATTAGTTTGAATGTTGTTATGAAGGAGCGATTGTGTCATTCTGTTATTTTCATTTAGAAAGGCATATATTAGTAATATTATTGAATAACAAAGCTGGCGCAAAAGATTGCACAACATATTCAGAGATTGATTCACTGTGACCAATTCCACACCAAAATATTGAGCGGCGAGGATTAGCGTGTGCTGTAAAAATATGTTGTAATCAACATGGTACAGTTTTAACTGATTTTCACGTAGTGGGATCTCCCCGGTGTTGAGTGGTTTGCTTATCCCACACTCTTTACGTACTGTACTGTAACATAACATGGCTTTTGTTGCGTACAATTTTGATAATATCATTTTATTTATGTGACATGTATGATTGGTATAACAACAAACTCTGTTTATATTTATTCTGTTTATGGTGGTTTAACGGATGTGACTATTTTAACAGTAATACTCATTGCGAAGGCCATCTGCAAGCCTTGAAATAGTGTGTCTGTCATTTGCAGAATGAGGTTCCCAGAGGGTGAATTTAGTGATGCTACCCCGCATAGCAGGCTAGCATCACCAAATTCACCCTCTGGGAACCTCATTCTGCTGAGGTGTAAGCAGAATGAGGTCCCCAGAGGGTGAATTTGGTGATGCTAGCCCGCTATGCGGGGTAGCATCACTAAATTCACCCTCTGGGGACCTCATTCTGCAAATGATAGACACACTATTTCAAGCCTTTGCCATCTTATCTTTAAAGGCACAGGCGGCGTTCGTTGCAGAAATATTCATATTCAAATCGCCATCAAAAGAAGGAATATTAAAATATATATAGTTTTGTTCATATGCCAAACATAATCAGCGAGTAAATAGTATATTGTCGTCAAGACACATGATGGTGTACGTAAACAAGAGCCTGCTCGTGTTACAGAAGTTTTGCTTCTGTTTACAAAACACAGCGCAATTCTATTGGTTAATCACACACAAATGATATAAATGCTCTTTATTATTTCTATATCAGAAAACAGTAATAAATAACGCTCTTTATGTTTACCATATCCGGATCTAAACAAAAGCCAGGTTTTGTAACGTTTTTTGCTTTTGTTTACATAACAAAGGAAAAACATTTGACAATAACATACTGTTTATGCCATATTTCTGATTGGTATAAGAACAAAGCCTGTCAATATTTTACTATTCTTTCTGTTTATGGCAGTTTTTGATGGAGCTGAATATTTTAACAGCATTCCCACCGCCAACGCCTCCCATATCTTTAACGGATGTGACTATTTTAACAGCATCGTGATGGCCATCTGTATCTTTAACCCTTTACCCAACAGAACGGCCCTGTGCCAATGCATTCTCTTATATATGCGAGTTGACCATAGGTCGCCTCGCATATATAAGAGAATGCATTGGCTTAACACATTAAAAATTATAAAATTGTTAAAGAATGTAAGACAAAATGGTAAAAAGTGTTAAAAAAAGATTTTTTTAGGCCAATGCATTCTCTTATATATGCGAGGCGACCTATGGTCGACTCGCATATATAAGAGAATGCATTGGCACAGGGCATAGCTGTAACTATCACAATGTGGTCAAGGAGCCGGTTCCAATGATATCCATATGTGTATGGTTCTATTGAGACAGACCGAAGATATTTTAGGCTGTTGAAGCTTTATTTGGCCGGTTTTGGCCGGTTTGTTGGGTAAAGGGTTAAATGCTTCCTGCAGATAGTGACCATATCTTGAATTATTCAGTCTTTGAAAATGACAGTTTGATAATAAAAACATCACTCTTTCTTAACTCTTTCTACCCGGCGGCCCGCTGTAGCGGGCACGACGTCATTTACATTCACCCCGGTGGCCCGCTACAGCGGGCTGGCGAAATCATTCTCACTTCCCTACTTTATAACTAAATATTATAATCTTTATATTCAAGAAGGATCAATGTATATACCACGATGATTGTTATTGGAATCAATATTGTACTCCCACTGGAGGTGCTGCGAAAAATTACGGCAGGAAAATCCATAAACAGACCAGAACTGTCATTTTTTTAGATTTAAAAAAAAATTGGGGTCATATCCGTTATATAGGGACACCGTTTAACGACGTTAATTTGGGGTAATTTAAAGGCCTGGGTATGGGTGATGTTTTTTAACTACCCTGTGGTTGCCTAGCAACCGTTGCCAAGGATGGTCATGCCATGCGTGTGATCATACCTGAAAACGATGAGTATGGTCCAATGTATATATGGGCCAAGTTTCCTGTTTGTACAATATCTATCTCAATTTTAGCGCATGGTACTAGCACTGAGACGCATTTCAGAGAATTATCAGTAATTAATCCAGGGTTTGGTGGAATTTCCCCATGGAAATCCAGTGGCGAAGAGTTAACAGTGTTGCTTTGCCTAAAATAGCTTAATCAGCAGGAGCCACCAACATCAGGGTGGATATGTCTGTGCTGGTACAGTGAAACCCAGGCCTGGCATTCTGAGGCGAGCGATAAAATCGCTCGCCTACCGCCCGCCTGAAAATAATCCAGGCGGACGAAATAACGCCCTCCCAAACGGCAAAACATCGCTCTCCAGGACCCGGGTGTAAGTAATGATCTATGTACTAACAGAGTCGGCAACGAAGTGTTAAACGATGTCGGTATGGGACCTTTGATCTATAAGCCGCATTCCGACTGTCCCTGGCGAAATGTACAAGCGATATTGATTACGTTGTAGCAACATTTCCACCGGAAGCACGTGCCTCTGTGAAATAGACACACCGTTCAGAGTTATGTCACTTTGAAGTATTGCGTCATGCCTCCCACGCTTGAATACTCTGACCTAATTAACACGAACTGCATTCCAGCGATGACGCATATTACCTCCATCAAAGAACGTGTTATTAATAGTTGTCGTGTTATTAATAGTTGTCTGAATTGTTACTAAATACATTACTAGCTAAAGTAACAACATATCTTGTTATTTAATATTAAAATATTTTGTGTAATGAAAACAACAAACTCAGCAATTATTGTAATAGTTTAATACTGACATGTACTTTATTTTTATCAATACTGTACATGTGGAGTGGAATATTTACTATGTCTGATTTAATCATTTGGCAAACATTTTCGCCTTCCTGTGCTCGGCACAAATAATAGCCCTCCTAGACCTTTTCAGGAGGGCGATTTTTAGCTCTCCTAGATTTCTGAGAATGCCAGGCCTGGAAACCTCACCAAACTGGATACCTCTCTAAACCGAACACCTCTCTAAACCTAACAGAAGGGTCGGTCTGAAGGGTGGTCGGTTTGGCGAGGTTTTACTGTATAACTTGAATCAAACAGACCATTAAATTTGTACACATTTCCATGACATCATTCACAACTTGTTTGGCAAGTTCAGTTTTATTTTGGAATTTGTCAGTATATCGAATGTGAGTTGTATAATAACATCAGTGTCTTCAAGTCTGAGTTTAGTGTGCCTGTCATTTGCAGAATCACAAAGTGAGCTAGCATCACTAAATTCACCCTCTGGGGACCTCATTCTGCTTAGGCCTCATCTTCTCGGGAATGTTACTTTATTATCAAATTTCTATAGAAACTTCCTTCACATAGATTCTATTTCTTTATAAGTTTAGTTTCTCTTTATCCCCAAATTGACAGACAGCACTTTGCATAATCGAGGTTCCCAATGGGTGTTCATCACAGTATTCACACCATTTGGGAACTTCAATCTGAGTCTATGTTTCCCATAGCAGATGCGGCCATGTAGAATGAGGCCCCCCAGGGGGTAAATTTGGTGATGATAGCCCACTGTGTAGGATAGCGTCAATAAATTTACCCTCTGGGGACTCCACATATGACAGGCACACTAAACTCAGACTTGAGCTGCTTCGTAACCAAGCCTTGAAATAGGGTGTCTGTCATTTGCAGAATGAGGTCCCCAGAGGGTGAATTTAGTGATGCTACCCCGCATAACGGGCTAGCATCACCAAATTCACCCTCTTGGAACCTCACTCTGCTGAGGTGTAAGCAGAATGAGGTCCCCAGAGGGTGAATTTGGTGATGCTAGCCCGCTATGCGGGGGTAGCATCACTAAATTCACCCTCTGGGGACCTCATTCTGCAAAAGACAAGACACCCTATTTCAAGGCTTGTTCGTAACCACTGAAAGAAATTATTTATTAATGCATCCAATTATATATTCTCAAGATATTGAATGATTTTCAAATATTTTTACCATGTCAATGTATCTTGTATAGTCAACCTGTTTGTAAAAACATTTTAATTGTAAAGTATTTCTTTGATTTTAATTCTGTGTTTAAATGATTGTACAAACCTATATAACTGAATGATATAAATTATATGTACATCTGGCATCAACATGTATACAGCTGGCATTAACTGACAAATAAGAAACGCCTCCTTGCGATTTTTGTTAACAAAACTTACTCAATGAAATTAATAAACGTTCATTTGGAATACCTTACTCATATTTAAATTCACGCAGTACTATTTTTCGCTCAGTTTTGAATTCGCGCACTTCAAAACTGAGAAAACTATTTTCGTAATATTTCTGTTATATTTTCGTATATCTTGGAGCTGATGACAGTTTCGGCTCTTAGGCATTGCTGTAGATAGTATATGTGTATATTAAACACCATCGCGGCGGATTAACATCGTGTATAGACAATAAACTAGTAACTACATACACGATAATTTTGTGGCGACCTGGACTATTAGCATTTTTCTTATACAAGCATTTCAACAATGTCTATGTTACCATGATTTGTCGCTTGAATTGTGAGCATTGGTCTTGATAGCGGTTAGCCGAATGTAAATATATGCATGCATGTATATGCGTAATTGTCTATTCAACCGTTAATAATATATGTAAACTCAGCAACATAGCACTCTTTTATTTCATATGCATGGATTGTGGTTTAGATTAAACTTGTGAGTCGTACTATTTTTAGCTCAGTTTTAAATTCGCGCACCGATGGGTGCGCGAAAAATAGTACTGCACGAATTTAAATACGAGTAAGGTACTAGAGTAAATTTTCATAGAATAGAAATATTCAAACTGGAAAAGAAAGATTTGCTAATGCAGCACCGATAAAATACCACAAACTAAGGTGAAAGAGCAGAGAGTAAGTTGAGTAAAATTGAGGGTGTGACACTTATCCTAACTTGGATAAGATTTTAAATACCAAATAAAAAGATACATGTACCATACATGTATATTTTATTCTATTTGGGGAAATATATGGATAAGTTTACGTTACCTGTCAGTATAACAAGAGCGTGCTTCTGGCATGTTGTTTTGTTTCCCAGGTTCTTTGGGTCATTCAGTTTCTGATTGGTTGGAATTACTATATTAGCATAAAGCTCTGTGACTGTTTGCAGTTGATTATTTTTTATTTAGCCTTTTCCGAGAATTTGATTTTCTGACGACCGATTAAATTGCAGTCTGATGCTTCACTGGTCGTATGATCTCAACCCATTTGCAGGGCTTTTGTTAAGTTCTCCAAATGACAACAAAGTTTAATTAACCCCTTGCTTGCTCCATCAATGTAATGACAGAGTTTCTGTTACTCAATTTAAGGAATAAGATATCGGAATGTATACATGTAACTTTGCTGTAGCTTGTGGTAACTTTGGTATAAAATTAAGTTATGTTCATAACTGTCATTTATACTCATTCCAATGTTTCATATTTCTCTGAGAAAAATTAATTGTAATTGCTACATAAATTTAGTCATGACAACAAGGCCTATATGTATATTGAACTCTATGTCTATAATTTCCCAATAAAGATGCTGTATCTCTTCTTAGCCATACTTCCAACATCGACAAAAAAATCGTTATTTTATTTAATATTTTATTTAATTTTCGAATCACTGATTATTTTTTTTATAGTGCCTTGATATACGGTTTTGATAACATTCTATGCCATAAAATATGATTAAAATACTACAATTCATCACCATTTGGAACGTCTGTGACTCAGAAGGTGCCCATAGAGTAATAGAAAATAGCTGAAATTATAAAATCATTTCCCCCGTTATGGCTCCCAGAATGCAACATAATTCAAACTATAGTTTATTTTCAATGGAAGGGGAATAACTCTATATCTAAATATATAGTTATTCCCCTTCCATTGAAAATAATAGACTTTGTGCAGAAACTTGAGCACAGAACAGACATCGATATCTCAAAAAAACAAAAAAACATGTTCAGTTTATTACATCGAATAAGTTGATAATACAAAGTTTTGAGACTTCCTCTTCCAAATGGTATATAATATGGCATATATTTTATATAATGTGAACTGGTGGTTGTTCATGGTATATAATATGGCATATATTTTATATAATGTTATTTGGGGGTTCCTCTTTCAGATGGTATATAATCTGGCATATATTTTATATAATGTGATCTGGGGGTTCATGTTATATAATATGGCATATATTTTATATAATGTTATTTGGTGATTCGAAAATTAAGTGGGCCTTTATAAGTGTTTTAACAGGATCATTTTCATTTTGAAGTTTGAGGAATAGATACACCATCTTAAAGGTACTCAATCCGATTTGCTGGTCCCCATATCATCAGATTGCAATAACAAGAAATTTTTTGAAATGCCACTTCAGTTATCAGAATCGATTATTGCTTAAAAATAATGCTAACCACAGTCCACTATATAGTATAAAAACCTGTTATTTATCAACATTTTATACAATGAAATTTTGCCGGTTTGTCAGTTTGTCAAATATCTGACACACAAAAAAAGCCACTTTATTTTAAGAGTTATCCATCTTCATCCGTTATTTGGTCTTATTATCAACTTTTATTGGGCCACTATACATGCATATTCCAGGTGGTGAAAAATAATAGATTTTAAAAATCGATATCTGATCACTGATCTTTGATGGATGGGTTCCTCGACTCGAATCAAATATTTTGTACACCCGAAGCCAAATAAATAGTAATTGAGGGGTGCTTAATCGGATTGAGTACCTTTAATATAGTTCCTTTTCAGAGTTGATCTCAGATGTACCTTTATTTATATTGCTTCATCCCAATGGTCTCTATATTGTAGCATTATCAAATTTTTTGAATTAAAAATCCGAGCTAGGTAATTAAATATGTTCTATATATAAATTTTATCAATGAAAATCACATAGAATCAATATGGAATAAAAGAAATGTTGAACTTTTTTTTGTGTGTATCCTTTCCTGTTCTCCTCACGAATGGCCCGAATGGGTGATATTTGCCGGGGGGAAATATTTAGATAGAAGGACACAAGTTTGTGAACTGGTTAACATTATTGCCCAAGTTTGTTGTGCTACGATGGTAAAATGAGAACCATGTGTTCAAGATTTACATTGCCGCACGACAAACGAATACAATAAAGTTCACACAACTGTGTTGTTACCCGCCTCCCTATTTTATCCCCTTCTGATTGGCCCAAGTCATGTCACGTGCTGAGACATTGTTTTTGTCGCCCGCCTGGGCTTATAGCGCAAGAATATCTCCAGACACAAACACACACTGTGCAGTAATTCAGATAATTCCCACCACTACGATGTACTATAATCATAAATCTTATATGCCCCACGGATTAAAAAAAAAACACCAGTTGCAATTTTCATATATTTAGTGAACACTATTACTCAAACTTTTAAGTTGATACTTTTATCGGAAAAGTGTTATTATGTACTTTATACATGGAAACATCTGGGTGATTCAATATTTTCATATCAAAATTATGGTGCGAGATTGAACGAGTCGATCCCTTGAGATCGGTTGGCAATAAATTCTTGCTGGTGTTCAACATAATGCATACATTTGTCGTGGATGAATTATCATGTACGCTTATCCCTCATACCAGATGTCTCCACGGTGTCTGCAATGTGATCATAGAAGTATTTTGAGTGGGTATCGCGATGTTCTTGGGGAGTATTGATACATGAATGTATATTCATGAAATCAACAACTTCCCAATAGCTTTCGGGTAAGATCGTAATGAAATTAACACGCGAGTAAATTCCGTGCACAACACGACATTGAATACGTCAAATTGCAGAAGGGGATAACATACTTATATGGCTTATTGGTTTACATCGCATGGACCGATATTGATGATTTAACCACCAAAATTATGGTAAATAAACTGATTATCAAACGCATAATGGACGACTATCATTTATGGAATGGAAATCGTATAGGACAATTCGAAGTTACTGAAAATATACATAATCGCAAAAAAAGCACTTGCGTGATGCGATGACTCAGTGCAACATCGTGAATGGTAAGGATTTTGTTCTTCAGTAGTTGGACAACAAAATAGTTGTTGCCCTTCTTGTCGGGAGACATTGAGATTTGTCACCCGCTAGAGCTGCGCTCCTCAGGAGACTCCGTTCTCAGGCAGGTGACAAATCTCAATGTCCCCCTCGGGCAGCAACTGTATATTGTTCTGTTTATTACACACTCTGAAGGTTGTGCCTTGTATTATACTGATATTTAGGTCGTTATTGCTTATTTGATTTAACCCTTTACCCAACAGAAGGGCCCTGTGCCAATGCATTCTCTTATATATGCGAGTCGACCATAGGTCGCCTCGCATATATAAGAGAATGCATTGGCTTAACACATTAAAAATTATAAAATTGTTAAAGAATGTAAGAAAAAATGGTAAAAAGTGTTAAAAAAAGATTTTTTTAGGCCAATGCATTCTCTTATATATGCGAGGCGACCTATGGTCGACTCGCATATATAAGAGAATGCATTGGCACAGGGCATAACTGTAACTATCACAATGTGGTCAAGGAGCCGGTTACAATGATATCCATATTTGTATGGTTCTATTGAGACAGACCGAAGATATTTTAGGCTGTTGAAGCTTTATTTGGCCGGTTTTGGACGCTTTGTTGGGTAAAAGGTTAACAAACTTGTGATTTTTGTAAACTATACCTCATAATTTAGTGAAGATATATATTTGTCCCCCAAAATTTTTGGAGGACTTTTGTAATCAGTTGCATCCATCTGTCCATCAGTGTGTCCATCCTATTCCTTGTCTGGACGTTACCTCCAGTTCAAATTATCCGATTGAAACGAAACTTGGTATGAGGAATAACCATCACATTATTGAGGTCATGTTCGATTGGTCGCGGTTCGATGAATTTTGACTTGAGTTATGTTTCGTGTCTACATTTTTTGTGCTAACATTGCTTAATAGTTGAGGAACATAATAAGGAAGAAAATCAGTCGGACTGAGTTAAGTCTTGGGGTATAGGGGTACCCTGTCAGCTTCCAGAGTATTATGTTTGTTTTCATTGCTGTCGCGTGACCTTTTGACCTCTAGTGATGTCATCAAAGACAAAATAATATAGTTTTTACTACCAGTGGATAGAGCATTCCAATACCTACAAAATATCCCTTGTTAAAATCCAATCAAAATGACATCACTTATATGGGATACCGTTTCCCCCACCCCATCATAATCAGAAAAAAAATGGTAACTGAGTAAGACTCAACATTGACCCAGTAGGTCCACTTGGGCCCCAAATATTTGCTGTTAACATAATTTTTCCTGAACGATATACATTAGGGTACATGAAAATACCAAAGAAGTTAAAGGTACTCAATCCGATTAAGCACCCCTCAATTACTATTTATTTGGCTTTGGGTGTACAAAATATTTCAATTGAGTAGAGGAACCCATCCATCAGAGTGATCAGAAATCAATTTTTTAAATCTATTATTTTCACCACCTGGAATATATAGTGGCCCAATAAAAGTCAATAATAAGACCAAATAACGGATAAAGATGGATAACTCTAAAATAACGTGGCTTTTTTGTGTGAGATATTTGACAAACTGGCAAAATTTCATTGTACAAAATGTTGATAAATAACAGGTTTTGGGCAATTTTTATATAGTGGACTGTGGTTATCATTATTTTTAGGCAATTAATCGATTCTGATAACTAAAGTGGCATTTAAAAAAATTTCTTGGTGTTGGAATCTGATGATATGGGGACCAGCGAATCGGATTGAGTACCTTTAAGTTATGGGGGGAGGGGTGTTGCATGAGGGGTCCTACCAGCCCATGGACTAACACCGATGTGCAATGAATACCTGGGAAAGTACAACAGAAGAAACTCTTCAGAAAAATAAACATTTTAATATCAGGAAGGAAATATATATCACAATGTCTGCAACAAAGTGGAATGCAAGGAAGCAAGGAATTGGAAATCATTTGTAATTTATTATCAAAATCCACTGATAGAGACGCATACTCATCCTTTTAAAGCTCAATTAATGTTTGAATGCCCAGATCACATTGTATACAACACTAGCAGATTAGCCCGCCACTGGCGGGATTGGTCCCGAGTTGACCATACATAAACAATTTCACGTCGATGTCACCGCTGACGACCGAGATATCGCCCAAGGTCATTTGTCGGTACCCGTTTCAAGGTCAAGGTCACCTCAGGCGGACAAACTGACCCGACGAAAATCTCCCCCGTCCCTAAGTACGAAATTTCGTCTCGATCGATTGAGTCGTATTTCCCGTCCCGAGTTGACCATTTTTGCTTCCATAGAATTTTTGACAGTGTATCGAAGATAATGTTTCTGTATGATGTAGGCGAAGTAACTCTAAAATTTCGGCAAGTATTTAACCCATAAATTCCAAGTACGGTTGCAAGGGGAGGGGTAAAGGAGTGCTCGCAAGTTTGGGCTGAATCGGTCGAGCCGTTTTCGAGTCTATAAAGGATATACACACATACACACGGAAGTCTCAAAATATATAGTAGATATTCCATATTATATACCATTTAGAAGAGGAACCAAAAATATATATATTCCACCAGAATACGGAACAGCTGTGGTCTAGGAGTGTCCACCAAGTGATAGAGATTCTCATATTCACAACTAAGAGATAGAGTTATTCCCCTTCCATTGATAATAATAGACTGGCAGTACAGACCAGATAGAAATTAAACACAGAACACGTCAGTACCTTGATAAAAACATGTTCATAGTTTATTCGACTGGATAAGTTGATAATAATGTTCTGGAGCTTTCACTTTCAAATGGTATATGATATGGAATATGTTGTATATAATGTGATCTGGTGATTCGAAAATTAAGTGGGCCTTTCATGGGAAGTACGGAAAGCTGCTGTGTGAACAAGCCTTGAAATAGTGTGCCTGTCATTTGCAGAATGAGGTCCCCAGAGGGTGAATTTAGTGATGCTATCCCGCATAGCGGGCTAGCATCACCAAATTCACCCTCTGGGAACCTCATTCTGCTGAGGTGTAAGCAAAATGAGGTCCCCAGAGGGTGAATTTGGTGATGCTAGCCCGCTATGCGGGGTAGCATCACTAAATTCACCCTCTGGGGACCTCATTCGGCAAATGACAGACACCATATTTCAAGGCTTGCTCAAAACCTAAAGCTCCAGTCCTGGAAGGGTTAATGAGTCACCATCTGAGATTACAATAATATTAACTAACCTGTGCTTGATCTTTTTGCCTGTTACACATCAGATTCATGAATTTATTGTTGATGGGCAAATCATTTTGGATTTCAGTGTAAGGTTCAGAAGAGCTAGCTAATTAATTCTGAGAATAAATATTTTTAAATTTGGCAAGTCTGTGTTAACCCTTTACCCAACAAACCGGCCAAATAAAGCTTCAACAGCCTAAAATATCTTTGGACTGTCTCAATAGAACCATACAAATATGGATACCATTGGAACCGGCTCCTTGACCACATTGTGATAGTTACAGTTATGCCCTATGCCAATGCATTCTCTTATATATGCGAGTCAACCATAGGTCGCCTCGCATATATAAGAGAATGCATTGGCCTAAAAAAAATCTTTTTTTAACACTTTTTACCATTTTTTCTTACATTCTTTAACAATTTTATAATTTTTAATGTGTTAAGCCAATGCATTCTCTTATATATGCGAGGCGACCTATGGTCGACTCGCATATATAAGAGAATGCATTGGCACAGGGCCATTCTGTTGGGTAAAGGGTTAACATACTGACACTGAGTAGATCGTATTCCCGCCAACTTTTCATTTATCAGAATGGTTGCTGTCTTCCCCCAAAATCACGTCACATTGCGCAATGTTAACCATTTACCCAACAGAACGGCCCTGTGCCAATGCATTCTCTTACATATGCGAGTCGACCATAGGTCGCCTCGCATATATAAGAGAATGCATTGGCTTAACACATTAAAAATTATAAAATTGTTAAAGAATGTAAGAAAAAATGGTAAAAAGTGTTAAAAAAATATGTTTTTAGGCCAATGCATTCTCTTATATATGCGAGGCGACCTATGGTCGACTCGCATATATAAGAGAATGCATTGGCACAGGGCATAACTGTAACTATCACAATGTGGTCAAGGAGCCGGTTCCAATGATATCCATATTTGTATGGTTCTATTGAGACAGACCGAAGATATTTTAGGCTGTTGAAGCTTTATTTGGCCGGTTTGTTGGGTAAAGGGTTAACCATTTAAATTGGATGCAGTTATCTTGGTGCCATTAATTTAATAGTGAGTTCTGATTGGCAATACTGACATGGAATCCTGCAGTTTGGGAAATAGAAAGTCTATGACCCACTATTTATTAACTTAGACTGAAATATGGCTTGAAACTAGTGGTGATAGTGGGAGTCCAATTGACTATGAAATGGCCACCTTTCTATACTATATACTTATCTATATAAATATTAAAAATATGGTGACAGCATTACAATGATTGTACCACATTTTTTTCCAAGTAAAATGATGAATTAAGAAATAAATAGATGGTGCATCAGGCTTGTAGACAAATTTGACCACAAAGAAACCAATTGTAGTACGAAGCAATATGTGACAGACGCAACAAACAATGTTATGAGTGCAACGTGAAGTGTGACATATGCCCCGCCCCGAAAGTATGTTGGAAGGCAGTCTCTTTGAAAACCTGACAATAAGTCGTAAGTCGGGATTTTTTTACCCTGTGCCAATGCATTCTCTTATATATGCGAGTCGACCATAGGTCGCCTCGCATATATAAGAGAATGCATTGGCCTAACAATTTTTTACAATTTTAATAATTTATTCTTGTATTCTTTAACAATTTTATAATTTCACCCATACAGAGCCCCAGACAAACATGAGCAGACGACACTCTTCTATATGCTTCTATATATGTGTGGGGCTCCCTGCACGGTAATGGATGTTTTTTTATTTTATGTCCTAAAAATTGTAAGAAACATTTATTTAAAAAAAATGATAATTTTTTTTTAGGCCAATGCATTCTCTTATATATGCGAGGCGACCTATGGTTGACTCGCATATATAAGAGAATGCATTAGCACAGGGTAAAAAAATCACTGGCACTCAGTGGTCTGGTAACCAGTCTCTTTGAAAACCCGACAATAATCCTAACGGATGTGCGTCTCTAGATGTGTCCATTATATTTCATTTCTACATCGACAGGGCATTCCCAACATGACATAATAAACAATTCCAAATATGGAGGGCATTCCTGGTGAAGTAAATGTTTGTGAGAATCGTATCATTTAGAAATAGTAATAAAAGGTCAGCCGACCACAGTGTCCCCGACAACGTGACAAGTCGATGCCGCTTTGTTAAAGAAATTAAAAAAATGTTGAAATTTTCTAAGTCGAAAAGGGTTAATAATAACTTTGTCAAAAAAAAAAAATTCTGTCATCTATATACATGTTGCACATCTTCAATATATGGGCAACAATATTCTGAAGTTTCAAATCTCTGGGATAAAATCTGTAGGAAGAGATGAGGGTACATGTACTCAAAAGTGTGACGGATGGACGAACAGAACGATGAACGGAGTCCGTTTCTAGTCCCCCGAAAATTAATTTTTCGGGGGACAATATATACAACAAGATGCGAAAGAATAATCAGTTACGAATATCATTGACTGATAAAAACTTAAGATGATGTCTCCTATATTGCGCTGAGCATCATCAATTATGGATATATCGCCTGTATTCAGTTTTCCAACAATAGTTGAGTTTGACAATGCATGGGAAATTTGTCAACACGTCATTGACCTCTGATCTGTGAAGTGATCTGTTATGCCATAAACCAATGAAATCACACACATGCTTCGCCACTCTCCAATGAAATGGAGGGAATCCCATCAATTCAGTAACTGATTATGATTGAGATATCCAGACGTAAATATTGTAAAAAAATTCGTCGGCTTTTTAAAGAGACTGGTTGGAAGGATGTTTCACTTTCAAGCCTTGAAATAGTGTGTCTGTCATTTGCAGAATGAGGTCCCCAGAGGGTGAATTTGGTGATGCTAGCCCACTATGCGGGGTAGCATCACTAAATTCACCCTCTGGGGACCTCATTCTGCAAATGACAGACACGCTATTTCAAGGCTTGTTCACTTTGAAGTGCAAATATATTTCTACACTTGTATAAGCATATGGTATCAAACGTTTCTATGTACTGGAAATATAAACCAATTCTTAAAGTGATAATGAATATTCAAACAAATGCATTCCATAGATTACATTTCGCTGAGATTGTTATGTAGGCTGTGATGTGTACATTACATTGTATCTATTAACACAACAAACGGAGAGATTCAATTTCCAATGAAGCCTCAACGAATTGTAGCAAATGCTGGTCTATCAACATACCATATCCCAGGCATAAAAATATGGTGCCAGACATTTGCAGAATGAGGTCTCCAGAGGGTGAATCTAGTAATGCTGCCTTGCATAGTAGGCTAGCATTACCAAATTCATCCTTTGGGGGACCTCATTCTGTATGGCCTCATCTGCTATGGGAAACCTAAACTCAGATTTAAGTTCCCAGATGTTGAAGATGGTGACGTGCATTAGGTACCTCGATAATGCATTATGTCGTCTGCCAATTTGGGGATAGAGAGAAACTAAAAAAGTAAAAAAAAGAAACTAAAAAAAAATTGGTGATTTCCAGATAAAATGAGACCTAAGCAGAATGAGGTCCCCAGAAGGTGAATTTAGTGATGCTAGCTGGCTGATGTTCTAAATGATGCGGCTGAATGGACATCATGCTTTATAGTGATGTTATGTACAAATACTGGTGTGTTTGCTATGATAAGCTTGTGGTGGCACTTGGATAGTGACTAGTAATCTGACTGTAAGCTTATAAAGATGATCATGGGATACAGTTGTTCATATAGAAGTACTGATATGTTGATCTTAGGTGATTCTGCGGAACACAACGTTTACATTATTCATGTAGAAGTCCTGATGCATGGGATGGTTTTCTTGTCATTCGGCTGATATCTCACCGGTGTCCATAATGGTCTGGTTTAACGTCACGTTTACATTACTCATGTAGATGTACTGATGCGTGGACTGGTTTCCTTGTCATTTGGCGGATATCTCACTGGTGTCCATAATGGTCTGGTTTAACATCACGTTTACATTACTCATGTAGATGTAGATGTAGAAGTACTGATGTGTTGACTCTCGTAATCATGTATGTTAGATTACATCACGTTATACAGTCATTCATATAGAAGTACTGATGTGTTGACGGACTCTCATTAATCCTGTAGGTTAGATTTACATCCAGGAACCTGAAAACACAATTGATATTATTAGTTTAGCCACATGTAACTTGTAAGTGTGTTTCTATGGTATCGCTATGAAAATGCACTTGCTGGGAAAAGACATCGTTTTACAGTGCTATAAAACATGCACATTTATAGATATTGGCCAAACGGTTAGGAAAATGTGTAAACAATGTCGGGCGGTGAGGACAAGCTGTTCACACTACGGCAACCAATACGCTTAATTGGTTTCAATAAAAATTAGATCTTTTCGCACATATAAATCCCATTCTTACACTGCATGCATACCAATGGTCGCTAAATTGGCAGGGACCATGCAGCCAAGAGGGTGGCTTGGGAGACAGGGACCACGCAGCCAAGAGGGTGGCTTGGGAGACATCTTCTCCCTAAAATGTGCCACTTCTCCCTATTGTTGTCCCAAGGAGAAGTGACTGCTCTCTCATAAACAGTAATGCCCTAAGTAATCGACTCCTTAAACACAGCAGAATTATGGGTAACTTTTCAGGATTTAGTCGGAAATATAGCTTGTTGCCATTCATCAGAAAGCCATATTTCCGACTAAATCCTGAAAAGTTACGCATAATTCTGCTGTGTTTAAGGAGTCGATTACTTAGGGCATTACTGTACCAGTACAAGAAAATGCTACCAGTCAGAAATGCTAACGCGCTCAAGGTCATATATTATATACCCATGATTGTAATTATAGAATATAAAATATATTGATTTCGTGAATGACCAACTCAGAATTCCGTTAAAATAACAATAACAACCAGCACCTAATTAACGAACCGGCGGCCGACTCAGCCGTCTCCGACCACAACCATCAGTGGGCTGCAGAACGAAAAATATCTATAAAAGTTGAAATACAAGACTTACAAATTATCTTTTAAATTTCTTTTATTGGTAATTGACATAGCATGTCACAAACCAAAAATCAACATTATTGACATAATAATGTAAAGGACAATAAACGAAATTGAAATGCCCAACTACACCTTTTCCCGGACTCAGCCTCCTGGTCGCGCAGTTCGACTTTTAAACCGGAAAAACCCATTATCTATAAATAAAATGCCCAGCGGACCACAGCTATCAAGAATTTGGAGAACAGTATACACGCGGTGCGTGCTAATAAATGTATCCCAATAATAATATAATGGTTTTCTTAGTCCATAATATTTTATAAATGGGTTCTTGAGTTGCATAATACGTATTGGATCATAGAAGGGTGATAACATTTAAGTCGAATTTCATCCATTGTTATTTCTCCCGGACAACAGTCCACTTCTTCCTAATAACCAAACATGGAGAAGTGACTTCTCCCAATTTGTGGTCCCTGTCAATCGGTGATTAGAAGATTGGTTTGTTCCTTTTTCCTACAAGCTATGTTAAACGTTCGACCTGGCTATCTATAAAATACTTCATCATGTGTATGTAGTTATGGCTTGAGAGGGTGCCTTAGGGATTGGGCTGGAATGAGAAGTTATAACAGTAAATATCTGGTGAATGTACTGACCTTTTCTTGCCTTGTTAGTTGACAGGGAAATAGTTTTGTGAATGTACTGACCTCTTTTTGACCTTGTTAGGTGACATGGAAATAGTTCCTGATATTGCTGTGCTGGGGGGGGGGGGTGGTATAATAGGACTACATTGTGAATGTCCTGAACTCTTCTTGACATTGTCAGGTGATATGGAAATAGTTCCTGGTATTGCTGTGTTGGGGGGGGGGGTGTTTTAATAGGACTACATTGTGAATGTCCTGAACTCTTCTTGACCTTGTTAGGTGACATGGAAATAGTTCCTGGTATTGTTGCTGTGTTGGGGGGTGTTATAATAGGACTATGTTGTGAATGTACTGACCACTTCTTGACCTTGTTGGGTGACAGGGAAATAGTTCCTGATATTGCTGTCGGGGGGGGGGGGGGTATAATAGGACTATTTTGTGAATGTACTGACCTCTTCTTGACATTGTTAGGTGATATGGAAATAGTTCCTGATATTGCTGTCGGGTGTGGGGGGTGGTATGATAGGACTACATTGTGAATGTCCTGACCTCTTCTTGACATTGTTAGGTGACATGGAAATAGTTCCTGGTATTGCTGTGTTGGGGGGGGGGGTGTTATAATAGGACTATGTTGTGAATGTACTGACCAATTCTTGACCTTGTTGGGTGACAGGGAAATAGTTCTTGATATTGCTGTCGGGGGGGGGGGGGGGGGGGGGGGGGGGAGGTGGTCTAATAGGAATACTTTGTGAATGTACTGATCTCTTTTTGACCTTGTTAGGTGATATGGAAATAGTTCCTGATATTGCTGTGTCGGGAGTGTAATAGGACTATGTTTTGAATGTACTAACCTCTTTTTGACCTTGTTAGGTGATATGGAAATAGTTCCTGATATTGCTGTGTCGGGAGTGTAATAGGACTATGTTGTGAATGTACTAACCTCTTTTTGACCTTGTTAGGTGATATAGAAATAGTTCCTGATATTGCTGTGTCTTGTTCGACTGTGAACGGATCTCTAACATAAAGACAGGTCTGAGCCCAGTGAGTTTCCCTGGAAGAAACATTAATCAATATAGGTGTTAGATTCACATATAAATCGAGCATTTATCAATACATTGTATAGGTGTTAGATTCACATATAAACTCTGATGAATCGGGCATTTGTGGCTTGAATTGAATCCCGAATCCAATCAGGTCAAGGATGTCACATCAAATCTAATCGTCACTTATTAAATTCCTAACCATAAGATTTGAGCCATTGGTTATTGCAGCATTCTGAGAAGTTTTCCGACAACGGAGGCTACGCACTTTTATCCAGCATATTTTTAAGAATTCACATACATTGGAATTCTCGAACTGATCACACTCTTCAATCCTGAACATGAATTTTCAGAGACAAAAATATAAGGTTCTAAATAATGTAATCATACTCTGTCCTGTACATTTTGTGGAAATGGATAGATTCAATACTCATTATACATGTGACAGCCGGAGTCAGATTCGATACTCGTTATACATGTGACAGCCGGAGTCATGGTGACCACCAGATCATATTCACGGTACTGTGGCGATCGAATGAAACTCTATTGCTTTAACCCTTTCAGTGCCAAGTCCGATTTGTGTATCAACCCTTATTTCCTTGATCATTTTTCAAATTTATTGATTATAATAATGTGATACATTGATGGAAAGAGCTCTTAGAGCTCTTTCCATCAATGTATCACATTATTGTAATCAATAAATTTGAACGAGAGGCCGATCACGATCGGCAGATGTTTAACCCATACCTTGGCGATAGCGATTAGCTATTTTCATAAATCCTGACACCAACCTTTTCAACAATTCACACCTTACTATTAAAGGTACTGGATCCGATTAAGCATCCCTCAGTTACTATTTATTTGGCTTCGGGGGTAAAAAATATTTGATTCAAATCGAGGAACACATTCATCAAAGCTCAGAGTGAGCTGATATCGATTTTTAAAATCTATTATTTTTAACCACCTGGAATATTTAGTGGCCCAGTAAAAGTCGATGAGAAGACCAAATAGCAGATGAAGATGGATAACTCTAAAATCAAGTGGCTTTTTTGTGTCAGATATATGACAAACCGGCAAAATTTCATTGTACATAATGTTGATAAATAACAGGTTTTGAGCAATTTTATACTATAGTGGACTGTGGTTAGCATTATTTTTGGGCAATTAATCGATTCTGATAACTGAAGCGGTATTTCAAAAAAATTGTTGTTGTTGGAATCTGATGATATGGGGACCATCAAATCGGACTGAGTACCTTTAAGTTCACAAGTGGCATAAGACTTATTGGGCACCTTCCATATGAACATGGATATGGCATTCGATTTCAACCTATTAGGTCACTTTAAAATAGATATATAGTCTAATAGAGTGATAAAGCTAATTAAGCTCAGTCCATAGTCAGGCAGAAGAACCATACATAACAGTTAAAGATAAAATAGTTAAAAATTTTAGTAAAATATGATTGATAATGGTTGGATATAACATACTTTAATGCATAATTATGAGATAACTAGAGGTGGGATATGAGAATGGTCAGATTGAAGATATAGAGTCATTACATTGGATAGCATACTGTATGTCTATGGAATGGGTGGGTTAATTTTGTTAATATTTTAAAGCATATAAACCAAATGACCCTCTCTATGCAGGTTAGGGGTGTGTTATCATAAAATATGACATGAAATATAACTATAATCAATGACAAATATTTGAGATAGCAAGGGGTTAATGTTAACCACACTAATGAACTGATCAAAATAGTCTATAAATGCATGTAATTGGATTTAGAAGCCCATACAATAAGTCAGTCTCAAGAATACAAGCAAAGTTATTATTATCCTGCACCCCAAATGCAATAGAGGGAATTTCAAATAAGACATTTCCTCTAATGTTTTTAGAAATACTTACTGAACCTGGCTCAAAGTGAAAGGTATAATTTAATATCTGCCTATCGGATATCATGTGTCTATGGAATGGGTTAATTTTAATCCCAAAATCCATGCAAGATAAAAGTGGACCACCATCAACCTGGACATACAATCAGAGAAGGATCAAATGAAAAGCATCAAAACCATATGATCTGTGGAGAGGGTTAATCATTTTCAAGGACATCATATGATGGAACTAAGAGTCTTATAGAGTGTACATTAATTAATGCCATTGACCTGTTTCATCAGGGGGATTAACTTAATATTGCACAGAAGACAGAACTTGAATAAAGAGTCATCAATCAAAGTTTGACAGATGATAAACAGGTCTGCCAGGCACCAGTGTATCGGGTGTCCAATAGCTTTTAATTGTCTCATTCCAATAACACAGTTCACAGTGCATGGCAAACAGGTATGAATTATAAAGGGCCATAACTCTATTAAAATATATCGGATCAAACCCATATTCGAACTTGATCTGTATTTAGGGGTCAGAAATTCATATACCAAATTTGGAGTCGATCAGATGAAAAATGTTTGAGTCATCCTGGCTTGGATGAATACTATTTAAAAACAAGAGTGGAAATGTTTAAATAAACAATACCAAAATCCATACAGATGAAGAACGTGCTAAGAAAGACCTAGGTAAGAAAGACTTGTTTGAAAATTGTTTGACTTAGATGCATCGGATAGCATGTGTGTGAAGGGTTAATTATTTTCTAAACCGATCAACCAATCGATACCAAAAACTATACAGGTGAGGGGTGTGTCATCATAAACCTACATATCAAATATGAACACAATCAGACTAAAATTACTTCGGTTATAGCATCGGATTATTTTTTTTTTAATTTTATTTTCGAAAAAAAAAAGGTCATAACTCATTTAAACTAAATCGGATCAAACCCATATTCGAACTCGGTCTGTATTTTGGGCTGTGAAACTCGCATACCAAATTTGGTTCCAATCAGATAAAAAATGTTTGAGTTATGGCAGAATGTGTGAATTCTAAGTCGAAAAAGGGCCATAACTCTGTAACAAAAACTCGGATCAAACCCAAATTCGAACACGATCTGTATTTTGGGCTGAGAAACCCATATACAGATCGAGTTCGAATTTGGGTTTGAGTTTGGGTTTGAGTTATCGCATTACTCGTAAAGTGTCTATGGACAGACAGATGGACAGACGGAAGAACGACGAGTGGTCAATCCGGACAATGACACTATGTTTACCATACTATGGTATGGGTAAACATAAAAATGATAAAGGAAATATGGGTTGATACAAAAATCAGACTTAGCACTGAAAGGGTTAACTCGTGAAGTTTGCTACATGTTCGGGTATTGGCTAGAGTCTTACATGGCAATTTGCAAGTATTTGCTTAATTTTGCTAAATGAAACGAGGAAATAAATGGTGTAATCAATATTCTAAAAATAAACAAATCTCCCGCCAGTTTTCAAATTCAAGTTGGACAACGGTACCGGTGTGGGATGGAAAATCTGACTCGAGGGGTCAGATATCTGGGCTGGACACAAGGCTTGCCGAGTATCTGGACCAAATATCTGGCCCCGAGGGTGAGATTTTTCCATGCCAACATCCCAGGTCATGATGGATCATTTTTCTCCCAACCCAAGAGCCTCAATCCGATATTTTTGTTTTTAACAAATCTTTGGCGCATTCCAGTAGCTTTGTAACGGTATATCTGGGGAGAAATCTGATGCAATATTCATGATTATCTGGGATGATTTCGGAATATACCCAAGTATATAATGTAAAAACAAAGCTCATTATCTGTGTGCGCAGGGTTAATACGTTAGAGTGAAATCGACATGGGCTTGTGAAAGCCACATGAATACATCACATCGTAGCACCTGCACAGATTCCAAGAAATGTGAGTATTGATATGAAGTATACTGGACTAATCGTGTTTGTCATGGGAAATGTCCATATCGGTACCATTAGAAAAGAAACATGTTTATATGTGACAGACAAATGTTAGTTAGAAGTGTTCGATGATTTATTATGACGATGACAACCCTATGGAACTATTTTGTTCATCATTTGTGAAGCGGCTATTCTTTATGTGTTACGAAATGTGGAAGTAATGCCAGTTTCGCTTTGGGGGCTTCCATTTGATGGATTGTGTTCACACAATTAGTTGTTTATATTGCATGTTATGCATACATGTATATGCATTTTTTGTCATGTTTATATTGCATGTTATGCAAATATGCATTTATATATATATATGCATATGTGTGTTTATATGGCATGTTTAGGTTGCATGTTATGCATATATGCATTTTTATACCACGATCGCCTATCTTACTATATAAATTAAGCCATCTGTTTAAATTTTACATTTAATCAACACCTGTTGATTAAACGTGCACTGTTGATTAAACTTCGCAGAGCGGATTAAACTTTCTCCATACAATTTGAACGGAAAAGTGCTTATCCATCGCATTGTAAAGATCGTGGCATAAACTTCGCAGAGTGGATTAAACTTTCTCCATACAATTTGAACGGAAAAGTGTTTATCCATCGCATTGTAAAGATCGTGGCATAAACACAATATACGCATAGTGTTTCTGAATAACAAATTTAATCCACTCGTGGGATTGGCGATTTACACCACTCGCTGAAGCTCGTGATGTAAATCGCCAATCCCACTCGTGGATTAAATTTGTTATTCAGAAACACTATGCATATATTCTATATATATAATGCATGTTATGCATATATGCATTTATATTGCATGTTTATATTGCATGTTTATATATATATATGCATATATACATTCATATTGCATGTTTATATTGCATGTAATGCATATATATGCATTTATACATGTGCAAGTTTTGCTTATATGCGTGTATATTGCATGTTTATATTGCATGTTATGCAACTCAGTGTTTGCAAGTTTTCTTCATGTTCAACATGTTGGAGGCTTATCTCCATTGTATTATCGTCCACGAATTCGTCCGTATTTATTAACTTGAAATGTGAAGTGTAACTGGTTTGTCGCCATTGTTTTAGTTGACACAAAACATGACGGATTGTTAAAATAGTTCCCGCTCTTAATTAAATAGGTAAAGTAGTCATGTGGGTAGGGTGAGACAGCTGGTCATGTGTTGGGTGAGACAGGGAAATCTCAGCCAGCTATCCCACAGCCTGTGCTAAAATGTGTAGGGGGTGGGAGAAAGGGAAATCTCACATGGGCTGCCTGTGCTAAAATGTGTAGGGGATAAGAGAAAGGGAAATCTCACCCAGTTATCCCACGCGGGCTGCCTGTGCTAAAATGTGTAGGGGATAAGAGAAAGGGAAATCTCACCCAGTTATCCCACGTGGGCGGCCTGTGCTAAAATGTGTAGGGGATAAGAGAAAGGGAAATCTCACCTAGCTATCCCACACAGGCTGCCTGTGCTAAAATGTGCAGGGGGTGGGAGAAAAAGAAGGTAATGATTAATACTGGAATGATGCTTTATGTTACTATAGAACAATTCAGTTATCAAAGTGTCAATCAATGATGCATAAAGACTCTAAGATAGAGAGATAGTGCATGGGTGATGGGATAACACACTTTGTACACATAATGAATGAAGCTGAAGGCTCTACTTTACAGCTCAGTAGGGAATGACATAAAGGAATTACAGAGTTAATAATTAATAAGGGGAGATCCATGAATAACACAGCAATAAACAAGCCATGAAATAGTGTGTCTGTCATTTGCAGAATGAGGTCCCCAGAGGGTGCACAGCAGGCTAGAATCACTAAATTCACCCTCTGGGGACCCCATTCTGCTTAGGCCTCATCTTCTGGGAAGTATCTATAGTCTCAAATTAACATTGTTCTTAGTTACTTTTTCCATTCTGTTCAGTTTCTTATATCCCCTAATTTGCAGAAGTTAAAATGCATAATCAAGGTGACTAATTGGTGAATGTCACCTGGGAAACTTCAATCTGATCCTAGGTCTCCCATAGCAGTTGAGGCCTGAACAGAATGAGGTCCCCAGAGGGTGAATTTGGTGATGATAGCCCATCATGCAGGGTAGCATCACTATATTCACGCTCTGGAGACCTCATTCTGCGAATGACAGACACACTATTTCAAGGCTTGATTGGTAACGAAAGGCGTCGACAGAATTGACTGATAGGAAACTTATAACAGGGTTTACAGCTGAGATAAAATCAGTCATGAAACAGATAAAGAGACTGTATGGAAGCATAGGTCATAAAACAAGAGCCTAGTTAGTGGTTACAGGGAAATAATTATTTCCCATAGGCCATAGTGTTAACATTCTGTCCCAATCTGTGCAGGTTTAGACACAGGTCCCCAAAACAAAAATTGACCCCACTCCCAATAATACTTAATCCTATAGAATTAAGTATTATTGGGAGTGGGGTAAATTTTTGTTCTGGGGACCTGTGGGTTTAGACTAATTGGAAAATTTTTCCCTTCAATTCTGGAGGAACAAATCCTAGGTCATAATTTGAATTGGAAAAATATTTGGGGTACAAGAGCTTTTCCAGTTCAAATTCCCCCGCTTTCATAACTACCATAACTAGAGTCAGTTAAGCAAAAAAATTTGAAAACAGAAATTCACCTACCCCTATATCATTATTCATCCCAAATTCCCACAATAATAAATAAAGTTCATATTCAGTATCTACATGATCTGATCAGGAAATGCATATTTTAAAATTTTATGTATTTAATTTCTGAAAATAATACACCAATCAGCTGTCAGGGATTTATTAACCTCTAGAATAGTGTCCCTGAACTTTTCAAAGAACAATAATTCAACATAATTAGTTCCTTGTAACCTAGTGTGGGCATATCTATAACCAATGGCTGAGATACTCAGGCAGCCGGATGGACAAAAAAAAAATCAACATTTTCAGATAAACAAAGGTGAATAACTCGAGAATGGAAAACCTGAACCAAATGATTAAAAACTCCATTGAATGTCCTCATTATGGTGAACATCCATACCAAAATTTCATTGAGATCCTACAACCTATTGTTGAGATATCTCCTCGGACAGACAAGAGACAAAAAATATCAACATTTTCAGATGAACAAAGATGAATAACTCTAGAAAGGAAAACATGAACAAAACAATTAAAAACTCCATTGAATGTCCTCATTATGGTGAACATCCATACCAAAATTTCATTGAGATCCTACAACCTATTTTTGAGATATCTCTTGGACAGACAAAAAAAACAATCCTGATAAACAAAGATGAATAACTCTATAAAGGAAAACCCACATAAAACAATCGAACACTCATCTGATTGCTCCTATTGTGATGACCATCCATTCCAAATTTCATGAGATCAGACAACTGGTGGTTGAGACATCTGCTCGGACGGACAAAAACCATACATTTCCAGTTAAAGAAAGATGAATAACTGTAGAACAGAAAACCCGAACAAATCTGTTAAACACTCTATTGAAATCCCTCATAAAAGTGAACATCCATACCAATTTCATTCAGATCTGACTACCGGTGTTTGAGATATCGGCTCGGACAGACAAAGAAACAAACATTTCCAGATAAACAAAGATGAATAACTCTAGAACAAAAAACCCGAAAATATCTGTTCAACACTCCATTGAATGCCCTCATAATAGTGAACATCCATACCAAATTTTATTGAGAAATGACAACTGGTGGTTGAGATACCTGCTTGCATGGACGGACAGAGGATCAGACACATGTAATCCAGTATACCCACTATTTCCTAACAAGAGATGGCTATTCTGCTTCCAAAAGGCCACCATACACTCGAGCAATCGAGTTTAGCAACAGGAATATAGCAATATTGCGTGTCAGGTTTGTAACACACCTGAGCAATCCGGCTTAGCACTCTGCGACTAAAATATTTCCAGACCGTTATGACATGACGTACTATCACCAGCTGATTGATCACATGACATAGCAGGTATATTTTACACATTGATGGAAACCAAGTTTCATTGTTTCCACCATAATTGGCTAAGCTATCTGGCTCATGTACCTCGCACACTCGAGCAAACTGGCTCATGTACCTCGCACACTCGAGCAAACTGGCTCATGTACCTCGCACACTCGAGCAAACTGGCTCATGTACCTCGCACCCTCAAGCAAACTGGCTCATGTACCTCGCACACTCGAGCAAACTGGCTCATGTACCTCGCACACTCGAGCAAACTGGCTCATGTACCTCGCACCCTCAAGCAAACTGGCTCATGTACCTCGCACACTCGAGCAATTGGGCTCTTGAGTCAGAAAAATATCAAATAAATCCTCTATTTAATTAACCCTTTGAGTGCCAGGTCGATTTTTTTATCAACCCATATACCCTGTGCCAATGCATTCTCTTATATATGCGAGTCGACCATTCTTATATTCTTTAACAGACTTATTTTGTAGGTTTAGGGCCGATGAGATCGGCCCCTGGCACTCAAACGGTTATGCTATTTAAGCATAGCTTGTATTCTACCACATAACAAGTTTGGTGGTAATTAGTCCAACTGTTACAGGAAACCAAGAAAATCACAATTCCAAAGTTGAAAATCATCAGTAACTCTTGTAATGAAAGTGTCAATGACACTGTAGCTCAAAAATTGGAAAGGGAATAATTTAATGTATGACCCCAAAATAACTCGTTCCCATCTACATTCCAATTTCAACAACCATGACAAATTTTATGATGATCAGACTAAAGGTACGACCTGTAGCCCATGCTAAAGGATTTAGTCATACAAAGAGTAAAATCCAAGATGGCTGCTGGCGGCCATGTTTTTGGCCAAATGACACCCAAAATTACTCGTTCCCATCTACATGTCAATATTAACATCCATGACAAATTTCATGATGATCAGACGAACAGTACGACCTGTGGCCCGTGCTAATGGATTAAATTTTGAAATCCAAGATGGCTGCTGGCGGCCATGTTTTTTGTCCGAATGACCCCAAAATGACTCGTTCCCATCTACATTCCAATTTCAACAGCCATGACAAATTTTAAGATGATCAGACTAAAGGTACGACCTGTAGCCCGTGCTAAAGGATTTAGTCATACAAAGAGTAAAATACAAGATGGCTGCTGGCGGCCATGTTTTTTGGCCGAATGACCCCAAAATGACTCGTTCCCATCTACATGTCATTATTAACATTCATGACAAATTTTATGATGATCAGACTAAAGATACAACCTGTAGCCCGTGCTAAAGGATTTAGTCATACAAAGAGTGAAATCCAAGATGGCTGCTGGCGGCCATGTTTTTCGGCCAAATGACCCCAAAAGTACTCGTTCCCATCTACATGTCAATATTAACATCCATGACAAATTTCATGATGATCAGACGAACAGTACTAACTGTGGCCCGTGCTAATGGATTAAATTTTTAAATGCAAGATGGCTGCTGGCGGCCATGTTTTTTGTCCGAATGACCCCAAAATGACTCGTTCCCATCTACATTCCAATTTCAACAGCCATGACAAATTTTATGATGATCAGACTAATTGTACGACCTGTAGCCTGTGCTAAAGGATTTAGTCATACAAAGAGTAAAATCCAAGATGGCTGCTGGCGACCATGTTTTTTGGCCGAATGACCCCAAAATTACTCGTTCCCATCTACATGTCAATATTATCATCCATGACAAATTTCATGATGATCAGAAAAACAGTACGACCTGTGGCCCGTGCTAATGGATTAAATTTTGAAATCCAAGATGGCCGCTGGCGGCCTTGTTTTTTGTCCGAATGACCCCAAAATGACTCGTTCCCATCTACATTCCAATATCAACAGCCATGACAAATTTTATGATGATCAGACTAAAGGTACGACCTGTAGCCCGTGCTAAAGGATTTAGTCATACAAAGAGTAAAATCCAAGATGGCTGCTGGCGGCCATGTTTTTTGGCCGAATGACCCCAAAATGACTCGTTCCCATCTACATGTGATTATTAACATTATTGAAAAATTTTATGATGATCAGACTAAAAGTAGGACCTGTAGCCCGTGCTAAAGGATTTAGTCATGCAAAGAGTAAAATCCAAGACGGCTGCTGGCGGCCATGTTTTTTGGCCGAATGGCACCAAAATGACTCGTTCCAATCTACATGTCATTGTTAACATCCATGACAAATTTTATGATGATCAGACTAAAGGTACGACCTGTAGCCCGTGCTAAAGAATTTAGTCATACAAAGAGTAAAATCCAAGATGGCTGCTGGCGGCCATGTTTTTGGGCCGAATGACCCCAAAATAACTCGTTCCCATCTACATGTCAATATTAACATCCATGACAAATTTCATGATGATCAGACGAACAGTGCGACCTGTGGCCCGTGCTAATGGATTGAATTTTGAAAACAAAGATGGCCACTGGCGGCCATGTTTTTTGTCCGAATGACCCCAAAATGACTCGTTCCCATCTACATTCCAATTTCAACAGCCATGACAAATTTCATGATTATCAGACTAAAGGTATGACCTGTAGCCCGTGCTAAAGGATTTAGTCATACAAAGAGTAAAATCCAAGATGGCTGCTGGCGGCCATGTTTTTTGCCCGAATAACCCAAAAATGACTCATTCCCATCTACATGTCATTGTTAACATCCATGACAAATTTTATGATGATCTGACTAAAGGTACGACCTGTAGCCCGTGCTAAAGGATTTAGTCATGCAAAGAGTAAAATCGAAGATGGCTGCTGGCGGCCATATTTTTTGGCCGAATGACCCCAAAATTACTCGTTCCCATCTACATGTCAATATTAACATCCATGACAAATTTCATGACGATCAGACGAACAGTACGGCCTGTAGCCCGTGCTAATGGATTGAATTTTGAAATCTAAGATGGCCGCTGGCGGCCATGTTTTTTTTCCGAATGACCCCAAAATGAATCATTCCGGTACAAATGTTGATGTCAACAGCTATGACAAATTTCATAATGATCCGATCAAAGGTACGACCTGTAGCCTCTATTGTTGACGCCTTACGTACACACGCACACACGGACGACGGACGACAAAGCCATGGCAATAGCTCAAACTTTACAAAGTAAAGTTGAGCTAAAAAGGGGTATAATGATGTGGAACACTCAGCTGGGCAGTCTCTTTGAAAAGCTGATGATAATCCTAACAGATGTATGTCTCTAGATTTGTCCATTTTATTTCATTTCTAGAATGATGCAGCATTCCCAATATGACGTAATAAACAATTTCCAAATATGGAGTGCATTCCTGGCGTAGTATATGTTTGTGAGAATTGTAGTATTTAGAAATAGTTATAAATACAATAAGATTCAAAAGAATAATAAGTCACAAATATCATTGACTGATAAAAACTCAAAGATGACATCTCCTATATTCGATGAGTAAAATGAGTTATGGTTATATCGCCTGTATTCAGTTTTCCAACAATAGTTGAGTTTGAAAATGCGTGGGAAACTTGTCATCAGGTCATTGACCTCTGATCTGTGAAGTGATCTGTTATGCCATAAATCAATGAAATCACGCGGTCCTTCGCCACTCTCCAATGAAATGGACGGATTCCCATCAATACAGTAACGATTATGAACGATTATGAACGATTATGAACGAGATATCCAGAGAAGTAAATATTGCAAAATTTACGTCGGCTTTTTAAAGAGACTGTCAGTTGGGGTGTTCAGTAGCGATCAGAGCTGTTAAGTAGGGTTGCCACGACAATGAGTTATCATAATCGACCATTATAATCGATGGTTAGTCGATTAATCGTTCATATATACGGCCTATATTACACCCAGGTAAACAAGTGATAAATGCGAAATTACAATGACTACTTTACATCCAGTTCTAAACTGTCAGTCAGCAGGCTTGTCATTCTGAGGCCCTGGCCGTTCATCGGCCACCTAAACTTAAATTTGCGCAGCCGGTAAATGCCCTCCCCATCGTTATTCCTAATATCTGTACATTCAATCAATGTTCCACGTGAACATGCGTCGCGGTGCTAATTGAAAGCATGTGGAATTGTCGGATACTTATTGAAAACAGACTATAGAATCCCATAGTGTATCTATTCATTATTACGTCACCTAACATATATAGAGCACTTTTATTTCGCGGGCTTCGGTGTGTGCGCGCGCTGCTTGTTAATTACAAATTAATAGTTTATATAGGTTACCACGTTGGAGAATATAATGTATGTAGTACTAATAAGTGATGACACAAACTTGTTACTGATTAACTGCCTAGTAACTTTGAACATTCCATGTCCTGCGAACTTTGTGAATAATGGTGACCATTTTACAGTATGAAATTTGAAAAATGAACATAGATGCAATGCAGTCCGATGCACTTCGTCCGTCGTCCATTTTGGCTATAATGATTGCTAATTACCGATCCATAGAAACATAAATTCACAGTTGAACATAATTTATAAACAATGATAATGCCGTAACACGACATCAAAGGAAGCCGCTGGTCCACCCCTTGGGCGATTAGTCGACGAAAGTAAATAACCGTCGACTACCGTACCTGTCGAAGGTTAGTCGATTAATCAAATAATTGTGGTAAGCCTAATGTTAAGTCTCACGGATTGTCCGTGAGACTCCCGTCTCATGGATTGTCCGTGAGACTCCCGGATAGCCACGGCAATTCCGCAAATATGGATAACCTCCAATTTCTCCCAGATCCAACAAAACCCAGCATTCAAAATTCAAAAAAATTCTGTTATTTTATTTTTCAAATATTTGTACTTTTTCGGGGATTTCCCCACGACAGGAATTTCCTTATATCTGGTACCGTACTTTTCGAACTCGTTTGAGATATTGTGCCAAGAAAGTCATGTACCAAAATTTTTTAATCAAATTGGAGGACGTTTGTTGAAGTTATCGCGCTAACGAGCTAAAAATTCACGAAAAATGATTAATTAAGGGCCATAACTCTATCAAATTTTATCGGGCCAGGCTGGTTTTCGAACTCGTCCTAACGAGCAAAAAATTCATGAAAATTTACTAATTAAGGGCCATAACTCTATCAAATTTTATCGGGCCAGGCTGGTTTTCGAACTCGTCCGAAATATTCTTGGCAAGTATGTCTATTCCAAATTTTAAACAAATCGGAGGACGTTTGTTGAAGTTATCGTGCTAACGAGCTAAAAATTCACGAAAAATGACTAATTAAGGGCCATAACTCTATCAAATTTTATTGGGCCAGGCTGGTTTTCGAACTCGTCCAGGATATTAGTGGAAGACACTTATATACCAAATTTGAGTTGAATCGGATGACGTTTGTTGAAGTTATCGCGCTAACGAGATCAAAATTCGTACAAAATGACTACTTAAGGACCATAACTCTATCAAATTTTATCGGACCGGGCCGGTTTTCTAACTCGTCCGAGGTATTCTTGGGAGACACCTATAATCAAAATTTCAATCAAATAGGATGATGTTTGTTAAATTATCGCGCTAACGAGCTGAAATTTTTTGAAAAAATGACTAATTAAGGGCCATAACTCTATAAAATTTTATCGGACCTGGCCGGGTTTTCGAACTCGTCCGAGATATTCTTTGGAGACACCTATATCCCAAATTTCAATCGAATCAGATAACGTTTGTTGAAGTTGATGCGCTAACGAGCCTAAAATAAGTGAAAAATGGCAAAGGGCCATAACTCTGTAATAAATGAGCAGCTTACGTGCATGGATATGTACTCACACACCAAATTGTTTTTTAATCCGTCAATAAACGGTTGAGTTATAAGCAAAACACGCCGCCCGCCCGCCCGCCCACGGTCCCTCATCAAACTATAAGTCGAGTTTTGGAAAAAAACTCGACTAATAAACTCACTGAGTGTAAGGTACAGAGTTATATATCTGGGGAAATCCCCTCGTTATAAATAAACTTACTGAGTGTAAGGTACAGAGTTATAGATCTGGGGAAATCCCCTCGTTATAAATAAACTTACTGAGTGTAAGTGAAGTGGACAGAGTTATAGATCTGGGGAAATACCCTCACTATAAATAAACTCACTGAGTGTAAGGTGAAGTTGACAGAGTTATAGATCTGGGGAAATCCCCCTAGTTATAAATAAACTCACTGAGTGTAAGGTGAAGTGGACAGAGTTATAGATCCGGGAAAATCAACTGTGAACCAAAGGATGAAGCCATGGATTTTATTCTGCCCAAAGCACTTGAAATTGAAGCTATTCTGAAATTTAGAAAATATGAAAAGAAACCATTACTATCAAATTATATCATTCATTCAGGGTGAATAAAACATATTAATATATTTTCATAAACTTTTCTTGTCAGTATATAAATTGTATCTTTCTCCCAGAATCCAGAACATGTTCAAATCTCAAGTGGTTTCATGATTATTTAATTCTGACAAGAATTATCATCATTTCTGTGACTCATTTTTGAGTTTGAGCCTGCGACTATATATATCTGGATGGATACATTTAACAATAATATGATAATATGCGAGGCATATAAAGAACGACCCCAACATAATAGTAAGAAGACGGACAATGCAAAGGATCGTGCAAATAGTCGTGGAACTATTTGCATATAGGCCTATATATTAGGCCTATACGCATGTCAGCGACGCGAATGCTTGATTGTTAGTGCAGATCGTTTTGGATGCCAGTGGACTTTGATGAGTACATGATGCCTTAATATAATTGATCCTATCGCGGCCTTTGATAATAAAAGCCTCTATATTGTAATGTATATAGTGAATGCTATAGACTACAATGTACGTCGCTGCGATTAAGCGAAGACGACACAATGCATCCAGTCATGCCTGGATTCTGGCCCGCAGAGACAAATGACGTTTTAACGTCACGACGCCGTAACTACCTTCATTTAGCTAACAAATGAAACTGATCTAATATTAACCTTTGCATGACATATTCATAACAACTTACTGTTTATAAATAAATACTTCAGTTGTCCATTGCCACATATCGGAAGTTGTGAAGTAGTAAATTCGATTCATTGCTGATTCCGCGATTTTGTGAAACCACTGCCGGAAGTCACGTGATTTTTCCACGAAAATGTTGTGTGAATAAAACTTTCTCCTTCATGGTATACTGTAATCTATGTGTGACGTCACAAGTACGCGCACCCATCTGTTACCTATACACGACCCGAGCTCGGGCGCGCAAGCGCGCCGAGCGGGGTCATTAATAGTTATATTACCTGTATAGTTTGCACATCATTTGAGGGTGTGACTGCATACAATTTGGAGGGATATATTTAACTTTTATTGTTATTGTACCTGTACAGATTGCAGATCACATGCATATAGTTTGAACATGTGATTGTATGCAATCTGGAGGGATATATTTAAGTGTTATATTACCTGTATAGTTTGCACATCAGATGCTTTGATCGTCTTCAGACATAGTTTGCATATAGTTTGAGCATGTGACTGTATACAATCTGGAGGGATACATTTTACTTGGACGTATCCTGTAGTAGATAAAATACATGAATATTATAGCAATAATTTCAATTAAATTGTAGAATGTACATAATTTATGTATCTGAGTTGCAAACTAATTTCCACATAATCTATTTTGCTTTACATCTAGAATCTACAGTATAAAATATTATGCTTAAGTCACGAAGGGTTACCTGAAATAGACTATCGTGTTCGATATAGAAATCAAATAGACTATCCTGTTCAGATATGTTAAGTTTTGAAAATGGCAATCTGGGAGATTTTTTGCAGGAGGGACCAGCGCCAGTTTGTGACCAAATTTCCTGTTCACCGACTGGTTTATTCTATATATCACCTGCAATGGGCAATCACCTGATAAACTCGACCGCCTAATTTTCAGTTCAAAACGATAATTCCACCTGTGTTGATCGAGAGACCACCACCATTTATTAAAGAGAAAGAAGCAGACACTTTGTTTAAACTAAGTAAAAATACTCAGAATTCCACCGGATACAGCTGGATATGTGCGAAACTGAAAGTACAAAATCGGAATAAACTACAAAATGGACTCATCTTACGGTTTAACCCCCAAAAGAATTGGACACATTCCACCATTTATTAACAAATTTTAAGAAGCAGAAACTTTGTATAAAATAAGTAAAAACAAACCCGATTTACACAGGTTACTACCCCCTGACATGTGTGCAATCCATTCAGTAAAGAAAGTGTTAAAACGGACATGGCACATAATTTGGTATGAGGTATCCCAGAACATACCTATGTGAATTATTTTAAACAAATTTGTCAATATAGCCTTGAAAATATGTGTTTTGTTTCTTATTTTTATCAATAAATTTTAGATCGTTTCGTTTGTGCCAGTTCAATTGTTTAGTCAGTGGTCACATAAAAATTGCAACCGTTGACCATGCGAAGAAAATCCAAAGCTGTCATCACTCTGAAACGTTTATGGTACTAAATAAATTTGATGATTAAAATGAAGAGAAAGCAGCAGATATGTGAAGCTTTGTTAATAGTTTCATGTTAACCCTTTACCCAACAGAACGGCCCTGTGCCAATGCATTCTCTTATATATGCGAGTCGACCATAGGTCGCCTCGCATATATAAGAGAATGCATTGGCTTAACACATTAAAAATTATAAAATTGTTAAAGAATGTAAGAAAAAATGGTAAAAAGTGTTTTTTTTTTTTTTTTTTAGGCCAATGCATTCTCTTATATATGCGAGGCGACCTATGGTCGACTCGCATATATAAGAGAATGCATTGGCACAGGGCATAACTGTAAGCATCACAATGTGGTCAATGAGCCGGTTCCAATGATATCCATATTTGTATGGTTTTATTGAGACAGACCCAAGATAATTTAGGCTGTTGCAGCTTTATTTGGCCGTTTTTGGCCGGTTTGTTGGGTAAAGGGTTAAGATAACACAATATACCTTTTCCAGACATTCCATTTCCGATTCCAGAATTCTAATGAATACAAATGGCACTGTGTTTGTATTTTGTGTTCGAAGTTGTATTTTTTATGACTTCAATGCATCTTTTCTTGGACATATAATGCTCGTAGAAAGGTAGTTAAGATATTTATCAACCTATTTTGATACCAGGGAAAATTCTAAAAAGCGAAATATTATCAGGTGTATTTTGGAGGGCAAACTATTGAGTTGTGTTTAAATATTTGATCGACATATCCAATTTGAACATGACAATTTTGATTAGAAATTATCATTTGTTCATGGACAACTTATACCAACTGTCTCTTACACATTCAAATATATTTTATTATCCATCAAAATCTACTCGAACATTTTGCATTCTAACACAGCCAGTAGTGAGTGTAGACCGTAAGAATTTTTATGAAATTCCAGCAATTAACCCTTTACCCAACAAAGCGGCCAAAAACGCCCAAATAAAGCTTCAACAGCCTAAAATATCTTCGGTCTGTCTCAATAACACCATACAAATATGGATATCATTGGAACCGGTTCATTGACCACATTGTGATGGTTACAGTTAAGCCCTGTGCCAATGCATTCTCTTACATATGCGAGTCGACCATAGGTCGCCTCGCATATATAAGAGAATGCATTGGCCTAAAATAATTCTTTTTTAACACTTTTTACCATTTTTTCTTACATTCTTTAACAATTTTATAATTTTTTCTTACATTTTTTAACATTTTTTATAATATTTTTCTACATTCTTTGACAATTTTATCAGTTTTAATATGTGTTAAGCCAATGCATTCTCTTATATATGCGAGGCGACCTATGGTCGACTCGCATATATAAGAGAATGCATTGGCACAGGGCCCTTCTGTTGGGTAAAGGGTTAAGATAACGTAAAAATCAAAGAAATTGCATATGTTCCAGAATTTGATGGCTCCCATCTAATAGTAGAGGCTCTTATGTACTCCCGTGTGCACTTTGTGAAGAAATATAGCGACTATACCAATGACGTTGCTTGATATCTCAGGCACCAGAAAACAAATGTTAGACACCTTGGGGTCGCGACTGGGTGGATTTATGATGTCATCAAGATGGCCGCCATACACAATTTCACAGTATGCACTGAGTCAGTTTGATTAATATCTACTTGTGAATTTAATATAGAAATTTGATTATCTCACCACTGACGTGAAACTAATACACCATACTTCCATTTGACAGAAAAAGTGGCCACCATAAACCAAGATGGCCGCCAAAATGGCGACCGAAATTCGGAAAATTTATGATTTTTCACACTTTCCTCTTGAATCATTAACCGATGTTTGAAATTTGTAACGAATAAAGACATAAATTTGAATAAATTCTAGTATGCAACCATTTCTACAACATAATATGTCATATTTCGGATCTCATTCCTGTCAGCTATCTTTAAAATGTGAATTAAAAAACGTGCTATGAAAGTCAACCAAAATTCAATTATGTGATTCTAGCCAAGAGTTGAACAGAAAATAACTGAATTTGATGAAGATAATGCAAAAATGTTTTAAATATGTAAATTGCCATATAGTTACACCGAAAAGAGTGCATTTTCGTTTAAGATGGCGGCCAAGATGGCTGCCAAAATGGAGAAATCACCAAAATCTGTCCAATTTTTATTGATATCACTCATGTGTTGGGGAAAAGTAAATAGATGTGAATATGTGCTACTTTTTCGCGGAAATCGATGGACTTATGGAATAATTTGTAAATTTGGTTAACCATATAGCTGCTTATACCCGAGAATTCAACAGAATTATACCACGAAAATTAAGTCAAATCATCTTCATGGCAGCCACACAAAATTTCAGAATGGGCACTAAGCGAGGAAGAAAATTTAATACACAAAATGAAAAATATTTCTACGGCAATGATAAAATTGCGCCAAGCTTCCTTTTGAAAGAACAAGATTGATAAAAAACCAAGATGGCTGTCAAAATGGCGACCGAAATAAATATAGAAATGTGTTGAATTGTTACACATGCCCCTTACATAATTTTCGGTTATTTGTAAACTGTGGCGAGTAGGACTTGTCTTTGTTTTTATCTGTTATGACACCAAGTACTTTGGAAAACACATTATGCTGTAATTTGTGTCTAATTGTGGTCCATAATGTTTATATTCTCAAACGGCATTTAGCAAAGGAGGTGGATATATTCGCCCAGTCCAAATTAGATACTATCATGTTAACCCTTTACCCAACAGTAATATGTCTAACGTCATTACCCACACCAACACTGATAGGAGAGAACGTCGTCACCCCAGCCAACATAACTTTCTGGTAACGTCAAAGTTATAGGAAAAAATGTATTATTAAATCTTATGGTGGCTCTTGTTTATCTGCAAGGATGGTTTTTTTTATTTTAATTAATTGGTAACAATTGATTTTAATATTTATGAAAGTCAAGTCTCCCCCCATTGGCAATGTGCAATTTTTTGTTATTTAATTCATACTACATCCTTAGTATGGGAAGAGCAGGTAAGATGGCTTGTTTGATCATATATTCCATCTGGAGATGGAGAACAAGGAGACACTATGGAGTTGGTAAGTATCTTTCCGGATTTTTCTTGACCCTGATTCGTTGCATAGAATTAAAATCAATTTCACATTGAAATGTATCAGATTCTGAATTTTATTGCTGTCATTTCAGCTGGTAATTTCCGAAAATTTATCGTATTATTGTGTTCAATTTATCAACAGAAATATTGCAAAACAAAAAACGCCCGAGATCTGGTTGTGTACGGTACTGCGTGAGACAACACAGTCGCCATAATTTCTTTACTGTTAGCAATCACTTTCAAATAAAAAAAATGAGATCGTTTTGCAGTGCATTCCTTTAAATTTTCACATCTACATGTGCACCAATCACTCTAGTTCATGTCCACATGAATGCGTACCATAATTTGACATCGTTAAACAAAATTATTCCCCATTATATATTGCATATATAAACATATAAATTTGCAAAACAGAAAACGTCGTCGATTGAGTTGTGTATTACGTAAGACGATAAGGCAACACAGTTGCCGTACTTTCTTTACTGTTAGCAATCACTTTCTAATAAAATAATGAGATCGTTTTACGCGTGCATTCCTTTAAATTTTCACATCTACATGTGCACCAATCTCTCTAGTTCATGTCCATATGAATGCGTACCATACTTTGACATCGTTAAATATAATTATCCCCAATATTTTATCAACAAAAACACCGCGAAGATTTTGTATGAAGTTTGACGTTGTAACCTCGATTTCCCGAATTACCTTCACTTTTCCACAATCACTAGCAAAGTGTTAACCAACTTCTATTTATTTGCATTTAATAATGTACCAACGAAGTTCAATAAAATGTGGAAATGCATTGTGAAATCGATTCCAGTATTGTAAAAATCTGATTAACTGTTGTTGACACGTGATCTTAAATAGTAACCAATGTAAACAAAACACAAGCCATGATCGTGAGGATACCGTAATAAGATGAGCAGCGTCGACGTAAATACTTCGACAATTACTCCGTGTGTCATGTATAAAAAAAGACATAAAAACAGCATTAATAGACTAAAATTTCAATTTTTTAAATCATAGGTTAGAAGTTGAAATGCTATTCAGTAACAATATAATGTTTAATATGTCGGAATAGAAACATTTTTTTCCATACAAGCAGCTAATTTTGGGCACGAGAAGTTTCTCGGATTGCGCCAAAACCGCACGAAACGCCTTTGTGAAAACCAGATATATTTTGGTTTGATTGGGCTGATTTACGCGAAAGCAATTATATCGTCGCTTTGTTTACGTCGCAGGTGCCCGCTTAGGATTATAATGGAATTTAATAGAATTTAATTGTTTCGAATGTGCGTTTCTTTCAACTTCCATTCGCCAGATGCGTTCGAAAACATAATCAAGATACACTTCATATCAGACACTTGGTTAATTAAATCCGCATAAGACTTAATTATTTTTATAATTTTTATGACTTTTCTCGAGGCCACAAGCGGCCGAAAATGAAAACTTTGCCCCACATGTTATTTTTATGGAACGACGTATTTTGTTTGTACCTTTCTTGTCGATGTGTTTTCAATGCCATGGTGGCCGGATACAAATATTTCCAAAGGAGATTTAGACTGAATTGGACGACTAGTGCAAATTTGGAGTCATTCAGTGACAATGACAATGTGGCGAAGCAGCACTGCATCGAAAATGTGACCCGGCACTTATATACGTCTGAAAGGATACTGTGCCGTACAAGATTCAGATTCAGAATGTCCACGTTAATGGTTCGAAGATTGTTTGTTGCTCGCCAGACCATATCATATGGGAAGAGAATCCAGAAATTGCTGCACCTGCTCGCACACCAAGTATAAAAATGATCTGTATATCTTGTAACAGAGCAAGAGGACTCGTGAATTTTTTGTGCACAGTGCATGATCCAGCAGTACATAAATGATCACGATGTGAATAGCACACATACAAATTTTGTGGACCGATGCACATTTTGAGTGATTCAGAGTTACTCGGTGATTCATAGTGACTCAGTGATTCACAGTGACAATGGGGTGATTCAGTGCATCTAAGCAGTGGCGAAGTGATAATGCGGCGATTCGCCGGCGAAGCATTGCATCGAAAATGTCCACATTTATGGAAAATTGTTTGTTGCTCGCCAGACCAGATAGGGAAGAGAATTCTGAAATGGCTGCACCTGCTCGCCCATCAAGTAAAAATATATCTTGCAACAGAGAGCTAGAGGACTAGTGAAATTGTTCCACACAGCGCACGATCGGGCAGAACATAAATTATCACAATGTGAAGCACACATAGTGATGTCAGATACAAAATTTGTGGAAATTGGCTACCAGTTAAGCTACATGTAAGTGTGCTCCCAGTGACAGTGCAATCAGATACATGTACAAATTTATCTAGTACATGTACGAATTTATCTAGTAAATAAAGATCGGTACGAATGAGCGGTTGTATTGCAAATACCCTTTTTATACCACAATGATGGACCTCATCGGTATGGGAAGCCAAATTGACATTTAATAAATAATTGAGCTTAAGCGCAATAAGGAATCCCTTATTGCGCTTAAGCGTAATAAGGGAATATCTAATTGCACTTAACCACAGCAGAATTATGGGTAACTTTTAAGGATTTAGTCGGAAATATGGCTTGTTGCCATTCATCGGAAAGCTCTCCCCCTAAGCGCAATAAGGAAATTTCTTCTTAAGGAATATTCTTATTGCGCTTAAGCGCAATTAGATCTTCCCTTATTGCTTAAGCGCAATAAGAGATTCCTTATTGCGCTTGCGCAAGCGCAATAAGGGATTCCTTATTGCGCTTAAGCTCAATTATTTATTAAATGTCAATTTGGCTTCCCATACATCGGAAGCACCATCTTCTCCATGCTCCATTCACATTATCTTGACGAACCGCACTAATAATCAGCTGGCCTTTTAATAATTTAGAGAGTTTTGAAATATTATACAATATAGCAATTACCTCAATTAGCCATATGATGGAAATGGCCACACAATTGCCAAAAATTCCCAGCAGCATGGACCCTGGATCACATGATTTGGGCAACTTTTATTAGCCAATATCACGATAAACATGAATATAGTTCCTTGGAGAAAATTGTATGATATAAGTATGCAAGGGGAAATCGGCTCACAACAGTCGCCAAATCATGTAATCTAGGGTTCTTAACACTTACGCCTATTTGCTGACGGACACCCAGTGACGTGGCTCTGCTACTCCTCAATGATGTGATTTGATGTGTTTATTTTTCACAATTGTGTGTGTGTGTAAACTTGTGAATCGTTGCTGTCGTCAAAATACGAAATTATGAAAATAAACAATTCTCAAAATTAAGCTGTTGTTGATAAATCATTACCAAAACCCTCCCAGCATGTTCTTCAATCCATATTCCCCTCTAATAATTCCTCTTTTTTTTATCGTATTGCTATTGATATGTATGTATTTGGTTGATTGGAAATATAAAAAAGGATGATGTTCAGTAAAACACGAGCGAAAATATTAAATTGATTAAATTCTAAGATTTAATTCGGCGTTGCGGCTATTGATTGGGATTTGTGAATTGTGTTTACTACTCACAATTCTATTCACTCGCGAAAATGTGACGAAATTGACACGTATATATATTGTAGCCATGCAACGATGCAATCTCTTATTCTTTTCAAAAGCAGTGCGACGGCCTTCGTGTACATGTATATGAATAGAATCCCATTGTTGAAGATTGTTGATAAAATCATAAAAAGACAGGTTTCCTGCAAAAATATTTTATTTTTAATTAAATTAAATAGTATATACAGTCAGAGTTATATTTAACAGAGACATATATTTTATATAAGCCAAAAAATATAGCGAAAGGCCTCATCTAACCTCCAGCAGGGATTAGGCTATGGATTTTGTACCATGAATACATGTTGGTGAGGATATTCAAAATAACATTCTCATGTTACATTAAAAAGCTACATGTATGTATTAATTTTAATCACTAACTGGAAGTTGTCGATTCAGAATAATCATGTTAAAGGTACTCAATCCAATTCGATGGTCCCCATATAATCAGATTCCGACAACAACATTTTTAGAAATCAGTTATCAGAATCAATTAATTGCCCAAAAATAATGCTATTAACCACAGTCAATTAACTAAATTATAAAATTGCCCAAAACATTTTATCATCATGTTGTTATCCATCTTCATCTGCAATTTGGTCCGAGCTAATCAACTCTTTACTGGGCCACTAATAAGTCTCGATGGTGACAAATTTATAGATTTCAAAAATTGATATCTGATAACTTTGAGCTTGTAGGTGGGTTCCTCGACTCATGAAATTTATTTACCCCCCCCCCCCCCCCCCCCCCGAATCCAAATAAATATTAAATTAAATTAGGGCGCTTAATCGGATTACGCATATTTAAATACCGTATAGTATACAAATATGCATAATGTCATAAGACATACATAACACTAACCAATACAACCATCATCCGTTACACATATACATGTATGCAGCATGGTAAACATGGGACCAGGGAGTTTCGTGGATGACCCAGTCATTGACGATACCCATGTAAACTCTGCTACATGTAAAGTAAATGTATATCTGCTGTGGTTGAATTGTAGGGTTTAGTAGTCAGGTAATTATTAATTGCATAAATATTCAGTATCACCTCAGTACCATTGTAACATTTGTTGCTATTATCATGAAAGCCACATGTGCCATGTATTTATTAATTTAATCACTGACCGTGGTCGACCCAGCATAATCATTTTAGATACCAAGAGTATAACTGGTGTTTACCTGTAAATTGTTTAGGCGGAAAATAAAATAAATCCCAAATATGGGGATAATTATGCTACAATATATACATGTACATTTTACCAAACACATTTGTGCCATCAAAATCTGTGGCATAAGTGACAGAAACCACTTCATACCACTAACCATCATTCAGTTATACATATATGAACAATTATGCAGCAGGGTAAACATGGGACCAGGGAGTTTCATGGATGACCCAGTCATTGACGGTAACCATTGTAAACTCTGCTACTGCACATGTATATTGGTTGTGGTTGCATTAATGGGTTAGTGCATGGTCAGTAAAAGTAGATATTATAAAATATTTAAATTTAAAATGAGTGCGCCACTTTGAAAGTGTCAATGACACTGTAGCTCAACTTACACAGGGATAATTTCATGTTTGTTAATGGAGCAAATAGGAATTTAGAAAGTTGAAATGTGCAAGTACATGTAAGGCCAAACTAATGTGAATACGTGTTACTGGTAAAAGGTATTAAAAGGGCAATTATATTTATTTTATATATATTTTTGTTAGAGGTGACCAAACGGTTGAACCATCAGAGCTGAAAATGTTTAGATACATGCACTTATGGGTAATTTGACATGTGAATCACATTAGAAAGGCCCTGTTGAAATAAGATGTCTTCAAATGGCACCAATAACTAATTTAACTAAATAATTATACCAAAAATGGCTGCAATCTGGTCAGTGACAATTGAAACATGGATACATATGATATCTATATCGAAGCGTATTTTTTAAAGTGGCCCATTCATTTTAAAATTAAATGTTCTTATATTTATAGTTCTACTTGTTTTAGCAACCCGCCCCCTGGTAATGTACTGAAAGTAGAATCACGTGCATTTAACATGCAATAAATGCAAAGGGGGGGGGGGGTCAATATAATTCATCATCGACCCCCAACATGCACTATCAGGGCATGCACTCTCAAATAGTCCTGGTGGTGAGCACCTCCCTGGACCTAACTATAAATGTCCCAAAAACTAGGCATACACTGATTGTATCAGTTATTTCATATCTCATTTTTCGGTTTTCAGTCAAATATGGTGACTCAATCCACAATTCCACATGCCATTGATGCACAGGATAAATGCATCAAATTATTACAGCTCGAAAAATTACTATTACTGATCAATAGCAAAGTTCATTCCGAGACCAGAAACAAATTTGGAGAGTCTACTCACTATATATCGAGCGGTATTGTCAGACTTGATGTATTATTTGCAGTCTCATTTGACATACATATACATCTTTATATGTAGTACTCAACCACTAAACTGCATGATATAGTTTTGATCAAAGTGCAGTGAAGTGAAATAGGCGAATTAGTTTTGAATGATCTGTACTCCATATATACTGGAGCCAGGGAGTGCAATCAATTGAACTACCGGTTATTACTGCACGATGAAGGTCGCCAATATTAATTACCAGTTTTCAATCATGCAGTAAAAGTCGCTAGCTTAATATACAACTCCCTAAATGCAGTATTTATCAGAAAAGTTCAAACTATAGACCCATGACAATTGACATACCCACATTTTAGTATGAACAAGCCTGGTGCGCTACATTATTATTTTTGTGATATTACCTGACTTGATATACACTAAATATGGTGAGTGATTTCCATGAAACTACCAGTTATCACTGCATGATGAATGTCGCCAAAATTAATTGCCAGTTATCATCAATACAGTGAAAGTCACTAGTTTCATAGAAACTCCCCAAATTCAATATATACCAAAACAGTTCAAACCACACCAGGTTTGACATACTTTTGTGAATGACAGCAGTCTGTTATGATGCAAAAACAAGGATCAGTACTGTCCCAGTGGTTCAATATATACACTCCGACTCAGTTTAGCTCGGATAAGCCCATGCTGACTGAAGATCTTACCAAGAGAAAATATATGAATATGAGACAATACTGTCCCTGACCTGATCATTAAAATTCTATTAGTTCCCCAAGAGCTTGCCAAGGTGGTAAGTGTAGAGTAGTGAGTATTAAAGGTACTCAATCCGATTAAGCATCCCTAAATTACTATTTCTTTGGCTTCAGGGGTAAAAAATATTTGATTCAAGTCGAGGAACCCATCCATCAAGCTCAGAGTTATTAGATATTGATTTCTGAAGTTTGTAATTCTCTCGAGATGTGTACTAATAACTGCCCATAAGTTTGTAATTTTCTCGAGATGCGTACTAATAATTTCCCCAGAAACACTTATTTAAACAGACGAAGATGGATAACTCTAAAATCAAGTGTATTAATAACGCAATTTTGACGGCGTGTTTCTGGGCCAGAAACAAAAGAAATAACAAAACTTCAAAAATTTATATCTGATCCCTCTGAGCGTTGGTAGGTAGGTTATTCGAACCGAATAAATTATTTTTATCCCCGAAGCCAAAGAAATAGTAATTTATGAGGGCCTGATCGGATTGAGTACATTTAATCAACCCTGGTCTGTGATCCTGCTAATATTATTGATTGGGTGCAGACATTCAATTTACTAGTGTTTAAATATAATTGTTTTCTGACGAAATAAAAAATATCCACATTTTCAGTTTGTACTACCAGCATTATATGTGTTTCGCTGCATTGGCCGCGACCGAGCAACAATATAGCAGGATCACTACATCCAGGCTCGTGTACTACAATGTCAGGACCGTAATAGTTTATCATTTTCTGTCGAAAAAAACGTGTCAAATGACGTGTGATTAAACAGGTGACTGGACATATCATTAAAATAGTCACAAAAAAGACAGCCTCTTCGCCATTTTAAATAAACAGCTGTTATCGAACGTTTTCAATAAACTATATAATATGTTTCAATTTTCACACAGAGAATGGCTTTTCCATGATTTTTTTCATATTAAGTTCATGAAAAATGAAAATGCAAATGCAATCCACTATAAAAATGACAAACATATTAATGGCCTGACAAAGTCTCCCATATCCTCTGACCGTGAAACTGCATCCAATTCCAGCCCAAGATTACTCTCGACTCCAATCGATTCCCATAATGATAACTGTCAACTGAATATATATAATCCTATAATTGGGTCATCTATAATACAATTGACTGTGGTCGTATGCGAAGCGATTCGAACCAGAATACAAAGTGTCAACCAGTGAATACAATGCACGGATCATGTCACGAATATATACGCTGGCTAAGCCCTCATAGACCATATTCCACAAGTCCAATGCGCGCATGTAATTTTAATTGTCAGTCTCTTTGAAAAGCCGACGGAAACCCTAACAGATCTGTTTCGATTTCCGTCGGCTTTTCAAAGTGACTTGGTAACTATTTGAAGATCTGACGCGGAACGTTATAACATTGAAAACATAGCGCAGAAGGTGTCGTATCTGATATCAGGACGATTTATGGTTATCTTGCTGGCAAGTCGGTAGAATAGTTTTCAGACACGAATATTTTAATATGACCAGCTCGATACAAGATGGATAACTCTATCTATTTTCATATAATATAATTTCGTAACTTAAATGTAACCTGCGGATGGTATATTTCTGATCAATATCGGTTCCTTAATAATTTATTTCACAGCTAGTAGGTGAAGATTGCAGCTCAAACGTGCATGATTTAGTTGATTTTGTGAGCCGCGAGCTGTGATATACACCATAAAGGAACATGTATGATGATGTACCTGGAGTAACTAAGAATATTGCAATTATTTTCAATGTTACTTTATCAGAAAAATATCCTAGCGTTGTACGGCGTGAGGTGGAATATATATCTATATGAGTGAAGCCAGAGTACAGATTCTAAGCATGATATATAGATGGAAAACCCGAACTCGTGTTTATAATTCCAAGTCACGGTGGTAGTCATAGAAGCAGCGTTTCTTCGATTTGCTACAAAGATTAACACCACACAATTCACACCCATATGTTGATTGGACTACTCCACCGCCCTTGGTTTTAATTTTATTGTGTTTGCATTGTACACATGGCCGTTTCCTGGACTGGAACTGAACCTCGCGGTGCCCATGCAAATTGGCGTGTGGTACCTTCACTCTGAGGACTTCCCTGTTATTTAACAATTTTCTTTTCCGGCAGGTAAAACCTTGTGTAAGGCCGGTGCATACATCCAACCTAAAGTCCTCGGAAGAGTATTTCTTCTTCCGTTTATTAACCAAAGCCTCCCGAAAAAGCACAAAGCTGTTTATGAGGCACAACTCGATCACATACCAGGCAATATACTTCCAGTATTTGTGTCCTTTCCGACCTACCGAATAGTATGACCTGAATTGGTCGGAAAGGTCGACTCCGCCCATGCACTTGTTATATTTTTTCACGGTCTCGGGACAGGGGATCTCTACCCTACACCTACCAGACCGCCTCTCTGCAACCGATTGTTCGTTGCCCCCGTGGTTTGATATCATGAGAACCTCACGCTTATCTTTCCAGAGGGTTACCAATATGTCGCCCTTCTGGTAGAAAACGCTGTCCCCTCTGGCCATATTTTTCCCAACTTTTTTGGGGTCTTTCACTTCCTTTGGCAAGCCCTTGCGAGATGCCCTAACAGTACCAGATCCATACAAACCCATGCGTGTGAGCTCGTGCATAAGTGTGACACTACTGAAATAATTATCAAAGTACAGATGATAGTGCTTGTTTCTCAAAGGCTTGGCAAACTCCAAGACAACACTTTCACTCAGATTATATTCTGAATGAGAGGTTGACTTTCCTTCATATATGCTAGTTTGCAAGCAAAAACCTTTGGTGTCGGCTATCATCCATGCTTTTATGCCCCACTTTGTTGGTTTTTTGGGCATATATTGCTTTAGGGTAGTCCTACCCTTAAAGCCGATCATAGCTTCGTCGATGCTGAGCTCACGCGTGGGCATGTATACATCTTTATTTTGGGCATTTTTATTGAACATATCAATAATGGTGTGTACCTTGTACATTCTGCTGCCATCATCGGTGGAATTATCTTCCAGATGAAAATATTGTGTTAATTTTCGAAACCTATTGATGGGCATGATTTTTGAAATACCCAATACATGAAGACGGTCATCATTTGACCAGTAGTCCTCAAGACGAGGTAATGGGTGTATTCCCATTATGATGCTCATGGACATATATGCCCTTATTTCCATTTCAGATGTTACAAACCAATATTTGTCTGACATTCCAATGGCAATCTGAGATTGTGCGGCAAACAAATTTGTTTGATCAGCAATTATGCTAAAATAGTCTTCGTCGAAAAACTTCAGAAAAAAGTCAACGGGCGTCATTTCTTTGATGGTATCTTCAGACAATTGGGGCCCTTGCTTTTCTTTGAAATCCTTAGATGGAACCTCTTTTATACAATTTTTGCGCCATTTCGTCAGCCTTATCAATGGCTGCTCATCCTCGGAATCAAACTCGTCAGAAAGACATTCTGCTTCAGAATCTGACTCACTACAACCTGCATCAGAACTATAACCATCACTTTCTGAGCTGTCGAACTCAAAGCCCGACCCGTCATCGCTCATGGTATTAAAACCGGACAACTGACTTGTCCTGACCTGACTACAATCGACAACACTACTGGCAGGTGATATTGACATATCTTTAGCTCCATCTGTGCTAAAAAAAATAACTAGGGACTGTTTTTGTGGGGGTCACCCCACTGACAAACCAGTCGAACTCGTCCGCGGAAGACTCGTCCGAAGTAAAAATAACATCTGAATATTGAAACGACGGGTTGTCCCCTCCGGGGGAAATATCACTCCTTTCCCCACCAGTCGCCATATTCAAAATGAAGACAAACAATTTGAATTATGGGAAGTCATTTGAACATTTAATTTTATTGGTCATTACAATTTCATTCATGAACCACAACCATTCATTCATAAAACGTCTTTATTTGCAAATCGGCAAAAAAACGCGCTGTGAATTGGGCGGTAAATTGGGCTGACTTTACGTCGCGTTGGGGACATATCGCATTTACTTGTGCTGACGTCGGAGTCACTCAGAGATAAACTCTCAACGAAAATTGTTTTTTGTTTTTCTCATCAAAACTCTGTTTAATGATCAAAACATTTTATACACTATATAAAAATATAATATTGTCAATATGATCTTGTGAAGAATTAGGAAACAATAACAAAAAATTGGAAACAGTTTTATTTGAGAATACACAGGAGAATGAACACACACGGCGTCCTTAGTAACATAAGCATGTCGTCTTGCTTCTCATCGTAGCTTCGTTAGTCAAGTAATGGTAGGGATTGTTTTTAATTTGGATGCATATCATATATATGACAGCTTAATAACATAAACAAGTCAAGTAAATATTTTATTGCAAATAAAAATAAAGTTGGAAAATAATAAAGGTCAGTTAGACGACCGTACACAGTTGCCCGAGTACGTTGATTTCTCTAGTCGACTTGAAAAATAGCACCGCCGCGTTCCACTTTTCGTTTTATTGCGATTTTATTGACAACTGTCGAATAAATTGTACAAAATCTGGCACAAAACCCCACAAAAACGTAACAATTAATAATGTAACATATATTTTATTATTTACATTGAAATTGAAAGCAATTTGTTGTGTAATAAAGCAATATTTTTGTTGTAAACTATGACTGAAAAAAACGCAAAACTCCGGGCTCTCTGGGGCTCTATGGACGCTACGCGGCAGGGCGATCTAGGGCTTTATGGACGCTACACGGCAGGGCGCTCTGGGGTGTTCTGAACGCTAAAGGGTTAAGGTATATTATGACTATGTTTGACCAAACATAGTTTGTTTATAATCGAGAATATATCAGAATGGACTCTTAGAAACCAAACATGAAATTACCGAATATAATTTAACCGATCCTGCCCGTTTCCTGGGAAGGAAGTCAAACCGGATATGTGCTGACTGTATCATTATAAGAGCATAACGAGTACTTGAACGCAAAAGAATCCCTGCAGTCATAATACAGACAGAAATCCAACTTCATGGCTATATTATTTCGTTTGGACACCTTGAATTCATCGAAGTCGAAGTTGCATTGCTATCATACCGCCACTGGGAAATATAATTGCTCAACTTAGAAATACACAGGCATTACATGTTAGTGCAAACACTATTTCGTATCTAATTATGAAACAGTTGTGTCTAATAAGATACAATAAGGGGAGATTGCATTGTTTAGTTTCTTGTTTTTGGCATATCTGTGTTTCATCACACGAAATTCGTTTGAATAGTTGAGACATTGTCACACTTCTCAAGACGTGATTCAGCACATGTACCACTCTTGTTACTTCGTCCAATAGATGGTCACATTGTTGGTAGTATATCTACAACCAACTCACCCCAGCAACTACAGTTGAATTACAAACTCATCTCGCAAGCTAACAGAGCTCACTACAAAACTCTCCGACTGCATACCAGAGACTCCATATAGAATGTTTGCTTCGGTTGTGGAATGGAGAGTCCATAATACAGATTTAATAAATAAATTTCAATACGGCTGCTGACCTCATAGCAGATACATTGCATATTCACTTCGATTTAGTCTAACAGAACTGTGCACATAACCGAGTTAATGATTGTCAGTTTATTTTCGAATATGTCAAAACATCAGTATCAGGCAAAAATTGCCTAAGATTTGTCATTCTCCATGTCGAGTCCAGCAAGTGACAATAACGGCTCCTCAACTTCTTCCTGGTTGTCAACGAAAACATATCGTGAAATCAAAATGCCAATGCCTAGTGCCTGGATATGTAGTGATGAAATACCTCATCGAAGCACCAGAAGCTCCTCTTTGGTCCATGCCATATGATGGTGCATCGATGTAATGAATACAGTGACGGGTCATCAAGATAATTTAATGGAACGTTTATTAAGATTTCTTACAAAACGTCCACATGGGGACATTCATTAGCATTATACATCAACTGTTAGTTCACAGAAAGTAAAGATCTTCGAATCACAGAAACCCCGCAATATCGAACGAAATCCTTTAATTGTTTCCATCGAACAAATGTAGTTTATAGAATTTGCTGGCAAACCGTACAACCATAATAGTCGGATCCACAAGTAGGCCCATTACAGGTTTGGAATATAGATACTGCGCAATAGTTGGAAGTAATAGATAACAATGTTATGCTTGAATTGAGAGAAGATTGTGGATTGTTAGCTATTTGAAGAGTCCATAAGACCATAACTGAAATTGACTATTGCTCAGGAAGGTATAAGATTTCAACGTTTAACAACCTGAGTTTTCTGCAGACCTGATTTCATTGTAGTGGGATATCAAATGTTCCTGCATAAAACATCTGGAAAGAATACTACAAACTTTCCACCCAATAATAATACATGTACCTGAGTGAGTTGAATTGCCTCTACAGCCAAGTCAAACTGTGCATTGGTGCGAGAAATTATTATCAATTTTATCTGGAACATTGTCGATAGCCGATACAATTACAGAAATGCAGGCATTTAAAGAAAATTTGGTGTGAATATGTTTCTATGATATTTTGATGAGACCGCATAACGCAAGCATGAAAAAACTTTGATAACACATGTGCAAATATGACATGGGTGTATCTAATATAAACTTGATCGAGTGCATCATCATGATCAGTTCTACACAGGAAGATGGGGATCATACACGGAACGAATTTGCAGTATATGCGATGCCCAGAAAACTATCTCTGTGGAACTCAAATATACACGTATGCCAATTGAACTCATTATATGAGGCTATCTTTCTATCTTAGCTCGATCAAAATCAGCCATGCATGTAATGATGGATGTAATCAGAATATATTCAGATTTGGATATTTTCAAATAGGTCAACATGAGATGAATTTATCTACTTTTCATGGTTTCTGTTTCCATTCTCATGAAATCTCGGATATAAGCAGCTACTGTTCGCAAAATATTCACATTGTATCAGATTGTATCAGCATTCCTGGCACTTTTGTCAACAGGGGAACAAATGTGTTTACCAGTAGTCACTGAAACCCACCTTATGAGCATTATCAATGAAAACTAGCAAATTTGGATGATTTCTCCATTTTGGTAACCATCTGAGTCACCATCCTGAATTTAGATTCATATGGATAATAATATGTTAATCTAACATATCATGGTTGTCGAATGATTAGATAGTATCATTTATTCAAAATAAGGTTGATAGTAACCACCGATTTCAAACCGCTGTGAATAATTTAAGAGGCGAGTGTGAAAAATCATCAATTATTAGAATTTCGGTCGTCGTTTTGGGAGCCATCTTGTATTTTGAGGTCCAAATTGCACCCTAAAGAGGAAGTGTGATCCAATGGTATTATTGGTCGCGAAACATAGTCATTTCACTATCTAAATTTTCCTCCCAGACTCAATGCCAACTCTGTAATTATTCATTGTTGTCATTTTGATGATTTCATCTCATTTTCGTCGTTTCATTCTCTCGAATTCTTGAGTACAAACAGCCATTGTTCACAAACTATTCATACTGTTTCATATCTCCATGTTATTACGCCAACACGGAGCAAATATATTCACCTATATTCACTAAATCGCACATTAGGATTGATATCAAAGAAAATTTGACAAATTTGAGTGATTTATCAATTTTGAAACCATTTTGGTCGCCATCTTGAATACAGATGCACTATTTTGGTTGTAATTATATGGCAATCTATATGTTTAAACCTGTTGCAAATATTTGTCATCAAATTCAGCTATTTTCTGGCTAACACCTGGCTCAAATTACAAAATCGATATTTGGTAAAATTTCATAGCATATTTATGAATTAACATTTTGACGACATTTTGTTGGAATAAGACCCAAAGTATGACATATTATCATGTTCAAATGGTTAGGTATTATAACGTATTTAAAATTAAGTTGCTATTAGTAAATGTTTTAAGAGACATGTGTGAAAATTCATCATTTCCCCGAACTTCGGTCGCCATTTTGGCGGCCATCTTAGTTAACTCTTTCGCTGCCAAACGCGCATAAATGCGAACTTCGGAGACGCTGCCAATCGCGCATTTTTGCAAATTTGGTATGTAGTCTAATGTATGGGATATAACTCTATTCTTTCCGGCATGTTTGACAGTGTACAATGTATTTATCTGTAGTACTGTTGCGCGCGAACAATTTAAAGCGACAATGTCCTCAAGGTCATGCTATTTCTGACGTTATGGGAGTACAGTCAGAGCCGGAATATTGCGCCATTGTTGTTAGCACGTGGTTATCAGTCGAAAATGTCTGCTCGCAAAAGACTCAGGACTGAAGAAGTTATTGTTATTACCTCTATACTCTAATGATCGAGGGGCGCCTGCGGCGCATAAGATACTATGGGTGGCGGGATGGGGTGGTGGGTGGATAACTAACCTTTATACTCTAATGATCGAGGGGCACCTGCGGCGCATAAGATAATTATACCTATTATTTATGTGGGCAGTAGCCTCTATAGGGGCCCCTGCGGCGCATAAGATACTATGGGTGGCGGAATTGGGTGGCGGGTGGGTAACTAACCTCTTTTCTCTAATGATCGAGGGTCGCCTGCGGCGCATAAGATACTTATACCTATTATTTATAATAAACCTTTACTGGTTTTGAACAACCCTTGTCTATTGCATCGTTTTCCAGTGGTGATAACAGGCAAGTAAATCAATTATGCTGGTGAGTTGACCATTCGTACGCCCGCGTGACCCATATAATTCACATAAATCATCGTAAAACCCAATTTTCCTGAAATTCAAGATGGCCGCCAAGATCACGTGACTTATAAGGGGCGGAGCAGGGTCATATGTCCGCCTGCAGGTATATATACATATGGGTATGGTTATATATATATCTATATTTGGAATTGTACCTATCAGGGAATATATTCAAGCAACAAAAGCACGAACTCAACAAAGTGCACCATTGTATCCCATTTTGCTACAAATAGGTGGCAACTTGCATAAATCCAAAATGGACGCCAAGGTCACGTGATCTATTTTATGTCCAAAGTGGGTTCATATAGGTAGCTCCCGTGTACCTTACTGTTGAACATCGTATAATTGGGTTGAAAATTAGAAAACAAACAACACACCCATTCATACCCACACAAAATGTACATATACAGGCAAATAGCCACTAATCCAAGATGGCCGCCAATGTCACGTGACCTTGGTGGGCGTCTACACGGTGGCATTCGACAGGGTATACCTATGTCTATATACATGTGAAGTTTCAACTAATTGTATTAGAAACTGCTTGAGATATAATGTATTACCCATATATACCTGAAATACATGGATATATGTACAGGATGCGTGGCACTGGGGGGCAGCGAAAGAGTTAAATGTGGTAAGTTTTTCTGTCAAAGTGAAGCTTGTTATCATGTATCACAACAGTAGAGAAATATTATATTTACTACCATAAATTAACTACTAGCTATTAATCAAACTGATTTAGTGCCTACTCTGAAATTTTGGATGGCGGCCATCTTGATGACGTCATAAATCCACCCAGTCGCGACCCCCAGGTGTCTAACATTTGTTTTCTGGTGCCCGATATATCAAGCAACATCATAAGCATAGTGGCTATATTTCTTCACAAAATGCACACGGGAGCCAAAAAATGGACATAAGAGCCTCTACTATAATGGTAACTCTGAAGATCGAGATGAAGTTTGTTTACGATTGAATGAGGGATCTGGCCTGTAGGGTGTGCCAAAGGAAATTGTTGACAAAATGACAGATGCAAATCCATGGCAATAGCTAAATCTTGACTTCATCAAGTTGAGCTAAAAATTACAAATTTAAATGTTTAATAATTATTCATTCACTGGATTACAAATTTAAATGTTTAATAATTATTCACTCACTGGATTACAAATTTATTTATTAAATAATTATTAACTCACTGGAAGCACATTTCTTTGCATGAGGAACCATACTCTCCATGGAGACTTTATACACATTCTTCATCTCTCTCCAAAACTGTAATCTAGAAAAATATAAACACATTATATTTAATAATATATGCCAGCCCCTATTCCAAAACATTCACGCCTACTAATGTTATTGACCCCACCCCCCACATTACTAATGTTATCTAACAACCCCCACCCTACCAATTTTATCGACACTCTTCCCCACCCCACCCCACAAAAAATAATAATTAAATGCAAAAACCGAAACAAAAAACATAAAAATCCAATTTTCATCTCCAATCGATGTAAAACTGCTGATTAGTCACTTATCTGTATTATTTACACTAGAACTTGGTGTTTTAACCCTTTACCCAACAAACCGGCCAAATAAAGCTTCAACAGCCTAAAATATCTTCGGTCTGTCTCAATAGAACCATACAAATATGGATATCATTGGAACCGGCTCCTTGACCACATTGTGATAGTTACAGTTATGCCCTGTGCCAATGCATTCTCTTATATATGCGAGTCGACCATAGGTCGCCTCGCATATATAAGAGAATGCATTGGCCTAAAAAAAATAGGTCGACTCGCATATATAAGAGAATGCATTGGCACAGGGCCCTTCTGTTGGGTAAAGGGTTAAGATGGCAGCACACTTGTGTACACGGGCCGTTGATTTCGCGATTGTTATTTTTATTAATAAACTACCCAATGCTTCATTATCACTTCCAAAACATACAGTAATGTGCTTATTGTGTCCTGGACCTATTATTGTCCCCTGAAAAAATGTCAGAGGAATATTATAATCAGTATATGTGCATGCATGTGTGCATCCATCCATCCATCCATCCATCCTTCTCCACATGATAACTTGAGCAATATTCAACAGAATTTCTTGATATTTGGCACGTGGTTCACATGTGAGAAGATGCAGGCCAAGTTCTAATTTGGTGACAGTCCGATGATTTTTGATGGAGTTATGCTCATTTTTCGACTTAGAAATTGCTGTGGTTTCCACATAGTAATTTGAGCAATATGGTTCTCATTTGAGAAACCGCAGGCCAAGTTATATTTTATTCTATTTAATTTTGTTGTCTCAATGATAAAGCCTGCAAATAGCGTGTCTGTCATTTGCAGAATGAGGTCCCAAGAGGGTGAATTTAGTGGGCTAGCATCACTAAATTCACCCTCTGGGGACCTCATTCTGCTTAGGCCCTCAACTGCTATGGCAGACCTAGGATCAGATTGAAGTTTCCCAGTTGAAGTTGGGCGCCTCGATTATGGATTTTATCTTCTGCAAATTAGGGGATATAGAAACTTCCCAGATGGGAAAATGTAACTAAAAACAATGTTAATTTGATACCATAGATTTTTCCCAGAAGATGAGGCCTAAGCAGAATGCAGTCCCCAGAGGGTGAATTTAGTGATGCTAGCCCGCTATGCGGGATAGCGTCACTAAATTCACCCTCTGGGGACCTCATTCTGCAAATGACAGACACGCTATTTGCAGGCTTGTCAATGATAAATTGAACATTCTTCTAAAGAATCTCTTGACACTTGGTGAGAAGGAGTCAAATTATGCCAGAATTTTAATTCTTTGCTCTTAAAAAAGCTCGATTTGGGGACATGGGCTCTGTAACTTTTTATATCATTTGTGCTGCCAGGGGCATATATTCCATATATGGGTGCTCCCTACGTTTTTCCCTCTGTTACCAGAAACATCACTATAAATTTTTAGGGTAAGTCTTTTGAAGTACATATTGAACAATTTAATGTATTTATTAACATATTTTGGTCACTACTGGACTGCATTATAACATTATATTTACATACTAAGTGTTGTCATCACTAAATCCAGCATTCTGATTGGTCGGTGCCCACGTGGCTAGTTGCAGTTATTTCTCGGTGAATTCGCAACGGCTCATAACACCAAGCTCATAACACCATCGATACGTCATTGGGTTTGGAAAGACGAACGCGTAATGTTTTGGGCGCAATTGGACTCGTGCAGGATTGACTTAATACATCATCGGGTTTCAATATGAAGAGAAATTGTTCCTATTAACTTTTGCCAAGGGTGCACTTTTCGATTTAAATACATTTACAAAAGTGGCTTTTTCGCTAAATGTATATAAATATAAAGGTTAACTGTCATGTGGACTTTTTTTATGGAGATGTAACCGTGAGGTAAGTGGTCATAACTTGTATGTAAAACCCTTCGGGTTTTACACAAGTTATGTCCACTTACCTCACGGTTACATCTCCATAAAAAAAGTCCACATGACAGTTTAAATAATCCTTATATAACATTACTGCATTATAAGCAAGCATAATTTTAAGCAGTCAGATTGGAATACGCAATACAGAGTCTGAACTATAAATAGGAGGGCATCCCATTACTTCCAAGAAGCATTACGTCAGTGTCAGCCAATCACAACATTTAACGGTAGAGTGATGAAGCCAATCAGACGATTGTCACAATTCCTATAATTCCAGTAGACCTCGCCAGATAATAGGGTAAAAATGTTCTGTCACATTGATAATTTAACACAGTGTTTACTAATTTAGAGATTATGACAACTAATCAGACACTAAAAAACATCTGTGAAGAATTGACCAATAATACCAATAATACCAATAATACCAATAATACCAATAATACCAAGCAAGGTACTGAGCAAGGAGAATAAAATTAACCCTTTACCCAACAAACCGGCCAAAACCGGCCAAATAAAGCTTCAACAGCCTAAAATATCTTCGGTCTGTCTCAATAGAACCATACAAATATGGATATCATTGGAACCTGCTCCTTGACCACATTGTGATAGTTACAGTTATGCCCTGTGCCAATGCATTCTCTTATATATGCGAGTCGACCATAGGTCGCCTCGCATATATAAGAGAATGCATTGGCCTAAAAAAAATCTTTTTTTAACACTTTTTACCATTTTTTCTTACATTCTTTAACAATTTTTTAATTTTTAATGTGTTAAGCCAATGCATTCTCTTATATATGCGAGGCGACCTATGGTCGACTCGCATATATAAGAGAATGCATTGGCACAGGGCCCTTCTGTTGGGTAAAGGGTTAAGCACTTATAAGAATTTCAACAGTTTACACCGATTATGTTATTCCCGAAAACGAAACCGAATGGAGATATCTGTCAATCATAAAACCTCCACAAAGCTTTATCTATGCAGTCACCTTTCATCGTATTCTTCATCTGTGAAAGGAGCAATTTGTAGAGCAGCAGATGATGGGAACATATGTCCATCCTGAAAGAGAAACCAAAATAAATAAGTAAATGAATAAAATGAAATAATTAAATAGTAGTAGAGACACGTGGTATTAAAATTAGGAGATTAACATGCTGTATGGTAAAAATTAGCAGACAACAACCAAGCCTGAGTTTAGTATGTCTGTCATTTGCAGAATGAGGTCCCCAGAGGTGAATTTAGTGATGCTATCCCGCATAGCGGGCTAGTATCACCAAATTCACCCCATGGGGACCTCATTTTGCATGGCCTCATCTGCTATGGGAGACATAGAGTCAGATTGAAGTTCCCAAATGGTGAATATTGTGATGTACACCCATTGGGAACCTCAATTATGCTATGTGTCGTCTGCCAGTTTGGAGATATACAGAAACTAAACTAAAAAAGAAATAGAATCTATGTGAATAAGTTCCTATAGAATATGATAATAAAGAAATTTTAAAGAGAAGATGACGAATAAACAGAATGAGGTCCCCCAGAGGGTGAATTGAGTGACGCTATCTGAGCATATCCCGCATGATAGGCTTGCATCACCAACATATAGGACATATGCATACTGGCAGATGATGAGGCTTGCATTGCATGTAAGCAGAATGAGGTCCCCCAGAGGGTGAATTTAGTGATGCTATCTTAGTCTATCCCGCACGATGGGATAGCATCACCAACATATAGGACATATGCATACTGGCAGATGATGAGGCTTACATGTAAGCAGAATCAGGTCCCCAGAGGGGGAATTTAGTGACGCTATCTGAGCCTATCCCGCACGATGGGCTAGCATCACCAATATATTGGACATATGCATACTGGCAGATGATAAGGCTTGCATTGCATGTAATGTGGATGTGGATGTGGATGTGTTTTCATGGTGGGGAGAAATTAAAGAACAAGCCCCTGTGGCATTGACATTAGATGGGAAAGAGTGGTTTTTGCCACACATTGCAACAAACATGGCCACCGGTGGCCATCCTGGAATATGCAGTCTAAAAACAGTCTGGGAGACATTTAGTCCGTAAACCTGACTTTTATTATCAGAGCGAGAGCGTCTAGCTCTGTTTGATTAGGAGGCATTTATCCATTCATCGTGAAAATTGTTGTATACCATTAATACATTTAAAATATGTAGATCTGAAAGAGTACTTGTGGACATTTCCATGGAAAAACATGGCTTTCGCCATCTTGGGCAGGGACCAGCCGAGAGGGCGACGTGGGCGACTTCTTCGCCCTAGCGCCGTCCGCTTCGCCTTATTTTTGCAGTCGGGCGAAGTTCAAGTCGCCCTGAAAAATCCAAAGTTGACTGACGAAAATCGGCAAAATTCCCCAAATAATTTATGATAATTTACAACTGTCAACAGTGATTGCACACAATACTCCACTATCAGGGTGTTGTAAAACAATTAACACCTGTATTGCTCCAATCTGGAAGCATGTTGACAACGGAGTCTGATTACTGGCAGCTGTGAAAACATCGTCGGGCCTCAAGTGATAATCTGGTTGTTGTGATTTTTAGATTACCGTGATTACCACACCTTACAATGAAGATTACAACTCACAGCTCTTACAATGTGTCAGTTCATCACTCCCTCTATGGAGTTTGGTTTAAGAAATTTAAAAACAAATTCATTTGTGAAGCATATTAAATTTTCAAACGGGATTACTAATAGAGCGCAGTGAAAGTGTTCATGATTTCGTTTCGTTTCGGTTTGATAAATATTGTTGGCATTTTTAAAAACCCGAAAAATATGAAATAAAATCTTGTCATTCTCCCACAATTACGATATAAAATGCTGCTATCCTCTCACAATTATGTTTGGGTATTATTAATAGTTATTAGGGTCATGAAGTGAACATAAAGACTCCATATTTCAACCATTGTTTCATAAGTTTAATTGACATATTACATCTCTCCTATTTTCGTTCTATAGCGACTCCTGTCGTAGTACTGTTCAATTTAAGTTTTGTAGACTAACTTCGCCCTATAGAACGGCCACTTCGCCTTATTTTTATAGTAGGGCGAAGTCATTTCGCCCTGAAAATATGGTCTAGGCTGGTCCCTGATCTTGGGTTTAGCATATCATTCTTTAGAACATGCATTCTCATCAAGTTAATATTAGCCTAACTTGACGAATGTGTACATTGAAATGTAGATGGGAAATAGTCATTATGGTCAAGCACATTTTCATTGACATGTAGGCAGGCCTCAGCTTGCAGGTTGAGAATAGGGAGAAGTGACTTCTCCCTCAGGCAGAAATAGGGAGAAGTGAGGGGAAAATAGGGAGAAGTGAGAGACTGGAGAATCATTTCATCTGATAATTTATTTAATATGTATAGGTTAAACAAACGAAAAAAACATGGAAAAAAATTAAATTTTTTCATTTAAATGAAATATAGATTGTTTATATCATGCCACAATTAACGGCCTTGAGTCCTTGACATCGACTACTTGAGGAGCGGTATTGACCCGAATTTTTTTTTTTTTATTTTTTCTTTTACACACGGAAAAATTATATATCATATGAAAGTAGAAGATGTAGGCTTCATGTTCCGCCCTGCTGTAAAATGTGAAAGTGGTGCCGTTGCCATGGAAACAGAATGTAAACAATGTAGACACAGTTTGATATTAAACCATTTCCGCAAATGGTAAAAACTAATTTAAGCCCATTCTAGGACAGGAACAGACGTTGAAGATCATTTATTGATGATTTGTCCACTATAATTATGTTCCAACGATTCCAGTATTAAATAGGATGCACATATAGGTTATACGGGTCTTTATTGACATTTTGGGTTAAAAATGGTGATTTTTGCAAAAAAATGCGATAATTTTGGAATTGGAACATGTATTGAATACTACACTGGTTACAGTAATAATTTATGCATTATTATGATGGCATCATACGTGTACTTAAAATTAATTTGGATAAAACTGCCGAAAAGGCCCAATACCAAGAGAAATACCTGTTACCATGGAAACGATATTTAAAAATACAAAAAATGCCGTTATTGGAAAGAAATGAAGACCTATAACCCTTGCGACACAATATAACTTTTTGAAATTTGTTTTTTATGACATGCACCTTTAAACCGGACTTCCGTGTTGGGTAATTGATGCGGTTTATTTAGCTGTTGCCATGGAAACGGACCAAATATCGCCAAATAATGATGTTTTTTCCCCATAGAGCTGACATTTAAAGCATGGTATTTTATGAAGCAAAGCGTATTATGACAACCCGTTATAGATGTCTCAAAACTTTTTTCAAAGATTACTATTTCCCAATTATACCAGTAGTAGCTAGGATGCACATATAGGATATGAAGGTTTTATTGCCATTTTGGGGTAAAAACTGTTAATTTTTGCCAAAAATGCGACAATTTTGGAATTGAAACATTTATTTGATACTACATTGGTTACAGTAATAATTTAAACATATTATGATGGCTTCTTACGTGTGCTTTAATCTAGTTTTGATAAAACTGCAGAAAAAGTCCAATACCCTGAGAAATACCTATCACCATGGAAATGATATTAAAAAATACACAACATTTCATTATTGGAAAGAAATGAAGTTCTATAACCATTGCGACACAAATTAACTTTTTGAATAATGAATAATGATGTTTTCCCCTATAAACTGGACATTTAAATTGTGAATTTTATAAAGCAAAACATATTGTAACAACCTGTTATAGGTATTTCAATATCTTCAACTCATATATATAATACAATAGGGGATAAGAGCACCCCTAAGACGACTTTCCTGCAGGTTTGCCAGACAAATTTACCATTATGTGAACGCACCCTGACATGGTACTCATCAGACTCAGAGTCCACGTGTTTTGATCATTTTATTCCCAATTTCTCAGCTGTTTCTGTGGATCTAGAAGAAAATTGTCTAAATAGTGATGTGTTTTGCACAATTTTTTTTATTATTGGAAATTGTGTGAAAAATTACGGTTATGTTTAAAAACCAACACCACGTATCTGGAAAATGCCATGATAGGATTTTAAAAGATTCGCTGTCTGGGAATTATGAAACTGATTTGAAAGCAAATAGTTGATGATTATAAGCTACATCCCTAAATAGTAATTACCTGTACTTACTCAGAATAACGCCATAACAAGTTCCTGGAATATATCACAACAGAACCCCTTTGGGTCAATTGTGAACCTGCATGATTAAAATGGGTCAGGCAGTGTGGTTATAGTGAGGATTGCTATGCAAATGCGGTGATATGGTGCGCCATAGCTGCATTATGTCAAGCTCAGGCAATATATCCGGTTAATATATCAATATATGTGGTTAGTTAGTCAATAGATGCAGCCTCTTTGCAATTATATTTGGCTACTTTGTCAATATTGGAGGTTAGTTAGTCAATATATGCAGATAATTTGTCAATATATGTGGTTAGTTAAGTCAATATATGCAGCTACTTTGCAAATATATGCAATATATTCCAATATATGTGGTTAGTTGGTCAATACTTTGGCCATTAATTTGGTTAGTTAGTCAATATATGTAGCAAATTAGTCAATATATGCGGTTAGTTAGTCAATATATGTTTGTTAGTTAGTCATTATATGCAGTTACTTTGTCAATATATGTGTCAGTTAGTCATTATATGCAGCTACTTAGTCAAAATATGTGGTCAGTTAGTCATTATATGAAGCTACTTAGTCAATATATGCAGTTAGTTAGTCATTATATGCAGCTACTTAGTCAATAAATGTGGTTAGTTAGTCATTATGTGTAGATAATTAGTCAATAAATGCAGTTAGTTAGTCAATATATGCATCTACTTTGTCTAAGTAGCTGAATATAATGACAAACTGACCACATATATTGACAAAGTAGCTGCATATAATGACTATCTAACAGCATATATTGACTAAGTAGCAAAATATAATGACTATTATTAAACTGATCACATATATTGACTAAGTAGTTGCATATAATGACTGACTAACACATATATTGACAAAGAAACTGCATATACTGACTAACTAACCGCATATATTGACTAAGTAGCTGCATATAATGACTAACTAACTGCTTATATTGACTGAGTAACTGCATATAATGACTAACTAACCACACACGTTGACTACGTATATACACATAATGACTAACTGCTTATATTGACTAAGTAGCTGCATATAATGACTAACTATCCGCATGTATTGACTAAGTAGCCGCATATAATGACTAACTGACCGCATATATTGACCAAGTAGCTGCATATAATGACCAACTGACCAAATATTGACTAATTAGTTGCATATAATGACTAACTGACCGCATATATTGACTAAGTAGCTGCATATAATGACTAACTGACCACATATATTGACTAAGTAGATGCATATAATGACTAACTGACCACATATATTGACTAAGTAGTTGCATATAATGACTAACTAACCGCATATATTGACTAAGTAGCTGCATATAATGACTAACTGATCGCATATATTGACTAAGTAGCTGCATATAATGACTAACTGACCACATATATTGACTAAGTAGCTGCATATAATGACTAACTATCCGCATGTATTGACTAAGTAGCCGCATATAATGACTAACTGACCGCATATATTGACCAAGTAGCTGCATATAATGACCAACTGACCAAATATTGACTAATTAGTTGCATATAATGACTAACTGACCGCATATATTGACTAAGTAGATGAATATAATGACTAACTGACCACAAATATTGACTAAGTAGTTGCATATAATGACTAACTAACCACATATATTGACTAAGTAGCTGCATATAATGACTAACTAACTGCATATATTGGCAATGTAGATGCCAATAATGACTAACTGACCACAAATATTGACTAATTAGCTGCATATAATGACTAACTGACCATATATATTGACTAATTAGCTGCATATCATGACTAACTAACCGCATATATTGACTAAGTAGTTGCATATAATGACTAACTGACCGCATATATTGACTAAGTAGATGCATATAATGACTAACTGACCACATATATTGACTAAGTACTAGTAAGTAGTTGCATATAATGACTAACTGATCGCATATATTGACTAAGTAGTTGCATATAATGACTAACTAACCGCATATATTGACTAAGTAGCTGCATATAATGACTAACTAACCGCATATATTGACAATGTAGATGCCTATAATGACTAACTGACCACAAATATTGACTAAGTAGTTGCATATAATGACTAACTAACCACATATATTGACTATGCAGCTGTATACAATGACTAACTAATCATATATATATATATATATATATTGATAAAGTAGCTGGATATATTGTCAATGCAATTGCACATTTTGGCAAAATAGATGTATATATTGACTAACTTACCACATTTATTGACAAAAAAACTGCATATAATGACTAACTAACCGAATATATTGACTAATTTGCTACATATATTGACTAACTAACCAAATTAATGGACAAAGTATTGAGCAACTAACCACATATGCTGCATATATTTGCAAAGTAGCTGCATATATTGACTTAACTAACCACATATATTGACAAATTATCTGCATATATTGACTAACTAACCTCCAATATTGACAAAGTAGCCAAATATAATTGCAAAGAGGCTGCATCTATTGACTAACTAACCACATATATTGATATATTAACCGGATATATTGCCTGAGCTTGACATAATGCAGCTATGGCGCACCATATCACCGCATTTGCATAGCAATCCTCACTATTATCACACTGCCTGACCCATTTTAATCATGCAGGTTCACATTTGACCCAAAGGGGTTCGGATGTGATATATTCCAGGAACTTGTTATGCCGTTATTCTGAGCAAGTACAGAACTTCATTTCTTTCCAATAATGAAATTTTGTGTATTTTTTAATATCGTTTCCATGGTGATAGGTATTTCTCAGGGTATTGGACTTTTTCTGCAGTTTTATCAAAACTAGATTGAAGCACACGTAAGAAGCCATCATAATATGTATAAATTATTACTGTAACCAATGTAGTATCAAATAAATGTTTCAATTCCAAAATTATCGCATTTTTTGCAAAAATTAACAGTTTTTACCCCAAAATGGCAATAAAACCTTCATATCCTATATGTGCATTCTAGCTACTACTGGGATAATTGGGAAATAGTAATCTTTGAAAAAGATTTTGAGACATCTATAACGGGTTGTCATAATACGCTTTGCTTCATAAAATTAATTGCATTAAATGTCAGCTCTATAGGGAAAAAAACATCATTATTTGGCGAAATTTGGTCCGTTTCCATGACAACAGATGAATAAACCGCATCAATTACCCAACACAGAAGTCCGGATTAAAAGTGCATGTCATAAAAAACAAATTTCAAAAAGTTATATTGTGTCGCAAGGGTTATAGGTCTTCATTTCTTTCCAATAACGGCATTTTTTGTATTTTTAAATATCGTTTCCATGGTAACAGGTATTTCTCTTGGTATTGGGCCTTTTCGGCAGTTTTATCCAAATTAATTTTAAGTACACGTATGATGCCATCATAATAATGCATAAATTATTACTGTAACCAGAGTAGTATTCAATAAATATTTCAATTCCAAAATTATCGCATTTTTTGCAAAAATCACCATTTTTCACCCCAAAATGGCAATAAAGACCCGTATAACCTATATGTGCATCCTATTTAATACTGGAATCTTTGGAACATAGTTATAGTGGACAAATCGTCAATAAATGATCTTCAACGTCTGTTCCTGTCCTAGAATGGGCTTAAATTAGTTTTTACCATTTGCGGAAATGGTTTAATATCAAACTGTGTCTACAGTGTTTACATTCTGTTTCCATGGCAACGGCACCACTTTCACATTTTACAGCAGGGCGGAACATGAAGCCTACATCTTCTACTTTCATATGATGTATAATTTTTCCGTGTGTAAAGAAAAAAATTAAACTCGAAAAATAAGCCCCGTTGGGGCCAAGACCGCTCATCTATACCGAGTGTCTCTAAAATCACTGAATCATTGGGAATAAAATTACGATTTTCCAGTTATGGATCACGTTTTATTTCGAACAAGGCAATACAACGATTAAAACTTTATTTGCACACTATAAACTGGTGCTCTCGGATAATTTTGTCGCCAAATATATTCAGTAACATCGGATAATTTAAAGGGAGTACGTATTGCCAGAATTGTTTTGTGGTTGGCGATTATGTTTGCGGCCCGTTCGATCAGCGTTCTGTTATTGCGTAAAAACACGGAATACCACAAAGACGGAAACGGAACTAAAACAAACAAAACGTTTAAATCGGCAATATAATAATAATTTGAGTCAGCGATTTTAAAGCAGTCGGTCGGGACGAGCAGAAACCAACACTTTATTAAGTATGGCCAAAACGGAAGGCTTCTTTGTTTGATATATTATAATCCTTGTCTGGACATTGAAGACCGCATTTACTTACTCAACGCTGTTAAACAAAAGGAGTCGACCTTGTGTCAACATTTTGTCCCTGTTTGACTCGCAGGCGATATATTCATAATTGATTTGTAACACTATAGCATGCATGGCTTATCGCTTGCTACAGCCGTAAGGCTAATTTTGGGTTTTATCTTTTGAATCGGGAGATTTTGTTTCCCAATCGGGAGTATGCACTGGAGAAATGACACAAAATCGGGAGACTCCCGCCGAAATCGGAAGGCGACTTCACTTCTCCCTGGCGCGACACTAAGGCGACTTCGATGCGCCGAGGGCGACTATTTCGCCCTACTCGCCTGGTAAGCTGAGGCCTGCATGATGTAGGTAGGAACGAGTGATTTTGGCCACACCCTTTTAAAACATGGCCGCTGGTGGCCATCTTGGACTTTTCACTTAAATCCTTTAGCACGGGCTACAGCCCACATTTGTCATCCAATATTCATGACATTTGCTTTGAACATTGACACGTAGATGGGAACGAGTGATTTAAAAAAAAAACATAGCCACCAGTGGCCATCTAGGATTTTGCACAGCACATTTTCATCCAATCTGTTTGAAATTTGCTGTGTACATTGACACGTAAATGGGAATGAGTTATTTTAGCCACTCCCATGACAGGGTATCACCTAGTCAAAATAGCATGAGAAAGTGAGGCCAAACTTTGGTTTATACCGATATATACAATATGGGGTGTGGCAATCTATTTAATAAGAAAGCCCCATTGTCACATCAGTCCTGCATATATTACTCTCAGTGTATCTGAAATAAGATAGTTAAGGGACTATTGAGCGGTCACCTTTTCTAAGGATACCTAAAAGTGATGGGTATAACTCACTTGAATCTTCGTCTTTAAAAAGGCGAGCTAAAATTGAGTTTACAAACCAAAAAAAATAAAATAAAAACACATTTTTCAGTTTTTTTTTTTTTTTTTTTTTTCCTCCTACCCAAGTTGATTATGGCAGAAAAAATCCGTAAACCACAAAATAAAAAAACCGTGGCCGTATTTATGCCACAAACCAAATTATTGAAATTTTATATTCCATATGTATCTCTGTATTTGTTCTATATGTTTAAACCTGATTAAAAAGTATTAAAAACAATATTATTTGAGTGATTATGTAACAGAACGATGTGCGCCCCTGCCTGATCACACCCCTGTGGACTATTGCATTAGTTCCAACTATTACGATGCACGAACAACAGGCGTGGGATTGTTAGTCGGACAGCCGTACTTAGCATGATGACGAGATCACACGATGCTGATTCTGGCTAATTCTCAGGAATGTTCCCAGTCGAACCAGTGCAGAGGTCTAAAAGTTATTAGTTGTTTTGGTACACTGCACTGGTCATGATATACGAAAGCTATATGAAAGCTAACTTTAGTGACGAGCCGTGTCAAACTTGGCCAGTAACATCGTCACATGATTTTGAAAAGTAGGTTACCAATTTCAAATATAAGCACTGAGATTTTATCCATCAGTGTTCAGTTGACTGAGTCCTCCTATGAGTACCGCACTGGGAAAGACTTACTGATTCAGTAGGGCCTGAGAATGCCAGCATCGGCTGCCGATCTTTAACGAGAAGCTATGTTCAAAGAATAAAAGAAGTTACAAAAGATCTTAAGGTTCCATGAGTTGTCGTCACCCCAAAAATACAAACACAACGTGAAGCACGGACAGAATTTCGTATCGCCAACGTACGGAGTTCTGCCACAATTACCTACCTTTTTCAACCAGTGGTCTCTCGTATGTATCACAGAGGGCAGCATGGACTCATAAAACAAACCATATCCCTGAAAGAGAGAAATTAGATTGATGCAATATAGAATGATAATGTTCAACACAGGGTTTGCAAAATTTAGTTTTATTCTTATTTCAGTCGGCCCTGCCCGTCTTATCCCAGAGCCCTTTCAGAGGGTATAAAGACCTTAATGAGGGCGAAGACGAATCTGGAATACCTTATATAAATCATCCTGAGGGGCACATGACGAGGCCATACATCTGAGACACGTTGACGACTCAAAATTAAAGCAATATTTTATTGAACTTCTGATATATTTACGATGATAATAATGATACTTTGACAAAAAAGATGAGAAAATCCCTGTACAACAATATTTTATATTTTTTTAGTGTCATCAAATCTGATAATCACGTCATTTCCTACATTCACGGGAGATAATCCATTAACAGAAACCCCTACACCGCAGTTACCGGCTGGGTCAAATGTGTATATATTATATCCATTGGGAAACTTATCGAAATCAAACACAATTAATGCTTACAACTGGTCCAGCCATCTATTCCCTAAAATGTGCCACTTCTCCTTATTTTTGTCCCTGGGAGAGATGACCTCTCTCATATACCAGTATGAATATTTCCCAACATCATATTTAACTATATTTACTCAATATAATGTTGTTCTTACTCAATATAATGGTTTTATAAATCAGCTCTTGTGTTGCATAATACTTATTTGATCATGGAAGGCTGAAATTGCTCTCACTCTGAGCTTTCCGATGAATGGCAACAAGCCATATTTCTGACTAAATCCTGAAAAATTACCCATAATTCTTCCTTGGTTAAGGAGTTGATTATTTAGGGAATTATTATTTTCAGACTTCCATTTTAGGAGCCTGTATTTGGTGGCATTTAACCCTTTGAGTGCCAGGTCCGATTTTTGTATCAACCCATATACCCTGTGCCAATGCATTCTCTTATATATGCGAGTCGACCATAGGTCGCCTCGCATATATAAGATAATGCATTGGCCTAACCCAAAAACAAAAAACAGAAAAAATTCATTTTTTAAGGGCACTCTGCAGACCATAAATTAGGGCCGATGAGATCGGCCCCTGGCACTAAAAGGGTTAAATCATGAGAAATCTTTATTGCCCTTATTAGGAGTGTTTAGCCACCTGCGTAATCTTCAGATGTACCGTTGGTGAGAAGAGACTTTAGAGGATTCACCGTTCTTAATCGGATCATTCGACACTGGTTCACGCTCCCCAATATCGTCCTTAATCAGATCATTTGACACCGGTTCACGTTCCCCAATATCGACGTAATCAATATTTAAATGCGTTGGGTGTAATGATTGAGAATTTCCTCAGATTTTCGGTCCTAATACGACTTAAACAAGATCAATTGATTTAACTCCAGATTTTCATTCAAAATTGGACGTCAGCCCCCGAGTGCAAAGTGGTGTAGAGATGCTCTAAATCGAGCTTCCGAGTGTAAAGTGGTGCTGGGACGGCTAAATTCAGCTCTGATTGTCAATAGTGAAATTTATCCAGAACTAAATCTTGGAAAAATTAAGCTCCAACTTTAACCTTTCCTTTACTAAATTACTCTGGAAATGTGAACAGATAATATCTTCAATAAACCAAGTTTGTTCAACTTATTTTATGTGTTCCTAAAACAAGCTAGGAGTACATGTACATGTGTCCCACAAGTAACAAAAGTCATATAAATCAATTATCATATACAACTATTTTTATTATGAATATTAAGTAAATTTACAATATATCCTGCCCTACATGCCATATTTCCGACTAAATTCTGAAAAATTACCCATAATTCTGCTGTGGTTAAGGAGTCGATGATAGGGCATTACTGTATAACAACATGTCTGTATGACCAATGTCTCGGTGATTTCACAAAATAACCTTTTTGTATGCACGCTGTCATAATGTAGCAAATCTTGATTTTTCTCAGGGAGAGATAATCACTCATAAAAAGGACAATCAAGATTCTCCCGCAATTTTGAAAAAGCTAACAAATACAGTAATGCCCTAATTATTCACTCCTTAACCACAGCATAATTATGGGTGCTAGTAATTTTTCAGGATTTAGAGGGAAATATGCCTTGTTGCCATTCATCGGAAAGCTCTCAAATTTTCCAAATTGAATCAAAAATATCTCAAATTTTCCCGAAAATTGAGTTTTCAAAATATTTAGTGAGGGCTATGTCAGTTTATAATTTTGAAGCACATCAGCACATACATTGTTTGGGTCTAGTTTAAAATAGCTGATTGCAGTTATACAATAGTCTTTGCTATCTCTGGTCCTTGTTTTACTACTAAACATTCACCCCAGGGAATTTGTTTTTGGCTCAGCACTTTTCTTGGCTAAGTTGATAACCCGCTGCCCACGCTAATCCACAGGTCTGTACATCTGTCCATATTAGGAACAGAAGCTAGCCACAATTACCATGCTCCTAGCTGTAGAGTACAAGTGATTACAGAGCGTGGTAAATCTGTCCCGATTTGGAACCGATGCTCTCCGGATTTAGAAGAAGTCACTTCAGCCGCCAGTAATAACAGGGAGAATTTAGACGGCTGGTCTGGAAGGCGAGACGTTCATTTCCTTTGTAACACATATATAGAACTATGATTTAATAACATGGATTGCGGAATTAACCAATAATAAATTTATGACTATATTAACCCTTTCATGATGGGAGCTGCGCTGGTGCAGCATTAAATACCCTGTGCCAGTGCATTCTCTTATATATGAGAATCTCCTTATATATGAGAGAACACACCGGCTTAGTCAGGATAAATATTGTTAGGCCAATGTATTCTCTTATACATGCGAGGCTCCCTGTGGGACAATCGCATATACAAGAGAATGCATTGGCACAGGGTTATCACCAAATTTCAGGGAGCTCCAGTCATGGATTGCTATGATGCGGGTGGGTCCTGCTAATTTTCTGTGATGCTGGTGGGTCCTGCTAATTTTCTGTGATGCTGGTGGGTCCTGCTAATTTGCTGTGATGCTGGTGGGTCCTGCTCATTTGCTGTGATGCTGGTGGGTCCTGCTAATTTGCTATGATGCTGGTGGGTCCTGCTAATTTGCTATGATGTTGGTGGGTCCCGCTAATTTTATATGATCCTGGTGGGTCCTGCTTATGTGCTATGATGCTGGTGGGTCATGCTAATTTGCTATGATGTTGGTGGGTCATGCTGAATTGATATGATGGTGGTGGGTCCTGCTAATTTGCTATGATACTGGTGGGTCATGCTGAGTTGCTATGATGCTGGTGGGTCCTGCTGATTTGCTATGATGCTGGTGGGTCCTAATAATTTACTATGATGCTGGTGGGTCCTGCTAATTTGCTATGATGGTGGTCGGTCCTGCTAATTTGCTATGATGCCAGTGGGTCCTGCTAATTTGCTGTGATGCTGGTGGGTCCTGCTAATTTGCTATGATGTTGGTGGGTCCTGCTAATTTGCTATGATGCTGGTGGGTCCTGCTGATTTGCTATGATGCTGGTGGGTCCTGCTGATTTGCTATGATGCCAGTGGGTCCTGCTAATTTGCTGTGATGCTGGTGGGTCCTGATAATTTGCTATGATGCTGGTTGGTCATGCTGAATTACTATGATGCTGGTGGGTCCTGATGAATTGCTATGATGCTGGTGGGTCCTGCTAATTTGCTATGATGCTGGTGGGTCATGCTGAATTACTATGATGCTGGTGGGTCATGCTGAATTGCTATGATGCTGGTTGGTCATGCTGAATTACTATGATGCTGGTTGGTCATGCTGAATTACTATGATGCTGGTGGGTCATGCTGAATTACTATGATGCTGGTGGGTCATGCTGAATTACTATGATGCTGGTGGGTCATGCTGAATTGCTATGATGCTGGTTGGTCATGCTGAATTACTATGATGCTGGTGGGTCATGCTGAATTACTATTCCTGGGAACAATATGGGTGGGTCCAATTTCACATGCGACCGTGTCCTTGATCTCGCTCATATACGCTCATGTTTCTCGACCTCGACCGATCCTACTCAAATTTGGTATGTAGGCCTACTTTGATCCCAGGAACAAGTTGGGTGGGTCCAATTTCACATGCGACCGTGTCCTTGATCTCACTCATATAAGCATGTTTCTACACTGATCAAACAATAGTTTTTTTTTCATTCTCCTAATACTTTTCAATGCTGTTCGCTCAGTATTGTTCAAGGTTACATATTCTGCCCAGACGGAGGTGATCACAAAGAAATTGCAAAATAGTATGGACAAAGTCAGGCACATCAGCTGGTCTATTATATATTTTAGTAGAAAACATGCAAGTATCTCACACTCACAGTAGCTGTATAAAACTTTGTTTTCATTACTGTTTTATTTAGGTGTGTATATTTATAAAATAAACACAAATAGAAACTCATAATTTACTAAAAAAAAGAATATTTGGGCATAGGCCTACCTCCCGCACAAATCTCTTGGATTGCCATTTTCAAAACTTAACAGGTCCGGTGATAATAAGAAGCCATATGACTAGAAAAGAAGCATAAAAGACAACAATATGTGGGTGGCTTCATATTTCACTCTTTAACCCTTTACCCAACAGAAGGGCCCTGTGCCAATGCATTCTCTTATATATGCGAGTCGACCATAGGTCGCCTCGCATATATAAGAGAATGCATTGGCTTAACACATTAACAATTATAAAATTGTTAAAGAATGTAAGAAAAAATGGTAAAAAGTGTTAAAAAAGATTTTTTTTAGGCCAATGCATTCTCTTATATATGCGAGGCGACCTATGGTCGACTCGCATATATAAGATAATGCATTGGCACAGGGCTAACTGTAACTATCACAATGTGGTCAAGGAGCCGGTTCCAATGATATCCATATTTGTATGGTTCTATTGAGACAGACCGAAGATATTTTAGGCTGTTGAAGCTTTATTTGGCCGGTTTTGGCCGGTTTGTTGGGTAAAGGGTTAATTGTAATGAGAGTGGAGCTTCCTTAAATTTTGTAAAAACCCTGTGCCAATGCATTCTCTTATATATGCGAGTCTCCCATAGGGAGCCTCACATATATATGAGCATGCACTGGCTTATAAGATCAAGGTAAATTTTGATAGGCTAATTTATTGCATTGGCACAGGGTTTTGCAAAATTTCATGAAGCTCCCGTCATGAAAGGGTTAAAGATTATAATGAACTAAGTTAAATGATAGCTTTTAGAACTGGGAATAAATATCAGTTAGATCGTAAAATATGTGAACCCTAATCTCAGGTCAATGAAACTGCAATCAAAATAGAGAGAAGGAGCCAATATAACAGCAATTATCTTGGAAATGGGAAATTGAAACTTTTATTTTCAGCATTTTTTTTTTTGGAAGTTGGAAAATTCAAGGACAAAAAAACAGGTTTTATTTTCTGGCAAACAGGTTAAAGATCTTATCATATGCTTGCATTTGAAAACTTATTTGATTATTTTTCAAAAAGTTTGACTAAATTCGAAAACCATTTATATTTATATATGAACAAATTGTGGAACTTTTCTATTGGGCATCTTGGGTGCATAAACATAAAAAAACACTAACATTTCTGAAAAAATAAATTAACAACATGTACAGCATCCTCTGTGAGATCTACGTAGATAACATGACACCAAATTACTACTTCTTGTCTACATGTCTAGGCACACAGCTACCCTACTCACTCTATCCCTCTCACTTCCCCTCTCTCTCTCTCTCTTGCTCTCTCACTTTCTCTCCCTCACTCTCTTGCTCAGTCTCTTTCTCTCATACAAAACAGGTAGAACGCCAAGCATGGCATATGCCCCGACGCTCAGTTAAGTTTGTATGGATGGAATTATTATTTTATTTTCTAAATCTAAGAAGTGGGTATCCATTCCCCTTAAAATGGGGTATTAATACCCAAAGCACAACCAAATCCAATGATCCATGCCAAAGTTACAAGCTCATATGTTCTTTCGGACACAAATTTAAGAAATTCCGAAGCCAAACAAGGGCTGTAACTCTGGTAAAAATGAATGGACAAAACCTATTGTATGTGGGTATCCTTTCCACCAACATGTGCTATCATTATGCCCAAGGACAACAAAATCTGATAATTAACACCAGAGTTACAAGGTGATATGTTCGGACAGACGGACGGACATCCTGACTAATGGAGAGACAAAACCTGATAATTAACACCCAAATTACAAGGTGATATGTTCGGACAGACGGACGTGCATCCTGACTAATGGAGAGACAAAACCTGATAATTAACACCCAAATTACAAGGTGATATGTTCGGACAGACGGACGTGCATCCTGACTAATGGAGAGACAAAACCTGATAATTAACACCCAAATTACAAGGTGATATGTTCGGACAGACGGACGTACATCCTGACTAATGGAGAGACAAAACCTGATAATTAACACCCAAATTACAAGGTGATATGTTCGGACAGACGGACGTGCATCCTGACTAATGGAGAGACAAAACCTGATAATTAACACCCAAATTACAAGGTGATATGTTCGGACAGATGGACGTGCATCCTGACTAATGGAGAGACAAAACCTGATAATTAACACCCAAATTACAAGGTGATATGTTCGGACAGATGGACGTGCATCCTGACTAATGGAGAGACAAAACCTGATAATTAACACCCAAATTACAAGGTGATATGTTCGGACAGATGGACGTGCATCCTGACTAATGGAGAGACAAAACCTGATAATTAACACCCAAATTACAAGGTGATATGTTCGGACAGACGGACGTGCATCCTGACTAATGGAGAGACAAAACCTGATAATTAACACCCAAATTACAAGGTGATATGTTCGGACAGATGGACGTGCATCCTGACTAATGGAGAGACAAAACCTGATAATTAACACCCAAATTACAAGGTGATATGTTCGGACAGATGGACGTGCATCCTGACTAATGGAGAGACAAAACCTGATAATTAACACCCAAATTACAAGGTGATATGTTCGGACAGATGGACGTGCATCCTGACTAATGGAGAGACAAAACCTGATAATTAACACCCAAATTACAAGGTGATATGTTCGGACAGACGGACGTGCATCCTGACTAATGGAGAGACAAAACCTGATAATTAACACCCAAATTACAAGGTGATATGTTCGGACAGATGGACGTGCATCCTGACTAATGGACAGACAAAACCTGATAATTAACACCCAAATTACAAGGTGATATGTTCGGACAGATGGACGTGCATCCTGACTAATGGAGAGACAAAACCTGATAATTAACACCCAAATTACAAGGTGATATGTTCGGACAGACGGACGTGCATCCTGACTAATGGAGAGACAAAACCTGATAATTAACACCCAAATTACAAGGTGATATGTTCGGACAGACGGACGTGCATCCTGACTAATGGAGAGACAAAACCTGATAATTAACACCCAAATTACAAGGTGATATGTTCGGACAGACGGACGTGCATCCTGACTAATGGAGAGACAAAACCTGATAATTAACACCCAAATTACAAGGTGATATGTTCGGACAGACGGACGTGCATCCTGACTAATGGAGAGACAAAACCTGATAATTAACACCCAAATTACAAGGTGATATGTTCGGACAGACGGACGTGCATCCTGACTAATGGAGAGACAAAACCTGATAATTAACACCCAAATTACAAGGTGATATGTTCGGAGGGATGGACGTCTGCCCCGACTGATTTCCAATGGGGGTTGAGGCATAATAATATGACAATATTAAGGATTTTGATTTGTTAAAAAGGCATATAGCTCTAGTTTTTTTCATGTCATATACAAGATCTTCAACTCGTTATGTATTAGATCCTCTAAATCGTATTGTAAGATACCATTATATGTTTTGTACATATCTGAAACTCACTTACAGGTAATGTACTATTTATTTGGGAAATACTTTTTTTTTTTAAATTGCAAAACCATATTATATGAATCCATGGAAATATTATCAAAATACCAAACTATCAAATGAGATAAAGTCTGATGATTTTATATAAATGCAAAAAAAATTGTAAAATCTTTTAACCGTGGCCTTGAGAAACAGGCATATATGACCGACCAATTCATAAATCTAGGGAGCGGAAAAAAATTACTAAAACATTGCAATGCAAAGGTGACTCACCATCCACTCGCTAACAATGATATCAACTTTTTCATCAAGTTGTACATCCTGAAAATAAAATCAACAACATTTATTCATTAAAATATGCAGGATGTTAAGGATGCCAGAACAGTTTGAAAATAAGACTAAAACCCCATCTGAGCACTGGAAAAAAAACTTGACTTGTCTCAGATCTGCAATACAGATGTCCATGTCTTATAAATTGGATGCCGTGCTTATAACATATATATAAATGCTAGACAGAATTCAAAGTCAATTCTAACTTCCTCCGAAGTTTGTTTGATCACATCTTTATGTTCTAAAGCAAATCACAATTGTATCTCAATCATTATTGGTCACCTGTTATTACTTCCATGACTGGAGCTTCCTGAAATTTGCGAAAACCCTGTGCCAATGTATTCTCTTATATAGGGAGACTCGCATATATAAGAGAATACATTAGCCAAACAATATCTACTTTGACCTTATAATCCAGTTCATTCCCTTATATATGCAAGGCTCCTTATGGAAGACATATGGATAGCACGGGTTGATTTTTCATGTTGTATATATATATATAAAGGTACGAGTATCTATTTAGTAGTCATTACTAAGCTAGGTTTATTCACTATCTTGTCCCTCTACAGAACTGTCAAGCTGAATTCTTGTTATATTTATATATCTATACTTTTTATATTTATATTATATGAATGTCACACTCTGTGTTTACACTTTTGTATATATGCTTATGCTCATGTCTGCAAATTTTTCATCTTTTAGCCATTAAATTTTTTATCTATCTATCTATCTGACAAACACACACATGTATATAAGAAAATGCACTGGCACATGATCTTTAATGCTGCACCAGCGCAGCTCCTGGCATGAAAGGGTTAAAGCACAGTTGTATCTCAAACATTATTTGTCACCTGTTAATGCATCCCAATAAAACTTGAAAATCAAATCTGTTTACACAGAAAGAGTGCTAAGCCACTAATCCGGATATATTTCTTGTACTGAAAATCAAATCAATGAATTCAAAACAAGCTCTTAACAGCTAATCCTGATATATTTCTATCAATAAAAATTGATTTTAGAGATTTATCCCAAAATAAAAGTATTCCATTACCAGACAGAGTAATACCCCAGAACAAGCCTTGAAATAGAGTGTCTGTCATTTGTAGAATGAGGTCCCCAGAGGGTAAAGTTAGCACAGTGGACTTGCATAACTAAATTCACCCTCTGGGGACCTCATTCTGCATAGGCTTCATCTTCTGGGAAGTATCTATAGTCTCAAATTGACATTGTCTTTAGTTACTTTTTCCATTCTGTTCAGTTTCAGTATCCCCTAATTTCAGAAGATAAATTGCATAATCCAGGTGACTATTAAATGGGTGAACATCACCAACTTCAACAGGGGAACTTAAAAACAATGCTAATTTGATGTATACTTCCCAGAAGATGATGCCCAAGCAAAATGAGGTTCCTAGAGGGTAAATTTAGTGATGCTAGCCAGCTGTGTGAGATAGTGTCTCTAAATTCACCCTCTGGGGACCTCATTATGAAAATGTCAGACACACTATATCTGTTGAACACAGAATCAGTGATAAACTGCTAATCCTGATATATTCCTATCAGTATTGATACCTCTTTCCGAGATTTATCCCAATCTAAAAGTATTCCAAGCCCCAAACTGATGCCATTTCCAGTAAGCTGTAATACTACGAGCTATGTAATTGGAATTCCATGGCATGTCCTTTAGAAGATAGCGTTACCCACAATCCTTTTATCTCAGAATATTAGACTAAGCTATCATTAGATTGTTCTTTTATCGTCATGACGATCTATTTTTTATTGGATTTAGGTTGCCTTTATCATTTAGTCTGCCGACCTTTTTGCTGAGAAAGCGTAGAGATTGAAAGATATCCTGCACCGGTAATGAATAAATCGCTATTGATTCGTGATGGATATTAATCATGACGATCTGGACTGTATCATGATAACGTCAGATCTGTCAGATTTTGGAAAACTCGGAATCAAGAATGGCGTGAGAAGATATCAAAAGAATTGTACGAAAGTACAAAATCATGGTTATATCCGGCATGGTGACGTCAAGTCGACAATCTTTAGAAGATCTAATTCATGAACATGCAACAATTGACATCGTATTTCAAGTAAACTAGGATAACACATGCATTTATCTGAAAGTTCTTTCGGTCTAATGTTCAGTTAGAAAATTTGGGGTCTTTTTTTCAGAAACTTTGGCTGAAATGATCACTCGTAATGAATTTACAGGAAACCTCGATTACATAATTTGTCGTCTGTCAATTGGGGAATATAAAGAAACTAAACTAAAAAAGAAATAGAATCTTTGTGAAGAAATTTCTATAGAAATTTGATAATAAATACATTCCAGAGATGAGGCCTAAGCATTCCAGATGGTGAATTTAGTGATGCTAGCCCACTATGCAGGATAACGTCACTAAATTCACCATCTGGGGACCTCATACTGCAAACAAACAGGCAATCTTATTCTCAGGCCTGGCTGTCATGAACGCGTTAACCCTTTACCCAACAGAAGGGCCCTGTGCCAATGCATTCTCTTATATATGCGAGTCGACCATAGGTCGCCTCGCATATATAAGAGAATGCATTGGCTTAACACATTAAAAATTATAAAATTGTTAAAGAATGTATGAAAAAATGGTAAAAAAAGATTTTTTTTAGGCCAATGCATTCTCTTATATATGCGAGGCGACCTATGGTCGACTCGCATATATAAGAGAATGCATTGGCACAGGGCATAACTGTAACTATCACAATGTGGTCAAGGAGCCGGTTCCAATGATATCCATATTTGTATGGTTCTATTGAGACAGACCGAAGATATTTTAGGCTGTTGAAGCTTTATTTGGCCGGTTTTGGCCGTTTTGTTGGGTAAAGGGTTAACCCTTTCAGTGTCAAGTCCGATTTTTGTATCAACCCATATTTCCTTGATCATTTTTCAAATTTATTGATTATAATAATGTGATACATTGATGGAAAGAGCTCTTAGAGTAATGCCCTAATTAATTGACTCCTTTAATTAATACCCACCTCAGCTTTCATCTTTATCACTTCTATCCTTTCGCTCATGTTATTTTCTTTGACAATTTTCTGAGTTTCGTGAGCTAAATCACTGGCTTCTATTGCATAAACTGGAAAAAATTAAAAGAAATTTTCATAAACGGCTTCACTGGAGTGAAATGCTATCAGCAGGTGACTGGGTGAGCTTGTACCAAACCTCGATATAGTGCGTCTAACATTTGCAGAATGACGGGCTGATATGCCTTAACTGCTATGGAAGACCTACAGTGCGATTCTCCAGAAGTGTCAACCATGTCGGCAAAAATTTAAACTTGGATATATTAATATTTTACATAAAAGTTTTTTAGCATGTCTCTGAATTATTCATTTTTAACAGAAATTTAACCAGTTGCCTTCTAGAAATTAGTATATGGGCTTCAGATCCTTGCATTTAAAAACTGAGTTTTTTTCTTTGATTTAGCATCATTTTCATGCTACAATATTTAAAAAGCAAAAAGTTTCTGAAACACATGTAACATAAGTTTATCAGATAAATAAATTGTAAAAGGTAAATTCAAACACAAATTGTTTCTGTAACGCACGTAACACAATTCATAAGATTTTTTTTTGTGCGAGTCTTAAAATTCAAAAACCTGTTTTTAAAAGCTAAACTTAATTCCTTATTCATATCCTACAATTACAATTACCCAATTACAATTGGGTAACGTTTTGCATTGTACAGTTTAATACTAGTACTTATGAGTACCTCTTCATTTCAATAATCATTATTTTGCAACATTCATGGAATTTAGTTATTTCAATCTTGGCACAGGACTACTAATAATCCTATCTTGTTACCGTATTGGTGCTTCAATGAAGAATATTGAACAGTATTTGCGGTTTCCAAGCATGTTTGTTTGTTTAAAAGAGTTACAGTAATGCCCGAATTAATTTACTCCTTAACCACAGCAGAATTATGGGTAATTTTTCAGGATTTAGTCGGAAATATGGCTTGTTTCCATTCATCGGAAATCTCTCAGTGAGAGGAGTTGATTTTTTAGGGCATTACTGTAAATTAGAACATTATAAAATGAGTATTAGTCCGAGAGCCCATAAGGTTTTATTGTCGTCACTCTGACCAAAAGACCCACTCTGCTCATTTCGTGGCAAATTATATGTAGTTTACAGAAACCAATTTCTTGCGAGTGGGAAACGCGGCGTTTGGGAGATATTTGACATAGAATTCGAAATAACTAACCCACCCCCCAACACTTAAGTAACATTTTTCGCTCTCAACAGGCATCATTCTATGTTAAATATCTCCCAAACGCCACGTTTCCCACTTGCAAGAAATTCCGGGTTTCCGTAAACTACATATAATTTGCCACAAAATGAGCAGAGTGGGTCTTTTGGTCAGAGTGACGACAATAAAACCTTATGGGCTCTCGGACTATATTGTTTTCACAATTAAATTCAAATATGAGTTCTATGTTGATTAAATTGATAGTGAATCAACATCTTTCTCTATTTAGTAATAAAATGGTGATTATATATCAAGATAGAATGAATTCTGTTCCTGAATCAACAAGTTTTAATTAGACAAATTTGTGAATATGGTTAAAGAGAGTCATGTGAAATTAGACTCACTGGGAATGGGTTTGATAAAGGATCGATATTAAATGAATGCATGACAGACATGATCGTTATGAATGGTCACTATCTTTATGATGAGTTGTTACATATATTAATAGCAACAATTAAATTACATGATTGATTGATTTTTTATTTGTACAATAACAAATGATATAACAACAAAATTATGAACAAGTTATGATAAGTATTGTACAGGAGCAGCATGACCATGGTTGGTCGTCTTCCTGCTGCCTCTGGATGATATATAAACATAAGGATGGTGGATGAATTCAAAGATGTATTCAGGGTTCGATACATCTAGGTACGGCACCAATATATTTTATAAAATCTATTTCTGGGATGTCCACTAGCTTTATGGTGCTGAACAGTTTTACTATAAGCAGAGTCGACACAATTTCATAGGTTATAAAATTATCAACAAAAAAGCAAACAAAATTTGATCTGTCAATTTAATTGTCCCTCAAGTATTATTCCATGAATTACATTAATTTTGCTGAATCAACCTTGTAGTCATGAAGGGAAATATGATTAAAGTGTGGAGGGGGGGGGTAATTTAATTACATTATCGTTATTAGCATAAGCATCACCCTGCTGTGGATTTGGTGCGGCTAGTTTTGAATACCATTACTAGACAGTAATAACATCTGTTGTTAAACAAGTTATTCAGCCAGAATACACTTTGGATGATTAATTTTGATCATGAAATTCAATTTATTTTGTTGTTGCATTTGTACAACTGAGATGAGTTGCAGTCTGGCTGTCTGAGGCTGGCGAAGTTTGTCCTGATCTCTCTATATGTATTGTGCAAGATTCAACCACAGAAATTATGATGCACATGTTATTGAAAATGCAGTCATTTATATACTTCAAAAACACTTAAATCTTTTGAAGAATGAGTTATTCAAAGAATTATATAGGAAATCTTCTTTTCTAAGTAGAAACATTTCAAAATTGTTACCTTGATTTGAACATGTAACACACGTAACATTTTTTTGTAATGCACGTAATGCTGCAAAACCATTCCTATCACAAATACTTTTTCTTTTCCATACAAATGATTTCCTGACCTCAAGACATAATTATTCTTACCCAATCCACGATTATTCTCATAAGTTGGCACTTTGAGAATTTAGAGAAAAACCCACTCAAATACACGTGGTCCCAAAAAATGCATTTCTGTGATGTAACGTACGTAAAAAAAATTGCCAGGCTATAACTCTGAAGAATTAGCCAATATTTAGTTGAATGAAGATCAGCATCAAAGATGAGCAGGTTTGTCATTGGAAAAAAAATAAAAAATTGTTCCATATTTGAAATATTAGCATGGCAGTTGTCAGGTCTCAAATGTCAAAAAAGTTGTTCAGATGTAACGCACGTAACGGGAGAATCGCCCTAATACAGTAATGTCCTAAATAATCGATCCCTAAAGAGAGCTTTCCAATAAATGTCAGAAAGCCATATTTCCGACTAAATCCTGAATAATTTCCCATAATTATGCTACGGTTAAAAGGTCATACACTTCGGGCATTACTGTAGGATCAGATTGATATTCCCCAGTTGAAGTTGGTGATGTTCACCCATTGGGCACCTCGATTATGTATTTTATCTACTGCAAATTAGGGGATATAGAAACTTCTCAGAAAGGAGAAAGTTACTAAAAGGAATGTCTTAACCCTTTCTACACTGAACATTATTGATGAGTTAGTTATCCCTGGAGAATGTTTAGATAATCAGTTTAACCCTTTCTACACTAAACCATCATTGATGAGTTAGTTATCCCATGGAGAATGTTCATATAATAAGTTTAACCCTTTCTATACTAAAGCATCATTGATGAGTAGTTATCCCTGGAGAATGTTTAGATAATCAGTTTAACCCTTTCTACACTACATAAAGCATTACTGATGAGTTAGTTATCCCTGGATAATGTTCCGATAATAAGTTTAACCCTTTATATACTAAAGCATCATTGATGAGTAGTTATCCCTGGAGAATGTTCAGATAATAAGTTTAACCATTTCTATACTAAAGCATCATTGATGGGTTAATTATCCCTGGAGAATGTTTAGATAATAAGTTTAACCCTTTATATACTATATAAAGCATTACTGATGAGTTACTTATCCCATGGAGAATGTTCAGATAATAAGTTTAACCCTTTATATACTAAAGCATCATTGATGAGTAGCTATCCCATAGGAAATGTTCAGATAATAAGTTTAACCCTTTATATACTAAAGCATCATTGATGAGTAGCTATCCCATAGGAAATGTTCAGATAATAAGTTTAACCCTTTAAATACTAAAGCATCATTGATGAGTAGTTATCCCATTATAAATGTTCATATAATAAGATTAACCCCTTCTATACTAAAGCATCATTGATGAGTTAGTTATCCCTGGAGAATGTTCAAATAATAAGATTAACCCCTTCTATACTAAACCATCATTGATGAGTAGTTATCCCTAGAGAATGTTTAGATAATCAGTTTAACCCTTTCTACACTATATAAAGCATTACTGATGAGTTAGTTATCCCTGGAGAATGTTCAGATAATAAGTTTCACCCTTTCTATACTAAAGCATCATTGATGAGTTAGTTATCCCATGGAGAATGTTCATATAATAAGTTTAACCCTTTCTACACCATATAAAGCATTATTGATGAGTTAGTTATCCCTGGAGAATGTTCAGATAATAAGTTTCACCCTTTCTATACTAAAGCATCATTGATGAGTTAGTTATCCCATGGAGAATGTTCATATAATAAGTTTAACCCTTTCTACACCATATAAAGCATTATTGATGAGTTAGTTATCCCTGGAGAATGTTCATATAATAAGATTAACCCCTTCTATACTAAACCATCATTGATGAGTAGTTATCACTAGAGAATGTTTAGATAATCAGTTTAACCCTTTCTACACTATACAAAGCATTATTGATGAGTTAGTTATCCCTAGAGAATGTTCAGATAATAAGTTTAACCCTTTCTATACTAAAGCATCATTGATGAGTTAGTTATCCCATGGAGAATGTTCATATAATAAGTTTAACCCTTTCTACACTATATAAAGCATTATTGATGAGTTAGTTATCCCTGGAGAATGTTCATATAATAAGTTTAACCCTTTCTACACTATATAAAGCATTATTGATGAGTTAGTTATCCCTGGATAATGTTCATATAATAAGATTAACCCCTTCTATACTAAACCATCATTGATGAGTAGTTATCCCTAGAGAATGATTAGATAATCAGTTTAACCCTTTCTACACTATATAAAGCATTACTGATGAGTTAGTTATCCCTGGAGAATGTTTAGATAATCAGTTTAACCCTTTCTACACTATATAAAGCATCATTGATGAGTTAGTTATCCCATGGAGAATGTTCATATAATAAGTTTAACCCCTTCTATACTAAACCATCATTGATGAGTAGTTATCCCTGGAGAATGTTTAGATAATCAGTTTAACCCTTTCTACACTATATAAAGCATTGCTGGTGAGTTAGTTATCCCTGGAGAATGTTCAGATAATAAGTTTAACCATTTCTATACTAAAGCATCATTGATGAGTTAGTTATCCCTTGAGAATGTTCATATAATAAGTTTAACCCTGTCTATACTAAAGCATTATTGATGAGTTAGTTATCCCTGGAGAATGTTCAGATAATAAGTTTAACCCCTTCTATACTATTAAAATATTATTGATGAGTTAGTTATCCCTGGAGAATGTTTAGATAATAAGTTTAACCCTTTCCATACTAAAGCATCATTGATGAGTAGTTATCCCATAGGAAATGTTCATATAATAAGTTTAACCCTTTCTACACTATATAAAGCATTACTGATGAGTTAGTTATCCCTGGAGAATGTTCATATAATAAGTTTAACCCTTTCTATACTAAATCATCATTGATGAGTTAGTTATCCCTGGAGAATGTTCAGATAATAAGTTTAACCCTTTCCACACTAAAGCATCATTGATGAGTTACTTATCCCATGGAGAATGTTCATATAATAAGATTAACCCTTTATATACTAAAGCATCATTGATGAGTAGCTATCCCATAGGAAATGTTCAGATAATAAGTTTAACCCTTTATATACTAAAGCATCATTGATGAGTAGCTATCCCATTGGAAATGTTTAGATAATAAGTTTAACCCTTTCTATACTAAAGCATCATTGATGGGTAGGTATCCCATAAGAAATGTTCAGATAATAAGTTTAAACCTTTCTATACTAAAGCATCATTAATGGGTAGCTCTCCCATAGGAAATGTTCGGATAATAAGTTTAACCATTTCTACACTATATAAAGCATTATTGATGAGTTACTTATCCCTGGAGAATGTTCATATAATAAGTTTAACCCTTTATATACTAAAGCATCATTGATGAGTAGCTATCCCATAGGAAATGTTCAGATAATAAGTTTAACCCTTTATATAATAAAGCATCATTGATGAGTAGCTATCCCATAGGAAATGTTTAGATAATAAGTTTAACCCTTTCTATACTAAAGCATCATTGAAGAGTCGTTATCCCTTAGGAAATGTTCAGATAATAAGTTTAACCCTTTATATACTAAAGCATCATCGATGAGTAGCTATCCCATAGGAAATGTTCAGATAATAAGTTTAACCCATTCTATACTAAAGCATCATTGATGATTAGCTATCCCATAGGAAATGTTCACATAATAAGTTTAACCCTTTAATACTAAAGCATCATTGATGAGTAGTTATCCCATAAGAAATGTTCAGATAATAAGTTTAACCCGTTCTATACTAAAGCACCATTGGTGAGCAGTTATTCATAGGAAATGTTCAGATACCAAGTATAACCCTTTCTATACTAAATCATCATTGATGAGTAGTTATCCCCCAGGAAATGTTCAGATAATAAATTTAACCCTTTCTATACTAAAGCATCATTGATGAGTAGTTATCCCTGGAGAATGTTCAGATACCAAGTTTAACCCTTTCTATACTAAATCATCATTGATGGGTAGTTATCCCTCAGGAAATGTTCAGATAATAAGTTTAACCCTTTCTATACTAAAGCATCATTGATGAGTAGTTATCCCTGGAGAATGTTCAGATAATAAGTTTAACCCTGTCTATACTAAAGCATCATTGGCGAGTAGTTATCCCATAGGAAATGTTCATATAATAAGTTTAACCCTTTCTATACTAAAGCATCATTGATGAGTAGTTAGCCCATAGGAAATGTTCAAATAATAAGTTTAACCCTTTCTACACTAAATCACCATTGATGAGTAGTTATCCCATAGGAAATATTGAGATAATAAGATTAACCCCTTCTATATTAAAGCATTATTGATGAGTAGTTATCCCATGGAGAATGTTCAGGTAATAAGTTTAACACCTTCTATACTATAGCATCATTGATGAGTTAGTTATCCCATGGAGAATGTTCAGATAATAAGTTTAACCCTTTCTATACTAAAGCATCATTGGTGAGTAGTTATCCCATAGGAAATGTTCAGATAATAAGTTTAACCCTTTCTATACTAAAGCATCATTGGCGAGTAGTTATCTCATGGAGAATGTTCAGATAATAAGTTTAACCCTTTCTATACTAAAGCAGCATTGACGAGTAGTTATCTCATGGAGAATGTTCAGATAATAAGTTTAACCCTTTCTATACTAAAGCATCATTGGCGAGTAGTTATCTCATGGAGAATGTTCAGATAATAAGTTTAACCCTTTCTATACTAAAGCATCATTGGCGAGTAGTTATCTCATGGAGAATGTTCAGATAATAAGTTTAACCCTTTCTATACTAAAGCATCATTGACGAGTAGTTATCTCATGGCGAATGTTCAGATAATAAGTTTAACCCTTTCTATACTAAAGCATCATTGGCGAGTAGTTATCTCATGGAGAATGTTCAGATAATAAGTTTAACCCTTTCTATACTAAAGCATCATTGGCGAGTAGTTATCCCTTAGGAAATGTTCAGATAATAAGTTTAACCCTTTCTATACTAAAGCATCATTGGCGAGTAGTTATCTCATGGAGAATGTTCAGATAATAAGTTTAACCCTTTCTATTTTAAAGCATCATTGATGAGTAGTTATCTCATTGAGAATGTTCAGATAATAAGTTTAACCCTTTCTATACTAAAGCATCATTGGCGAGTAGTTATTTCATGGAGAATGTTCAGATAATAAGTTTAACCCTGTCTATACTAAAGCATCATTGGCGAGTAGTTATCTCATGGAGAATGTTCAGATAAATAAGTTTAACCCTTTCTATACTAAAGCATCATTGGCGAGTAGTTATCCGATAGGAAATGTTCAGATAATAAGTTTAATCCTTTCTATGCTAAAGCATCATTGATTAGTTATCCCATAGGAAATGTTCGGATAATAAGTTTAACCCTTTTTATACTAAAGCATCATTGATGAGTAGTTATCCCTGGAGAATGTTCAGATAATAAGTTTAACCCTGTCTATACTAAAGCATCATTGGCGAGTAGTTATCCCATAGAAAATTTTCATATAATAAGTTTAATCCTTTCTATGCTAAAGCATCATTGATTAGTTATCCCATAGGAAATGTTCGGATAATAAGTTTAACCCTTTCTATAGTAAAGCATCATTGATGAGTAGTTAGCCCATAGGAGATGTTCAAATAATAAGTTTAACCCTTTCTATACTAAAGCACCATTGATGAGTAGTTATCCCATAGGAAATATTGAGATAAAAAGATTAACCCCTTCTATACTAAAGCATTATTGATGAGTAGTTAGCCCATGGAGAATGTTCAGGTAATAAGTTTAACACCTTCTATACTATAGCATCATTGATGAGTTAGTTATCCCATGGAGAATGTTCAGATAATAAGTTTAACCCTTTCTATACTAAAGCATCATTGGTGAGTAGTTATCCCATAGGAAATGTTCAGATAATAAGTTTAACCCTTTCTATACTAAAGCATCATTGGCGAGTAGTTATCTCATGGAGAATGTTCAGATAATAAGTTTAACCCTTTCTATACTAAAGCAGCATTGACGAGTAGTTATCCCATAGGAAATGTTCAGATAATAAGTTTAACCCTTTCTATATTAAAGCATCATTGGCGAGTAGTTATCTCATGGAGAATGTTCAGATAATAAGTTTAACCCTTTCTATACTAAAGCATCATTGGCGAGTAGTTATCTCATGGAGAATGTTCAGATAATAAGTTTAACCCTTTCTATACTAAAGCATCATTGATGAGTAGCTATCTCATGGAGAATGTTCAGATAATAAGTTTAACCCTTTCTATACTAAAGCATCATTGGCGAGTAGTTATCTCATGGAGAATGTTCAGATAATAAGTTTAACCCTTTCTATACTAAAGCATCATTGAGGAGTAGCAATCCCATGGAGAATGTTCAGATAATAAGTTTAACCCTTTCTATACTAAAGCATCATTGGCGAGTAGTTATCTCATGGAGAATGTTCAGATAATAAGTTTAACCCTTTCTAAACTAAAGCATCATTGATGAGTAGTTATCTCATGGAGAATGTTCAGATAATAAGTTTAACCCTTTCTATACTAAAGCATCATTGGCGAGTAGTTATCTCATGGAGAATGTTCAGATAATAAGTTTAACCCTTTCTATACTAAAGCATCATTGATGAGTAGTTATCCCATAGGAAATGTTCAGATAATAAGTTTAACACTTTCTATACTAAAGCATCATTGATGAGTAGCAATCCCATAATAATGTTCAGATAATAAGTTTAACCCTTTCTATAATAAAGTATCATTGATGAGTGCTATGTGGAACCTTTGTTTATTCAATTGTCAGATAAGACAAAATCTGACATATCATTTGGTCAGGTAATTAATTGTGGGTATTGTTCTCAAAGCAAGAAGTATAACTTTGACAACTATTTGTGGTGGGGGTAGGACAGAGAAGTGTAGGGAATAGGTGAGGGTATGGGAGCAGGGGTGGGTAGAAGGTGGGTCTCCCCACCCACCCACCTGTGGGAGGGTAATTATTATTTTGTTTTTAAAAACATTAAAGATAAATGTTTTTTTTTTATAATTTTGTTGTTGTTAAATTGAGCAAGAAGTTCAATCTAAAAAAAATCATATAATTTTTTAGAACGAGAGGCCGATCACGATCGGCAGATGTTAACCCATCCCTTGGCGATAAAAATTCAATATGATTGGATAAATGAGAGTTTTGGTGTTGAATTATAGAGTATACTGTTATGTACTATTATAGACAAATGTACATAACACAAATTATTGGAATTTATGGGTCACTGGCATTTATATAAGAGAATGCACTGGTACAGGATCTGTAATGCTAAACCGCCACAGCCAGCAAGTCCGTGGGTTAAATGTGTAGGTGTGCCCTGGACATGGAATACTTGGGTTAAGAGAGTCCAATTTAAGTTTACAATAATAATGTGTCCTAGTATACAGATAAGCAACCTCACCACTGACCCATTAATATCAATTATATAGCACAGCTGTCAAAAAATCACAGGAATTGTTTATGTTGAACACTGACCTCTATTAACTCTTTAACCCTCAATGACGTGATTTGACGTGTCTAACGGGTACCTGTGACGTTACCCGGGACAGCCCTCAAATGTAACGTCAAGGTAGACAACAGGGCGTAATTTATTGCGCTCGCTTATTGATAATTTTACATGTTGTTGCCGCGAATTTCTTGAACACCACCGAAAATTACATTTCAATGCAAATTGTATCCGTTATTCTACAACTTATTACCAGCTAAATTTTCATTGTGAGAATGACGCCTATACAACGGAACTGGTCGGTCTAAATCATGCAGGAATGGATAAAATTTCATTTTTATTTATGCCAAACTTCCTTGGAAAAGTTGAGAAAGTCACCAGAAAAAGTTGAACAGACGGTTCGTTTAGTGGGAAATCCGTGTGATGAAGGGAATACACATCCCATTTCCGATTATAATTTAAACTTTTGCGGAGAAAACTGGAAAAATCTAGCTTTAATATCGAGTAAATCATAACATTTTATTACGTGATTGTTGGTTGCGTCATTTTCAGTTTGTCGCTTTCGCAAAACACGTTGTTTATTTATCTGGTGCGATGGTATTACTCGTCTCTTAAAAATGAATAATCCCTACGATTCCCAATATCAATAAAAAATAAATTGAATTGGATTTAATGTTGCTCCAAACAGATTTACCAGTACATAACACAAGATTTTGGACCGATTTAATCAAATTTGGTGTGGTGATTCGGGGGTACCCTTGGCAGAGTTATTTAAGGAATAATCTCGGTTTCCTAATGTAATTACACAGTCTAAAGGCATATGCCGAATCACAAACCTATAAATCGCGAAGCGATTTATAAGAGTTTGTGATTCGGCATATGCCTTTAGACTGTGTAATTACATTAGGAAACCGAGATTATTCCTTATAATTATGCCATCGATTGTTAAATATTGATTTTAAAGACATATTCGCCCTTAAAATACGATTGAAACAAGGAACTATATGTTCTCAAATAACAGACAAGACTTGAGCCGAAAACAACTCGCTGCATTCCCGTCCGAATAATATCGATCGATCTGCAGATCTGTAGATCGAGTGGGTTTTCCCCGAACGTATGTCAAGGACGAAACAAAACATTAATAATAAACTTTTGATCAAAATTAAACATTATTAGCAGAATTTTGCAAGAGGAAAATATACAGTTAGTCTCCATGTCAACTGGGAATCATGAACATGCGATCAAAAGGTTTAGTGAGAATTTTCTTACAAGAATCCTCCTATCTATCGGCAGTGAGCCAAATACTTTTCAATTTTCGATTTTTCGCAGTCATTTTGTGTCATTGCGATTTTAAGTTTTAACGAGAAACAAGTTTTCAGAAGAATTAAATCATCATGGCATTTAAGGAATTTTAAGATGATTTATTTTTCAAAAACTAATATATTTGGTAAAAATTTAAAGTGATTATTTATAAATCGCTTGTGTCCAGATAATGCAGACACGTAAACCTTTGTAACACTTTTTAACATATCGGTACACTGAGACGAGTAGAAGAAATATCCTGCACAGGGACGTTACATTATTTGTAACACCAATCAACGAGTGGTCTCTGTGGATCTCAGGAATCATGTGTATAGCGGTCGCGTTGTAAATATAGAAGGCCGATGACTTCTCTGATCGATAGGTCACGGTCGTTACACGCTTTGTGTGATAACCAAAGTTAAGCAACGTCGGGCGCGGTTATTCCATGGATGTGTGACCGGCTTGGGATTCCGGGTGCTACCAACTTTCGGTGCGACTCCCACACTTCTCTCTCACTCTCTCTCTCTCTCTCGTTCTGTTGCACATGTAACATAATGCTTCGTAACAATTTATCGCTACGCTGAGACGAGTTGAAAAAATATACTGCAGTTTTCTCACAGGGACTTTATATCATTTGTAACACAGTCCTGTCTACGAGCGGTCACTGTGGATCTCTTAAATCATATAACGATTCGTAACACTTTGTAACATATCGCTGCATTGAGATGAGTTTTAATAATATGCTGCGTTTTTGGGGGGGGGGGGTGACTTAATATCATTTGTAAAATGTACCGGTAACGCCTCATAACACTTTGCAACATATCGCTACAATAAAAGGAGGTGAAGAAACATTGAATGCTGCATTTTTTTTTACGGGGACTTTGTAAGTTTCAGTTTGTAGGGCCAGTCTCTGTGGAATCTCAGAAATCATGAAACGCTTTGTAACATATCGTTACACTGAGACGAAGGGAAAAAATATGTTGCAGTTTTCTCACGGGACTGGTACAATGTTTGGGGACATCTGTAAACAGTAATTAAAAATTTCATCCTATAATATAAATTGTAGTGCACAGAATATAACCACTAAATTTAATACTCTTACCTAAGTTACCACAGGAGCTTGGAACTTTATCAATAACTGCCTTAATTATGCTAATTAGCATTTTTTTTTGGCCCAGCATTATGGCCAAAAAAATGGTAATTAGGCTAATTAATGCAATTATTAATCAAGTTCCACACTCCTGTGGTCTTACAAAATGACAAGTGGTGCCTGCTGGGAAAATGTAAATAAAATTATAAATGAAACGAAAACTAAAAAGTTGTGTATGTTTAGTCATGCATTTCGAAACGTCGCAAATACGACCAAATTTACACTCTGTAAACAGCTTGGGAATGTTTATTATATTGGGGCATTGTCTTTATTTGGATAGTTATTTATTATTCTTTTATTAGCTTTCATAGCGTTCGTGAACAAAAATGTGTACTGCGAAGCGAGTGCGAATAAAATAGCGTCCTAAGTTACTATGCAACGGACTACAAATATCATTGCGCGCAAGTTCTTTTGGGTCGTTTTTGTTGCACTGATAAAATCTCGACCTAATGTAATTATCCGATATAATTACATTAGCTTTGATAAACTCAACGGCAATTTACTATAGAAAATGAAGTGGGTGTAATTATAATGGTTATAATTGTTTTTAATTATGTTAAAAAATTAAAGGGACACATTGGAAATCTTTTTATCAACTTGTATCATAATCATCAATATCTAAATGAAAACAAATGACAATGTCAATGACATTATTATTATAAAAGTTAAAAATAATTTTTTTTTTAAATCAATTTTTTTTTCAATTTTTTCTCGAAAAAGGGTCATAACTCCTTTAAAATAAATCGGATCAAACCCATATTCAAAAAATGTTTGAGTTAAGGCAGAATGTGTGAATTCTAAGTAGAAAAAGGGCCATAACTCTGTAACAAAAACTCGGATCAAACCCAAATTCGAACTCGATCTGTATTCTGGGCTGATATACCCATATACAAAATTTGCTTCTGATTGGATAGAAAATGTTTGAGTTATCGCATTACACGTGAAATGTCTACGGACGGACGGACGTACAGTTGAGACCTACCTTGTGCAAGTTTTTGTCCGACATCATTGCGGGGTTGCCTGTTTTTGTACAACTATACCATGTGGGGACCACATTGGCCCTACAGTTGAAGGCGACCTTGTGCAAGTTTTTGTCCAACATCAAAGCGGGGTTTTTGTACAAATATTCTAAGGGGTGGGGTTCACTGCATTTTTTTGGAAAAGTTTTCCTAGTTTGTACCACGCTGAGAATTTCTTAATTTCATGTGGGGTTATTTGCCCACAGAACTGTGGGGTCGTTTGAGTTGTAATTGTATGCCACAGGACATTGACCTGTCCCCTATATAATGACATACTCCAGTACCCTACTAGTACAAAGCCAAGGAAACGCGACCCAGTAATGACTTGTACAGTAATCAGACGGCAACCCAATAATGTGCAACATCACAGACAAACTGTACATGACATGTGGGGTTGTTAGCCCAAAGCATTGTGGGGTTGTTAGTCCAAAGCACTGTGGGGTTGTTAGCACAAAGCACTGTGGGGTTGTTAGCCCAAAGCACTGTGGGGTTGTTAGCCCAAAGCACTGTGAGATACTTAAAGTTAACTTTCGAATCATTCTCTGTTTGTCATGGAGATGAGACAGGAACCCCTCAATGTGTCAGATCATAAGAAATATTTTTGAATTCATGTCGGGTTGTTTGCCTTGTTCTTACATTGGAGTTAAGATAAGGAAAATGCAAAATGATAGAGCACCGCACAATTAGTAAGATGGAACTGAAGATGTCATATGGGGTTGTTTGCAAACATTGAGAAACAAATTCGGCAAATTTAAAAAAAAAATGGCATCAAGTCGAGAATTCATGAGGGATTGTTCGCCTAAAGCCTTGTCGGGTCGTTTTTTGCCTTAAATTATAAATTGTTCTACTTTTATATGACCTTGAACTGTCCATTGTAGTTGAATGACATACATGAGTACACACCGTGCCATGAACAAGCGACCCAACAATTACTCACCTTATGTCATGAGACTGCAACCTTAAACTGCAAGATCATGGACATATTGTGGATGTCAAGTGGGGTTGTTTGTCCACAGCCTTGTGGGGTCGTTTTGATTATAATTTGTTCTCCCGTAATTCACTAATGAAGCATGGCATGAACTTTGACTGCCTTCTGCGGTTAAACTCACAAGTGATTAACATAGAAATAACCCCATAACGTACCTTAACGTACTAATGAAGCATGACATGAACTTTGATTTCTTGGGGTAACCCCACAAGACAAGAAAATAGAAATAACCCCATAAGATATACCGGTATAACATAATGAAGAACGGCATGAACTTTGACTGCCTTCTGGGGTTAACCCCACAAGTGATGAACATATAAATAACCTCATAAGGTACCTTAAGTTACTAATAAAGCAGGACATGGAGTTTGCTTTCTGGTGTTAACCCCTCAAGTCAATAATATAATAAAGAACGTCATAAGGTATCTTAAGTGATATGAAGCATGACATGAACTTAGACTGCTTTCTGGGGTTAACCCCACAAGTTAAGAACATAGAAATAACCTCATAAAGCCGTAAGATAAATTATAAATGGCAACATGCCATATTTTGGACAAACAGCTGTATGGAGTGTAGGTATTATAATATTATGATATTCGGTCTTATAATCTCATTCATATTTACTCTGACAATTACTGTACGGTACCCAAGTATAATTATATTCAGTAAATTAGTATTTTGAGAAATGAGAAGTAAAAATGTCAGTCATGGTGTTGGCAGATAAATGCAGAGAATAATAATTGAATACAGTTAACGGAACTTAGGTGAGTATATGTACACTTATTTATTTAATGGAATATATTAATATCGTTATAAAATGTCAAGTCTCATGTGTTTTAGACCCCAAAACTAAGTATTCCAGGTGAGAACGGTGTTAGCAATTCATACTTCAACACAACGATTCAACTATCTCCTTTCCAGGTAATACCGGTATTCCTTGAGGACTATTGTTTTTTCTTCTTCCCTCATTTTGTCGTTTCATATCAGATGATGTCTCTTACATATATGCCAGGATTTTCAAGTTCTCGTATGACATCATTCGAATCGTCATCACTTTCACTGAAATTGTCATCAGAGGATTCAGATCAGTCCGAAAACATTAAATTAACATCCATTGCTGTTAACACTGGAAAGAACTCACTCATACCATCATCGCTTGCACTGTTTGGAACTGGCGAACGTTAACCTGACGAACACCTAACTGTTAAACACTTTTAGTTTTCATCACTATCACTGTCGGAAATCTTACGTTTTCATAATTTACTATTTGTTTTTCATTTTGTAATGAACAAAGTCATCTGTATCGGACGAACTGGAACTTAAACATAGTCAGAAGAAGAATCAACACTCATTTCGTGCGACAGATATGGCTCAATGTCTTCGATCATCGTCAAAGTCGGAGTAATCAACCCTGAAAAACAAAGACATAAATATTTATTATATGCTCTTCTATGAATTATCAATGAGGTCAAATAAAACTAATTGTTTCAAGTCTGCAACCGACCCTAAAATTGATATTGAATTGAATCCGGGGAATATAAGATTGTTAATGACATGTCGCCGCATGAGTCAATGACTATTCTTGTTTTAGAATAGAATAGAATAATTTTATTACTATAGTGGCATGTGTAATTTGCAATTATACAAATTATGTTACATAACATAAAGTTATAACACCTAGCCCATAGGACCTATAAGTCACTTTATATACATCAAATTAATAGATACCCTGCTTGACAAAGCAAGTGTCCAATGTCACCCGCGGTGTATTTGCCGTTCGGCCGCGGTGTCAGAGTTTGGAACTGCAGTTGAGCACCGCGGCCGAATGGCAAGTACACTGCGCCGAACGGCAAGTACACCATGGGTGAACAGCAACTACACCGCGGCTGGACCGCATGTACACCATGGTTAGATTTCTGGTTTGTATCATCTTTTTTCAGTTTAATGAACATACACAGCAGCAACTACACCATGGCCAAATGGCAAGTACATAGCGACCCAACTGTAGTTAGCCGGTGGAGCCGCGGTGTAGTTGCATTTCAGCTGCGGTGGCAATGCTAACCGCACCGCGGTTAAGTGGACACTTGTTTTGTCCAGCAGGGTATAAGCGTATGCAGGGTAATGTTAACAAAGAACGTCTTAATAAAACAAATATATGTACATATCTAGCTGTTTGGCATGGAAATGTGTTTTATATATACCGGTAGTGTACACTGTAAAATTGTAAATATATTTGTTTGTTTTTCAAAAATAAGTTTCAGTGTTTAAACATCATTTATATCTTTAGGCCAAATAAAAAAAATCACTTGTTTCCAATTTGTTTCCCAAATAAATCCAACCAACCAGCCAGGGAAATGTATTGCAAATTTATAGCAGACCAATACCTTCATTGGATTCCTCGATGTCTTGCAGTGTGTCATTATCAGTATCATTGTATGTTGCTGAAGTTTTTTCTTCCTTTAATGCATACTAGTAACGTGTCACCAAAGACCTTCGGTACTGCATCAGTCTTTCAGACTTCTCCTAGAAACAGAAAACATTAAATGTGAAATACATGCATAGATATACATCAGTTTTTAAAGAAATCATAGATTCAGTCAGAGTTGACGTCAATCTGTGCTAGAGTGATGATTTTCACTGGTAAATATTATGTCATACTCTTGGGCTCCAAATAAACATGCATGCACGTTTATTATTTTCTTGGAAATTCCCCACCCCTGCACAGTGCTTATTTGGGTCTGCACGTTTATTAATTTTGAAGCTATGAAAATTTAAATCAGCACAAACTCAAGATTTCTATATCAATATGGTGAGCTTATAGCTTTATACATGTACATATTCATGTATATGGCATACATGTGAATATTTAAATATTGAATAATACACCACATGACACATAGTATGTTGATTCCTATACTTGACATACTATAAAAATAGTTTGTTTAACAACAGTTATGTTGATGTTTTGCCACAGGGCCTGCACTTTTATTAGCAGCTCGAGAGTACTAAAGTGACAACTACCAGTACCAGTACTACACGTGGTGGTATCAAGATACGTTTATGTCGCGGTAAGGGCTGGACTGTTGTATGAACAGAACACTGACAAATCATTAAATGTGCAGAATCTGAGAAAAATAATCAGCTATTTCTCACCTTATGTCATGAGACTGCAACCTTACTCTTGGGCTCCAAATAAACATGCATGCACGTTTATTATTTTCTTGGGTAATTTCCCCCCTGCACAGTGCTTATTTGGGTCTGCACATTTATTAATTTTGAGGCTATGAAAATTGAAATCAGCACAAACTCAAGATTTCTATGTGACTTTGATATCAAAATGGCGAGCTTGCGGGTATAACTTTATGCATGTACTTGTATATGTCATACATGTGAACATTTAAATATTGAATAAAACACCACATGACACATACTATGTTGATTCCTATACTTGATACTTATTCCTATACTATAAAAATAGTTTGTTTAACCACCGTTAATATGTTGATGTTTTGCTCAAGAGTTCCCCCTGCACTATTATTTGGGCCTGCACGTTTATTATCTTTCAACGGAATTCCCCCCCTGCACTATTATTTGGGCTTGCACTTTTATTTGGAGCCGAAGAGTAACCTGCAAGATCATGGACATATTGTGGATGTCAAGTGGGGTTGTTTGTCCACAGCCCTGTGGGGTCGTTTGGATTATAATTTGTTCTCCCTATACTCATAGGACCTTGGGGTGACTTGGAATTGTATGCAACAGGACCTTGTCCTGTACCCTATAGAATGACATACTTTCGTACCCTAACAAAGCCAAGGAAAAGCGACCCAATAATGACTTGTACAGTAATGAGACAGCAACCCCACAACGTGCAACATCACGGACAAACTGTGCAGTATATGTGGGGTTGTTAGCCCAAATCATTGTGTGGTTGTTAGCTCAAAGCAATGTGGGATAATTAAAGTTGAATTCGAATCATTCTAATTGTTATGGAGATGAGACAGGAACCCCTCAATGTGTCAAATCGAGAATTCATGAGGGATTGTAGCCTGAAAGCCTTGTCAGGGTCGATTTGAATTAAATTATAAATTTGTTCTTTTTTTCACATGACCTTGGACTGTCCTTTATCGGTTGAATGGCATACACGAGCACATGAACAAGCGACCCAACAATGACCCACCTTATGCCATGAGACTGCAACCGAAACCTGGAAGATCATGGACATATTGTGGATGTCAAGTGGGGTTGTCAAAGAACAAACGGAAGTGGTTAGTGCCACGTTATTTTTTTACGTGGTTCTAACACTCAAAACTGGATCTGCGTTCATGAACGCCGGGAAATAATGGTATCTGCTACATCGAAAGTCAGACTATTTTGCCAAGTTTTGGGTCTCTTAAAGGTCATAGATTCATGCACAATTTACATGTATGTGGCACCTGTTAAAACTGCTATATTCACGAAATTGGTGTTAGCGGCTCAAATTATCATGTTTGAAAGCCGGGAAATATCGTGGTCGGGGGGGGGGGGGGGGGGGGGGGGGGGGGGGGGGGGGGAGTTCATCACCCGAAAAAAATAGTTCACTGTGAATAACAATTTACACCGAGCCATGTGTGCTCATCACTCATCTTGCGTCAAAATCACCAAAATTTATTGTTATGGTCAATAGTTTCATTTTTGATGTACCCATTGGTGTTATGAGAATGAGTCTTATTGTCTTAGTTATTGACTCTTTAATTCTTGAGATGTGACACCTGGTTAAATATTTTCTTGTCACCTATTTTCACTATTTCCAATACTGGCAATAGACAAAAAATCTTTTAAATATCACCACTAGGCCTACCATCATCATGATTATAAACAATGACAGTGTCCATACCTTCGCTATTTCGGAAATATGCGAGCATCGTCTCCGATGAACGGTTCAGCGTCCTTGGATACGTGTTTACATTACAATTCTCAGAATTTTTCGATTTCTCACGATCGCAGACGTCACTGTGTTCGCACTTCCTCACTGCTCACTTGCGTTAAAACCCGTCGATTTTGGTTTCCTTCCACCGACCATACCTCTAGGTTTAACACATTTTCTCTGTTTTACCAAATTGCTCAATGTTTTCGCTTTTATAGCAACCATTTTCTCATAAATATCAGAAAGAAATAGCGGAAATGTCAATTTATATTTTACGGGAAGTGACCTCTGCGCATGCGCACACCTTGTCATTAATGCGATCAGCCAATCAGATTCATCCTTTCGGGAAATTCTCTTCAAAACGAGTCTAGTTAACCAAACATTCGTGCATTGAAAAGCAATTGTCGTACCTAACAAAAACGGGACATCTGATCTGATACATTTTTCACTGTTCTAGTTGTAATAAATAAATTTTGGTTGGGTTATTGCAAGGGCTATTAAAAACAGAATTAAAAACACAATTTTTTTTTTATTTATATGATAATTTATTAATTGGATCCTGTACAAACGAAAAACTTACCCATCTCAAAATCGAAAATTTATCGGAGAATTAATCATTTTTCACCTGCATCCTACCGGTACCTTAAATTAATCATTCAATGATAACAAAAAATGAAATTGTTACTCTTAGTCTTGGGTACCTTTTTTCAAACATCTCTAAAGTCAATTGTTTGTCATTATCGAAAATATTCTGAGGTGCATCCATTAATTATTCTTGACAATCATGAAAAGTTCAACAAGTGATTTCGACGAACTCTGCGTGCTCAACTTTTGAA